>JBBGZY010000044.1:7892500-8620931 GCA_037952925.1 Lithobates clamitans
GGGACCCACACCGTTTTTACCTTGATTTTTATCTATATTACCGGGAGCTGGCAATACATTACAGCTGCGAAAAGTTTAAATTACATTTTTTCCTTTAGAAATATAATTTTGCTGTGGGTCTTTAAAACACATCAGACAGATGCGCTACTTTACAGGCCGACTAAGGGGACCGTCCAGGCAAGATATTTAAAGGAATATTTCATTTTCATTGTCTCACTTTAAGCATTCTTAAAATCAATGCTCCTGATAAAATGGTAGTTTTTCAAAAAAAAATTTGCATTGATACATGTCCCCTGGGGCAGTGTCCCCATACACTTTTTATGGCAATAACTTGCATATAAGCCTTTAAAATTAGCACTTTTGATTTTTCATGTTCATGTCCCATAGACGGTGTTCGCATGTTCACACAAATTTTTTGCCTGTTCACATGTTCTTGTGCGAACCGAACCGTGGGGTGTTCGGCTCATCCCTACTCACACTTACCAATGGGGATGTATCATGTGCCCCAATGAATGTTTACCTGCTGGTTGCTGGGTTATCCCCACACATGGATTCAGTCTATACTACTGACTCACTGGTTGATTGAATACCTAGTCTCCTTTACATCTATAGTATGGATTGCCAATGCCGTTAATAGTCTCTGCAGCTAATAAACTTCTTTCCTGGCTCAGTCTTCTGTGACTTTTCAGCTGCCTGCATTGTGACTCTCCATGCTTACCATCCTTGACTATGACTGACCACAACCTAGCGGGTATTGCGGGAGGGTTGTTCCTGTGGTGGGCTCTGTCAGCAATGTGGTGAGGTGCCCCACTCGCCCATTGAGGTGTGACACCTTCAGCAGTGGGACTAGATCCTGCCAGAGTAGTTCTTTTAGGGCCATTGTTCTGTAGGGGGTTCTGCTTGGGCATAGGTTAGGCCCAGCTCCCTTGAGCTGTCATTCAACACCCCATTCATCTAGAGGTGTGTGGGCGGTTTCCCTTTTGTCAGGGTTGGGTTTTGGGGAGGGTGGGTTAGGGTGAGTTTTATGCTGGGTGGGAAGGTGCATTGTCTGGCTTCTAGAGGGACCAGTTTGGTGTTATATGCTGATATTTTACCTTTTGATAAATAAACTTATTAGGTCACTCTCTATGGGTGTGTTATATCTCTTGTTTTTTTGTATTTATTGTTTGTGCAAGTAGTGGTAGAGCCTTATCCCCAAAGACAATCACCACTGCCAACAAGATCTTTGAAAGGATTCTTGGTGCTGTGTCGATTCTAAAAGTGGCAGACACCTGAACTAGAAGTAACATCTGGCCACCACAAAATTTAGATGTCTCTGGTGTTCTGCACTGATCGGTACATGGAAGCACACGTCAGCCATGTTGGTTGACACTTACTGGTTTTCCTGATGAACTATCCCCATGACTCTCTGCAAGGAGTCCATCTTGGACCTTTTCGTGTGTATATACCCATTCGATTTCTTCAAACCCAAACAAGCCAAAAAGCGTCTGATGCCTTGGGTACTAGAGAAAATGGGGAGAAACCCCCCAGATTCTGTTCTGGTGGCACCAGCACTATGGACTTGTAGTCTAATTCTTATAGGTAATCTTGCATAATTTTGCAATGCAAGGCTTGTGTGGAAGCTCCATCCAGTGGTGCAACCACAAAAATCTCTTTGCTTTGACTGGAAGTGCCAGCCCTCATACTAGGTCTATTGGTCAGCTGCTAGATTCAACTCCTCCAGAACCGTGCCAAATCCTGCGGGTCCCACTTTGAATTAAAGGCCATTTCTTAATGCTTTAAATATCAAAGTCACCTCTGTTGCTGGTCAACAGGCAAAACCTGCCGCAGTGTAGACTACCTACAAGACTGAGGGCCAGTTCACCACAATTTTTGATTCAAGGATGTTTTTCTGCATGTGCATTTTTTTATCATTTTGAATGTGTGCCATGTTCCAGATGCGTTATACAAAAAAGCAACATGTTGTACTTTTTTTTTTTATCCAACAAAAATTTTTTATTAAGTTTGCAAGAAAAATTTTACAAGCATTGTAAGCAAAATTACATATCTCCTCTTTTGCAATACATAATCCAGTAAATCATCAACAGCATCAATATAACACGGCTAAGACCTTGTTCCAGTTACGGTCAACCTCTATCCATATCTCACCCGGCGTTAATTCCTAGCAACCCGTCATATATCAACTCCATAGGTGCTAATCCCGGCACATCCAACCACGGACCCCATATTTTTTCAAATTTTTGCATGCTACCTCTATGTTGATAGATCAACTTTTCCATTTTTAGAGTTGTGTTAATATTCTCAGTCCACTCTTTAATAGTTGGGGGCTTATCAGACTTCCAGTGGGTCATAATCAGTTTTCTGGCCTGAAAAAGTACTCTATGCACAGCTTCTCTGTTGTGTCCTTCCCATTCGTATTCTTCCAAAACCCCCAAGAGACATGCTCTAGGGTCTTGTGGAAGACTCACATTAAAAATTGAGTTAATGTTTTGCACCACTCCTGCCCAATACGTGTGTAACTTGGGGCATCTCCACAGCATATGTATAAGGTCCCCGTGCTCACGTTTGCATCTAGTACGCCTGCCTGTTCATTAAATGTAATCTGTGTGGAGTATAATATGTTCTCAATAGTATATATAATTGGGTAAGTTTTTGTGACACATTAAGTTAACATTGGTTCACTGCCTGAAAGATCTCCTCCTACTGCTCCCTGTCTAGTTGTCCCTCCTCTGCCTCCCATTTCTCTCTCACCCTCAAGGGATGCCGCCTCATCACGGATTGTAGCAGGATGGCGTAGCATTGAGAAATAAATCCTTTAGATGCGTCAGCATCCCCCAGAAGGTTAAATACCGGGGTTGGGGACAAACGCCACTCCGAGGAGCGGCTCTGGGCCAGTACTGCATGCCTAAGTTGTACATAATAGAATAACATTGAAGCTGGCAGATTAAACGCTTCCTTTAAATCAACAAATGTTCGTAACACTCCATCCCTAAATATATGCTTGATATGTGTGACTCCAAACTGGTTTCAACGGGCTCCACATTGTAATTTAGCTAGTTCCCCATATGTTTCATTGTGCCAAATGGGACTATATTCCGTGTAGCCATCAACATTCTGGAGATATTTGGACTTATTCCACACTTTTTGAATCAGACTGAACGTTGGGTATTTTTTATGTGGTTTAGTAAAGGCCGATGCCTCTAAAGCCATATGAATCGGTCCCCTACCTACTGTATGAATCATTAACTTGTGGGATGAGTTTTGTGACGGGACAAATGTACCCATCAGGTGCTGTAATTGATAAGCCAGGTAGTACAACCATGGGTTGGGCAATGCCAATCCACCACAGTCCTTGGGTCTCTGTAGATGCTCTAATTTAATCCGGGCGGGACCATTTTTCCAAATAAGAGTTCGGAAAATGGCATTAACTATATGAAATATTTTTAAAGGGATGACCATAGGGGTGTTATATAGAAAGTAAAGTAACTGTGGCATAAGAATCATTTTTACTAGGTTTACTCTACCTGCTACCGACAGTAAAAGCGAGTTCCAGGTCTAACATGTTGTACTTGTAACATGTAAATTTAGTGGGTTATCTGTTCTGTACATAGTTGAGATTCAATTATATGGCTAAATTAGCCTCTGTTCCAGCATTGGCTGTGTTGCGTGCAGTTCCACGCTGTCGCCTGTAGGTGTAGCTGTCACCACAGGCCAGTGATGGAAGGGCAACAGGCTAAGGTGTATTGAGTGCCCTTCTTTCCCAGAAACAGCCCAGTGGGAGTGGTTCACCGCTGTGCATTCTGGGAAAGGATACTTAAGGGGCAGACTCCATATTTTTCACTCTCTCGCCTCCTGGCCCTCCTGGCCTAATGTATGTTACAACTCCTTTTCTGTCTCGGGGCCATGCTGGCCCGAGGCTATGTGACCGCAAGTACGCCCAGAAGCTATCTGGGGCCCACTGGTTCAGAGGTGGTCCTCTGCTGTCTGTCCTGCGAGAAGAAGCCGAGCAATTGAAAGATCCGGGGGAGGACTCATCTTGGAGAGGACCGAGCGAAAGGCTGGTATCTCAAGAAGAGCCTGGTGACTCAATTGGAGGATGCATCCTAACCAAATCTACCTCACAGTACTGCCGGATGGCTTAAAGGAATTATTGGTACTGTGTTGCTGTGTTCATTACCATTACTGAATCCTGTGGCAGAGGATCGTCCAACTAATACTAAATCCTGTGGCAGAGGATTGTTCAACCATTATTGTTCCTATCAAGTCTGTGGCAGAGACTTTTGTCCGTGCATCATTCTGGCTGCTAGGTTAGTGAGAGAGGCCTACCTGGGTGAGCAAGATCCGTTGACTGAAGAAGTACTTGTCTACGGGATCTAAAAGTTCCTCAGTGATCTGCACAAGGTATCTGAACTTTCCTTTAAACCCTCCATTCCTTTACTGCTCAAGTTGTTCAATAAAAAGCATTGGAAAAAAAAGAACTAAATGACTTGTGCATATATAGGTGGGCACGAGGCCCAGTAAAAACTCTAAGTTTCTAGTGTGGTGAACTGTGAGTAAGGGGTAATGGCAAAGACCCAAAATAACAACCAGCAGCTCCTTCGGGGGTTAGTGCTACATAATTAATACACAATAATAATAAAGCGCATTTAAAAGTACAATAAATAAAGCTTAGCAAAGCAAAGATATTGTGGATATAAATATAAAATTGACTCATAACATATTCATTGACAGATAACATATAGCAGACATTTTAAATCTTTAGCTTAATGTCCATGGGATGTCCCAGGTTTCCTCTGAAATGAAAACATGTCCGACCCATCACCAGAACAACAACAACAGAAAGCTCTCTTTGATTTTTGCTTTGAAGGAGCCAATGTTTCCTTATTTCTCTGTTGTAAAATATCCAGGATCAGAAATGACACCAGAGCTAGAAAAGGTGAAATACATTTACATTCAAAACACTGTCCTCCTAAAAGTCAACAGAAATACATGTAAGAACAGTGTGCACCTAAACCATCCCACATTAAATCACTCACATTCACACTGCACCTAAATAAAAGGTCTATTATTCCTGATTAAAATTGTTCTTATGCTGGACAATTTTGCACTGCTTTGTCATCAGCACTTTCTTATATTACTGTATGTACTAAAACTATTGCCTGTTCTTTTTTTATTTTATTTTTTTATTTTGCTTTAGTACATTTCAGACAATTCTTCCACATTATAAAGCTGCTCATGCTATGCAGCTGGGGCATTTTACACTGCTGTATCATCTGCAGACTCTTAATTCTTAATGACAGCTTGATAGAAATTGGTCAGAGGCAGGACAGTTTTGCATCAATAAGAACAGAGACAGCCACAGTGAACTATTGGTCAATTTCTATCCGGTGCTCAAAGTGGAGCTACTTTGAAAATAGTATTTCTTTAAATCAAAATTAGTAATATTATTATTATTATTATAATACAGAATTTACAGTATCTCACAAAAGTGAGTACACCCCTCACATTTTTGTAAATATTTTATTATATCTTTTCATGTGACAACACTGAAGAAATAACACTTTGCTTCAATGTAAAGTAGTGAGTGTACAGCTTGTATAACAGTGTAAATTTGCTGTCCCCTCAAAATAACTCAACACACAGCCATTAATGTCTAAACCGCCAACAACAAAAGTGAGTACACCCCTAAGTGAAAATGTCCAAATTGGGCCCAATTAGCCAGACCCTGAAACTGAGCTGCAGCACTGTGGCCAAGACCATACAGCGGTTTAACAGGACAGGTTTCACTCAGAACAGGCCGCCTCGCCATGGTCAACCAAAGAAGTTGTGTGCATGTGCTCAGCGTCATATCCAGAGCTTCTCTTTGGGAAATAGACATATGAGTGCTGCCAGCATTGCTGCAGAGGTTGAAGGGGTGGGGGGTTAGCCTGTCAGTGCTCAGACAATACGTTGCACACTGCATCAAATTGGTCTGCATGGCTGTCATCCCAGAAGGAAGGCTCTTCAAAAGATGGTGCACAAGAAAGGCCGCAAACAGTTTGCTAAGACAAGAAGACTATGGACATGGATTACTGGGACCATGTCCTGTGGTCTGATGAGACCAAGATAAACTTATTTGGTTCCGATGGTGTCAAGCGTGGCAACCAGGTGAGGAGTACAAAGACAAGTGTGTCTTGCCTACTGTCAAGCATGGTGGTGGGAGTGTCATGGTCTGGGGCTGCATGAGTGCTGCCGGCACTGGGGAGCTACGGTTCATTGAGGGAACCATGAATGCCAACATGTACTGTGACATACTGAAGCAGAGCATGAACCCCCTCCCTTTGGAGACTGAGCCGTAGGGCAGTATTCCAACATGATAACGATCCCAAACACACCTCCAAGATGACCACCGCCTTGCTAAAGAAGCTGAGGGTAAAGGCAATGGACTGGCCAAGCATGTCTCCAGACCAAAACCCTATTGAACATATGTGGGGCATCTTCAAATGGAAGGTGGAGGAGCACAAAGTCTCTAACATCCACCAGCTCGGTGATGTCATCATGGAGGAGTGGAAGAGGACTCCAATGGCAACCTGTAAAGCTCTGCTGAACTCAATACCCAAGAGGGTTAAGGCAGTGCTGGAAAATAATGGTGGTCACACAACATATTGACACTTTGGGCCCAAATTGGACATTTTCATTTAGGGGTATACTCACTTTTGTTGCCAGCGGTTTAGACATTAATGGCTGTGTGTTGAGTTGTTTTGAGGGGACAGCAAATTTACACTGTTATACAAGCTGTACACTCACTATTTTACATTGTAGCAAAGTGTTGTCACATGAAAAGATATAATAACATATTTACACAAATGTGAGGGGTGTGCTCACTTTTGTGAGATACTGTGTATAGCACCAACAGTTTACGCAGCACTTTACAATATAAAAGGGAGACAATACAGTTACTATACAATAAAATACAAGAGGATTAAGAGGGCCCTGCTCAGAAGAGCTTTAAATCTAATAGGGTGGGGCAGGTGGTACAAAAGGTTGTAACTGTGGGGAATGAGCTGATGGAAGTGGTAAAAGATTATTTGGAGGTGTGATAGGCTTTCCTGAAGAGATGAGTTTTCAGGGATTGTCTGAAGGCAACTAGAGTAAGAGCTAGCCAGACAAGTTGAGGTAGAGAGTTTCAGAGGATGGGAGAAATCCTAGAGATGAGCATGGCAGGAGGAGACTAGGGAGCTTGAGAGTAGGAGGCTTGAGAGGAGCATAGAGCATGGTTTGGGTGATATTTGGAGAAAATATTTGTGATGTATTTGTTGTGGTTAGTATTTTGATTTTAATTCACTGGGCAATCGGGAGCCAGTGTAGTGACTGGCGAAGAGGGGTGGCATACACTTAGTGGTTAGTAAGGTGGATAAGCCTGGCAGCAGCATTCATGATAGATTAAAGAGAGGATAGCCTATGGAGAGGTAGGCCTATGAGAAAGTAGTTGCAATAGTCAAGGCGCGAGATAACAAGGAAGTGAATTTGTAGGTTGGTGGTTTAATTTGTTAAAATTATAGATCTTACAGAGGTAAAGTCAGGGCCAGATTAAGAGCATCATGGGCCTGGTGCTGAGGATTTCGGTGGGCCTTTTTATGGAAACAAAATGAAAATGCAAACAATTTTTCGCTAAAACGAATTAAATATACTCTCACCAGTAATACCAGCCGTGCAGCCTCTGAGCAGCAGCAACACCACCAATACCACCTGCTATGCAGTCTCTCACCAGCAGCAACATAGGGAGACCACATTTCCAAACTGTCATTCAGAGACAACCCCCTCTTCCCAAAAAAAGATGAGGGTGGGGATGTAGTCTCGGGGTTGGCAGGGAAATCGGTGGTGGAGGTGATCAGTGCTTAAAATTAGGTGTTAGTACTTAAAATCAGTCATCCTGACACCATGCTTGATATGGTGTCAGGATGATCAAATTCCATTATTTCAGTTACTACATTGTAATATATAGTGAAATAGTTCAACTCACCATCGTGCAGAATCAGTGGGACCTGAGCTTGTCACTTGCCACCAGATGCAGCTTGTCACTTGCTACCCATAGCCTGCCACCAAATGTAGCGTATCACTTTCCACAGTTGCCTGCCACTAGATGCAGCATGTCACTTGCCACCAGCAGCCTGCCACCAGATACAGTGTGCCACTTGCAACCAGATACAGTGTGCCACTTGCTACCCACAGCCTGCCACCAGATACAATGTGCCAATTGCCACCAGCAGCCTGTCACCAGATACAGTGTGCCACTTGCCAACAGCAGCCTTTCACCAGATACAGTGTGCCACTTGCTACCGACAGCCTGTCACCAGATACAGTGTGCCACTTGCCACCAGCAGCCTGCCACTAGATACAGTGTGCCACTTGCCACCAGATACATTGTGCCACTTGCCACCAGATACAGTGTGCCACTTGCCACCAGCAGCCTGCCACCAGATACAGTGTGTCACTTGCCACCAGCAGCCTGTCACCAGATACAGTGTGTCACTTACCACCAACAGCCTTCCACCAGATAGTGTGCCACTTGCCACCAGCAGCTTGCCACCAGATACAGTGTGCCACTTGCCACCAGCAGCCTGCCACCAGATACAGTGCGTCACTTACCACCAACAGCCTTCCACCAGATAGTGTGCCACTTGCCACCAGCAGCTTGCCACCAGATACAGTGTGCCACTTGCCACCAGCAGCCTGCCACCAGATATAGTGTGCCATTTGCCAACCACCAGATACAGTGTGCCACTTGCCACCGGCAGCCTGCCACCAGATACAGTGTGCCACTTGCCACCAGCAGCCTGCCACCAGATACAGTGTGCCACTTGCCAACCACAGCCTACCACCAGATACAGTGTGCCATTTGCCACCAGCAGCCTGCCACTAGATACAGTGTGCCACTTGCCACCAGATACATTGTGCCACTTGCCACCAGATACAGTGTGCCACTTGCCACCAGCAGCCTGCCACCAGATACAGTGTGTCACTTGCCACCAGCAGCCTGTCACCAGATACATTGTGCCACTTGCCACCAGATACAGTGTGCCACTTGCCACCAGCAGCCTGCCACCAGATACATTGTGCCACTTGCCACCAGATACAGTGTGCCACTTGCCACCAGCTCCCTGCCACCAGATACAGTGTGCCACTTGCCACCAGCTCCCTGCCACCAGATACAGTGTGCCACTTGCCACCAGCAGCCTTCCATCAGATATAGTGTGCCACTTGCCAACCACAGCCTACCACCAGATACAGTGTGTCACTTACCACCAGCAGCCTTCCACCAGATAGTGTGCCACTTGCCACCAGCAGCCTGCCATCAGATACAGTGTGCCACTTGCCACAAGCAGCCTACCACCAGATACATTGTGCCACTTGCCAACCACAGCCTACCACCAGATACAGTGTACCACTTGCCACCGGCAGCCTGCCACCAGATACAGTGTGCCACTTGCCACCAGCAGCCTGCCACCAGATACAGTGTGCCACTTGCCAACCACAGCCTACCACCAGATACAGTGTGTCACTTACCACCAACAGCCTTCCACCAGATAGTGTGCCACTTGTCACCTGCAGCCTGTCACCAGATACAGTGTGCCACTTGCCACTAGCAGCCTGTCACCAGATACAGTGTGCCACTTGCCACTAGCAGCCTGCCACCAGATACAGTGTGCCACTTGCCACTGACAGCCTGTCACCAGATACAGCGTGTCACTTGCCACCAGCAGCCTGCCACCAGATACACTGTGCCACTTGCCACCAGATACAGTGTGCCACTTGCCACCAGCTCCCTGCCACCAGATACAGTGTGCCACTTGCCACCAGCTCCCTGCCACCAGATACAGTGTGTCACTTGCCACCAGAAGCCTTCCATCAGATACAGTGTGCCACTTGCCAACCACAGCCTACCACCAGATACAGTGTGTCACTTACCACCAGCAGCCTTCCACCAGATAGTGTGCCACTTGCCACCAGCAGCCTGCCATCAGATACAGTGTGCCACTTGCCACCAGCAGCCTACCACCAGATACAGTGTGTCACTTGCTATCGACAGCCTGTCACCAGATACAGTGTGCCACTTGCCACCAGCAGCCTGCCACTAGATACAGTGTGCCACTTGCCACCAGATACATTGTGCCACTTGCCACCAGATACAGTGTGCCACTTGCCACCAGCAGCCTGCCACCAGATACAGTGTACCACTTGCCACCAGCAGCCTGTCACCAGATACATTGTGCCACTTGCCACCAGATACAGTGTGCCACTTGCCACCAGCTCCCTGCCACCAGATACAGTGTGCCACTTGCCACCAGCTCCCTGCCACCAGATACAGTGTGCCACTTGCCACCAGCAGCCTTCCATCAGATACAGTGTGCCACTTACCACCAGCAGCCTGCCACCAGATAGTGTGCCACTTGCCACCAGCAGCCTGCCATCAGATACAGTGTGCCACTTGCCAACCACAGCCTACCACCAGATACAGTGTGCCACTTACCACCAGCAGCCTTCCACCAGATAGTGTGCCACTTGCCACCAGCAGCCTGCCACCAGATATAGTGTGCCACTTGCCAACCACCAGATACAGTGTGCCACTTGCCACCGGCAGCCTGCCACCAGATACAGTGTGCCACTTGCCACCAGCAGCCTGCCACCAGATACAGTGTGCCACCTGCCAACCACAGCCTACCACCAGATACAGTGTGCCACTTGCCACCAGCAGCCTGCCACCAGATACAGTGTGCCACTTGCCACTAGCAGCCTGCCACCAGATACAGTGTGCCACTTGTCACCTGCAGCCTGTCACCAGATACAGTGTGCCACTTGCCACTAGCAGCCTGCCACCAGATACAGTGTGCCACTTGCCACTGACAGCCTGTCACCAGATACAGTGTGCCACTTGCCACCAGCCGCCTGCCACCAGATACAGTGTGCCACTTGCCACTAGCAGCCTGCCACCAGATACAGTGTGCCACTTGCCACCAGCAGCCTGCCACCAGATACAGTGTGCCACTTGCCACTAGCAGCCTGCCACCAGATACAGTGTGCCACTTGCCACTGACAGCCTGTCACCAGATACAGTGTGCCACCAGCAGCCTGCCACCAGATACAGTGTGCCACTTGCCACTGACAACCTGCCACCAGATACAGTGTGTCACTTGCCACCAGCAGCCTGCCACTCCCTCCAGGACTCTTCCAGGATGGGTAGAAGGGACAGGGCCTGCATAGTCAAACAAATCCCTGATCTGGGATGGTATGGCTGTGTGTAAAATGAATGCCAGGAGTATTGATCAGACCAAGTTCTATAGAGGGGGGTGTGTACAGCCTTTGGGCTCACACTGGTTTGCTGCAGTTTGGCCGCACTGCTTGTGTATCTGCATTTTTAGCTTGCAGTCCTATTGATTTTGGTGCGCTTTCAGAACAAACATGCAACCTAATAGAAATCAATAGGACTGTGGGTAAAATGCAGGCAAACTGCGGATACACCAGCAATGGCCAAAACACAACAAATGAGTGTGAACTCACCTAAAAGCACAAGGAGCCAAGTCTACATATTGACTGCAGTTATAAGAGCCATTGCTGAAGATAAAGGTAAAAGAGGGGGAGAGAAGGGAGATAAGAGTCCAGTCACTGAGCTCACACTTGGATGGTCGGAAGCTCATCACTCAGATATCTGTTCAGTTCACCTTCTATCTGCCGGCTGCTCTGTTCATAATTTCCCAGCCCACACGGCTCCTTCAATGCACACAGAGAGAGGAGAGAGGGGAGGGGGAAGGCAGAGCCATTTGTGTAGGGGGGGAACTGTGCACTGTGACACTGTACTAAACACAGTGAGCCAACACAGATGCAGCCAGACACCCCTCCATTTACACACAGCTTCTCCTGTCCCATAGACGTTTATGGGCAGGAGAAGCCAGGCTTATATTGCTGGCTGTGAGGGCCGATTTTAAGGCAGGGGCCTGGAGCTGCAGCTCCATCAGCCCCTATGTTAATCCGGCCCTGGGTAAAGTCTACAAGTTTTTGACAGAGATAGGATTTGGGGCTGAAAGAACAGGTCAGAGTCTAGGATTACACCTAGTACCCTGGCATGAGGGGAGGGATTGATGGTTGCACTATTATTTTGATGGAAAAGTCATGGAGAGGGGCACGGGCAGGGGGGAATATTACCAGCTCGGTTTTAGAGAGATTTTGATTAAGGAAGTGGTGCGACATACATGCTGATATGTCAGTTGAATGAATCAGACTGAGGTACTACTACAATTTCACAGCCACTGCCAGTGTCACTGAGACTGTCCATGAAAATCAAACCATTCCATAACACCATGCTTTGAGACGTCCCCCAAGCATATTATTTTAAAAATGTGTGCATTTTCAATGTTGCTCTTGAAACCTCAAGTAAAGACCTTCTCCCTACTGTACAGTATTTTTTCTACATTCTCTTTTTTCTTGTGTAGCGCCCTGCAAGTGGGAGGAGCTATATCTGCTTGCTGCTGCGTGAGACGCTCTGTGTGTGTCTGGCACTGAAGAGAGAGAAAGTTTGCTGTTACTACAGAAAAGATCAGAGCCCAGCTATGGCTGAATTTTCTCTTGTGCAAACAGCAGTGGGGTCCAAGATGTTTCCTGCCAGCACCGCTGCAAGTACTATGCTGTCCAGAACCCTGATAACAGAAACCGGCATCCGTCTGAAGCCACATGGTCGGTTTGTGCTGTATACCGTCAGGGACCATGAAGCGCTGAGTATGTTATGTCACAAGTGTGAAGGAATGGCCATACACCCCCGTCCGTTTGTTCATTGTTTGCACTGCGGGGAGTACCTGTTTGCTGTGGAACACCCTACCATGCCGCTCCGGGCCTACAGAGTTGATTGGGCCACAGGTCCTGCTACTGCGGAGGCTGTTGCTGTTACTCCTGCAGGGAGATCTACATTCAACGCGCCTGCTACTGTCAGTGTTCCATTAGATGATGTCGCTGCTACTGTTTCTAAAGTGCCATCAGCAGACATCGCCACTGCTACTGTGCCCGCTATACCTGTGCAGAAGAAGGTGGGCTATGTAAAGGCGTCCCGCGGCCGTGGTCGAGGCCTACCCCAGAGACCACCAGGACCGGAGCCCGAAGAAGGCATCACTCCTGGAAAATCCACGTCAGGAACTGGTGAGAAATCTGGGACAAATATTTCAGTGGGGTCAATGTGTAGATATGTGTCTGCTGAAGAATTAAGGGATTCTGAGCTGGATTCCTTATCTGATTTATCTGTTGATGATGAACTGTTTGAATCTATGTCACAAGAACTGTTATGGGCTAATAGTGAGGATGTTGCTTCTGCCTTCACTTTCCCTGATTAGGTAGCTTTGGACTTTGAGGAGACATCAACTAGTGTGGAAACGCCAAGTGTTATTAGTGAGCCTCTGCCTAAAGTCATCAGTTCAGTTAAACCTAAAAAGTTTTCTGCTAAAGCTATGGTGCAAAAATCTTTGAATCCATGTGTGCTTCCTGGATTGGGATATACTAAAGCTTTACCAAAGCTTGCTCGTTTGCAAAGAGTGCTTAACAAAAGAGTTGCCACAGAATATGGTTTGGAATTTCCATATGTTTCTGCAGAGCCAATGCAGGGAATTGAACTAAAGCGAGAGGAATGGTGTAGTGATGCTATCTGGGACTACCTGTCTGTATCTGTACCAAAGCCTTTCAGAAAAGCTGGCTATTCGTCTGTCATGGATGAGCGTTATGATGGATGCATGTTTCAATGAAAACATGGCCGGCATATCTACTCTGACAAAGTGGTCATCTGCAGACCTGGAAAAGAAAATGTTGTTTACTTTGTCACTACTGTGGATAACCAAGGGAAATCAGTTACTTTGCCAGAGCCTCGTTTCTACTGGTAACTGTTTAAAGGGACTTTCATAGTTCAGCTGGAAAATGTCATTCTCTGCTATAAAGCAACAGTTTGTTCCTGTTTAAACTACAGAAGAAGAGTCTTCAGTTTTTGAAAAAGAATGAAAGAAGTTTGTTGCTCTGAATGGACTATGGGGTACATAGCCAGATAGTCATAGGTTTAGAGAACTTCGTGGTCAAGATTCTCTACTGTGTACAGTAATTTCAAGACTCTGCTATCAAGGACTTTTGCCATACTGGTTACTATAGATGGTGGAAGCTACTTATAGATAGGGATGGACTTTTAAGTTACATTTAGTTTACTTTGCATTTAAAAATGTGTGGAAGAAAGTTTCATTCTCTTGGGAGTAAGGCTTTGCTCCCAATTGATGAGTAACATTGTTATGTGATTTCTGTATGTGTAACTTTGTTTTTCAGGTAAAACCAGATCTCCTATCAAGCTGTTAGCGGCATTGCAGTTAGATAGATAGTGAGGTTCCTGTAACATGACTGATGTGAATAAGCTGTTGATTAATGTTTGAAACTGTAACATTCTTCCTACTGTCTTTCTTCTTTCCCATTCAAGTTTGGGTTCAGATACCTACTCTCGGGCTTGAGAGCCATTTTTTTTGCAGATGCTGAGGACATCGTCTATTTCAGTGGGGGGAGTATGTAGCGCCCTGCTCCTTTTGACCAGGAGCTCGCAGGTAAATTTAGTTTTTGGCTGAGCTGTAACCAGCTCAGATTGAATGTATATAGTTTACTGGATCTGTTCTGGAATTGACTTGGTTGTGCAGTTCCCTCTGTTGCCAGTAGGCATCACTGGTACCATGGAACAGTGTGCGAATATACAACCTAGTAAAACTTTAATGAATATTCTTCTTTTAGAAATAGCCCAGTGGGAGGTTCTTGCTGTGATTTCTGGGGGAGAGTATTTATGGGACAGATGCCATGTGCTAGGGATCAGTTCTTACCTCGTGGCCCTCCAGGCTGGAGGCTGCGTCACTGCAGCTGTGCAAGTAGGCCCAGAAGCCTGTCTGGGGCCTACTACCGCAGAGGTGGTTCTTAGGCTGTCTTGCCTGCTAGGAAGAAGCCAAGCCAAGCTGAGGAGATCCAGGGGAGGACCCTTGCTGGAGAGAGCCAGGATGAAGCCTGGTCTCTCAGAAGGGCCTGGTAACTTACACTGAGGACACGCCTATCTCTAACCTACCGCACAGTACTGCTGGGTCGGCTTAAAGGTTCTGGTACTGTGTTGCTGTTCATCTAATATTAAATCCTGTGGCAGAGGATTGTTCATCTACTACTACGTCCTGTGGCAGAGGATTGTACAACCATTTTGTTCTTCTCAAGTCTGTGGCAGAGACTTTTCATCCACGCGCCATTCCGGCTGCTAGGTCAGTGAGAGAGACCTATCCGGGTGGGCAAAGATCCTTAGACGGAAGGTGTGTTTGTCTTCAGGATCTTAAATTCCTCAATGATCTGCAAAAGGTATTTGAACTCTCTTGCAACTCCCCTTCAACCTCTTTACTGCTACTTCTTTCAAGTTGTCTTTCATTAAAGCATAAGAAAAAGAACTAAGTGACTGGTGCATACCTTGGTGAGAGCAAGGCCCAATAAGCTCCTGATGTGGTGAAACAACAGGTAAGGGATGATGGCAACAACCCAATTTAAATCAGCAGCTCCTTCGGCGGTAAGTGCTACACTTGCATTTGTAAAGTGCTCAGCTTCCCATGCTTTTATTGACAGTAGTAGCACTAAAAAGGGCCAGAATTTAACTGCAAGATTCACCACCTATTGGGCTTTGGCGCTAACAACATCCACGTTCAGTTTCAAGCCTCAAAGTTAAATATTTAAAAAAATCAAGCTTTGAAACACAAACAATATTCCATTTGCATATCAAATGTCCAATTTGCCAGGAGGTTGATGCTTCCGCCATGGGAGTAGGTGCTTTCCTCTCTCAGCAATGACTTGTGGCAAGCATCACCGATTCGTGTTTTAGTTTTAAAAAAGTATATTAAATTACAGAAATTTTTCTATGATAAGTCAACTAGGTATTTTTTTGGGATGCATGCAACCTTTTTTCTTCTTTCATCCTGTCTCACCCAATCTTTTATTATAAAAAATCACAAACTTGGGCAATTCAAACCAAGCAAAATATGAATTTACCTATACATAATTTTGCATGAATTGAGAAAGATGGACTGAGCTTCATTGAAACGTTGATAATAAAAACACTGCTGTTTTTGGTCTTTCTGCTCTGCAAGACCAATGAGTGCCTCTAAGTCAGTTTTGGATTTATACATAATTTTTGACAAATGGGAGCTCAAGCCACTACATCACTTGTATGTAGACAGTAAAAAAGGGAGGACAGACCATATTGGCCCCATAAAGAATGAGGAAGGACATCTGGTTACAAAGGATGAGGAGATGGCGAAGGTATTGAATTTATTCTTCTCCTCAGTCTTCACGAGTGAATCGAGGAGCTTCCGTAACCAAAACTGCAGTGTTTGTCCTCATGACACAACACAGGAAGCACCTCCATGGTTAACAGAGGACAGAATTAAAATTAGACTTGAGAAACTTAACATTAATAAATCACTGGGACCAGATGGCTTGCATCCGAGGGTACTTAGGGAACTCAGTCAAGTGATTGCCAGACCATTGTTCCTAATTTTTACAGACAGTCTACTGACTGGAATGGTACCAGCTAATTGGAGAAAATCCAATGTAGCACCAATATTTAAAAAGGGCCCAAAATACATCCCTGGAAATTACAGACCAGTTAGCCTAACATCAGTAGTATGTAAGGGAATGAGGGAATGATAAGGGACTATATACAAGATTTTAGTAATAAGAACAGTATCATTAGCAGTAATCAGCATGAATTCATGAAGAATCGTTCTTGCCAAACCAATCTACTAACCTTCTATGAGGAGGTGAGTTGCCATCTAGATAAAGGAAGGCCCGTAGACGTGGTGTATCTGGATTTTGCAAAAGCATTTGACACAGTTCCCCATAAACGTTTATTGTACAAAATAAGGTCCGTTGGCATGGACCATAGGGTGAGTACATGGATTGAAAACTGGCTACAAGGGCGAGTTCAGAGGGTGATGATAAATGAGGAGTACTCGGAATGGTCAGGGGTGGGTAGTGGGGTTCCCCAGGGTTCTGTGCTGGGACCAATCCTATTTAATTTGTTCATAAACGACCTGGAGGATGGGATAAACAGTTCAATCTCTGTATTTGCAGACGATACTAAGCTAAGCAGGGCAATAACTCCTCCGCAGGACGTGGAAACCTTGCAAAAAGATCTGACAAATTAATGGGGTGGGCAACTACATGGCAAATGAGGTTCAATGTAGAAAAATGTAAAATAATGCATTTGGGTGGCAAAAATATGAATGCAATCTATACACTGGGGGGAGAACCTCTGGGAGAATCTAGGATGGAAAAGGACCTGGGGGTCCTAGTAGATGATAGGCTCAGCAATGGCATGCAATGCCAAGCTGCTGCTAACAAAGCAAACAGAATATTGGCATGCATTAAAAAGGGGATCAACTCCAGAGATAAAACGATAATTCTCCCACTCTACAAGACTCTGGTCCCGCCGCACCTTGAGTATGCTGTCCAGTTCTGGGCACCAGTCCTCAGGAAGGATGTACTGGAAATGGAGCGAGTACAAAGAAGAGCAACAAAGCTAATAAAGGGTCTGGAGGAAAGGTTGCGAGCACTGAACTTATTCTCTCTGGAGAAGAGACGCTTGAGAGGGGATATGATTTCAATATACAAATACCATACTGGTGACCCTACAATAGAAATAAAACTTTTTCGCAGAAGAGAGTTTAACAAGACTCGCGGCCACTCATTAAAATTAGAAGAAAAGAGGTTTAACCTTAAACTACGTAGAGGATTCTTTACTGTAAGAGCGGCAAGGATGTGGAATTCCCTTCCACAGGTGGTGGTCTCAGCTGGGAGCATTGATAGCTTCAAGAAACTATTAGATAAGCACCTGAATGACCGCAACATACAGGGATATATAATGTAATACTGACACATAATCACACACATAGGTTGGACTTGATGGACTTGTGTCTTTTTTCAACCTCACCTACTATGTAACTATGTAACTATGTAACTATGTAACTATGTAACTTTTTCATATAGACAGATGTACAGATTTACAATATGGGCATTTTCTAAATATAGTTAACCACTTCAGGTACTTAGGCCTTTTCAAAACATCCTTGACTTGAAATGGCGATGGGCTGTTGAGTAAACATGATACAGGTGTCTTTACAGCTGCCTGATCACTTTTACAGTATTGAGAAGGGCCACCCCCACTCCATATATGGATTCTGAATTTGAGACACAATACACTGACCCAAAGATGGTCACTAACCTATATTTATTAACAATAATGCCCTGTACACACGGTCGGGTTTTCCGACGGAAAAAGTGCGATCGGATTGTGTTGTTGGAAATTCCGAATCGTGTGTGGGCTCCATCGGACTTTTTCCGTCGGAATTTCCGACACACAAAGTTTGAGAGCAGGCTATAAAATTTTCCTACAACAAAATCCGATCGGTTAAATTCCGATTGTGTGTACACAAATCCGACGCACAAAGTGCCACGCATGCTCAGAATAAATTAAGAGACGAAAGCTATTGGCTAGTGCTCTGTTTATAGTCCCAACGTATGTGTTTTATGTTTCCGTATTCAGGCCGATCGGATTTTCCGACAACTTTGTGCGACCGCGTGTATGCAAAACAAGTTTGAGCCAACATCCGTCGGAAAAAATCCATGGATTTTGTTGTCGGAATGTCCGATCAATGTCCGATCGTGTGTACAGGGCATAAGAGTAACCCTATAAAACTTGTATTATAAGGTAGTACGCTAAAGTACTGGTACAATTATTAGCCAATTAGGCATGATGGTTTACTGCACTTAACATACACAATTTTTATTTTTTTTTCCCCCCATGAAAATATCTCATGTTTTAGGAATATTTATATAATATACTATGCTTTTAAAACATAAAAATTGCTCTTTTCCGTTTTTGTGGTACCTATAAAATCCCATTTTGTAAATAAATGCTTCTGTCTTGAGAATATTATGAAAACAATTCGCAAGCAGGGTTTATATTCAGTTAAACTGTAGACAAGATTTGCAGTCACAAGGAGACCTTCCAGCCATTGAGTCATTGCCCAACCAGTCAGGAACGCAGTCCTAGTTATCTGGCAATAATTGTCTCTTCTGATCTGGTATTAGTAGCATAGCATGGACAAGGCATGTGGCTGAGACCTTCTCTCTCTCCACTTTCTCCTTCCAGTATATTTTCCCAACAATCCCGGACGCAGGAAGTGACATACATAATTTTACATTGTGGTGTGATACTAGCAAATGACAACAGAGAGCAGGGGATCCCTACCAATGCATACATGGAACATACTTCAAGGACTTTTTTGGATATATTTGTTTGCATTAACAGGCACTGGGACAGTTAGAAAAGCTTCCGTCTGCCAGGTTTCCCCTGGCAGATGGAAGGAGCCACATTATCCCACTCTATGTGCAAGACTATATGGGGACCTTAGCCATAGGATGGACCCCTATGCAATTGGCTGGTGACTTCTGGATGCTTTTATACAATGACTGAGACTGTGAGGGTTATTTATTAAAGGAAAATCCACTTTGCACTGCAAGTGCACTTGAAAGTGCACTGAAAGTGCACTTGGAAGTAAAGTCGCTGTAGATCCGAGGGGGACATGATGCAAAAAATAAAAAATAGCATTTTAGCTTGCACATGATTGGATGATAAAATCATCAGAGCTTCCACTCATTTCAGATCTACCCCTTAGATTTAGAGCGACTGTACTTCCAAGTGCACTTTCAGTGCACTTTCAAGTGCACACACAGTGCAAAGTGGATTTGCTTTTCGTAAATAACCCCCTGTGTCTATTACTGACACAATACGCTTTTGGATGATAAATATCCCCTTCTCCCTGAAGTCCCTGCAAATCTGAGATATGTTGCAATCATATCTATTGGCGAATTGCACTCCCTTCAAGTGCTTATTGTGTCACATGTGAATTACCATGATGACATTCCAGCCGTTATCCATGCGTGGTTCTGACGGACCATTTGCTCTCTTCACTTGTTGAGTTATTTCTGCTGTTCGGTGGAACGCTAATGCCGTGTACATATGATCGGAATTTCCGACAACAAATGTTTGATGTGAGCTTGTTGTCGGAAATTCCGACCGTGTGTAGGCTCCATCTGACATATTTTGTCCGAATTTTCAACCAACAAAATTTGAGAGCCGGTTCTCAAATTCTCCGACAACAAAATCTGTTGTCGTAAATTCAGAGCGTGCGTAGACAATTCTGACGCACAAAGTTCCACGCATGCTTTGAATCAAGTACGAGACGGAATCGTTCGGTCTGGTAAAATTAGCGCTCGTAATGGAGATAGCACATTCGTCACACTGCAGTTTTTAATCTTTTAATGCAGCGCATTCTCTTCTTCTTTATAATGCTAGAATAATGAAGTTGTTTTGCTGCTGATATTCACACAGAGTTCCGACAAGCTGATTTCTTTATTATTTCTCGTGATCTCATGAATAATCTTTTTTTTTTTGCCAGATCTCCAGGATAATGTTTTAATTTTTCTTTATAGTGATCTACTTTTTTTTTATTTATTTTTTTGGGGGTTTTTTTTATAGTGATCTCCATAATATTTTTTTCTCATTTTGTGTGTCAAGTTACCACAACACCATTATTATCTTGTATATTTAACCTCAAAAAGATTGGTTGGTGTTGGTGTCCCTTGTTAATTTGACATTGTCTTTTTGAAATGTACCTGCCTACTCACAAACAAACTGTCCTTTTTGAACTAAAACACATAGCCAAGTATTTGTGAAAATAAAATAGGCATTTATTAGGGGTCATAACAAAATAAAGAGAAAGGCAATGCTGGATAAACTGGTGAAATTGGCGAAGCCTTTGTACCCCAGGGCAGACTTCAGGCATAGACCTCTTGAAGATTGGGGGTGGTTCTGAGGGCCGCAGTAGCCTCCCGAATCAAAGAAAGTGCTGACTCCTGCACGTTCCTCCCCTTCCTGGTACTTTTTGTTGGAAGGTGGAGGGGAGGAACCTGGGATTCGGTCAGGCTACTGGGCCCGGCCACCTCCTGGCTGCCACTTTCCCCCGCCATCTCCTGGCTGCCACTTTCCACAGCCTCCTCCTGGCTAAGGCTTTCCTGTGTATGAACATGGGACATAGTTTTAGTTTATTATTCATCAATCAAACACAATTTTGAGAAGAATGTTGAACAATGCTTTACCTGTCAGGGCTGGGCTCAGCCCTTCCTTCTCTGAGCTGGCCGCTCAGCTGTCGGCTAATTGACAGCTCCCATCTCTCTCCACAGTTACCCAGCCATTGTTGATTCTGCTCGTCAGTCCTGCCTACTTAAAGTCGTCCAACTCACTTGATCTCTGCCTTCGCCTTTGTCAACATCACATAGACTTTCTCCTGCGTTCCTTTTGAAGACTTGCTCGGCTGACGTTCCTTCTGGCTCCTCATCCTGCTTGCTGCTTACTACTATGTTTATCTCTGGCTCTCTACCCGATCCGGTTACTGAACTCTGGTTTGTTTTGACTACGCTTACTCTGTTTACATTATTATTATTATTATTATTATTATTAAACAAGTGTGATTTAACTTTACTTCTGTCTCGGTCTGATACATGGTTCCTGATAATACCTGACTCAAGCTGGGCTCCTCCACATCTTCTTCCTGGGTGGAAGGCCCAGGTTGGACTTCTGAAGCCTCATCTGAGGTGGAAGGAAGAGTGGAAGGAAGTGTGGAAGGAAGGGTTGAGAGGGATGGCCTGATTTAACTGACAGAAATCTGACAGAAATCGCAGTCTATCGTAGTACCAGAGCCTGGGGACATAAACATCATCTGCTGCTGCTCCTGATTTCATGGAATCCTGGACCTTCTTGCGCTCCCTATTATATGTGCTCCTCAGGCCACCAATTTTGGCCAATTTTCTGCTGTGTGGATCTGCGGCTTCACCAATTCCAGCAATTGATCCAGCACTGCCTACCTCTTTCTTTTATTAGTATAAAAGGGGTGTTTTACCTGCCACAGACAGGGCAGCTCTCTGTACATAACAATGGCTTGGGGGAGGAAGTCGTGATCATTGAATCGATCCATTTTATCTGCAAGACATAACACAAGACAAACCCTAATGTCAGGCTAAACTCTCCTAATCTTGTCCCAATATAGGCCTCAATCTATAAGCAGTATAGATCACTGATGCCCCAAGTTCAAACTGTACCTTCGTTATCATGATCGGCCCTTATGCTACTGCATCCTCCACTCACAGATCGTACGTACGACGCACGCGTGTTACGCTTTATATACCCTGCGCATGTGTGAAACTCCGCCCGCCTCTGACCTTCTTTCTAGAGAGCACATGGTGAAGAAAGAGCAAGTGCATGCAGAGGAGAGCAGCAACGAGGAGGATGACGAAAGCCCGGAGCCACAAACGTCGTGATCCAGGAGATTTAAGACCTCAGATATGTCCTTTGTAGAGATGGTGGAGATGGTGCACATCTTGAAGAGGGAGCCGACTATGATGGGAAGCATGGACCTTACCCAAACCCAAATGTGAGAAAGGCCAAGATCATGGCTAAAAAGTCTGCAGAAGAATATGGGGTACGGTGATCCAAGGATCAACTGAGGAAAAGATGGTCAGACCTCAAATTGAGGGAGCAGGATCAGTACAGAAGAATCAAGAGAGTACGCAAAAAAAGTAAGTATTTAGTCGTGTGTTCCTATTATTATTATTACATTTGTGCTGCTCCATGTGCTTTTCTTTACTGTTGTACAGTTGAAAATAGCAAGTTTCAGGTTCGTGGGCACAGTAATCGTTCGTAGTAAACATCGTTCCTTCGCTCACTAATACAATGTTTTTTGGCAGATGCAGCTTAACTATATTTGTTCATGCCTATTTGTATTAAAAGAAGTTTATTACAT
Source organism: Lithobates clamitans (assembly GCA_037952925.1). NCBI lineage: Eukaryota > Metazoa > Chordata > Amphibia > Anura > Ranidae > Lithobates > Lithobates clamitans. Next base: position 7,915,423 of record JBBGZY010000044.1, read on the forward strand.
TGTTGTTTAGATGGGTTTGTAACTAGAATGAAATACAAACTTGATTCAGTGTAAGGAGAGGACACTCAGCAGCTGTTTACACATCTGGACGCAGGAGCACTAGTGTGGAACACCAGAACAAACTTTTTAGGGTGTCCCACACAGGTGCTCCAGTGGATACTAGGGGTCTCTATATGTGTGAAACATGCACAAACCCAAGCCACCACTCTGGAGCCGTCCGTAGAACTCGTTCTGGGCAATGACATCCGGCCATTCTTCCCCACGTCCACATAGAGAAACTCGTATGTCGCTGACACCAGAACCAACATCACAATACTAATAAAGCCCTTGTAATTATAATAGTATGATCCCGAGTTGGGGGGTGGCACGATGTGGATGTGTTTCCCATCAATTGCCCCTCCCCAGTTGGGAAAGTCCCACCTCTGGGCAAATTGGGAAGCCACAGTCTGCCATTCCTGTGACGTTGAAGAAAACTGTGGAGTCAAACAAGAAAAAAAAATTTGTACTTTTGCACATAACATTGCAAGCAGATTAGACACAAACATTCTTGGCCAACATAAGTATAACATTTATTTTAAGGAGTATTTAAAGACACAAATATAAGGTCCACTTGTCAGATTCCTTACCCCCTCTGATGGCCCATTTAAAAATTTTAGGGGGGGGGTAGATGTTTTGAAGAGGTAACCCTCTCCTCTTCATTGAGAGCTGAATGCATAAATAATGTGTGTTACTTTGGCCAGCCCCTCCTTACTTACACTATTGGCAGCCCACTGGACAGGTAAGAAGTGTCATAACAAAAATATGAATACACACTGTCCAAATTGAAGCACATTTTTACATTCTGCAATTACCTATCAAGATAATAGGAGAACACAACTTTAAATAGAACCATTTGAAAGTATTCAAGCAGGATCTTTTACTACATGCTTTGGTGAATTCATCCATAAATATGACTTAGAGGTTGGGGGGGAGAGAGGGTTCCAAATGAGTTTTGGAACAGAATGTAAATGGGGGTATGGCGCTCCCTTGTGGGGGGTATATAAGTGATTGCAGTAAATACTGATAAAGATATTATAATGAATAGTATATTGATTAGTATATACCATACGCAAAGGGTGAAAAAGTGCAATAACTCATAAATGGATTAATACCATTAAGAAAAAAAAAAAAAAAAATGTGGGACCAAAAAAATGTGATGAAAACATCCCATACACATATAATTCATTCACATATAATAACAAGTGTGAGATATTAGTCAGTTGCAGGTGATGACCACTAGGTGCTACTACTATATATAAACTGTGCAACTCTTGTGATGAGTCCAACGTGTTCCAGAAGTAAATGACAAATGCAATCCAATTGGAAAAATAAAGGAAAAAATAATAAAAAATAAATAATAAAAAATAAAAAATAATAAATAATAAATAATAAATAAAAATCCAAATGAAGTGAAAATACAAAATGCAAAAAGTCTATTCAAAAGTGATATATTCCCAAAATATATATATCATGACAAAGTTCCAAGAGCTTTAGTGACTGTAGTGCCCACAGAGGAGAATATCCGTGACTTCTGTGCTCCCCCTTTTGGCTCCCCACTCACCGACTCCCAATACCCCTGCAGGGGTGACAGACACTTTAAGATCCCAATGCTGTCCTCTTGGTAGGTATCCCGTGGTTGCTGAGATATGGTATCCTCTCTCCCAGGATTTCCAGGTCAGTCCTCCATATCACCTTATCACCTTACTCCACGTCCAAGAAGGGGAATCGCCAGAGAAATCCTCATAAGAAAAGATGTCACCTCATAGTGTAGTATAATTAAAACCTTTATTAAAATAATAATCCCCGATAGGGAAAGAATAAAATCCGCAGAACACTACACTATGGGTGAACCCGAAACCAGGAAGAGCTTTCCCGCAGCGTGCGGTCCAGCTGCGTTCCAAGCTCTCTCGCTCCGTACCCAGAAATGACGTAAGTGCGTAGCTCCGCCTTACGCGTTTCGTCATCGACGTTATCAAAGGCCGCCTTTGATGCTTGCTGCCCGCACAGGCATTCGTTTAACCCTCAATCTGTTGGGAAAACTGCAAGAGGGCTTTTCCTGACATTGCCCCCCTCCAATGGGCAGCCTTCAGATGCCCAACTGAGCCATTTTACTCGGATGAGTTCTTTTAAAGGCTAGGATTAACCTTTTGGCGTGTATGTTAGTCTCTGGTTCCCAGGAGTTCTCCTCAGGGCCGTAACCCTTCCATTTCACCAGGTACTGAACCTGATTACGTCTCCTTCGGCAATCTATGATGGACTCAACCTCGAATTCTTCTTCGCCGTTAATAAGTACAGGCTCAGGAGGACCGGTGTTCCGGTTAAGGAAGGGATCCGGGACTGCTGGTTTAAGTAGAGCCACGTGAAAGACTGGATGTATACGGGAGGACTCCGGTAACTTCAACTCATATGCCACACTGTTAATTTTCCTCACCACTGGGAAGGGACCCACAAACTTAGGGCCCAATTTCTTAGATGGGCATGCCAGTTTCAGGTTTAGAGTGGACAACCAAACTTGATCTCCAGGTTTTAGGTCAAGCTCCCCTCTTCTCTTCCTGTCAAACGTTTCCTTGTTATGGACTTGGGTCTTTGCCATTGTCTCTTGAAGTAACTTGTTGTTTGTGCTGAAGAAGTTCAAGGTTTCTTGAGCCGCCGATACAGTACACTCTGTTATTGGACATAAACAAGGGGTGGAACCCATAGTTCGCAAAAAATGGAGATTGGTTGGTTGCAGAATGCACAGAATTATTATAAGCGAACTCAGCAAGAGGTAGCAGAGGCACCCAGTCATCCTGGGAAAAACAAGAATAGCATCGTAAATACTGTTCAAGGGTCTGGTTAGTTCGTTCGGTTTGTCCATTCGTCTGGGGGTGGTAGGCAGACGAGAAGGAGAGGTCAATCTTTAGGGCTTCACACAGGGCTTTCCAGAATTTGGATGTAAATTGTACCCCCCAATCAGATACAATATTAGCAGGTATACCATGGAGCCTTACAATGTCCTTAATAAAAATCTTCGCAGTTTCGGAGGCAGATGGGGTACCCTTCATAGGCAGGAAGTGAGCCATTTTAGAGAGTCTGTCAACCACTACGAAGATGGTGGTGAAATCTTCTGAAGGTGGTAATTCCACAATGAAATCCATGGAGATCATCCTCCATGGTCTTTCTGGTACGGGTAGAGGCCTCAACAGTCCCCAAGCCTTGGTCTTGCTGCCCTTGTTCTGGATGCAAGTAGTACATGCTTCGATATAACGTTTGCAATCCTTTTGTAGCTGAGGCCACCAAAACATGCGCTGCAGGAGTTCGGATGTCTTACGTACCCCGAAGTGGCCAGCTAGTTCGTGGTCATGGCAAGACTTGAGGATGGCAACCCGTGTCTGTTGTGGCACAAAAATTCTGTCCTTGTACCAAAGTAGATCATCTTTCCACTGTAAAGTGACATCTGTTGGATGGGGAGCCAATGAGGAGGCTTGTTTTACTTGAGAGAGCAGATCTCCCTGAAGCATGAGAAAGTTTCCAGGAGCAAGGATGGTATCAGGGGGTGAAGGAACTTCAGGTTCGCTGAACATCCGGGAAAGCGCATCTGGTTTAGTGTTTTTAGATCCCGGCCTGTAAGTAATATGAAAGGCAAATCTGGAGAAGAGTGCCCATCTGGCCTGTCGTGGTTTTAATCTCTTGGCAACTTTCAAGTACTCTAAGTTCTTGTGATCAGTGTACACCAGAATAGGATGGGCCGCTCCTTCCAAGAGGTAACGCCATTCTTCTAGCGCAGCCTTGATTGCAAGTAGCTCTCTGTCCCCGACATCATAATTTCTTTCAGCTTCGGTTAGCCTGCGAGAGAAGAATGCCACTGGGTGTAACAGAGCCTTGGATCCTTGTCTCTGTGAAAGAACTGCCCCTACTGCTACCTCGGAAGCATCCATTTCCAGTATGTAAGGTAAGGCTGGGTCAGGATGCTTTAAGACGGAGGCTGAAACGAACTGTTCTTTTAAGGAAGTAAAGGCTGCTTGAGCTTCAGAAGACCATTGGAAACGGGTGCCTTGCCGAGTAAGACTTGTGATGGGGGAAATGATAGAAGAGAATGCCTTAATGAATTTGCGATAAAAATTCGCAAACCCCACAAATCGCTGAACTCCCTTCTTATCTCATCCAAGATGGCAGAGACCTTTTGTGGATCCATCTTGACACCATCAATCAAAATGATTAGGCCCAGAAACTGGATGCTTTGGCGCTCAAACTCGCACTTCTCAGGTTTTGCATACAAGCCATGCTGGCGAAGGCGGGTTAGAACTTTCCCGACATGTTCCCGATGAGTAATCAGTGAGGAGGAAAAGATCAGGATATCATCTAGGTATACTATGATAAACAAGTCAAGGTAGTCTCTGAAAATATCATTAACTGGAAGGTGGCAGGAGCATTACATAAACCAAAAGGCATGACAAGGTACTCAAAATGTCCGAAGCGGGTGCGGAAGGCTGTTTTCCATTCGTCTCTGCTTCGGATCCGGACTAAATTGTAGGCTCCACGAAGGTCTAATTTGGTAAAGATGGATGCAGTTCCGAGTCGCTGGAAAAGTTCAGGTACCAAGGGTAGAGGGTACCGATTCTTAATTGTGATCTTATTAAGGTCCCGATAGTCTACGCAGGTGCGTAGAGAGTGGTCTTTCTTTTCTACGAAGAAAATCCCTGCTCCTGCTGGGGAGGTAGAAGGGCGTATGAACCCTTTCCTCAGATTATCATCTATATATTCTTTAAGAGTTCCGAGTTCAAGTTCAGTTAAGGGAAAAATTCTCCCAAAGGGAATCTCTGCTCTGGGAAGCAACTCAATCGGACAATCGTAAGGTCTATGGGGTGGCAGAGTCTCTGCCCCTTTTTTACTGAACACGTCCAGAAAGTTATGGTAAGCCTTGGGAACTGCTTGGCAGGCTTCAGCATCGGTCTCCAGACATAGCAAAGAAGACGGGGTTTTGGTAATGTCCTGTAGACAATGTTCCTGGCAATATGAGGAATGAAAACTGATTTTTCCAGTAGACCAGTCTATTTGCGGATTGTGTGCCTTGAGCCAAGGCATTCCCAGTATGATGGGAAACAAGGGAGATTCGATGATGTCAAGACAGAGTAATTCTTGGTGGTTGCCGGAAATGGTGGTCTTGAGAGGAACTGTTTCTTGTGTTACGGGCCCAGATTTTATAGCCGATCCATCGGCCAGATGTACTGACAGTCCCTGTGCTCTGGGTCGTAGAGGCATGTGGAATTTACGGGCAAAAGACAAGTCCATGAACCCGCTGCAGGCTCCGGAGTCAATGATGGCGGTTGCTTGCATATTCCCTTCTGGAAGCTGTAGAGAGATGGGAATAGCCAAATGAGTAGCATGATCAAACACAGCAGATGAAGAGGTAGAGGAGAGAGTAAAGTGCTTACGGGTCTTTGCGGGACAAGTCCTCACATAGTGTCCAGATTCTCCGCAATAGAGGCAAAGGTTATTAGCTCGCCGGCGTTGACGTTCCTCCGGAGTCAGAGAGGGACGGATCAGGCCTAACTGCATTGGCTCAGTGGAATTAGCAGGAGCGTGGGCAGAAGGCTGGGGTAAACGTGGAAGCATCCTGACTGGGCGAGCGGACCCGGCAGTCCGTTCAGCTCTTCGCTTGCTTAGACGCCTGTCAATCTGAACGGAGAGATTGATAAGGGCTTCAAGTGTCTCCGGGATGCCAACCCGGGCCAACTCATCCTTTAGTGGCTCGGAGAGTCCCATGCGGAACAGGTGACGTAGGGCGGCGTCGTTCCAATCTGTGTCGGAACTCCAACGCCTGAACTCAGACGCATAGTCCTCCGCTTCCCTACGGCCTTGCTGGAGAGAGAACAGAGGTGCTTCTGCAGTAGCAACTTGTTGCGGGTCCTCATAGAGAAGGGCCATGACTTGGAAGAAAGTGTCCAGTAGGTTAAGGCAGCTGTTCTTTTGTTCCAGAAGTCGATGGGCCCATGCCTGGGGTTCCCCCAGCAAGAGGGAAATGACGAACCCCACCTTAGTGGTTTCTAATGAAAAAGTTCTGGGTTGCAGTGCAAAGAAAAGTTCACAGGCATTACGAAATGCTCTAAACTTGCTGCGGTTCCCGGAGAACCTTTCTGGCGTGGGAACTTTAGGTTCTGGAGGCAACATTACTACGGAAGGGCCCGAGGACGGACCTGGAGCTGAAGTAGAGAGCACTTGAACACGTTCTTCCAGACGTTTGTAACCGTCTTGCAGGTCTTTAACTGCCTGTGTAAGTCCAGCCAAATGATGGAATAAGTCCTCCATAGGCGACGTTCCCTGCGTGGGCTCGGACATGGCTGTCCGGTACTGTCACGTACCTGGTAGTTGGAGCCCGGAATGCAGAGAACGGCCTCTCGTATGCCTCTGACTTAAGAACCCCTGAAGGTGTGAACAGGGACTCGAAAGTACAGAGGGGCACAAGTGCCTGACTGGAACACTGAAGTAGAAGGCAGGATCCTGTAGTCAGCAGGGAGGTGCACTGTAGTCCTGTAGCAGGTTGCAGACAGCAGGGAGGTGCACTGTAGTACTGTAGCAAGATGCAGGTAGCAGGGAGGTGCACTGTAGTCCTGTAGCAGGTTGCAGACAGCAGGGAGGTGCACTGTAGTACTGTAGCAGGATGCAGATAGCAGGGAGGTGCACTGTAGTCCTGTAGCAGGTTGCAGACAGCAGGGAGGTGCACTGTAGTCCTGTAGCAGGTTGCAGACAGCAGGGAGGTGCACTGTAGTACTGTAGCAGGATGCAGATAGCAGGGAGGTGCACTGTAGTCCTGTAGCAGGTTGCAGACAGCAGGGAGGTGCAGACAAGCCGGGTCAAGGTACTGGCGGGCAGATCAGGTACAGAAGGGCAAACCAAGAGAATAGTCAGAGTCCAAGCCAAGATCGGGGCGGGCAGCAAGCAGGTAAGTCAGGAACAAGCCAAGTAAGTACTGGATACAGGAAAACTGGTAACAAGGTAGCAGGGGTCTCAGGAAACGCTGTAGACCGGACAGCAAGGCAGCATTGAAACAGTCTTCTTTAAATAGCTTATCTTTGGCGCCAAGTGGCGCTATTGCGCATGCGCGTACGCTTGTTAGCACTATTAGCGCTATTGGCGCTATTGCGCGTGCGCGAGCGCCGGATGGCGCTTCTATGCACAGGCATTCGTTTAACGCTCAATCTGCTGGGAAAACTGCAAGAGGGCTTTTCCTGACATACGTACTAGAAATAGCATGCACTGAAAACCAGATGCGAACTGACTACACGCACTGAAAACCAGATACGAACCCACAAGCACAAACTGAAGAGCAGTACGATCGGAAAAGCACGAGGCTGAAAAGCGCAAATCGTCTCTCACCAAACTTCTACAAACACTAGATTAGCAGAAGGAGCCCAAAGTGTGGCGCACTGGCTATTGACCTTTTTCTAGCCCCGTCATACGTGTTGTACGTCAGCGCGTTCTAGCCGATCTGAATTTCCAAAAACGTTTGCGCGACCGTGTGTATGAAAGACAAGTTTCAGCCAACATCCGTCGGAAATAAATCCACGGTTTGGTTGTCGGAAATTCTGGCATTACACTTGGGACTTAAGCTACAGCTTTGGAAGTTTCAAACCCTTTTAGACCCTGAAGAAGATCTACACTGTGTGTTTTTGAAACGCATTGGACGCTCTGTCGGTTGACAGCTTTCGGGCTTCCCCTTCAGTTGGCTTTACATCTGCCACCAACAATATGTGTTTGTTTTTATCATCTTGAATTTTTTGTTATTTATGTCATTTGTCTTATATACATCAATAAATTTGTAATTTTTTACGCTGACCATTCTTCTAGAAGCGCATTTGTGAGGTCAGGCACTGATGTTGGATGAGAAGGCCTGGTTCACAGTCTCCTCTCTAATTCACCCCAAAAGTGTTTTATCACATTTTTTTCCCTACTGTGACAGTGTGAGGCCTTGCCACTGTGAAAATGTAGGAGAAAGTGGCACAGGATTCTCACATATGCAGAGTGCGGGACTCCAGAATGTCAGTTCTGAGCAGAGAAAGGTGTTTTTTTTATCTTTCTCCAGGTTTTGTAACTCACGGATCAGTGTCTAGAACCCAGAGACTTCAAAGTGCCTTGGGTGACTGCACACCAGTGCACAAAGCAAAGTCCATTAAGACATGGATAAGCGAGTTTGGGGTGGAGAAACTTGACTGGCCTGCACATAGTCCTGTCCTCAACCCGATAGAACACCTTTGGGATGAATTTGAGCCCTACAGGCTGGGATACCATTAAAGTTCACATGCTTGTAAAGGCAGGCGTCCCAATACTTTTAGTAATATAGTGTATGTTTTTATCTTTTTGTAAAGATCTTTTTAGTGGATTATGATCAACCAAGAAAGAAGAAGCTAGAATTGTAATCTGAAAAAAGTCCTTTATGAAAGGGCGTTGCACCGAACACAGTGATTAGATGAACACACAATGGAGTATACTTTCAGAAACAGCACACAATAAATGTCATATTACATAATATTGTATGTTAAGATGCAATAGAGTTACAAACCAAATTCTCCAATGTCTGCATTGGACCTAGAAAAGGTGTTGTTTGAACAGTGATGTGGTGGATGTTAGAGAAGTTTGTAAATATAACACCTGCATGTTCCTTTCCTTTACCAGCTGTAATGTCTGGTGAAATCTATTTCAAGGTCATATGGCTGGCTTGTTGGCTGGTTATCAGGCCAATATGTCTACCCAGGGGGTCTTACAACTAGGCATGTACAGAAGCAGGTTTACTGCACACAAGACATATTCACGTGTATAAACATTTAATGTTGAAACCACTAGTGTTTGTTTTTTTTTGCTAGAACAACATTCCTACTGAATCGTTTTTCACGTTGTTATGGCTATCTTCCTTCCTGTTTGCATTATGAATCCAGGCACATGGCTTGTCTGTGTTAATGAGAAAAATTCAGATGTATCAAGTGGCAGGAGGCCACTACATAAGCATCACGTAAACCCAGGTTGGTGTCATGCTTAGGAAAAAATTTTCAGGCAATACAAGTGCTAAAAATCGAACAGCTGTTTGAAATGTCAATAAATACTGTAAGATAGAATTTGACGACAACTGATAAAACATAATAACTAGTTAAAACTGCAGATTTATTTATTGACGCAATTTACAGCAACAACTACAACCCACTTCGGCTTAAACAAGTTGAAAAGTGTCAGCTTTTATTAAAAATAAGGTCAGACTTATGAAAACTAGAGCATAGGCGAAGCTTTGTTTGCAATCCATCAGGGTTTAGCTTTCCTACAAATGTTATAATAATAGTTTAGAATGTGTACCTGCTCAAAACACACATTTCTCTTTCACCAGATGAACAGATTAGAGTAGGCAAATCTCCAACAGGTATGGCCACATACATTTATGGTCTAATCGGACAAATCCAGACATTGGAACCCAAGCCAATGGTTCAGAAAGGTTCATTTAAGAAAAAAAAACAACCATGTTATACTTACCTGCTCTGTGCAGTCGTTTTGCACAGAGCAGCTGCGATCCTCCTCTTCTTGGGTCCCTCACCGGCGCTCCTAGACCCTCCCCCCTGCTGAGCGCTCGCATTGTAAGCTGCTTGCTCTGGCAGCACTCGTGCATACTTACTCACGATCCCCCTCTGTGTGTCTCATAGGCTTGGCCCCGCAAGGCTTGTCCCCACCTCTTTCCTTACTGGCTGTGATAGACAGCAGCGGGAGCCAATGGCTCCTGCTGCTGTGTCTCAGCCAAAGAGAAGAGAGAGATCCGATAGAGCCTCTGATCTCAAGCACATCACTGGATTGGGATCGGGCTCAATTGAGTATAAGGGGTGGCTGAGGGTGAGCTGCATACTGAAAGTTTTTTGCCTTCAGCCTTTAGAACCACTTTAATATACAAAAGATGTTGCAGCATATTTAGCTTAATTTCAAACATGTTATTTAGTGCCAGGATAGATCCAAAGCAGTCAAATATACATTTGAATTACTATGGAGCTTGGGTACTTTTATTGAGGAATGAATAAATGTGGATCAATGCTGTAATGTATAGAGAGGCTCCAGGGGCGGACTGACCATTGGGCGACTCGGGCACTGCCCGAGGGCCCTGGGCCACTAGGGGGCCCCATCAGGGTTGCCAGCCTAAGTAAAACCATGTATAAATCTGTGTTTTTTTTACATCTGTCTGTGTATACTGTGTGTACATGTATGTGTATACTGTGTGATTGTATACTGTGTGTGTATACTGTGTGGCCCCATAATCTCTGATTGCCTGAGGGCCCCATAATCTCCTATTGCCCTGGGGCCCCATGAGTTATCAGTCCACCCCTTTATAGAGCAGGCCCGTTTAACCTGTGCAACAACATCTCAACAAATGTTTATATAATGGCATAAATTATGCCAACATTAAGATATGCATCAGTGGAACACACATTATATTCATCTTCACATTAGTATCTGGATAGAGTTAATAAAATAACAAATTGATTTTGACAAAATCATTAACAAAATATGCATATGTATTCTTTGTATACAGCTGCTCAGTAATTTGTAGCATCCCTAGTGTGGTTGTAAAGCATACAGCACTTTCCCTCCAGATGTTGATACATTCCCTTTTGTGCCCACCTTATAACACCAACGCCATCATATTTAAAACCTCCTGGGAATTTGCTTTCATGTGCTTTCAAAATCAGCTTCAGTGTACTGTACCCCTTTTTCTTCATTTTGATTTGCAAAATGGCTGTCTGCCCATTTAGTAATAGGAAGTGAATTTAAAGTGACATCAAACTTTTTTTTTTACATAAATCATTTTAAAATATCGAGTATACCCCACCTTTATGATTTTTTTTGGCTCTTACTGTTGTTTTCAGGCTACCCTTTTGTCCTGTGCATGCTCCCAATCCCCTGCTGCTACACCTCAATGCTACAGATGTACAGAGAGCAGTAAGCTTTATTTCTGGTCTCATGGTCTGCTCTATGCATACTACAATTCCCGTAGTTCTGAATGTATCTGCACATTGATGTGTAGTCAATCTCGGGGGTGAGCAGGAAAGAGTGGCTATGTAGGGGGCCATAAGGCGTGAACATAGCCACCTTAGAACAGGAAGTCTGAGAATAGCAGAAAAAAAGCTTGCATTTGAGAGATGGAACAAATAACGAAACAGAAAGAAGATTCATTCGAATTACCGTATTTATTGGCGTATAGTATGCACTTTCTCCCCCTTAAAATAGGGGGAAAATCATGTGTGCATGTTATACGCCGATATAGGCTGCCACCGAGGGGAAGGAGGGGACGAGCGCTGCCGAAATAGAGCCGGATCTCCTGTGTACTCGGTTCGGCTCGCAGTCACGTTCAGTCCCCTACCCCTGGACATCTAATAGCATTGACGTCCCGGCATTGGACCGGCGCTATGTCCAATATAGGATCCGGGCCAAGGGGTGGGACTGCGCATGATGCCGAGCCAAGTACACAGGAGATTCGGCTCTATTTCGGCAGCGCTCGTCCCCTCCTTCCCCTCGGTGGCAGCCTATATTTTGGCAAGGCTGCAGATGGACACTGAGCAATGCTGCAGGTAGGCACTGATTAGATTGCAGATGGGCACTGATTAAACTGCAGACGGGCACTGATTAGGCTGCAGATGGGTACTGATTAGACTGCAGATGGGCACTGATTAGACTACATATGGACACAGATCAGGCTGCAGATGGGCACAGTTTAGGCTGCACTGAAGCTGCAGATGGGCACCAATCAGGCTGCATTGATGCTCACTGACCATTATTTTGCTTCCAAGTGGTTTATTTTTTTTTTAAGTTTTTTTTTCCTGAAACTTAAATTGGGGTGTGTGTTATACACCGGCGCGTGTTATACGCCGATAAATATGGTATATTTAAACATATTATATGCAATCAATTTAATTAAAAAATGTGAGTTTAGTGTCATTTTAATGTTATCCATTTAATAATTGAGAGGATGTTCTCCCACCCTATGATTTACACCAAAGTCAGCTAGTCAGAGGGCTGCATAGTACATTTCCTGTCAGTGAAGGGAAGCTGTATATATGGGGATACCCTAAAGCAGTCTAGTCAGCTGCCCATTCACATGTACAGTGATCTACCAGGGCAGTAAGTTGGGCATGTGCATATGGCTATATGGCAGGGAGGAAAAAGTTAGGGTCTGGTTTCATCCATGACCTATGTGGTTCTGCTAAATGATGCCTTTAGCTAATTACCAATATATTGTCATACTTATATAAATACCTTTACCTTTACCCCTATTGCTATTTTCAAATGGTTAAATTACAGTAATTAAAGTAAGCTGATAAATAGAGTTGTAGCAACTCAAACTGAGTAGCAACTGTTATTTAGATAAGAATTGTTGAAAGTTGAAAGATCAGATTTGTGGGATTTTAAAGGTGCCAGAGTAACACAAATTCATAAACTGTTAAAAATTAACAACTTTATTCAGTACTTCCATAAAAAAACATAAAGATTGTCTAAAAGGTTTGAACAAACATACATCATCAGTAAAACAATGAGTGAATAATACATGGATGTTATCACATATGTGCCTGAAGAAGGAGTACTGACATGTTTCGCCTTTTATATGGCTTCTTCAGGGGCGTGTGTTACAACATACATATTGCATCAAATTAATTATCTAAATAGAAAGTACAGAAACACATAGGTATCAATAATTCAATCAGCAGAGTAAATTGTATGTAACATAACATGATTAGAAGTTTATGAATTAGTATTACTCTAGCATCTTTAAAATACCACAAATCTGATATTTTAAATATATGTTAGTTAGTAAAATTAGTATCAAAGTGATGAACAGTTTTGCAGAATAGGGATGAGCCGAACACCCCCCGGTTCGGTTCGCACCAGAACCCGCGAACGGACCGCAAGTTCGCACGAACGTTAGAACCCCATTGACGTCTATGGGACTCGAACGTTCGAAATCAAAAGTGCTCATTTTAAAGGCTAATTTGCATGGTATTGTCCTAAAAAGGGTTTGGGGACCCGGGTCCTACCCCAGGGGACATGTATCAATGCAAAAAAAACTTTTAAAAACGGCCGTTTTTTCGGGAGCAGTGATTTTAATGATGCTTAAAGTAAAAAAAAAAAAGTGAAATATTCCTTTAAATATCGTACCTGGGGGGTGTCTATAGTATGCCTGTAAAGTGACGCGTGTTTCCCATGTTTAGAACAGTCCCTGCACCAAATGTCATTTTTAAAGGAAAAAATCTCATTTAAAACTGCTTGCGGGTTTAATGTCATGTCGGGTCATGGCAATATGGATGAAAATCAGTGAGACAAACGGCATGGGTACCCCCCAGTCCATTACCAGGCCCTTTGGGTCTTGTATGGATATTAAGGGGAACCCCGCACCCAAATTAAAATAAGGAAAGGTCCCTATATACTCTGAACAGCAGTATACAGGCGGTGCAAACAAGACAGGGACTGTAGGTTTGTTGTTAAGTAGAATCTGTTTGTAATTTTGAATATTTTTAATGTGTTTAGCTCCAGCCAAAAAATCTTTTCTAAGCTTTTTGGAAAACATAGGGAAGGGTTATCACCCCTGTGACATTTGTTTTGCGTCTTTCCTCCTCTTCAGAAGATTTCACCTCACTTTTTTGTCCCAATGAAAAATGTTTTTTGAAAATTTGGGTTTTTTTGTGGAACAAGGATTGGAAAGCATCAGTGGAAAGGAGAAATTGTTTTCCCATATTAACTCTTACAGGAGAGAATTTCCCTTCCTTAGGGGTAGATTTCATCTCACTTCCTGTTGTCTCCTTCCGTTTGCAAGTAGGAGTCGTTTGTAAGTTAGATGTTTGAAAGTAGGGTCCTGCCCTATATACTCAGCAGAAATTTGGGCCTTAGGTGTTGCTGTGGCCAAAACACTGTAAGCCCTCACAGGGCCCTGCTGTGAAATATTAGATCAAGAATTGTAATTACATGCCCCTGTTGAACAGGAGCTGAAAAATTAGGCCTTAGGCACTGGTGCTGGTGCCACAACACTGCAACCCCTCACAGACACTCTAGTTGGAACGCAGGAACGAGCCCTGCTGCAAAGTATTGCATCAAAAATTGTAATTACACGCCCCTGTTAGACAGGGGCAGAAAAATTGGGCCTTAGGCACTGGTGCTGGTGCCACAACACTGCAACCCCTCACAGACACTCTAGTTGGAACGCAGGAACGAGCCCTGCTGCAAAGTATTGCATCAAAAATTGTAATTACACGCCCCTGTTAGACAGGGGCAGAAAAATTGGGTCTTAGGCACTGGTGCTGGTGCCACAACACTGCAACCCCTCACAGACACTCTAGTTGAAACGCAGGAACAAGCCCTGCTGCAAAGTATTGCATCAAAAATTGTAATTACACGCCCCTGTTAGACAGGGGCTGAAAAATTGGGTCTTAGGCACTGGTGCTGGTGCCACAACACTGCAACCCCTCACAGACACTCTAGTTGGAACGCAGGAACGAGCCCTGCTGCAAAGTATTGCATCAAAAATTGTAATTACACGCCCCTGTTAGACAGGGGCAGAAAAATTGGGTCTTAGGCACTGGTGCCACAACACTGCAACCCCTCACAGACACTCTAGTTGAAACGCAGGAACAAGCCCTGCTGCAAAGTATTGCATCAAAAATTGTAATTACACGCCCCTGTTAGACAGGGGCTGAAAAATTGGGTCTTAGGCACTGGTGCTGGTGCCACAACACTGCAACCCCTCACAGACACTCTAGTTGGAATGCAGGAACGAGCCCTGCTGCAAAGTATTACATCAAAAATTGTAATTACACGCCCCTGTTAAACAGGGGCTGAAAAATTGTGCCTTAGGCACTGGTGGTGGCGCCCAGAACCAAAAATGTTCTTACAAGCTATCAGCGTGATGATTGAGGAGGAAGAGGATAATTACTCAGGGATAGTCACTCAGCATCAGCATAGGCAGTCTTTGAAGGGATCTGAGATTTCAAAAAAAATTATTCGGTTACATCTGCATCAGGTGCTTGGTAGCTGGTGGTGATCCAAGACTGATTCATTTTTATGAAGGTCAGCCGATCGACCGAGTCGGTGGACAGACGCACCCTGTGATCGGTTACCACGCCTCCAGCAGCACTGAATGTGCATTCCGAAAGAACGCTGGATGCAGGACAGGCCAGTAGCTCAATTGCATACTGTGCAAGCTCTGGCCAGTGATCCATCCTCAAGACCCAGTAACCCAGAGGATTTTCGGTGGGAAAGGTGTCCAAGTCTGATCTTGCCCCTAGGTATTCCTGCACCATGTAAAACAGACGCTGGCGATGGTTGCTGGAACCGATCATACCTTGGGGCTGCGGACCAAAAAATTGTCTGAACGCATCGGTCACACGGCCACCTTCTCCACCGCTCCTTCTTTGACTGACCGAAGCCTCAGCAACACGTTGTCCAGAAACAGGAGTTTGTAACCTCCCAGTCTCTGGGAACGCGTTGCACAGACCTTTCTGCAAGGCCTCCTGAAGATGTTTCATCCTCTGCTCCCTCTGCGATGGCAAGATAAGGTCCGCAACCTTACCCTTGTAACGTGGATCAAGGAGGGTTGCCAGCCAGTATTGGTCCTTCTCCTTGATACCACGAATACGAGGATCCTTACGCAGGCTTTGCAGGATCAGGGAGGCCATGCAGCGTAGGTTTGCTGAGGCATTCGGTCCGGAGTCCTCTGGGTCACTAAGGACAACAACGTCCGCAGCCACCTCCTCCCAGCCACGTACAAGTCCATGTGTTCCTTGGGACTGATCCCTTAAAGACTGCTGATGCTGAGTGCCAGGCTCCACCTCCATACTGACACAATCTTCCTCCTCCTCCTCCTCCTCCTCCTCCTCCTCTTCCTGTGTGATCGGCGGGCACGCAGGAACACTGTCTGGATAAAGGGGGCCTTGAGAGCTAAGGAAGTCCTCCTCTTCCTGCCTCTGTTCTGCCTCAAGTGCCCTGTCCATTATTCCACGCAGCGTGTGCTCCAACAGGTGGACAAGGGGGACAGTGTCACTGATGCATGCACTGTCAGTGCTCACCATCCTCGTGGCCTCCTCGAATGGTGACAGGACAGTGCATGCATCCCTGATCATGGCCCACTGGCGTGGGGAAAAAAAACCAAGGTCCCCTGACCCTGTCCTGGTGCCATAGTCGCACAGGTACTCATTGATGGCCCTCTGCTGCGTGTGCAGCCGCTGCAGCATGGCCAACGTCGAGTTCCACCTGGTGGGCATGTCACAGATTAGGCGGTTCTTGGGCAGGTTAAACTCCTTTTGGAGGTCCGTCAGCCGAGCACTGGCATTATATGACCGGCGGAAATGCACAGAGACTTTCCTGGCCTGCCTCAGGACATCCTGTAAGCCCGGGTACCTGCCCAAGAACCGCTGCACCACCAAGTTAAGGACGTGAGCCAAACAGGGCACATGGGTCAGTTGTCCCTGTCGGAGGGCAGAGAGGAGGTTGGTGCCATTGTCGCAAACCACCATTCCTGCCTTAAGTTGGCGTGGCGTCAACCACCTCTGAACCTGCCCCTGCAGAGCTGACAGAACCTCTGCCCCAGTGTGGCTCCTGTCCCCCAAGCACACCAGCTCAAGCACCGCATGGCATCTTTTGGCCTGCGTACTTGCGTAGCCCCTTGAACGCCTACGGAGCACCGCTGGTTCCGAGGAAGAGGCCATGGAGGAAGAAGAAGAGGAGGGGGTGGAGGAGAGAGGTGTGTCACAATCAGCATTTTGGAGGCGTGGTGGCGGAACAACCTCCAACACTACTGCACCTTGTCCTGCATTCTTCCCAGCTGCCAGCAGAGTCACCCAATGCGCCGTGAAACTTAAGTAACGTCCCTGTCCATGCCTGCTGGACCATGAGTCAGCGGTAATATGCACCTTACCGCTGACCGCCCTGTCCAGCGAGGCATGGACATTGCCTTCCACATGCCGGTAGAGAGCCGGAATCGCCTTCCGTGAGAAAAAGTGGCGTTTGGGTACCTGCCACTGAGGAACCGCACATTCCACAAACTCACGGAAGGGGGCAGAGTCTACCAACTGAAAAGGCAGCAGTTGAAGTGCTAGCAATTTTGCCAAGCTAGCATTCAACCGCTGGGCATGTGGATGGCTGGGAGCAAACTTCTTTCGGCGGTGCAGCAGCTGGGGCAGGGAAATTTGCCTGGTACAATCTGACGTCGGTGTACCAAAAGCAGATTGCCCACAAGTACTTGGCTGTGACACACCTAATTCTACACCTTCATTCCTCTCACTGCAGGTCTCAGAGAGGACTGAAGGTCTAGTGGGGTTGGAAATCACAGCTGATGAGGAGCAAGGAGAGATCGTCTTTGTTCTTTGGTGTGGGTCTTTTAGATACGCTTGCCAACGAACTGCATGGCAGGTCAACATATGTCTGGTCAAGCATGTGGTACCCAAGCGGGAGATGTTTTGGCCACGCGAGATACGCTTGAGACATATGTTGCAAATAGCAGCGGTGCGATCTGATGCACTCGTCTCAAAAAAGGCCCACACCAAAGAACTTTTTGAATAACGCGCAGAGACTGCAGCGCCCTGCACATGTGGAGCTTTGGGGTGTGATGCAGTCAATGTGCTGCCCTTAGGCTGGCCCCTGGAGGGCATCCTGCCTAGTTGGTGATGTGCCACCTCCTCCTCCTCCTCCTCCTCCTCCTCTCTCCTATCAGGCACCCACGTTGAGTCAGTGACCTCATCATCCCCTCCCTCCTCATCACTGGAGCAAACCTGGCAGTATGCTGCAGCAGGGGGAGCATGACTGCCAGATTGCTGTCCTTCTTGGGCACCCCCTCTGTCCGTGCTCATGTTACTGCCTTCATTGAGCTCAGTATCATCATCAGAGCCTTCCAAACGCTGGGCATCCTCCTGGAGCATGTACCCAACACTGTGGTCAAACAGTTCGAGGGAATCCTCATGAGGACATGGTGGAGCTAGGGAAGGAGTCACTGATGACATTGAGCTGAGGGAAGAGGCCGCTGCTTTGCCGGACAAAGCACCCTGGGCATGGGTGAGAGAGGATGAGGAGGATGAGGACGGCTTGGTCATCCACTCGACCAAGTCTTCCGCATGTTGCGGCTCAACACGGCCAGCTGCCGAAAAAAAGGCCAAGCGTGTCCCATGGCCACGTGCTGATGAGGATGCACCGTCTCCACGACCAGCACTAGACACAGAGCCTGCTTGCCCTCTCTTATTGGCTTGTGACTGTCTGCCTCTCCTTCTTGGCCTTCCAGACATACTAATGGCCTGTAGCTGCACTAAGCTGGGATAGAACACCTGTAATTTTCTTAAGGTAGCTTTATATACTGTAACCAGACAAGCCTGCCTGTCAGTAGGAAGATAACAGGAACGGATCTAGCTGAACACTGTGAGCAGGACGCACTGTACTAAATGTAAATAGTCTAGCTGCCTGACCGTGGTACTAATAGGATCAAAAAGAACACCTGTAATTTTCTTAAGGTAGCTTTATATACTGTAACCAGACAAGCCTGCCTGTCAGTAGGAAGATAACAGGAACGGATCTAGCTGAACACTGTGAGCAGGACGTACTGCACTAAATGTATATAGCAGGAACGGATCTAGCTGAACACTGTGAGCAGGACGCACTGCACTGAATGTAAATAGCAGGAACGGATCTAGCTGAACACTGTGAGCAGGACGCACTGCACTAAATGTAAATACCAGGAACGGATCTAGCTGAACACTGTGAGCAGGACGCACTGCACTGAATGTAAATAGCAAGAACGGATCTAGCTGAACACTGTGAGCAGGACGCACTGTACTAAATGTAAATAGTCTAGCTGCCTGACCGTGGTACTAATAGGATCAAAAAGAACACCTGTAATTTTCTTAAGGTAGCTTTATATACTGTAACCAGACAAGCCTGCCTGTCAGTAGGAAGATAACAGGAACGGATCTAGCTGAACACTGTGAGCAGGACACACTGTACTAAATGTAAATAGTCTAGCTGCCTGACCGTGGTACTAATAGGATCAAAAAGAACACCTGTAATTTTCTTCAGGTAGCTTTATATACTGTAACCAGACAAGCCTGCCTGTCAGTAGGAAGATAACAGGAACGGATCTAGCTGAACACTGTGAGCAGGACGCACTGTACTAAATGTAAATAGTCTAGCTGCCTGACCGTGGTACTAATAGGATCAAAAAGAACACCTGTAATTTTCTTAAGGTAGCTTTATATACTGTAACCAGACAAGCCTGCCTGTCAGTAGGAAGATAACAGGAACGGATCTAGCTGAACACTGTGAGCAGGACACACTGTACTAAATGTAAATAGTCTAGCTGCCTGACCGTGGTACTAATAGGATCAAAAAGAACACCTGTAATTTTCTTAAGGTAGCTTTATATACTGTAACCAGACAAGCCTGCCTGTCAGTAGGAAGATAACAGGAACGGATCTAGCTGAACACTGTGAGCAGGACGTACTGCACTAAATGTATATAGCAGGAACGGATCTAGCTGAACACTGTGAGCAGGACGCACTGCACTGAATGTAAATAGCAGGAACGGATCTAGCTGAACACTGTGAGCAGGACGCACTGCACTAAATGTAAATACCAGGAACGGATCTAGCTGAACACTGTGAGCAGGACGCACTGCACTGAATGTAAATAGCAAGAACGGATCTAGCTGAACACTGTGAGCAGGACGCACTGTACTAAATGTAAATAGTCTAGCTGCCTGACCGTGGTACTAATAGGATCAAAAAGAACACCTGTAATTTTCTTAAGGTAGCTTTATATACTGTAACCAGACAAGCCTGCCTGTCAGTAGGAAGATAACAGGAACGGATCTAGCTGAACACTGTGAGCAGGACACACTGTACTAAATGTAAATAGTCTAGCTGCCTGACCGTGGTACTAATAGGATCAAAAAGAACACCTGTAATTTTCTTCAGGTAGCTTTATATACTGTAACCAGACAAGCCTGCCTGTCAGTAGGAAGATAACAGGAACGGATCTAGCTGAACACTGTGAGCAGGACGCACTGTACTAAATGTAAATAGTCTAGCTGCCTGACCGTGGTACTAATAGGATCAAAAAGAACACCTGTAATTTTCTTCAGGTAGCTTTATATACTGTAACCAGACAAGCCTGCCTGTCAGTAGGAAGATAACAGGAACGGATCTAGCTGAACACTGTGAGCAGGACGCACTGTACTAAATGTAAATAGTCTAGCTGCCTGACCGTGGTACTAATAGGATCAAAAAGAACACCTGTAATTTTCTTAAGGTAGCTTTATATACTGTAACCAGACAAGCCTGCCTGTCAGTAGGAAGATAACAGGAACGGATCTAGCTGAACACTGTGAGCAGGACACACTGTACTAAATGTAAATAGTCTAGCTGCCTGACCGTGGTACTAATAGGATCAAAAAGAACACCTGTAATTTTCTTCAGGTAGCTTTATATACTGTAACCAGACAAGCCTGCCTGTCAGTAGGAAGATAACAGGAACGGATCTAGCTGAACACTGTGAGCAGGACGTACTGCACTAAATGTATATAGCAGGAACGGATCTAGCTGAACACTGTGAGCAGGACGCACTGCACTGAATGTAAATAGCAGGAACGGATCTAGCTGAACACTGTGAGCAGGACGCACTGCACTAAATGTAAATACCAGGAACGGATCTAGCTGAACACTGTGAGCAGGACGCACTGCACTGAATGTAAATAGCAGGAACGGATCTAGCTGAACACTGTGAGCAGGACGCACTGCACTGAATGTAAATAGCAGGAACGGATCTAGCTGAACACTGTGAGCAGGACGCACTGCACTGAATGTAAATACCAGGAACGGATCTAGCTGAACACTGTGAGCAGGACGCACTGCACTGAATGTAAATAGCAGGAACGGATCTAGCTGAACACTGTGAGCAGGACGCACTGCACTGAATGTAAATAGCAGGAACGGATCTAGCTGAACACTGTGAGCAGGACGCACTGCACTGAATGTAAATAGCAGGAACGGATGTAGCTGAACACTGTGAGCAGGACGCACTGCACTAAATGTAAATACCAGGAACGGATCTAGCTGAACACTGTGAGCAGGACACACTGCACTGAATGTAAATAGCAGGAACGGATCTAGCTGAACACTGTGAGCAGGACGCACTGCACTGAATGTAAATAGCAGGAACGGATCTAGCTGAACACTGTGAGCAGGACGCACTGCACTGAATGTAAATAGCAGGAACGGATGTAGCTGAACACTGTGAGCAGGACGCACTGCACTAAATGTAAATACCAGGAACGGATCTAGCTGAACACTGTGAGCAGGACGCACTGCACTGAATGTAAATAGCAGGAACGGATCTAGCTGAACACTGTGAGCAGGACGCACTGCACTAAATGTAAATACCAGGAACGGATCTAGCTGAACACTGTGAGCAGGACGCACTGCACTGAATGTAAATAGCAGGAACGGATCTAGCTGAACACTGTGAGCAGGACGCACTGCACTGAATGTAAATAGCAGGAACGGATCTAGCTGAACACTGTGAGCAGGACGCACTGCACTAAATGTAAATACCAGGAACGGATCTAGCTGAACACTGTGAGCAGGACGCACTGCACTGAATGTAAATAGCAGGAACGGATCTAGCTGAACACTGTGAGCAGGACGCACTGCACTAAATGTAAATACCAGGAACGGATCTAGCTGAACACTGTGAGCAGGACGCACTGCACTGAATGTAAATAGCAGGAACGGATCTAGCTGAACACTGTGAGCAGGACGCACTGCACTGAATGTAAATAGCAGGAACGGATCTAGCTGAACACTGTGAGCAGGACGCACTGCACTAAATGTAAATACCAGGAACGGATCTAGCTGAACACTGTGAGCAGGACGCACTGCACTGAATGTAAATAGCAGGAACGGATCTAGCTGAACACTGTGAGCAGGACGCACTGCACTAAATGTAAATACCAGGAACGGATCTAGCTGAACACTGTGAGCAGGACGCACTGCACTGAATGTAAATAGCAGGAACGGATCTAGCTGAACACTGTGAGCAGGACACACTGCACTAAATGTAAATAGTCTAGATAGAAGATAACAGGAACGGATCTAGCTAAACTGAATACAGTGTATATATATATATATGCAACACCTGGGATGCATATATATACACAATACACTGTAAGTGCAGCTAACTGACTGACTGTTCTGCCTAATCTATCTAACTCAAATCAAATGACACTGTCTCTCTCTCTCTCTCTATCTCTCAGCACACCGGAACACACACTACACAGGGCCGCCGTGCAGGCGGCCTTATATAGTGTGGGGTGTGTACTAAATCCCCTGAGCCATAATTGGCCAAAGCCACCCTGGCTTTGGCCAATTACAGCTCTCTCTACTGACGGCGCTGTGATTGGCCAAGCATGCGGGTCATAGTGCATGCTTGGCCAATCATCAGCCAGCAATGCACTGCGATGCCGCAGTGAATTATGGGCCGTGACGCGCCACACGAATTTGGCGCGAACGGCCCATATCGTTCGCAATTCGGCGAACGACCGAACAGCCGATGTTCGAGTCGAACATGGGTTCGACTCGAACACGAAGCTCATCCCTATTGCAGAACAGTAAAAAGCTGGTTAACAGAGCTTTTCCGGTGTTTGTGCGTACACTGTATCAGAATAAAAAAAAAATACATAAGAAGGATTAACAAGTATTAAACATTCAAATTATTTTTAATAGCTCAGGCATTCACTGTAAACATGAATGAAAACGTACTACAAACGTTTAGTGGTTACTGGATCCTTGAGTGTTTACCACTAAAAGATTTATTTCTTAAAGTAGACATTAAGGGACACTTTCACATTTCATAATTCAACAGCCAGTTGTATATACAGTATATTTTTTATATATTTATTAGAGTAACCATTGTAGTTTTGATTAACGATATAAAGGATCCCTTTTTGTGGTTCCTCATTGTTGTAAGGTCTTTCTTTTCGATTGTAAAGGAACAAGAACAAGCCCTTTCATTAGTAAGAGAAAGAATTTGCGTGGTAAAGGGTGTGGCATCACAGGTGTTCTTTAGTTCTCTTGATATTGTATCTCCTATAAGAGTGAGAGAGAGAGAACAGAGTGAGTGGAATTTCATGAAAAAAGAGCTGTTGACTCTAAAAGTACCA
The DNA here is from genome assembly GCA_037952925.1 of Lithobates clamitans. Lineage (NCBI taxonomy): Eukaryota > Metazoa > Chordata > Amphibia > Anura > Ranidae > Lithobates > Lithobates clamitans. Next base: position 7,938,647 of record JBBGZY010000044.1, read on the forward strand.
ACAGTTTGCCTTTTAGGTGTATATTAGAGATTCACATCCACTGAAGGGATCAGAAAGTAATCACTTGCATGGTGTATTCACATATCACATCTGTAGATGGAAGTAAAAGCTTAGTTTAAAAAAAATATATATATCATACACTAGCTAGGGGACTGAGGTGGAAAGGCTCACTTAATATCAGTGCCAGGCTATTAGTGTACCACAATCCACAAGCAGCTCAAAAGACCCTGTGACAAAACAACCACGTACCCGTTAAAAAAGAGAGGGAGAACTTTTCATTCCCACTGTCTATGCTGTGAACACACCATTCACAAGAGATGGTCCCCTGTCTCACGAGCATTAGACCACTGATATAGATGTGAACAATCCTGGGTTTAGTTCTGCTTAAGGGCCCGTTCACACTGCTGTGTGGTGCGAATGCATTGCAAATGACATGCGATAGTATGGCTGAATTCGCATCACATTCAGGCCAAACTCCCACAAGACAATTTTTTTGGTCTGCAGCAGGATTTGGGTGGCATGAGTGTGAACATCCAAATCCTGTCCGAATTTGCAGATCAGACTGCGATGTGTGAACTGATTTGGGGGTGTCATTAACTTTTAATTGACACTTCCAGCAGTTTGCATAGGGCAGCGTAAGCTGCCACCGGGAGACACGCGATCTGGGAACCGGCAGTGGATTTGCAGGGTTCCCGCATTGCAGCAGTGTGAACCGGCCTTTAAAGGGTAATTCTCACTTTTGTATCAGTTGATGCATTTGCAGTGTTTTATTGAGGAACATGAAGGCGAACCTCACCAAAAAATTAATTTTTATTGCAACGAGTACCTAAAATGTGTATCTTGGTGAAGACTTCTGGGAAAAACAGTGAGCTAATTACACTAGAAGGAAATTACATTTTGTACACAGTGTACAGAAGGCCTTCAGGTTCCTTTTGAAAAGGAAAGGTAATTTTTAATAACATTCTATTACAATATAGCTTGTGTAGCTAGAGTATATGCTATACTATTTTTGTTTTATTTAGAATTTTTTTTCCCCACTGTGACAATGTGAGGTCTGACACAGGATTCGCACAAATGCTTTAAAATCAAGTGCTCCCTAGTTTTCACTTTTCTAAAGCAATAAACTCCACGTGTGTGTATTTTGCAAGAGATGCATTTACACGGAGGGAATTAAAAAACACTGGGTAGCCCACGAATATCATGCTACTTACTCTACGCATGCCGGAGCAGTAGGTATCCTTGGATAACCTTGGATCCAGAGGGTATGTTTATTATACTACATGCCACTGTGTTCCATGTTGAAAGCATGCTTGTGGGTTTATATTTACCTCCTCCTGCTGATGTGAACTTGCTTTACAATGTTATGTCCAACATGGCCACATGTGCTGGCTATTGGATAAACTCCACTCTTCTTCCCATGCTGTTTCTTATCTCCCTAAATGGCCTGAGACATATTCCCCTTAATGTTCTATGGAGGTGGAAACACCCTACTACTATGGTCTACACCTGTCATTCTACCTCCCATAAAACCCTTTTAAAGATAATCGATGCCACTCCTTTTATACTTCCCAATGTAGCCTCAATTGAAATCCTACCCCAGGGCATTTTCTTATGTCTCTCTTTTGTTGGAGCTCAAACATCCACCTGACCTTGAGGATAAACTCTTGAGACTCTCTGGATTCTGGGTCTTAGATGAATTAAACCCTACAGCCAGGGTCTTTGCCAACAAAACTGTTTCAAATTCTTTCTCCCTACATAGGGGTACAAGAAAGTGTTGTCCCCTGTCCCCTGGTCTTTTTGCTTTGGTCATGGAGCCTTTGGCTAACCTCATTTATACTAATCCAGCTATCCATGGTCTGAGGGTTAGGTCATTAGAGGACAAACTATCATTATATGAAGATGATGTCTTATTGTACTTGAATGAAAAGTCTTCCTTCTTTGCCACCCTACAGACGAATATAGCTCCTACGCTACAATGGGTCCAGCGATTTAAATACCCGGGCATTCAAGTCTCCCTTGATCCTACCGTAGATCTTAACATCACTCCTCTCATCATACAACTTAAATCTTAACTGAAAGTTTTGTCTGCCCTATCTCTGTTAGGAAGGGTCAACTTAATTAAAATCCTGTTTCTCCCTAAATTAACCTACATCTTCAGACAGACCCAGATCTGGATCCCTTTGTGTATATTTTGCGCTATAGATTCCATCATCACATCATTTTTGTGGGCCGGCAAATCATCTAGATTAGCTATTGCTAAACTAGAACTCCTCATAAATGAAGCTGGTCTAGCACTGCCTAATCTATATTTTGAACCACTTCAGCCTCGGAAGAATTTGCCCCCTTCCTGACCAGGCCATTTTTTGCGATACAGCACTGCATCGCTTTAACTGACAATTGCGCGGTCATGCGACACTGTACCCAAACAAAATTTATGTCCTTTATTTCCCACAAATAGAGCTTTCTTTTGGTGGTATTTGATCAACGCTGCAGTTTTTATTTTTTGCACTATAAACAAAAAAAGAGCGTCAATTTTAAAAAAAACTATATTTTTTACTTTTTGCTATAATAAATATCCCCAATTAATAAAAATATAAATATATTTTCTTCAGTTTAGGCTCATATGTATTCTTCTACATCTTTTTGGTAAAAAAAAAAAATCACAATAAGCGTATTGATTGGTTTGCGCAAAAGTTATAGCATCTACAAAATAGGTTATTGATTTAAAGCATTTTTATTTATTTTAATTTTTTTACTAGTGATGGCGGCGATCTGCAATTTTTATCAGGATTGCGGCAGACAGATCGGACACTTTTGACACTTTTTTGGGACATTTATACAGCAATCAGAACTAAATATAGCCACTGATTACTGTATAAATGTCACTGGCAGGGAAGGGGTTAACACTAGGAGGGAGATCAAGGGGTTAAATATGTTCCCTCATTATGTGTTCTAACTGTGGGGGGATGCGACTGACTGGGGGAGGGGACCAATCACTGTTCCTATATATTAGGAACACACGATCTGTCTCCTTTACCCTGGCAGAACGTGGATTTGTGTGTTTACAAACACAGATCCCAGTTCCTACTCTGTCAGGAGCGATCCCGTGTGTCCGGCGCACATCACGGCCGCCGGGTACGCGCATCAGCTCCTCAGTGCTGCAGCGGTGCACGTGCCACCTAAACTCATTAAAGCGTCCGCCGTACAGCTACGGTGAGCAATACTGCCGTGGTCAAACGACAGCGGGCGGTCGGCAAGCGGTTAAACAAGAAAATGAGGTTATAGGCGCCGAGGCTTGGTCAAAATACCTAATATGCAAGCAGTGTAATTATAAGGTATAAGTCCATGATAAGTCCAAAAATGTCCAAAGCACTAGGGCAGGCTTCTTGGAGTTTAGCAGACTCTGAATATATACAGACAAAAGCAGAGAAGTGTCTCTAAGTGCAGTAACACTTTCTATTTTAAAGGACCCCACAACAGGGCTACTTACAATAGATAGGTAAACAACAGGCACATCAATAAGTGTAGATCCGGAACGCCAAATGTAGTGGGCCGCGAGAGCTGCTGGTACCGCCAGATGGAATGTGACAGAAGTCCCCGTGTGGAGGAGGATACCAGCCGAAGTTCTTCCAGAAGCGGGTGGGCAGCCAGGAGCAGGATGACGCATTCAGGGCTCAGGACCAGAATGCAACGCGTTTCGGAGCATGCGCTATATCACCTAGGGGCATGCACGCTCCCTTCTCAAACTCACTGAAAGAAGAATTTGCCATTCCTAACTGGTATTTTTTCAGACACTTACAATTGTAACATGCTATTAGGAACGATGAACATTAAAGAATTCTGGATAGCCGCACTCGTAGATAAGCCTTGAATATTTATTTAAAGGGTGCACATCAAATTCAAAAAGTCACAGCAGACAAGAAAGAGTTGATGTTTCGCACTAACGTAAGTGCTTACTCATAGCTATAGTGTGAAACGTCAGCTCTTTCCTGTCTGCTGTGACTTTTTGAATTTGATGTGCACCCTTTAAATAAATATACAAGGCTTATCTACGAGTGCGACTATCCAGAATTCTTTCATGTTCATCGTTATCAGCATTTGCCAGCACCTACGACCTCCGAGCCAAGATTGATTTACTCTTTGTCTGCTAAAGCTCCTGGAGCGGTGACAACTCTTCTCTATGCTATTAGGAACCCAATTCCCCCAAGCACCTACTGTATCCTTCAACAATACTCAAGAATCTCTTCTAGAGGTTTTCAATCTTGACAAGCCTCTTTCTATTGTTTCTCAAGTGGAAAACTGATATCTCTACCCTCTCTAAAAAGGAGTGGGAAGCTATGGTGGCTCATTATATTAAACTGATGATATATGCTAGGGATAAATGTATCCAGTCGACCCCCAGGGGGTTGCACCGCATCAATTCCACCCTTTCTTCACTCTGTGACAAGTGTTTGAATGCCACTGGCATCTTTCATCGTATGGTGTGCAGCTGCCCTTGATTGTTGATTATTGGAAGCAAGTTATATCCCAATAAGCGTACAAGTGTGAACAAGGACTATTCGAAAGAATAGGATTCTGTGTAGTCAGGTGTAGTAAGGCATAGTTAGGGGAAGGGAAATTAGCAGAAAAATGGGGCCTTAAGGAAAGATTGGTAGAAACTGGCCAGCGTCAGGACAGTTTTGAATTAGTGAGAATTTTTGTGAATCAGCAAACTACTGACCCACTTTTATCTGCCAGTAAAATAGGCCCTTTGCGGCTTGATTAAAAAATAAAGTGCCTTGAAAAAGTATTCATACCCCTTGACATTTTCCACATTTTGTCATGTTACAACCACAAATGTAAATGTATTTTATTGGGATTTTATGTGATAGGCCAACACAAAGTGGCACATAATTGTGAAGTTGAAGGAAAATGATAAATGTTTTTCAAAACTTTTTACAAATAAATATCTGCAAGTGTGGCGTGCATTTGTATTTAGCCCCCCTGACTCAATAGTTTGTAGAATCACCTTTCACTGCAATTACAGCTGCAAGTCTTTTTGGGATGTCTCTACCAGCTTTGCAAATCTAGAGAGTGAAATTTTTGCCCATTCCTCTTTGCAAAATAGCTCAAGCTCTGTCAGATTGGTTGGAGAGTGTCTGTGAACAGCAATTTGCAAGTCTTGTCACAAATTTTCAATTGGATTTAGGTCTGGACTTTGGCTTGGCCATTCTAACACATGAAAATGCTTTGATCTAAACCATTCCATTGTACCTCTGGCTGTATGTTTAGGGTCGTTGTCCTGTTTAAGTGATCTGCCATGTCTTGGTAGGTTTGCAAGTTTGCCATACTCTTTGCATTTTCAGATGATGAATTGAACAGTGCTCTGTGAGATGTTCAAAGCTTGGCATATTTGTTTATAACCTAACCCTGCTTTAAACTTCTCCACAACTTTATCACTGGCATGTCTGGTGTGTTCCTTGGCCTTTCATGATGCTGTTTGTTCACTAAGGTTCTCTAATAAACCTCTGAAGGCTTCACAGAACAGCTGTATTAATACTAAGATTAAATTACACACAGATGGACTCTATTTATTAATTTAGGTGACTTCTGAAGGCAGTTGGTTCCACTAGATTTTACCTAGAGGTATCAGAGTAAAGGGATCCTTATGCACACCACACTTTTCACATATTTATTTGTAAAACATTTGTAAAACCATTTATAATTTTCCTTCCACTTCACAATTATGTGCCACTTTGTGTTAGTCTATCACATAAAATTCTAAAAAAATACATTTACTTTTTTGGTTGTAACATGACAAAATGTGGAAAATTTCAAGGGGTATGAATACTTTTCCAAGGCACTGTATGTGAAAAGATCATCTCTAGCTGTATGTTTTTTTTTTGTTTTTTTTTGCACTGATACGTGATAAAAATTTAGTTTTGGCACAGTGTAGCATGACCGCGCAATTGTCATTCAAACTGCGACAGCGCTGAAACCTGAAAATTGGTCTGGGCAGGGAGGTGTATAAGTGCCCTGTATTGAAGTGGTTAATAACAGCATTTGTCCCCTATAGACATCCATGGGTTTTGTTGCTAAGGTAGGGTTCACTGAATTTCAAACAGGCTTCCCGAAGCAGTTTTGTCTACCAATTACAATATCTGATTGTATTTTGAGATACCATCAGTCTGTGAATGATAATATTGTGTGGACTGTGAACAATTACTGCAGCATTTCCTATGATGTATTGGCTAGAGTGATCTATCTTTCCACTTAACAGCAGCAAGTGTGGTTTATTTTCTTGAAAGTAACTTCTCACTTATGAAATGCAGTATATGTGATTCACACTTTAATGTGGCTGATACAGCTGGGGACAGATTCATTGTTGTAAATGGGCAATGTAGCATCAAAGGGGTTTCTTTGAGGTATAAGTAGCAATGATGAGGTTTCTCCATTGTCTGTTAGGAATAATACTGACCTAAGTGCTTTTCAGTGAAATGAAACCTTTATATTTGAGTTTGATTTTTTTTACACATTTTGTATAATATAGTGGTAGTAGAAAAGTAAAAAAAAAATGTCAAACAAGAATACAGAAAATATTATCAATTCACAACTAGGATATGGTTGACATAATATTTGGGGAATTGGAAATTGCATAAAGTGTGATAAATGATTGTTTAGTTAAAAAAAAAGACTAAAATGCAATATAAACTAATTTTGACCTTCCAGCAGATATTTAAAAGCACTATTAAATGTAGTTATTTAAAAAAATGTAATAGATTTTTGCACAAAATTTGTGTAAGTAACCGAATTGTTCTTGATATTAGCCTCCTATAATTTTATACAATACTGACCCAGTCAGTGGGGATCAACCAAGCTGCCCTGGTATCAGTTCGCACAGGGTTTGTCGAACTTCAGAGAGATTCAGATACTGATCCTGAACTACATTGAAATCAATGGGAGCCGAATCTGTCAAATCCAAAAAGTTCATTTTCTGGGCTAATAGGTAAAGGGTTGTCAAAATTAGCATGGGGGTGGGCACTGTCCTCGGAAACATGTACCAGTGCCAAAATTCCATTCAGCTGGGAGCAGTGATTTTTTTTTTTTTTTATAGTACTGACATTTACAAAGGGAAAATGGTTTTAAATTGCCAGAAAATTTCCCCTTTGGCTTTTATTTAAATAAAATAAAAGGGCAAACAAGCCCCTCCAAAGGTCCCCCAAAGAATGGAAGGAGAAAAAGCATGCTCCCCCTCCTAAACCATACCAGGCCACATGCCCTCAACATGGGGTGGTGCCTTGCTGGGGAAGCCTGTTTGTCAAAGCAACTTGTCTCCATGTTGATGTGGACAAGGGCCTCTTCCTCACAACCCTGGCTTTGTGGTTGTGCGGGTCAGCAGGCAGGAGGCTTATCAGAATCTGGAAGCCCTCTTTAAAAATAAGGGGAGCCCCATATACTGCTCCACACATGAATGAGTAAGGGGTACATAGTCCCCCTATATATATTCACAAACAAAAAAATGTAACCTAGAAATAAAGGTGCCCAAACATTTAACAAGTCCTTTATTAACCACCTCAATACAGGGCACTTACACCCCCTTCCTGCCCAGACCATTTTTCAGCTTTCAGCGCAGTCACACTTTGAATGACAATTGCGCAGTCATGCTACACTGTAACCATGTGAAATTGTTATCATTTTCTTCACACAAATAGAGCTTTCTTTTGTGGTATTTAATCACTCCTGGGTTTTTTTATTTTTTCCTAAAAAAAAAGACCAAAATTAAAAAAAAAAAAAAAAAAAAAGGTTTTCTTAGTTTTTGTCACTAAATTTTGTAAATAAGTAATTTTTCTCCTTCACTGATGGGCGCTGATGAGGCAGCACTGATAGGCTGCACTGATGTGCACTGATGAGGTGGTACTTATGGGCACTGATGAGGTGGCACTTATGGGCACTGATTAGTTGGCAATGATGAGGAGGCACGAATATGCCGCACTGATAGGTGGCACTGATGAGCACTGATAGGTGGCACTGATGGGTGGCACTTGTGGGCACAGATAGGCGGCACTGATGGCCATTGATGGGCAGCAGTGATGAGCATTGATGGGCAGCAGTGATGGGCATTGATGGGCAGCACTGATAGCCAGCACTGACTGGCATCACTAATGGCCACTGATTGCTGGCACTTGTGGGCACAGATTGGTGGCAATTGTGGGCACTGATTGGCACTGATTGCTGGCAGTGGCGGGCAATCATTGCTGGCACTGGTGGGCACTTAATTGTAATCAGGGCACTGATGATCAGTGCCCTGATTACATACCTAGCTGTCCCCAGTGAGGAGATGCCGCTGATCGGCTCTCCTCTCCTTACACTCTGCCAGTGTGAGGCGAGGAGACCTGATTATCGTCATCTCCATGTTTATTTGGGACCTGCTGTGATTGGACACAGCTGATCACATGGTTAAAGAGCCGCAGCTCTTTACACAGATGGCGGTCACGCCGTGTCCTAGCAACACGGGGGCGCGCAAGAGCAGTCGTTCTGGGAGGGTCATATGACGTCCACCCAGAACGAGAGCCGCACTACCCAGCCGTCATTTGATGGTGGGCGGACGGCAAGTAGTTAACCAGTTACTCACTGCCTCATAGCAGTTTTTCTGCTACAGGGCAGCTCTCCTGTGCAGAACCACGTAGAAATATGTGATTCTGCACTCCTGCCTGCGGGGGGGGGGCATGTGGGCCGCTGGGGGGGGACTTCTGCTGTGATTATTCACAGCAGAAGCCAATCTGCGGGTGGCAGGCACTGTATGTTCACCGGAACCTGCTGATCGCTGGGCAGAGAAACAGAGCCTATATAACCAAGGCAGAGCTCCGTTCTGACAGGGGGGAAGGGATGGATTTTGTGTCCCTGCAAATAAAATCCATCTCTTCCCTTAGTAAAAGCACCTAACACAGTACACAAAAAAACTGGCTAGGCACACAGTTAACCCTTTGATCACCCTAGATGTTTAACTCCTTTCCAGTCGGTGTCATTATTTATAATGACAGTGCATATTTTTAGCACTGATCACTGTATTAGTGTCACTGGTTCCCACAAAGTGTCAAATATGTCAATTAGTATCCGAATGTTGGCCGCAATATGGCAGTCCCGCTATAGCCGCCATGACTTGTTAAAAAAAAAAAGTATATATGCCTTAGTTTGTAGACGCTATAACTTTTGCCAAAACAAATCAATATACGCTTACTGGGATTTTTTTTACCAAAAATATGTAGCAGAAAACATATTGGAAATGTGTTCTTTAACTTTTTTTTATTGGGTATGTTTTATAGTGAAAAGTAAAAAATATTGTTTGTTTTTTTCAAAATTGTCTTTTTTGTTTATAGCACAAAAAATAAAAAACACAGTGGTGATCAAACACCATCAAAAGAAAGCATTTTTTGGGGGGAAAAATTACATAAATTTAATTTGGGTACAGCATTGCATGACCTTGCAATTGTCAGTTAAGGTTATGCAGTGCCGTATCGCAATAAAAGGCCTAGTCATTTACTATGCTTCCATTTGTAAATTAACAGGAAGCCGCTCAGCAAAGAGCACTTCCCATTTGTTCCCCATCCAGTGCAGCTGAGGCTGCAGAGAAAGGGACTGGGGAAGCTCTGTTTTCCGTCCCTATCTCTCTGTTTAAACCCTTCATATTTCACCAAAGTCCCCCTACAAATTTTTATTTCTTTTTTTACAATTTTGTTTTTTTAATTATTTTTTACAATGCTATTTTTATTTATTTATTTTACAATATCTTTAGGAGCCTTTCCTGAAGAATTACAAAAATTAAATATGTTTTTTGTGTGGATATTTCACTATGATTTACAGCATCTTATCCCGTTTTCCTGGACCTCCCCATGTCAGCCTACTATGGGTCAGCTCTGCCCCCTCTGACCCCTCCAGGATCACCTTTTTTCTTTAAAAAAAAAAGAAATTTTTTTCTTATAATGTGAGTGAAGAAATGGGTGGAAGTAAACTCCTGTTCGGGTTAAGCCTCTCCCGGTAGACCCCCCCCCCCCCAGATGGGCTGTAAATCTCCCAAGGTGGTGGGTTCCCGTGGTGCAGGGACGATTGCTAAGCAGTTTAAATTACTGTGCTGTTCTCTGGCAGACAGAAACAGGCAGGTTAGTGGGGCTGTGTGTTGTTTTCACTATGCAGCTGTTTACCTTGCTTTCCCTGGTGTCTAGCGGTATGCTGGGCTCTGCAGTTCGCCCCTCATGTGTCTCTGAGCGGGGCGGGTGACGTCATGACGGCTTCCCTTCTCATTCGGTTTCCGCTGCTAGCCTTAAGGGGCGGTGTTCCCATGCTCTGGCTTCCCTACATTCCTCTCAGTGCACCAGCTCGTCAGGCTGCTCTGCCTAAAGGTAGGCTGTTTTTCTCTTCTGATGCTGCATGCTTGCTAGTGCCTGATACCGCTGTACACAGTGCATTGATCCACACACTTGCCTTCCAGGTCCAATTTTTTTTTTTTTTTATGTTTGTGTTTTTTTTTACGTATGTGTTTTTTGTATGCATATGTACTCAGATTTTATTTTTTATAATTTTTTAAATTTTTATTTTTTAAATTTTTTATTTTTTTATTTTTTAAAAGAGAACACCTCTTCTGTCTTTTACAGAGAGAAAAACCCAATGCGAGCTAAATGCCCGCAAAGAGGTTCTAAGTCTGCTGCACTGCCTCAGAAAAGTAAGAAAAAATCGAGACATGCCAAGTCCCAGAGCCGCATGCAGGTTTCCTCAAGATCTTGGTGTTCCAGATCTCCTTCTCCTGAGCCTCATTGCAGTCGCTCATGCCTGAGCCAAAAGAGATCAAGCCATTGAAAAGCTCCTGAAAAGACCAGATCCAGTCACAAGCAGAGGGAGCAGTCTTCTTCTTCATCCAGGTCCTCCTCTCCAAGTCAATTGGAGGAAGCAGGCCTGTGCGGCTGAAGCCCTTCTGGAAAGGTTGGTGTGCGCTTCTTGTCTTCAAGAAGCTGCACGAGATAAAGCATCTGAAGCTCGTCAGGTGAAGTCTTGTATTAAATCTGCAGTCAGGGAAGGGCTAAGAGGTGCATCCAAGAAAAACGCCTGACCAGCATCCTCTTCAGCAGATTCGGATTTGGAGGCAGGCGGAGAGATTCCTCAGAGGCCGAAGTAACCCCTAAATCACGCACCTTCGATTTTGCATTAGTCCCCATATTGGTGGACTCATTGCAGTGGCAGGAGGAAACCCCTCCGCCGAAAAAACAACGGAAATACTATCCAGAACTGAAGAAATCCCTGCCTTCCTTTCCCCTCATTTTTGAGATCCAAGAAATATTGGAGGATGAATGGACTAGGCCGGAAAGAAAGTTAACGTCAATAACAGATTATCAAAGTTGTATCCATTCAGCCAGAAGGATGCAGAGTTATGGAACACTACCCCTAGGGTGGATGCCTCGCTGCAGCGTTTGGCCTACCATATCACTCTACCATTAGAAGATTCGGTCTCTTTCAGAGATCCCATGGATCGGAGAGTGGACCTGGATTTAAAACTATTGTATTCAGTGGCGGGGACGGCGTGCAGGGACGGCGAAGATCATGGCCCACTCCGTGACAGCTCGAAGAGCATTATGGTTAAGACACTGGTCGGCAGACAATTCTTCAAACCAGAGCCTATGTTCAGTGCCGTTCGATGGTAAACTACTTTTTGGTAAACCCTTGGAGTCAGCGATCCAACGCGTATCCGGGGGTAAATCGGGACTAATTCCGCAAGAAAGGAGAAGACAGCGGCAGCCTTTTCGCCCGGCAAGAAGGTCCAGGGAAAATTTCAAGGAAGCAAGTTCCTACAGACCTGGCAGGCCATTCTCCAGACAATGGAGATCAGCTGGTTCATCCTTTCCAAAGGCTTCCAAGTCCAAACCTGGCCAAGCCACAAAGGCCTCCGACAAGACCTTTTGAAGGTTTCTCCACCCAAGACTCTCATGTGGGAGCTAGGCTCGCTTAGTTCGAGAGGGTTTGGGCAGATGAAATTCAGGACGCATGGGTTTTGGCCATAATTCAAGATGACTATCATCTCGAATTTGGGTCAAGACCTCCACAGTCCCTGTTTATGGAAACCCGAGTCCCGTCTTCCTCGGAGAGAAGGCACTGTTTGCAAAATTATATAGATGAATTGCTGACAGCGAAACCCATCATCCCGGTGCCAATGCAAGAACAGGGTCTAGGAGTCTATTCTCCATTGTTCCTAGTATCAAAAGCTTCGGGAGGATTCAGACCCATATTAGATCTGAAGGCTCTAAATTCTTATATGAGGGTTCCGCCTTTCAAAATGGAGTCGTTGGAGACGATAATATCCGTGGTGAAAGAAGGAGACTGGATGGCCTCCATCGTCCTGGCGGACCCCATTTTCCATGTTCGCATCCATCCAGCTCATCATCGTTTCCTCAGGTTTGCAGTGGAAGACTCTCACTACCAGTTTCGATTGCCTCCCGTTTGGCCTTTGCATGGTACCCAGCACCTTTTCGAAAGTGCTCTCAGCCGTCATCGCAACCCTCAGGATCAGAGACGTTCAAATTTTTCATTATTTGGATGAATTGCTACTGCTAGCCTCTTCATAACATCTTCAACATGTGGCCCTCACCTGCAAAACACTGGCTCGGTTCGGCTGGCTAGTCAACTACCGGAAAAGCCAAATGCAGCCAACCCAGGTTTTAGAATACCTAGGGGTGAAATTCCACACAATTCGGAGTTGAGTCTTTCTCCCTCAGAGGAAGATTCGGGACATTCAGATCCAAACCAGGAGAGTAATGACCAGTTCATTCCTTGCAGCGAGAGAATGCATGCGCTATCTCGGAGTGTTATCAGCCACGATCCTGATAGTTCCATGGGCCAGGTGGAGAAGAAGAACTTTTCAGTGCAATTTCCTTCTCCAATGGGATTGTCATTCTCTGATGCAGAGAATATACATTCCAAGGTCGATAAGTCAATCCCTCCTTTGGTGGACAGTCTCACGTAACTGGCCCGGGGTGTATTTCTTCGGCCTCCGGATCCGGTGGTGTTGACTACCGATGCCAGTCTCCTTGGTTGAGGAGCTCACTGCCTGGGCCAGCAGGCTCAGGGTCGGTGGCCCCCACTCGTCTCGCAAACGTCAAACTTCCTAGAATTGGAGGCCGTCTGGCGCGCTCTTCTAGCTTTCCGACCACTCTTGAAAGATCAAGTGGTAAAAATATTGTCGTACAACAAGACCACTGTCACGTACGTGTCCCGTCAGGGGGGCACCAGGAGCCGGGTCCTTCTTTAAGTCAAGTGCCAGTTATTCCAGTGGGCAGAGAAGAATCTCATTTCCCTGATGGCAGCCTCCCAGGGCCCCAGAATACCTTAGCAGACCAGTTGAGTCGGAACTTTGTGGATCCCGGCGAATGGGCTTTGAATCCAAAATTCCTGCGAAGGATCTTCAAACTCTGGGGGTTGCCTGTAATAGACCTCATGGCACCAGTAAAGATCGCCCAGCTTCCTTGCTTCTTCTCTTGAACATACCATCCACAAGCTTACGGCCAATATGCTCTGTCCAAACCATGGGACTGCCCCCTGGTGTATGTGTTCCCTCCGCTTCCTTTAATCCTCAAGACCCTGTTGAAGATTTACAGGGAGAGGGTCACAGCCATAGCAGTCCTACCATTCTGGCCCAGGAGGCCATGGTTCCCACTAGTGTGGAGAATGAAGATGTGTCAACCAATCCCGCTGCCACCTTGTCGGGATCTCCTGTTCCAAAATGGACTATGTCACCCAAACCCCAGGAGGCTGAGGCTAATGGCATGGAAATTGAGAGGAGATCTCTCAAGGATTTAGGTCTCTCAGAGCGAGTGTTGAGCACCTTGTTACAGTCTCGTAAAAAATCTACAAACTCGACCCATCACCGGGTATGGAAGGCTTTCCGACGCATCGCTGCAGAGAGGGGCTGGCAGCCCAAATCTCCTTCAGTCTTAAACATCTTGGAATTTCTCCAGCAGGGTCTGGACAATGGCCTGGCTTATAATTTTCTGAAGGTCCAGATTTCTGCCCTTTCAGCAATGATGAATTCCAGATGGGCATTAGATCCTGTCGTGATCCGTTTCCTGAAGGCAGCCATTAAAACCAGACCTCCCCTGAAGTCCTACTTTCCTAAATGGGACCTGACTCTGGTCTTAAAAGCTTTGTTGGCTCCTCCGTTTGACCCGACATCATCCTGTTCTTTATTTCATCTAACATTGAGGACAGTGTTCTTGACGGCCATAGCCTCCACTAGGAGGGTTTCCGAATTATGAGCCTTTTCATCCAGAGAGTCTTTTTGTGTGATTTTTCCTGACAAGATCGTTCTTAGACCAGTTCCTAGCTTTTTACCAAAGGTCTCTACTGCCTTTCACATGAATAGGGAGACTATTCTGCCAGCCTTCACCGTGGAGCAGTTACAGGATGATTGGAAGAGGCTAGACTTGTTATCTTCTATTTCAGCTTACTTGGAGCGGACTGAGGAGTTTCGCAAGCAAGATCAACTGTTCATCTTCCCTTTAGGACCTAAAAAGGGCACGGCGGCTCCACCTAGGGGTGTCTCATCCTGGATTGTGAAGACCATCCAGATCGCTTACGAGTCTCTGGGCCTTTCCTCTCCTGCAGAGATCAGAGCGCACTCAACCAGGGGCATGGCAGCATCATGGGCAGCCTATGCGAAGGTGTCACCCGAGGTAGTGTGCAAAGCAGAGAGTTGGCGCGCACCCAACACATTTATCCAGCATTATAGGCTAAATGTAGCCCTCTCTCCTGCAGAAACGTTTGGTTCTTCTGTTATTTCTGCGGCTGTCGGCCATTAAATTTGTTTAAGCAGCAGTATTATCTCTGACTTGTTTTGTTCTTTCCCTCCCTTATCGAAGGTTGCTTGGTACATACCATAGTAGACTGACATGAGGAGGTCCAGGAATAAGGAAAATTGTTGCCCATACTTACTGTAATTTTCCTTTCCTGGATCCTCCCCATGTCAGCCGGGGATTCCCACCCTATCTTCCGTCGCGAGGAAGGGTATTTGAACACTGGGCTGGTCTGACAGCTGCCCTCTATGGGCTAGAAAAAAGGTGGTCCTGGAGGGGTCAGAGGGGACGGAGCTGACCCATAGTAGGCTGACATGGGGAGGATCCAAAAAATGAAAATTACGGTAAGTATGGGCAACAATTTTCCTTAATTTAGTATCCAAAAAGCAAGACATTGAGTGGGTTTTTAACAGTGCAGATATATAACTCACACCAAAGAATTTTGGTAAAATGGTTAAAATGTCAATATTTATTACTAGCATTTTAAAACAATATCGCCATTAAAAACATTTTTATAACCCATAGACATACTGGACCTTAGTCTGCATAAAGCAGTGTAGATGGGGGTCCCGACATGTTTTGCCTTTTAATTAGGCTTCCTCAGGGGATGTTATCCGCTGTAAAGTTATCCACTTTTCTAAATTTTCATAGACTTAATGCAGAGTATGATCATAAATATATTCAATGAATAATCTGGCCAGTCTCAAACACAGGAGGTGGGGGTGGCTACAGGAGGCAGACAAGGACTAGATTACAGAATGTCTGTATGTTAAGAAACCACCGGGGTAGAGAGATCCACAGGAGGCCAATACTATTACTGAACTCCTCTTCTGTGGTGCAACTGGTATCCCCTTGTGTCTCCGGATGAAAACATTTTCTTTATAAAAAATATTGTAAAAAAATGTTTTTAAAAATTGTAAAAAAATAATAAAAATAAAAAATACTGGCATCATCCACTGCCCTACTGACACCAATCTTTGCTCTGCTCACAACGTCCACTGCTCTCTGACATACATGCATGTGTGTTTGTGCTCTGGGGTGCACACCCTAATGCAATAAGCTGCACACGCCAATGCAGTCAGGTTTTTTCAAGCCAAATGGTGTCAGCAGGTGGACAGGAGAGGGTACTAGTTAGGTAACCAAAAACTGACTTTGAAGGCATGGAAACAAGAGAGAAGCAAAAAAACAAATAATTATCATAATATTTATTGAAAAAAGTTAATAGTATATCACAATGTTCAGAAAGGTTAAAAGCATGGAAAAATGATTTGTACAGTGAGCCCTTGTGCGTCTATGCGTTTCGGCGTGAGGCTTCTTCAGGACACGATCAAGGTTCAGAGACGTAATATACACAAGAAAAGAGCAAATCTCACTATCTTCAAATGGACTAGGCCTCCTGTACAGGTTTGCAATAGCCGGAAGGATTCCAAAAATATAAGATATTCATGGCAAATATTCTGTAGCCTTTAAAAAAAAGCTATAGCAGGGGCGAATTGTGTCCAAGGGGGAAAATGACCACCAGAACACTAACACTGGAAAGTCCAGGATCCAGAGAGGAAAAGAGAACGCTAAATAGAGTTCAGCAGAGCTAGTGGCATGTAATACAGCCCTGACTAGTATGCACTGCATGGAAGTTGGACAGATTATGTATGCCCCTGGGAGACAGCCAGGTGCTGTATACGAACAGTGTCAGCAGGGGCACCCATGGCTCCAATTTTGTCTGATTCTTAGAAATCGGACAAAATTTAAGCCAGGTTTGGCCATCTTAAGAGTGGTTCAGTATATGAATTATTTGTCTTTAGCTGACTTTTATATCAGTACTCAAAGTCTGGAGTACTGATATTAGAGTTCTTCTTAGAACTTTGACTGAACTTTAGACTGTATTGCATAGTGGCATAAACCCATACAAAATAATGTGCTTTGTATTCATAATGAGCTGGAAATACTGTTTTTTAGAAGAATTTCACGGGAAATAGTTCACATTTGAACATAATTTATTTACAAGCCTTTGGTTGCTTTAAAATCATTCAGACAGAATTATCAGGTATCAAGTTATGCTTTTTATTATTTATTAGCTTTGTTTATCTATTTATTTATCTGTGTATTTGTTTGGTTTGCAAGTTTTTGCTCCATTTTGTGATGTTCACTTGTGTAAATATTCAATACTACATATTGTTATAATGTACAATAACCACTTGATGGAGACAGAGTTTGAACAATACATGGCACTACAGCATGTCTATGCTAAACATAACTGAAACATATTAACCATCTATGAAAGTAACTAGTTGAGTCAACTGCTTGAAGAATGAGGCACCCTTAGAAAAAAAAATAGAATAGAGTTTAGAAGGTGTAGAACCTTAATCAACCTTTTATTGTTGTTAGTGTCCCTGTTTAGGAGACATTCCTTTACTTTTGGTCTATTAGACAACAGGAAGTGAGAGAAAATATCCCTCTTTTCTGCATATTTGACAGTAGTCAGACACTATAGGAAGTGAGGGAAACATTCCCCGAAGAGGACACAGGTAGTGATACAAATACTGTACATTTTCTAGCAGAGAGAGGAATGCTTAGAATCTCTCTCGGAGTCTTTTGCTGTGTGGTTTTCTCTGAGGAAGAGTTCCCCTCACTTCTTATCTAGGCAATAGATATCAAGCATTACAGGAAGAAAAGTCTTCTCTGTGGTGACACAGACAGAAATGAAATCTTACATGCAAAAATCCAAATTGATGGGACTTGCACACACATTGCCACTGTGTTTGTAGATTAAAACATACTTTTATTAACCACTTTAGCTCAGGAAGGTTTTACCATCTTTATGACCAGACCAGAACTGCGCTATTTTATATGGTAATTGCATGGTCATGCAATGCTGTACCCAAAGAAAATTTATATCATTTATTCACACAATTTAAGCCCCGTACACACGGTCGGATTTTCCGATGGAAAATGTCCGATCGGAGCGTTTTGTCGGAAATTCCGACCATGTGTGGACTCCATCGGACATTTTCCATCGGATTTTCCGACACACAAAGTTTGAGAGCAGGATATAAAAATTAGTTGTCGGCAAATCAGATCGTATGTACACAAATCCGATGGACAAAGTGCCACGCATGCAAATAGAGAGATGAAAGCTATTGGCCACTGCCCCGTTTATAGTCCCGACTTACGTGTTTTATGTCACCGCGTTCAGAATGATCGGATTTTCTGACAACTTTGCGTGACCGTGTGTATGCAAGACAAGTTTGAGCCAACATCCGTCGGAAAAAATTAATAGATTTTGTTGTCGGAATGTCCGAACAAAGTCAGACCATGTGTACGGGGCATTAAAGCTTTGTTTGGTAGTAGTTGACCACCACTGAGTTTTTTTCTATTATATAAATGAAAAAAGACTGGCATTTTTTAAAAGAAAAACAATATTTTTTCATTTCTGCTATAAAACATATTCAATCATTTTTGTTTGTAAGCTCAAATTTCTTCATTATTTTGGCCAAAATGCATTATGCTACATGTCTTTGGTTAAAAAAGAAATCCCAAAAAGTGTATATTGATTGGTTTGCTTGAAAGTTATAGCGTCTACAAATGATGGTATATACTGGAATTTTTTATTTATTTATTTATTTTTATACTAGTAATGGTGGTAATCAGCGACTTATAGTGGGACCATGATAGTCTGGCAGGCAATCAGACACTAACTGACACTGGGTGGGAACTGACTAACTGCACTAAATGCACAGCTGCACTGTGCACTCTCCGGTTTTAGTAAATCAACCCCATCATGTCTGCAGCTGCGGGCATCATCCTGGCATAACCCCTGAAAGCCGAGGACGCACATCTGCATACGGTCGGCGGGAAGGGGTTAAGAGGTAACCAGTGGCTGGAAGGAGCCAGGAGAGCAGAGGTGGCCATTGGATGAGGCAGGTGCAGAGTTGATTCTGTGGATGGACGGAAGTGCAGAGGTGACTAATAAATGGAGGGAGGCTCACAGTTGTTCGTATATACATTTTGATCGATTGCACTAATGTCACAATTCATCATAAACAACTGTGATACTTGAGTGATTTCTAGCCTCTTACCTTACTGCTGTAAGGTGACAGCATATAAAGGTATCTTTATCTGGTGATCCGTATGCCTCTGCTTGCCTCTAGGGGTCCTCTAATGGTCTGTCTGGCCTGAGGTTCTCTATGGTAATGATCTCTCATCTACGGTGATCTTGGGGTTTCCTCTTGGTGTCATCTGTATTATGTGCATACATAAAAGAGACTCCATAGTGTAGTATCATTTAGAAGCTTTAATACTACAAGGAACAGCTTATTTACTCACTTTTTCAAAATAAAAAATGTATACATGTATATACATGTATATCATCCACGAAGGCCAACTCCATGAGGGCACTTTTCCAGTATGCCTCTGCTCACGCCCCAAGCGTTACATCACGTCCACGTCATGTGATCCTTTGATGAAGTCACGTGGGCATGACAAAATGCATAGGGTGTGAGCGGAGGCATACTGGAAGCGATGGCAGTGTTTACGAGCTTGGCGCTCGTGGGTGATATACACATTTTTTTATTTTAAGTAAATAAGCTGTTTCTTGTAATTTTAAACCTTTAGACGATACTACGCTATGGAGAGTCTCTTTTATATATGCACATAATACTACAGATGACACCAAGAGGAAACTCCAGGACCACCATAGAGGAGAGATCATTACCATAGAGACCCTCAAGCAGGACAGACTAGTGGACCCCTAGAAGCAAGCAGAGGCATACGGATATCCGCAGTAAGGTGAGAGGCTAGAAATGATGTAACACAGGTGTTACATCATTTAAAAGAACAGACAGCATTTGTTTACCCACCCTGGATGGTGAAGGCAGACACCAGTCAGTTGCAGAACCACAACAGAGTGCACTTTATATGGACTTTATTGGCTCACAGTTGCTTGTATATAAATTTTGATCGATTGCACTGAAGTCACAGTTCATTGGTGGATGTATTTTAATTGCACTACTGGTGTACATTTAAATTTGTTCATTCACTGTAAAGCGCTAATCACTTTGAAGATTGTTTATTATGTGAATGTATATATATGAAATAATTGATTTGAATTATCATTACATTGCTGGTCAATGAGTGGGGAAAAAAAGTCATGTGGTCAGTTGGAGTGGGCATTTGGGGATGCCTCAGACAGTGGTCCCTGGGAAGAAAAAAAAAGGCATGGGATTAGTGGGAGAAAAGTATTCTCAGTGATAGTGGTCAGAGGAAGAAAAAAGGTGTAATGGTAGGAAAAAAGACAATCATTGGTGATCAGTGAAAGTAAGAAAATGTAGTCAGTGGGAGAAAAAAAGTTGGTAGTCCTGGGATGAAGGAGTTGTTATCAGGACAAAAAAGTGGAGAAATGTCACCAAAGGTGACACAAACAGCAATAAAAGCTGAACAGGGGTTTTAACCCTTCCCTAGTTGATCAAAAAATAAGTTTAGGCTTTGGATACACTTTTACTCAGCTCATGTATGCAGCATGCTGTCTGCAATATTCAGATAGCTAAAAGTGCTCTGTGAATTTCGTTTAGTAGAGAAGTACCATTCCCTGATTCACAGTAGAAGGTTATTTAAATAAGAGATAATGTAAAATACAGTAGCATTAAAAAAGAAAACAATACACAAAGGTGACGCTAGCAGCAGATCCATGTAGTGTCCTGTGGTTAACAGAGCAAGCAGGTATCAAGTCAATTGTGTTAATGTTAGTATTCTATTGTCCATGTATTGCCCTTGCATCCTAATTCCCCCTGGATGGTTGATATATGCCACCATGGTGGCATTGACTGACTGCACCCAGACTGGGTGTCCCTTCAGAAAGGGGGTCCAATGCTCCAGGGATAACCTGACTGCTCTGAGCTCAGGATGTTGATTGGGAGATTGATTTCCTTTCTTGAACATGTTCCTGAACCGTCAAGGATTGGAACATTTCTTTCTGGCCTGATAGACTTGCATCTGTTGTACAGACTTTCCAGTGGTAAGGAAAGAAAGACTTCCCCACTGTCAGAGCTGGGGTAGTGATCCACTGAGACAAGGACGTTTTTGTTTGGCTGAATAGGAGCATGGGTAAGTTGAAGGAAAGAGCTTGTGTGTTCCATGCTTACTGGATGTTTTGTTTGAGAGTTCTTGAATGGAATAGGGTGAAGGGTACTGCCTCAAAGCAGGTGGCCATATGGCCTAAAACTCTTAATGTAGGATTTCACTTGGATCTCAGTTGATGACCATGAACCTTCAGAGAAAGTGTTCATGGAACTACAGGAACATAATGTAGCACCCTCCTAGATAGATGCTACGTTTAAGTAAATTTAGTTCTGGCTCACTGAATTCAGTAGACCTGTATTTCATTGTTATGTAAATTTAGTTTGGCTCACTGTATTCAGTAGAGTTGCTTTTGTTTGTTCTGGTCTTTTCTGTGTTTCAATGGCTGCAGGTTCAACTGCTTCCCCCTATCTTTCTGGAAATGTTCTGAAAGATAGAGGGCAGGGCAAGTTCAATCAACAGCTGAACATTTATACAGTCCTGGCCAATCCCTGGGGAGAGTTACGCAGATAGTGGCTGGGAGAGTGTATAAATGTTCTTAGACTTAGACTTAGAGCAGAGGTTTTTTTCCCTGAGGAGGAGATCACAGCCAAGGGGGGCTGTTTACCCCCTAGGCAATTCTGCAATGTGTCTGCGGTACATCAAGGCCTTAGTGGGGCTTGCTGAAGGCCTGCTTTGCTGAGATGTTAATTAATATTCCTGTGAGCCTCCAGGTGGTTGACCAAAACAGGTCTCCAAAATAATACATCTTACAAATGATCAGCTGCTAACGTTACGCAAAATAATCAAACCAAGTTATAAAACGCTGCGCTACCAAAATAATAAATATATAATTAATAAAGTGATATTGTGCTCTCTCGTGACATATATAAAACGTCCACAGAATTATACGTTAATGTGCACAAGACTTCACTAAATAAATTAATAAGAGTGTTCCAATACGCCTATGTAAAATATATATAAATATTCCAAAATATTCCAAAATCCTTGGGGAAGGGGACAGGACGGAACGCTACACACATCATCTGTTGGGAACGATTAGCACGCCACCCCATTACCGGCCGCCGTCACCCGTTCGTTACCGCTATTGTAGAGTGACGCACTGTAAGCGCCTTGACAATGTGAGTACCCATTGTGGGGTTTTTATTGTGATTTTAAATAAAGGTAATACATACTGCACCATGAAGTTATGTTTATATTGATATACCGAGGTATAAACTGGACTGTTGTGAGGAACAGAGGCACAAGTGTAACCTGTCCAGGATCCTGCATATGATACCGAACCCATAGAGGTTCTCAGGCGTATTTTGACCCAGCTTAATGGCAAGGTCACACGCCCTAAGGTGAGGGGCTATCACCTGGGGGGGAGCACTTATATGAGCCCACAGCACTTTAGGTTGTGTTCACTGAAATGCATGGATTGATTTTGGAAAGTTTATGGACTGTTAATTTGATTATAGCACTAAGCTACACAGCACCGAATTGCACAGATGCAACACTGAATTACATGGATGCAGCACCGAATCGCATGGATGATTTTTTCTTTGGAATCTTTTATCCAATATTGTTTGAACATTGCACTAGCGCTGAATTACAGAGATACAGCACTGAATTGCATGGATGTAACACTGAATCGCATGGATGTAACAATAAATCGCATGGATTTGTTGTTTTGAAATATCTATTATTTGTTTGAATATTGCATAAGTATTTTGGAATATTTATACACATTTTACATAGGCGTATTGGAACACTCTTATTAATTTATTTAGTGAAGTCTTGTGCACATTAACATATAATTCTGTGGACGTTTTATATATGTGACGAGAGAGCACAATATCACTTTATTAATTATATATTTATTATTTTGGTAGCTCAGCGTTTTATAACTTGGTTTGACTGCTTTGCTGAGAGTTTGCTGAAGCTGACTAAGGGGCATTTCATCTGAGAATTTATTATGGTATTACTGGGAGAAAGTGTTTGGAAGATATTGGATAGAGGCAACCAATTATCCAAGGACATTAATGAGTACAGACTGGTGTGAGAGATCCTAGAGACTTAATGCTGCTGCCACCTTTCTTGTGTTAGAGTCAGTGTGCTGAAAGGGCACAGTGTGTCTGGTATCTTGAAGAGCTCAGTATATTTAATTCTTATTAAACAGACTTTGCTCGGATCTCTGAATGAATGAATGAATGATTTGTAAAGTGCTGCAAATGCAAACTGAATCGCCTCAAGGTGCTAAATGCGTTTAGTGTTGTCAGCTTCTAGAAGAGGAAGGTCTTGAGTTTTTTCCTGAAGGCCAGATGGTTTTCTTCCAGCGGATGTGGGTCGGAAGAGCGTTCCATAGCCGAGGTCCTTGGACTGCGAATCTTCATTCTCCCTTTGCTTTGTAGCGGTATTTGGGAATGAGGAGGAGGTTTTGGTTAGATGATCGAAGATTGCGATTGGGTGTGTAGTGTTTTATTCTCTCTCAAAGGTATTGAGGAGCGTTTTCTTGTATGCATTTGTGGGTGAGGCAGAGGGTCTTGAATGTGATCCGAATCTCCTCAGGTTGTTACTACAAAACTCAGTCCGCCATTTACTTAGCTTTTAGTTCTTGCTACTAAAGGTTGCTGGGATATCCTACAATCATCCACCAGCTATCCAAGTTCAAGTTTTCATTAAAGCATCAAAAAAGCATATACCTAGACTGGTTATTGAGTCTGAAGAGTGATCAGATTTGTGTGCCTGACTGAAGAACAGTTACTGGGAAAAGAACCTTGGACATGTACTTAGTGGCTCCTTTGGGATAGCGCTGCAATAAGACCCCTTTCACACTGAGGCGCATTTCAGGCGTTTTAGCGCTAAAAATAGCACCTGTAAAGCGCCTGAAAAGTGCCTCTCAAGCCACCCCAGTGTGAAAGCCGAGTGCTTTCACACTGGGAAGGTGCACTTGCAGGACGGGAAAAAAAGTCCTTCAACCATCATCTTTGGGGCGGTGCGGGAGCAGTGTATATCCTCCTCCACCACCCCTGCCCATTGAAATGAATGGGCAGTGCTGCCGAAGCAGCACCACAACACGGGCACTATTAACCCTTTCCTCGGCCGCTAGCGCTTTTAACAGCGGTATGCTATAACAGCGGTAAAGCGCTTCTAAAATTAGCTGCGCTATACCACTAACGCCCGCACCTCCCCAGTGTGAAAGGGCTCTAACATAATTTAAAGAGTATTTGTACTTACGCAGTCAAATTTGCGTAAACCCTACTTTATGTTTGTGCATTCAGGATATATAAAAATAATGTAATAAATATTTTTTATTTTTCTTTGTGTTTGTCTAGAGCAGGCCTTGGGCAAACTGCAAGCTACTTTGAACAATTTGAAATGAGAAGGAAATCAGTCTGTCCCCACTGACAAAGAGGTACACATGACTAGTTCCCCCTTATTAACATACAATAGATGCCCAACCTTTAGATTTTTAACACTTTTTAGAATACTTTTCAAAGCTAGTCTACAACTGAAAATGAGATCAGCCTGCACATTACAGACAGGGTTAATTATGGTAAACACCAACTCCCCTGCCCTCTCTGCATAGCAGAGGAAAACTTCAGGTTTTGGAGTTTTCAGAAAAGAGCAAGTAAATGCAGCAGTTTAATATTCTCAGTAATGCCATGTGAATGAGAACATGTAACAAATAATTAAACAATAAAAAGTGGCAAACGAAAATGGTGTACTAAAAATTGTTGTAATGTTTAAACCGCTTCCCACCCGGTCACTCCAATTAAATGGTGGGGTGGGAGCTTTGTCGTTCTGAGTCGACGTACCCATATGTTGCTCAGAACAAGGGCACACGTGCGGGCGCATGTCAATGTTGCCGCGCAGCTGCATAATCCTGATGTACTTCTGTCCCCTGGACACAGCGCATCTCCTCTCAGCAGAATGGCCCTGTGATTGGCCCTTGTGATCACATGATGGCTGTGTCCAATCACAGCCAATGTAAACAGAGCTGCCTGTCAGTGGATTGGCTCTGCTTTTCATAATACAAAGCCTGCCAGTGAGGAGAAGGAGAGCCAATCTGTGTTGCCAGCCAGGGATCAGTAAGCTTATAGCACTTTTACTGCTTTACACACACTGATCACCCATAAGGTGTCCTGCCGCAGTCTCCCCAAACAATGTCCTGTCACAGTGTCCCCACATAGTGTAAAACATCTGTAACAGTGATCAACAATGTCCTGACATTTTAGGACCTCAAGAAATGAGATAGGCGGTCAGTACATCGGGATTGATCAATTTTTAATAGTATGTAGCATAGCTTGTAGACATAAACTTTCACACAAACCAATTATCATACCATTATCAGGATTTTTTTTCCAAAGACATGTAGCAGAATACATTCTGGCCTAAATTTATGACGAAATTTGATTTGATTTGTTTTTTGTTTTTTTTAAACAGAGTAGAAAATTTTTTTGTTTTCCAAATTTTTGCTCTTTTTTCACTTATATCAACAAAAAAAATACCCCATGATGAATAAATACCACCAAAAGAAAGCTGTATTTGTGTGAGAAAAAAATAATAAAATGTTCACTTGGGTACAATGTAGCATTACTGAGTAATTGTAATTCATTCAAAGTGTGAGAGCACTGAAAGATGAAAATTGATCTTGGCAGGAAGGGGATAAAAGTGCTCTGTATTGAGGTGGTTAAACATATGCAAGCTACAAAAATGTAAATGATAATATAATTTATTCAAGTAATTCATGTGTACAGACAATACAATTAATAAATTATGCATATAATTTTATAATGTAATAATTAGGAATAAATAAGGATAGTTTAACTATTACAATTAAAACATATTATTTATATCACCTGAAAAATATGGATATGTATTTTTGTAAATAGTCTGGAATGGTAACACCTATTAGAAAACATGCTATAATGTTCCATTTCATCAAAAATACAGATAGGTCATTAAACAATAACACTAAGTTTGCTATAATTCCCCCAATAACTTTTTAAAACCTATATTAATCATTTAGAGTTTTATCACATGAATAAATACAAAAAAGCTATTTAAAAAGTAGTCATCGTCCAAATGGATATTAAATTCATACATTTGCAAGTGCAATATATTTTTCTTTTCTGTCTGAAAGCTGTAAGTTACTACTCAAAGCGCAATGGCAACCAAAAGTCTTTTTCTGCTTTGCATAAAATGAGTAAGGGTTAGTGTCTCTCTCTGGTCTGTGTTCCTTTTGGGGGGATTTTCAATCACTTCCTCTCTCAGTGACAGTAAGTGGCAACAAAAAATGGGAAATATCTCCAAAAGAAACCAAGACAATGACAAAAACACATACAGTGTTAGTACTGTATAGTACTGAATCGTTAGAACCTCAAGTTTTTAGGCTGGAAGCCTGTGTATGCCTTCAAACCTTTGATTTTTTTTTTTTTTTTTGGTTCTTATTCCCCAGTGAGAGTAAATCTTCCCATTTGAGTCACAGACAGAGATAAAAATAGTATAGACCATAGATTCTAACCCTTCCCTGCTCTATTCAAAACAAAAACAAAAAAAGGCTTTGACGTTGTCAAATTGTTGTCATAATGAGCATGGTTTTGATATATACTGTATTTGTTCTAAGACGTTTATATAAATAACCATTCAAAAGTTATACAAATCAGCTTCCATGAGATATGAATATAAATAATAATAATTAATAGTAATAACAATAATAAATACAATAACTATAGTTATATCTCCTGCATTTGCTTAAATATAAATGTGTTCACATTATAGAATTGCTTCAAGTATATCCATTCATGCTTTCAAAACATAATGTGCTTCATAAAAATTATTTTCTTCCTTTTGTTTTCTTTAGCTCATGAAAGGCAAAATTACGGATCCAGTAAAGAAGGCTCTTAAATTCACTTACAGCTTTATTTAGTCTCTTCATCCCCTTTGCAGCCTTGTTCTGTGAAAACAATAAAAAAAAACATTGATACTTCATTTTTCTCCAATAAACCTTGTCAATTGATTTATAAAGTATGTCAGAACTTTGGTCTGTTTAACAATTACATTGAGGAAGGGCAAGTAAGTCAATAAACAACCAATGAATGTTTTGACTAGATTTACACATTTTCGCGCATGGTAATATTCATAAAAACTGCATTCTAAAGTCTATTAGTGCAATGTACCAAAACATGCTGTATATGTCTGTTGTTACAATGCCATTCATCTGAATTACACTAAAAAGCTACATACTGTATACAGTGTCCACCAACTTACATGCACTTTTACAACCACAATGCATGTATAGAATTGTACATGTATTGCAGCGAGATGCCTTGGCCAAAAGAAGTGCAGGTATGTTTATTCTTGCATTAAAGTTTCTGGGCTGCCTTACAGCACTGTTGCATGTGTTAACAAGTGCAACAACATGCACACAGAGCTGTGAACAGAAATCTTACTGTACTGCAGTAAAGGATATAACACCTTCACCAATTACAGAATTGCTTTACAAATACTATGCAATTATGGTTGCCACCTTTTCTAAGAAAAAATACTGGTCTTGTGATCTTTTTCTTATCTATTCAAAACATGTCCAGATAAGACAAAGTTACTGGAGTCAGGCACATGCTCAGTTTGGTGTGTATTGCTAGAGAGGAGTTGTTTTTTTTTTTTTTTCCTTGGGAGAGTGCATGTGATCAGCACAGGGCCAATCAGCACTGTCCAGAGGGTCAGGGGTCCCGCATCCTGTTAGGTCAGACAGTACAGTATGAAAACTCCTCCTACAAGCTTTAACCAGGCACTGATAGAAGTCACAAGACTGCTATATATTGCTGATGAGAAAAAGTACAGTATTTAACAGTTTATATTATTGCATTTCAATGTTCTGTGTACTGTGGGAGACCATATATAGTGAATGCAGGGTCATGGGTTTAGTAACACTTTTAATGTTTGTTTGCAACATTCAGTTATGTGTTCCAGTTTTTGTTAATTCCCTTGCATTTTATGGATGTATTAGGTGGACATGTTCCCTGGCGAAAGACTTAAAGGAGTTGTAGTCAGAAGTTTTTTTAATCTTAATGCAGTCTATGCATTAAGATAAAAATCCTTCTGTGTGCAGCAGCCCCCATCTGCCCCCCTAATACTTACCTGAGACCCCTCTCTGCCCAGCGATGTCCACAGTGTCTCGGCCATCCGAGAGTCTCCCTCCTGATTAGCTGAGACACAGCAGCCCTGCCGTTGGCTCCCTCTGCTGTCAATCAAAGTCAGTCAGCCAATTAGGAGAGAGAGGGGGCAGGTCCGGGCCACAGCTATGTCTAAATAGACACAGGAAGCTATGACTCAGCTCGGGTGCCCCCACAGCAAGCTGCTTGCTATGGGGGCATTCGACAGGAAGGAGTGGCCAGGAGCACCGAAGAGGGACCCTGAGAAGAGGAGGATCCAGGCTGCTCTGTGCAAATCCATTGCAACAGTGCAGGTAAGTATGACATGTTTGTTATTTTTATTGAAAAAAAACGAGACGTTACAATCACTTTAAGGTATAACCCTACTTTTGTTGAGAGAAAAAATATTTTCTCCTGGTAGTTACAGGCATTGCAAGGATTTTAAACGTTGAAGGTATTTGTTGCTGTTTCTGTTTAGATGACACATGGATTCTAACTATTCCTGTTCCCTGCAGTAACTTCCTAATGCTTACGTGATTAGAAGGGGTGTGCTGCTAAGAAAAGCAGTGAGCCAGTCACTTGAGCCGGAAATTACTCACCATTAACATTCTGTACACATCCAGTGTACAGAACACCCCAGTTCTCATCTTGATTGTCAAGGTGACTATGTGAAATTTATAGCTGACTGGAGATTGAAATATAAAGATAATATTACACTGTTTGAGGCTTGTGTAATTAAATATACCATTTATAAACAAAAGTGGAGTCACCACTTTGTGTCCTTTGCACGCCGATATACGACGGCACAATGGCAGCTGTGGGCAAATGGGCGTACAAGTACGTCCCCTTTAATTTGTGGGCTAGTGGGCGCACATGTCCGCCGCATACTGCGTGACCGTGCCCGCGGGTCCCGCGGACTCGATGTCCGCTGGTGTCCGGCAATCGTGTCACGGAGCGACAGAACGGGGAGATGCCTATGTAAACAAGGCATTTCCCTTTTCTGCCTAGCAACATGACAGAGATCTACTGCTCCCTGTCATCGGGAGCAGTGATCTCTGTCATGTTGTAGTGAGCCCATCCCCCCACAGTTGGAATCACTCCCTAGGACACACTTAACCCCTTGATCGCCCCCTAGTGTTTAACCCCTTCACTTCAGAAGAGGGTGCACCAAATCCTAATACTGAGTGATATTGTTTGCTACAGTTCACGTGATGATATTTAAAGATACACCATCTTATATCACTGCTCAGAAATACTCTATTTAGAGCAACAAAAATGGCACCATAATTAAATTAGTATGTGCAAATACCACCGCGCTAATATTGTAAAAAGTGAAACAATATATGCAAATACAATTATTGCCAAAATATATAATGGGCTTACTGCTAATCACTGAAATGTGTTCCCACACCTAATAAAACCAAACTTTTTTGTTTATTCAATTATTAAATTAGTATTTATCAGCTGGGTCCAGATGCTTAGCATTAGTAATGATGTCTTTATTTCATCCTGACCACCATAGTGGTCAGGCTTAAATAGTAAATAGTAAAATAGTAAATTTAAATAGTAAATAGTAATTTTACAGTAATTTCGAACAGTATGTAGTAATTAAAATAGTGTAGATATAAACGTCATTATTATTAATATTATTATTATGATTGTACATAATTATTATAAGGTTTACTTTTTTCAAATAAACCCCAGTAAGGAATTCTTCCCATCACTCACCCCATCAAATTTTTCCCTAAGCTCTTTCATGTTCTGTGTTACTTCTGTCGCTTCACATTTACCAGGTGGCTGTAGGAAATAAAACAGTCAGTTTAAGTACTGTATGCATTCCTAGATTTTGTTATATTTCTATTTTTGTAAAAACAGAATACAGTATAATGTCAGGTATTTTTGAAAGTAAACTCGAAGTGTGAGGGTCAAAATCATGTATTAAAAATTGTCTTTTCAAAATACAGATCAACATTTTATTCATCAAGTTTAATGTACAGTATTAATACACTTGAATATCACAATTTCAATAACTTTGCCATAGTAGGTTTTAAAAGGTCAACCTAACTGATCTACCAAGTAATCGTGAGTGCATTACTTATCCATTATGTAAATTAACCAGCTCAACAGTCATAAGAAACCTTAAAGCCAATGAAAACAATGACTGTAATAACATTGGGGTTGATTTACTAAAGGAGGAATGAATGAATACCAATCTTAACTGAACTATGTAAAACCTTTTTTTCTGAATGAATACCCAAAGTCCAAGAGAAATAAAAATATAAACCTGATTTTTTTTTTCTCATTTGCACAGCTTCACCTTATTACCAAAAACTCACCTTACAAAGTAAAGCACAGTGGTGTAGTGGTTAACACTTTCACCAGTCAGCAAAAATCCCCACCATGACACCATATGGCTGGAATTTGCATGTTCTCCCTGTGCCTGCGTGGGTTTCTTCCGGGTACTCCGGTTTCCTCCCACACACCAAAGACATGCTGGTAGCTTAATTGGATCCTGTCTAAGTTGGCCCTAGTGTATGTATGAATGTGTGGTAGGGATCTTAGCTTGTAAGCTCCTTGAGAGAGGGGACTGATGTGAATGTAAAATGTATATGTAAAACGCTGCGTAAATTGACGGCGCTATATAAGTACCTGAAATAAATAATAATAATAATAAATAATAAAAATCTCTGCTCCTTTTTTAAAGTGGTTCTAAAGGCAGAAGGTTTTTTACCTTAATTCATTAAGGTAAAAAACCTTTTGGGTGCAGCTCTCCCCCAAGCCCCCCCCCCCCTCTATACTTACCTGAGCCCAGTCTCGATCCAGCGATGTGTATCAGAGCAGTGGCTCTCCTGGGTCTCTCTCTCTCTCCTCATTGGCTCATACGGCAACGGGAACCATTGGCTCCTACTGTTATCAATCGCCGACAGTGAGCCAATGAGGAGAGGGTGGGGGTGGGGCCGAGCCTCACTCTGTGTGTGAATGGACAATATTGGGAGCGAGCCTGCTTGAGTGCCCCCATAGCAAGAGGCTTGCTATTGTGGGCACTCGGTAAGGGGGAGGAGCAAGGACCAGTGGCAAGAATCCAAAAAGAAGAAGATCGGGGCTGCTCTGTGCAAAACCATTACATAGAGCAGGTAAATATGACATGTTTCTGATTTAAGGTATACATAAAAAAATGTAATCCTTTAGAATCACTTTAAATGTCATTCTGTAGAGCTCTGCTCCTTGCTAAATGAGGTCATAGGTCTTTCTCTGCTTACTAATATTGATTACAATTATCCACACTCAATAGTCTTTTGAGAGAGAATTTCAATAACTTAAGTAGTTTAATTTATCAATTTAAATATTATTTTCCTAAATAAAAAAAAATATTTGAACTAAAGGAATTTTTTTTTCATTTTTGAGTAAGGGAGGGTTATAACCCTATCAGTTTTTTGTTTTTTTTTCATCTGTGTCATATTAGGGAGATTCACTTCCTATCCCATAGCTAAAACAGCAAGTGAGAGGAAATGCATTTACCACACATGTAAATAATAGTGAATGCTATTTTAATACTTCCTAATAACCAGTTGATTTGAGGGAAACATACTAAGAGTAACACAAGGGCTGCCATTCCTGACTTTCTTCAAAGAATATTATTTGCCTGGCTGTATCTTGTTTTCTGAGGCACAGACCTGGAACAAGCATGCATATAAGTAAGTGTGTAGTCAGGACTCTTGATCTGCATACTTGTTCTAGGTCCATGTTTCAGAAAGTACTGAAGGTACTGGATCAGCATGACAGCCAGACAACTATAACAGTCTCTACATTTCCATATGAATGTTTTAATTAAAGTTTTTTTGCATGGAAAGAATGCACTATTTTACAATTTAGCAAGCTACAAGCTGTCACAGCCAGGTGCCCATAGTGAAGATGCCAGCGCCGGGGAAAGAAGACAGCGGGTGAGACCGACTGGGGTGAGCACACCGCTGGATCGTGGGACAGGTGATTGGCTGTTTTTTAAAAGTCAGCAGCTACAGTTTTTGTAGCTGCTGAGTTGTATTTTTTTCACAGGTGACTGTTTAATTTAATTTAATGCTTAAATCAGGCCACAGAAATAACTTCAGGAGAGGAAATCCCTTTCATCTGTTATGTCTGTAGATTGTATCATGGAAAAGTGGGTGGTTGCAAGTAAAAGAAACTGAAACTATATAAATCATGCTACCACAGTGTACTGCCTTTTTAGAATGATTTAGTGTTCATCACATAAGATACAAATATATACATCATAAAAACTTTGGGGTTGATTTATTAAAGGCAAATAGACTGCGCTTTGCAAGTGCTGTTGCACTTATTTTTTGTAAAGCTTAGTGAAGTGGTGGAGCTTCACTTTATGAAGAATGCCCAATCAGGTGCAAGAAAAAAAAAAACTGCATTTTTGCTTGCACATGATTTATGATGAAAATCAGCAGAGCTTCACCAGATTTACTATGCGAAAAACTGCACTAGCAAAGTGTACAGTATATTTGCCTTTATTAAATCAACCCCTTTATGTTTTCTAGTAGTGGTATTAAATCAGTATATATTATACAATATATAGGGGGTTATTTACTAAAGCTGAAGAGTGCCAAATCTGGTGCAGCTTTGCATAGAAACCAATCGGCTTCCAGGTTTTATTGCCAAATCTTAATTGAACCAGCTGAATTTAGAAGCTGATTGGCTACCATACACAGCTGCACCAGATTCTGAGTGCACCACTTTTAGTAAATCTCCTCCATTATCTCAGATATCTTTAATGCTTTCTACCAATGTGCTCTTATAACACAGATTCCAAGTAACAAAATTTACATCGTATTATACAAATACAGAAAAGAAAAAAAAGTGTAACTCAGAAACTAATACATTTAATATAGTCTAATATGCTTGCAGACAACAACAATGCAAATTCTTTACCAGCACATTTTTACCAAAAAAGTATGCAAGCCCTCAGAGTAAAATTCCTAAAAATTCATCACACTTCTTGTGCACCAATTTTGATGTTTTCATGTTGTACAATGTGTACTATGAACTGGATAGACTTTTATCGTTTTTCAACCTGATTAACTATGTAACTATGTACCTATGCAAGCCCCTTCATTTGTAAAAAGCATCATAAAAAGTTATGTATACCACTGAAGGTTAGTGGTTTTGGCTTGTTGCACTCTGGCGAATCAGTCAGAAAAAGAAATGAATCACTGCTCTTTTGGCTGCAACAAATGTTCCTATCTCTTAAAGCATCGTTCCAGGTTTTTTAGTTTATTAAAAGTCAGCAGCTACAAAAAGTGTAGCTGCTGACTTTTAATAAACAGACGCTCACCTGTCCCACGGTCCAGCGATGCGGCCGTATGGAGCCTCGCTCCTCTCCCCCTCCTCTCCGCGGCACAACCATAGAAACTGTGGGCACCCGGTCGTGACAGCTTGCCGCTTCACGGCCGGGCGTGCACTGTGCATGCGCAAGTTGTGCTGCTCTCTCCGAATGGACAGGCAATCTTCTGGGACCTGTGACATGTCCCAAAAGATTGCCAAGAGGGAGGGGCTGCCTAGGGGGAGAGGAGGAGTCGCCTAGGTGGCCTGAAGTAGGACACAGGAAGTCCCACTCAAAACTAGGCACCCACTTCCCCCCCAAAAAAAATTACATGCCATATGTGGCATGTAAGGGGGCTAGGAGTGCTTAAAGCAGAAGTTCCACTTTTGGGTGGAACTCCGCTTTAAATATTAACAGGGGTCACCTCTGACATGTTTTGCAATGAAAAGCACTCTTCAACGCCAAACATGTCAGAGGTGACCCCTGCTTATTTTCAATAAATAAAAAAAAGTTTCTGCAGTCTGGAGTGTAGTGATTCATTTTCTATAAAAAGCATAGATCTAATTTTATACTCACATTAGCATCCTACCTTAGCAAACATTTTAGGGCCCTTTCACATGGGCTTTCCGTTCAGGTTCACCTCGCAGGCAGACCTCATCAGACCCTCCAGTCTCCCCTATGGAGCAGCAGATGTCAGCGGTGACATGTCCACTGACATTCGCAGCTATCCGATCCAATCCTGCCCTCAAAATCCAGATGGATGGTGGTCCTATTTTCCATCTGTCCGGCAGATCGGATCAGATCGGATGAAAACAGGCAGGCGGTCCGTTTCCATCTGATTTCCCCATAGGGGAGATCAGGACTGGGTCCGTTCCGCTCTGCAAAGTGAGCAGAGATGGACCTGTCATCCGCCTGCTCAGCGGGGATCATCGGAGCCATCCCCCACTGAGCAAGCGGAATCCGTTCCACGGAGGCGCTCCGTGTAAAAGGGGCCTTAGACTACAGGTAGCAGGCAGGGCTGCTTTACAAACAGCAATGAAATTGTAACAAAAGTGGAGCATTTCCCATAACTATCAAAAGGATTTAATGCCTGGTACACACAATGAGATTATCAGACGAATGATTGTCCTTTTTTTTTTTTTTTTTTTTTTGCATGCTAGTCTGAAAATGAAGAGGTTATGAAAATTCTCCTATGACAGAATAAAAAAAATGGAAATACTGTACTGTCTTGATTAAATCATATTGTACAAGAAAAAAAATTGTGTTTGTCCCTACAGATAATATCGGATGAACTGTCGTGATCAGCTCTCAAAAAGCTGTGTACTAACAATCAGATTATGGTACAATCGGTTCAAAAGCGGAATTTGTCATACGTTTTTCTGATCGTATGTACGAAGCTTTAGTGATCAACTCAAGCAAGGAACCAGAGTGCCTGTTATGAGCAACTATGTAACTTTCCCCAATTTTCTTTTTTACGTTTTGTTTTTTTGTTTGTAAATCCAGCCATATTTTTTAAAAAGATATTTAAGTAACCATAATAACATTGTTTCTGTTTATTATAATTATTATTATTATTATTATCCGACTGCATTGTATGGGAGCATTTTGAAATTGTGCTCCAGTAAGATCATTTTCTAGTAATTTGTTGAATTCACCTACAGTCTCAATAAATCAGAAATACCTATAGTTTGACACCTCACAATGCCCTATAGTTTCTGTTTCACATCACACTATAGTGTACTTACATACAGTGAAAGTGACAGACAGAAATGTGTTATAACACATTAGATGGCTTCAAAATACTTCCTCAAATTTTTGCTTTCAGTCTTAAAAGTTAAGAAAACACTGGATTCAATTGACTTACACAGAACTGGAGCAGATCTTGAATTTTCAGAAAGTCATGATCAATACCGCTTTTCTTGGCCTCAGCTAAGATTTTGCCTGCAGACAAGACATCCTCAGCATAGAATGAGAGTAACTGATTTCTGGTGCTGCAGTTTTCCTATACAGGAGAAATAGCAAAGTATTGGTTACAAGTATAGGGTTGTGTATGATGATCAATAATTGTTTATATTATATTCCATTTGCTTACCTTAAAGTCATTCTCCAGTGCTTCAGTTAATAATCTTACAGATTTATTATTGCCCTTCTAAAAAAAAACAAACAACAAAAACAAAAAAAAGATAAGTTAATTGCATTAGATATTTATCTCACTCCCACCTGCAACAATTATGCATGCCTATCTCAAGCCCATAGAAACTTTCTGTATGAGTTTACAGGGTTCACTTACAGTAAAAGAATGTATGAAGTCGTCTGCCTTGTTTATAAGATTTGTAATGTCTTTAAGAATTATATTTAAATTGCATCGGTTTTTCACTGGAAGTCTGCCCCCACATGCCATAATCATTAGAGTAGCTAGACAGAGGGCTTGCATGAAGGCAGAACTGTGCTTCATCTTTCTAGAATATAATTCTTTGATTTCTTCACCAAAGGTAAACGCTATAAGTTATTGAATACTTAAGAGGAGATTGCAGCTTGTTTAATCTCTCACTCAAGTTAGATCACATTTGTTGTTGGATTATTATATAGATCATCCTCCCAGTTCTGACAAAATCCCCCCGTCATCATCAGTGACGTGTAGTAAAAGACCTACACAGGTTTACCGGCATAAAAAAAAGGTAAGTTTCTAAGAACTATGACCTTACTCACCACAGCAAACATTTCTTGTGTGGCTACTAAACTATTTGACTTTACTTGTGGCTTTGGTTCATGTAATGTGGTCATAAAAATCCCTCAAAGTAGTTTTGAAGCCTTTTTTCCTTAATATACAAGATGTATTTCCTTTTGTTAGCAATTTTGCTTTTAAGGCTACCATACTTGCACCATAAATCTGCATTATTGATCTGCACGTACCGCAGATGCATGTATGATGTTTTGCATTGTCAGTAGTAATTTGTCTCCAAAAAATTGTACTTTTTTTTTTTTTTTTTTAAGTTTATGAATGTAATCTATGCTGATAAGTTCTCAAAGATATACACTTTTTTTCTTTCCCTTTCTTCTGTACCAATCCCAAAATGGCCATGTGCTTTGTATGTTTGTGACATGAGTTCAGGCTCAGTCAGGCCATAAATCATAAACCACAGTACCAGATCTTTCACTAAATTCTCCCAAAACTCAAACAAAATGAAGCCATGAGGGTCCTTTTACTTCTTCTGCTAAGCGCAAAACAGAGTTCCCTCTTTAGGGTGGAACTGTACATGGGTGTGCGCATTATAAAGGTTGTCATTGGAGTTTGTTATAGACCTCCCAGTGTTAGTGAGGAGGTGGAGATCCAGCTCCTTGCACAGATGGATAGGGCTGCAAGGGCTGGGACAGTGATAATAATAGGGGATTTTAACTACCCAATTTTAACTACCCAGAAATTTACTGGAGTAATAGCACTGCTGGGACAGTTAAAGGGCAAAAACGTATAAACCTGTTACAAGACAATTTTGTGGTCCAGTTTATTGAGGCCCCAACTAGGAATGAAGCTCTGCTGGACCTGGTAATCTCAAACCATGCAGAGCTTATTACCAATATTCATTCAAAAGAACATCTGGGTAGCAGTGACCATAACATGATTTCATTTAATGTTAGCTGTAAGCAACAAACACATACGGGTAAGATAAAAACAACTTTAAGAGAGCAAATTTTCCAAGGATGAGGGCTGCTCTCCAGGACTTAGATTGGAAGGGAATATTGCCATCAATGGACATAGAAAAGAAATGGGAATTCTTCAAAGTGACTTTATGTAA
This sequence comes from Lithobates clamitans, assembly GCA_037952925.1. Lineage (NCBI taxonomy): Eukaryota > Metazoa > Chordata > Amphibia > Anura > Ranidae > Lithobates > Lithobates clamitans. The sequence goes on from JBBGZY010000044.1 coordinate 7,975,785, forward strand.
ACTCACTGCATCGTATATTTCCATGGGCAATACGTTTAAAAGGCTAAAAATAAAACCTGTGTGGCTCATGACCAAAGTTAAAATGGCTATAAATAATAAAAAAAGAGCTTTTAAAATATGTAAAAATTAAGGAACGCTATCATCGTTTAAGTGTTACAAAGAATATAACAGAATATGTAAAAAGTAAATCAAGGACACAAAAATTCAAAACGAGCGACAGATTGCAAAATATACGGTAGTAGGGCAAACCCCAAATTTTTTTACAAATATATTGATAGTAAAAAGGTCAGGTTTGAGCATGTAGGACCTTTTCAAAATAATCTAGCTTAGGTGATTGGGGACAAAGAGAAGGCAAATTTATTAAATATAATTGAGATATACTCCACGCTCAGGATAGTATCAGGTTGCAGCCTCCCCTAATCAGTTCCCAGAAGGAACTTACAAAGGATAAAAAGCAAGCAAGTTGGGGTGAGTGGCGCTACCTTACTGGCTGTCAAGTGAGGGTAAATAAAACACATAAATATGTAAATAAATATAACTTCCTATAAGGGAAGAAGCTTTCCCCAATAATGCAGGCAGCGTGCATTCATACCGATGTGTATATGTGAAAACAAAAAGTGATAAAAGGTACCCAATGAACCTATGCATATATAATGTGAAATATATAAGTGAATATGAATCTAAATAGATATACAATATTAGTGAAGTATATCAGTCGAAGGAGTGCACTGGAGAGTGTGGTCAAACCCTGGTGTCTACTGGCCTGCACAGTCATGTTAAGACACACTACACAACTGCAATAAGAGCAAAGCAGGTGTGAGACTATACAAATGGAAGTTGATCCATCCCTGACAAACTGATAAATAACTCTTTGGAAAAAGCAACTGGCGAGATCCCTTTGGATGTCCTGACCGGGTAGAGCGAGCTGCAGAGGCCCTACAGACCACAAGAAGTCACAGACGGACCACGAGCAGAGCCACCAAGGGATATTATCCAAAGCTATCTACACATGCCCATTACCCCTGCAGGGGTACAAGGAGCTTGTGATTGGGGACCCATCGGGGGTGCACACAAGTCACCTGATTTGCTGAACACAAGAATCACCTGATTGTTTTGGCCACTTGGCCACTTTGAAGCTTCACCACTTTTTATTTTTTATATTGTTTCTACCAGGGTTTTTGTGTCTGTTTTTTGGGACTTTGTTGCACTTGTGCTTTTCATATATATATTTTTCATATACAATTTTTTTGTTGTGATATATATCTTTCTGAGACAATTTATTGGTAGTTGTTTGATGATCTTATGCCATATTAGTTTGATCTATACTTCACAAATATATCTATTTTTATTCATATTCACTTATATATTTCACATTATATATGCATAGGTTCATTGGGTACCTTTTACCACTTTTTGTTTTCACATTATACACATTGGTATGAATGCACACTGCCTGCATTATTGGGGAAAGCTTCTTCCCTTATAGGCAGTTATATTTATTTACATATTTATTTGTTTGATTTACCCTCACTTGACAGCCAGTAAGGTAGCGCCACTCACCCCAACTTGCTTGCTTTTTAAATTTATTAAATACTTTCTTCAACTTGGTGTATACAAAGGAGTAAGGGAGAGCTCATGCCCATCATGGGGATGGTATTGACACAGCCCCAAATGATCCACAATGGCTCAAAAGTGATATGGTCTAGAAATATTTAGACAGAATAAAGGTGGATAAAGCACTTGGACCAGATGGCATCCACCCACGGATCCTAAAAGAATTAAGCTCTGACATTTTAAAGCCATTGTTTCTAATATTTAGGGGCTCGTTAACGACTGGAATGGTACCACTGGATTGATGCAGGGCCAATGTGGTGCCTATATTTAAAAAGGGATCAAAGTCTTTATCAAGTAACTATAGACCTGTTAGTTTAACTTCTATAATTGGGAAGTTACTGGAGAGTTTAATAAAAGACCACATAGACGAGTTCTTGCTGGAAAAAAATATTTTAAGCAACAGACAGCATGGACTAATGAAAGACAGAAGTTGTCAAACAAACCTGATTTCTTTTTATGAGGAGGTAAGTAAAACCTTGGACAGAGGGGTGGCTGTGGATATGGTATACCTGGATTTTGCAAAAGCGTTTGACACAGTTTTCCACACACACGGCTCATGTGTAAGGTAATGTCTACAGGCTTGGGAAGATCAATTTGATTTGATTAGATAGAAAAGTAGTGGTTAATGACTTTTACTCAGAATGGTCTAAGAATATAAGTGGTGTACCCCAAGGTTCAGTGCTGGGACCCTTACTTTTTAATATCTTTATAAATTATATAGGGTCTGGGATTAAAAGTAAAATGTCTTCCTGTGCTAACACCGTTTTGGGTTATGGTTGGCAAACACATTTCAGCTCATAGATTTTCATAGATATCCTGGCTCTGCCAAAACATTTTCTGCTCCACATCCCCCCATGCCCCTGTCTCGATATAAACGAAGTGCTCTCCACCACCTCCTCAATGTAGCTAAACGCCTAAATACCAATACACTGGAAGAGCTCGCATATTCCAAGCGAGCAGGATTGGTTGGGGAAGGTGGGGGAGATCATGGAAGCAGAGAGTTGGCTCGCCACTTGTAGAGATACCCGCAAGCGATTTGACCTTAAATGGGCAGCCTGGAGAAACCACGTACATGACACAACTATGGCCTCATCTAGTTTAGATGTTGCACTACTTCCTTTAGCAGATCCTTCCTTTGGGGGACTTGTCCAGGCGAACCATCCCTCAACAACTACAGGCTCTACTTAAAAGTGACCCATTACATCAACAAATCTGGTGAGACCCATTCCACACGCTTTCTTCATCTTCCCTAGCTTTCTTTTCCTACTACTCCTTTTCTCCCCTCTTTCTTGTTTGTTATGTGTTTTTTGCTGTGTTACAACCTCAGGATACCTAGTATCCACCTTTTGAGCTACCTAGACGGTCACCAGGTTTCTGACCGACCCAGGTACTCCGAGTTCACTTATGAGGTTTACATTATGGGAGCCATGTATACAATGACTCTGGATCTAAAGCTAATAAACACCCTACCCCCCTTCCAGCTTGAAGGGGAGGCCTGTCCATATAGATCGAATGTCTGGGACAGGAAGGATGCCCCTCTGGTCACCACAAGTAGATATGCGGATGTCCGCACTCGGACTATGTTAAATGTATCCCCCATTCCCCTCCCATTTTTTCCCCTTATCTCTACCCTTATCTTCCTTCCCTTCCTCCCCCCCACCACCCCAATTAATGTTACCTTGTTGTGATTTTATTCTGTTTATAACATTTTAAAATGAAAATAAAGATTATATAAAAAAAAAAAGTAGAATTTCTGTCTTTGCAGGTGAAACTAAGCTGTGCAATGGAATAACATCCTTACAGGATGTCTCCAATTTACAAGCCGACCTCAATGCACTGTCTAATTGGCCAACTAAGTGGCAAATGATGATAAACGTAAAGTTATGCACTTGGAGGCTAAGAATATGCGTGCATCATACATACCGGGGGGTGCAACTGGGGGAATCCATAGCTGAGAAGAATCTGGGGGTTTTGGTAGATCATAAACTTACTAATAGCATGCAATGCCAAGCTGCGGTTTCCAAAGCAAGCAAAGTCCTTTCTTGTATTAAGAGAGGTATGGACTCCAGAGAGAGAGATATCAATTTGCCCCTGTACGAATCATTAGTAAGACCTCATCTGGAATATGCAGTTCAGTTTTGGGCCCCAGTTCTCAAAAAGGATATCTGGGAACTGGAGAAAGTGCAGAAAATGGCAACCAAACTGATAAGAGGCATGCAGGAGCTCAGCAATGAGGAAATATTAGAGGAAATGAATCTATTTCCTCTTGAGAAGAGATTAGGGGGGGTATGATCAACATGTACTAATACATAAGTGATCCATATAGTGAACTTGGTGTTGAGTTATTCACTTTAAGGTCATCACAGAGGACAAGGGGGCACTCTTTACGTCTAGAGGAAAAAAGATTTCATCTTCAAATACGGAAAGGTTTCTTCACAGTAAGAGCTGTGAAAATGTGGAATAGACTCCCTCCAGATGTGGTTCTGGCCAGCTCAGTAGATTGGTTTAAAAAAGACCTGGATTGTTTCCTAAATGCACATAATATAACAGGGTACTGACATTTATAGGTAAAGTTAATCCAGGCAAAATCTTTTTGCATTGCCAACAGCTAGGTGGTTGTTTAACATGTCCATGTACGTCCTCCCGTGCATGAGCTGCCTGTGCGCCCCCTGCGTGGCGTGCACGCTCTGTGCTCAGCGATTCAATGAGACTCAGGTGATCACAGATCAGAGTAAGGGGCTGATCCCGGCCCCTTCTCACGTGATCAGCTGTCAGCCAATGACAGCTGATCACGTAATGTAAACAGAAGATTGTAATAGGCTCTTTTTTCCCCGCACACTAACAGCATGAGGAGAAAAAAAAGTAGATTACTGGCTTCTGTCAGAGGGACATTGGTCCTGCACATGGACACCCACTGCTGCTAAGCAGTGTCTACCAGCACCACCTGCTAGTGCCCACCAGGACCACCTACCAGTGCCTATCAATGCCCACCAGTGCCACCAATCAGTGCCCATCAGTGCTGCCAATCAGTGCCCATAAGTGCCACCTATCAGTGCTGCCTATCAGTGTCATCTACAAGTGCCTATCTGTGCCACCCATCAGTGCCCTTCAGTGCCACCTATCAGTGCCCTTCAGTGCTGCCTCATCAGTGCCCATCAATGCCACTTATCAGTGCCTATCAGTGTCGCCTCATCAGTGCCTATCACTGAAGCATATCAGTGCCCATCAGTGCAGCCTATCAGTGCCCAGCAGTGTAGACTCATTGGTGCATATCAATGAAGGAGAAAATATAGTTTTATTCTTTTTTTCCAAAATTTTCTGTCTTTTTTCGTTTGTTTTAGCAAAAAATAAAAAACCCAGCAGTGATTAAATACCAAAAAAAGAAAGTTCTATTTGTGTGAAAAAAAAATCATAAAAATGTCATATGGGTACAGTGTTACATGACCACATGCATGGGCAGGAAGAAGGTTTAAGTGCCCAGTAAGAAAGTGGTTAAAAGCAAAAAAAAAAACAATTACATGGCTAAAATATGTGATACCAATATATGGTATTACTGATACTGTTCATAAAAATTGTACTATTCTGTAACACTGTATACCTGTATACCACTTAAAGGCACTTCCCAAGCATATCATTTAAAGAATTTGTATTTTTACGTTGTCACCCTTGAGGTTCCATTAACATCTTCAGCCCCAGAAGGTTTTACCCTCTTCCTGACCAGGCCATTTTTTTGTGATACAGCAAAGATCAAATTTCTTCATAAATTTAGGCCAACATGTATTCTGCTACATATTTTTGTTTAAAAAAAACAATAAGTGTATATTGATTGGTTTGCACAAAAGTTATAAGCATTTTTATTTATTTTTACTAGTAATGGCAGCGATCAGCGATTTTTAGCAGGACTGCGACATTGCAGCGGACAGATTGGAAACCTAACTGACACCTTTGACACTTGTTTGGGAACCAGTGACACTATTACAGTGATCAGTACTAAAAATATACACTGACACTGTATACATAACACTGGCAGGGAAAAGGGTTAACATCAGGGGTGATCAAAGGGTTAAGTGTGTTCCCTGTTTGTGTTTTCTTATTGTGGGGGGGGGCTCACTGTGTGGACACAGTGATCCGTGTTCCTGATTAGAAGGAACACAAGATCACAGTGTCCATGCCTGACAGAATGGCGGTCTGCCTTGTTTGCATTGGCAAACTGCAGTTCTATCTCTGTGGGGAGCGACTGTGGGTGGCCAGGGAACATCGCGTCCCCTGGACCCGCTAATTGGCACCCCCTGTGTCCAATCAGCGCGTATTCGCACCTTCGGTGCTGTACGCACACCCCCAGTGGCTATTGCACAAAACCATGTACAGGTACGTGATTTTGTGGAATAGAGCCCACCTGCCACAGTAAATGTGTGGGAGGCGGTCGGCAAGTGGTTAAAAGGACCCACTCGCACTTTACAGTATTTTACATTTTTTTTGCTTTAGGAGATGTCCCTCATGGCAGTGCCCAGATCCCAATGCACTCTTTTGACAAAAGCTTGCCTATAAGACTTGGAAATGGCCAGAATTTCATCAAGATGTCACCCAAAGGTTCTTCCTTCCCTGGTATCTACCAATTAAATTCTTAAAGCTCAACTCCAGGCCAAAATTTTAATTAAATAGTGCATCAATTAGTTTACTCCTCAGTCTTGTTTCCAAAACCTCTTCCTAGGCCATCCAGCAGTGTAATGGATTAAAGTCTTAGTTTCCTCTACGAGCCAAGCTAATTTCCTGCCCCAGGAACGAGGCATTTCTTTCTGATCGTTATCTTCCTGGGCACTGGTCACCTCACTGTCCCCATGAATTCTCCTGCATCTGGAGCCGTATAGGCTGCTGGAAGTGTCACATCCAAGAATAGGAGATGTCCACGTCACACATGCAGCAACAATCAAGACTGCTGATGACTCCTAAACCCAGACAAAGACGGGGAGAAGATAGAAAATTACAACAACAGAGTGAAAGAGGGAAACGTTGACTTCACATCACTAGAGGAAAACATCTCGCAAGGTAAGTGTGCCATTATGTGAAAATATGCTATATGTATAGTATTTTCACATTATGGTAAAAGCCCAGGGAGGCCAAAAACAATTAATTCCATTTTCAGTGCCTTTGCAGCTTGAGCAGGACCTTGACTTTTAGAGAATTATTAATCTTCTTTTTTAAATCCAGCAACAACGCATTTAAATATCTGACTGAAAATTTTAGCTTAAAAAAATTATAGTATTTTTCTTTTTCAAAAAGACTTGTCAAGTCTCTACTAGGGATGAGCTTCGAGTTCGAGTCAAACCCATGTTCGACTTGAACATCACGTGTTCGACCATTCGTCGAATTGCGAACGATATGGGCCGTTCGCTCCAAATTTGAGTGGCGCGTCACAGCCCATAATTCACTGCAGCATCTCAGTGCATTGCTGACTGATGATTGGCCAAGCATGCGTTATGACCCGCATGCTTGGCCAATCACAGCGCCGTCTGTACAGAGAGCCGTAATTGACCAAAGCCAGGGTGGCTTTGGCCAATTATGGCTCAGGGGGTTTAGTACATGCCCCACACTATATAAGGCCACCTGCACGTCGGCCCTGTGTAGTGTGTTCCAGCGTTGAGAGATAGAGAGAGAGAGAGACAGTGTCATTTGATTTAAGTTAGATAGAGTAGGCAGGCACATCAGTTAGCTGCACTTACAGTGTATTGTGTGTATATATGCATCCTAGGTGTTGTGTGTATATATATATACACACTGTGTTCAATTTAGCTAGATCCGTTCCTGTTATTCTCTTCCTACTGACAGGCAGGTGTTTTTATAGTATTTACAGCTACCTGAAGAAAATTGCTGGTGTTCTTCTGATCCTATTAGTCCTATTAGCTACAGTATTTACAGTTAGTGTAGTGCGTCCTCTGCACAGTGTGCACCTAAAGCTACATGAAGAAAATTGGTGGTGTTCTTCTGATCCTATTAGTACCGCAGGCAGCTGCAGTATTTACAAGTTAGTGTAGTGCTTCCTCTGCACAGTGTGCACCTAAAGCTACCTGAAGAAAATTGGTGGTGTTCTTCTGATCCTATTAGTACCGCAGGCAGCTGCAGTATTTACAAGTTAGTGTAGTGCGTCCTCTGCACAGTGTGCACCTAAAGCTACCTGAAGAAAATTGGTGGTGTTCTTCTGATCCTATTAGTACCGCAGGCAGCTGTAGTATTTACAAGTTAGTGTAGTGTGTCCTCTGCACAGTGTGCACCTAAAGCTACTTGAAGAAAATTGGTGATGTTCTTCTGATCCTATTAATACCGCAGGCAGCTGCAGTATTTACAAGTTAGTGTAGTGCATCCTCTGCACAGTGTGCACATAAAGCTACCTGAAGAAAATTGGTGGTGTTCTTCTGATCCTATTAGTACCGCAGGCAGCTGCAGTATTTACAAGTTAGTGTAGTGCGTCCTCTGCACAGTGTGCACGTAAAGCTACCTGAAGAAAATTGGTGGTGTTCTTCTGATCCTATTAGTACCGCAGGCAGCTGTAGTATTTACAAGTTAGTGTAGTGTGTCCTCTGCACAGTGTGCACCTAAAGCTACTTGAAGAAAATTGGTGATGTTCTTCTGATCCTATTAATACCGCAGGCAGCTGCAGTATTTACAAGTTAGTGTAGTGCTTCCTCTGCACAGTGTGCACCTAAAGCTACCTGAAGAAAATTGGTGGTGTTCTTCTGATCCTATTAGTACCGCAGGCAGCTGTAGTATTTACAAGTTAGTGTAGTGTGTCCTCTGCACAGTGTGCACCTAAAGCTACTTGAAGAAAATTGGTGATGTTCTTCTGATCCTATTAATACCGCAGGCAGCTGCAGTATTTACAAGTTAGTGTAGTGCATCCTCTGCACAGTGTGCACATAAAGCTACCTGAAGAAAATTGGTGGTGTTCTTCTGATCCTATTAGTACCGCAGGCAGCTGCAGTATTTACAAGTTAGTGTAGTGCGTCCTCTGCACAGTGTGCACGTAAAGCTACCTGAAGAAAATTGGTGGTGTTCTTCTGATCCTATTAGTACCGCAGGCAGCTGCAGTATTTACAAGTTAGTGTAGTGCATCCTCTGCACAGTGTGCACCTAAAGCTACCTGAAGACAATTGCTGTTGTTCTGCTCCTATTAATAACACAGGCAGGCAGCTACAGTATTTACAGTTAGTGTACTGTGTCCTCTGCACAGTGCGCACCTAAAGCTACCTGAAGAAAATTGGTGGTGTTCTTCTGATCCTATTAGTACCACAGGCAGGCAGCTGCATTATTTACAGTTAGTGTAGTGCGTCCTCTGCACAGTGTGCACCTAAAGCTACCTGAAGACAATTGCTGTTGTTCTGCTTCTATTAATACCACAGGCAGGCAGCTACAGTATTTACAGTTAGTGTACTGTGTCCTGTGCACAGTGTGCACCTAAAGCTACCTGAAGAAAATTGGTGGTGCTCTTCTGATCCTATTAGTACCACAGGCAGGCAGTTGATTCTGCTAGCTGCAGTATCAGTATATATATATATATATATATATATATATATATATATATATATACAACCGAGCTTTGTGCAGCTACATCTCACTGCAGGACATTAGTATGTTTGGAAGGCTAACAAGGAGAGGGAGACAGTCATAAGCCAATAAAAGAGGGCAAGCAGGCTCTGTGTCTAGAGGCAGCAGTGCTGGTCGTGGAGACGGTGCATCCTCATCAGCACGTGACCGTGGGACACGCTTGTCCTTTTTTTAGCAGCTGGCCGTGTTGAGCCGAAACATGCGGAAGACTTGGTAGAGTGGATGACCAAGCCGTCCTCATCCTCCTCACCCTCTCTCTCACCCAGGCTCAGGGTACTTTGTCTGGCAAAGCAGCTGCCAACGCTGCCTCTTCCCTCGGCTCAATGGCTCAGTCACCCCTTCCCTAGCCCCACCATGTCCTCCTGAGGAGTCCCCCAAACTGTTTGACCACAGTGTTGGGTACATGCTCCAGGAGGATGCCCAGCATTTTGAAGGCCCTGATGATGGTACCCAGCTAGAGGAAGGCAGTAACGTGAGCCCAGAGAGAGGGGGTGCCCAAGAAGGACAGCAATCTGGCAGTCATGTTCCCCCACCTGCAGCATACTGCCAGCTTTGCTCCAGTGATGAGGAGGGAGTGGATGATGAGGTCACTGACTCCACGTGGGTGCCTGATAGTAGAGAGGAGGAGACACATCACCAATGAGGCAGGATGCACTCCAGGGGCCAGCTTAAGGGCAGCACATCGACTGCATCACACCGCAGAGCTCCGCATGTGCAGGGCGCTGCTGTCTCTGCACGTTATTCCAAAAGTTCTTTGGTGTGGGCCTTTTTTGAGACAAGTGCATCAGATCCCACCGCTGCTATTTGCAACATATGTCTCAAGCGTATCTCACGTGGCCAAAACAGTTCATTGGCAAGCGTACCTAAAAGACCCACGCCAAAGAACAAAGCGGACCTTTCCTTGCTCCTCATCAGCTAGGATCTCCAACCCCATTATACCTTCAGTCCTCTCTGAAACCTGCACTGAGAGAAGTGAAGGTGTAGATTTAGGTGTTTCACAGCCAAGTACTTGCGGGCAATCTGCTATCAGTACACCAACGTCAGATTGAACCAGGCAAATTTCCCTGCCCCAGCTGCTGCACCGCCGAAAGAAGTTCGCTCCTAGCCATCCACATGCCAAGCGGTTGAATGCTAGCTAGGCTAAATTTCTAGCACTTCAACTGCTGCCTTTTCAGATGGTAGACTCTGCCCCTTTCCGTGAGTTTGTGGAATGTGCGGTTCCTCAGTGACAGGTTCCCAAACGACACTTTTTCTCATGGAATGCGATTCCGGCTCTCTACCGGCATGTGGAAGGCAATGTCTTGGCCTCGCTGGACAGGGCAGTCAGCGGTAAGGTGCATATTACCGTTGACTCATGGTCCAGAAGGCATGGACAGGGACGTTATCTATCTTTCACCGCACACTGGGTGACTCTTCTGGCAGCTGGGAAGGATGCAGGACAGGGTGCAGTAGTGTTGGAGGTTGTTCCGCCACCACTCCTCCAAAATTCTACTAGTGGTGATTCTGCCACACCTCTCACCTCCACCCCCTCCTCTTCTTCTTCCTCCATGGCCTCTTCCTGTGCTGATTTGTCCTCGGAACCAGCGATGCTCCATAGGCATTCAAGGGGCTACGGAAGCAAGCAGGCAAAAAGATGCCATGCGGTGCTTGAGCTGGTGTGCTTGGGGGACAGGAGCCACAGTGGGGCAGAGATTCTGTCAGCTCTGCAGGGGCAGGTTTAGAGGTGGTTGATGCCATGCCAGCTTAAGCAAGGTATGGTGGTTTGCGACAATGGCACTAACCTCCTCTCCGCCCTCCAACAGGGACAACTGACCCATGTGCCCTGTTTGGCTCACATCCTAACTTGATGGTGCAGTGGTTCTTGGGCAGGTACCCGGGCTTACAGGATGTTTGGAGGCAGGTCAGGAAAGTCTGTGTGCATTTCCGCAGGTCATATAATGCCAGTAGTCAGCTGACCTCCAAAAGGAATTTACCTGCCCAAGAACCTCCTAATCTGTGACATGCCCACAAGGTGGAACTCAATGTTGGCCAAGCTGCAGTGGCTGCACATGCAGCCGAGGGATATCAATGAGTACCTATGCGACTATGGCACCAGGACAGGGTCCGGGGAGCTTGTTTTTTTTCCCCACGCCAGTGGGCTATGATCAGGGATGCATGCACTGTCCTGTATCCATATCAGGAGGCCACGAGGATGGTGAGCAGTGACAGTGCATGCATCAGTGACACTGTCCCTCTTGTCCACCTGTTGGAGCACATTCTTCGTGGAATAATGGACAGGGCACTTGAGGCAGAACAGAGGGAGGAAGAGGAGGACTTCCTTACCTCTCAAGGCCCCCTTTATCCAGACAGTGTTCCTGCGTGCCCGCTGATCACACAGGAAGAGGACGAGGAGGAGGATTGTGTCAGCATGGAGGTGGAGCCTGGCACTCAGCATCAGCAGCAGTCTTCAAGGGATCATTTACAGTCCGAAGAGACCCATGGACTTGTACGTGGCTGGGAGGAGGTGGCTGCGGATCATGTCGTCCTTAGTGACCCAGAGGACTCTGGACCGAATGCCTCAGCAAACCTACACTGCATGGCCTGCCTGATCCTGCAAAGCCTGCAGAAGGATCCTCGTATTCGTGGTATCAAGGGGAGGGATGATTACTGGCTGGCAACCCTCCTTGATCCATGTTACAAGGGTAAGGCTGCAGACCTTATCTTGCCATTGCAGAGGGAGCAGAGGATGAAACATCTTTGGGAGGCCTTGCAGAAAGGTTTGTGCAATGCGTTTCCAGAGCCTGGGAGGTTACAATTTCCTGGTCCTCCTGGACAACGTGTTGCTGAGGCTTCGGTCAGTCAGAGAAGGAGCGGTGGAGAAGGTGGCCGTCTGACCGATGCGTTCAGACAATTTTTTAGTCTGAACGCATCAGACTAGTCTGCAGCCCCAAGGTCTGATTGGTTCCAGCAACCATCGCCAGCGTCTGATTCACATGGTGCAGGATTACCTAGGGGCAAGATCAGACTTGGACACCTTTCACACCGAAAATCCTCTGGGTTACTGGGTCTTGAGGATGAATCACTGGCCAGAGCTTGCACAGTATGCAATTGAGCTACTGGCCTGTCCTGCATCCAGCGTTCTTTCAGAACGCACGTTCAGTGCTGCTGGAGGCTTTGTAACCGATCACAGGGTGCGCCTGTCCACTGAATCGGACGATCGGCTGACCTTCATAAAAATGAATCAGTCTTGGATCACCAGCTATCAAGCACCTGATGCTGATGTAACCCATTCAGGGGCGGACTGACCATTCGGGCACTCGGGCACTGCCAGAGGGCCCCATGCCACTAAGGGGCCCCATCAGGGTTGCCAGCCTCAATCAAACCAGGGACAGTATGTAAAAATCTGTGTTTTTTTTTTAAATCCCAAGATTATAGCTGCCCCGCCTCTCCAGTACCTTTTTCAGTGTGTGTATGTGTATTCTGTGTGTGTATACTGTGTGTCTATACTGTATGTGTGTGTATACTGTGTGGCCCCATAATCTATTGCCTGGGGGCCCCATATTCTCCTATTGCCTGGGGACCCCATAATCTCCTCCTATTGCCTGGGGGCCCCATAATCTCTTATTGCCCGGGGGGCCCCATGAATTGTCAGTCCACCCCTGTGATTTTTTTTTAATGGGAGATCCCTTCAAGACTGCCTATGCTGATGCTGAGTGACTATCCTGTTATGCTAAGTCACAATCCCCTTCCTCCTCAATTTTTATGCTGATAGCTTGTCATTTTTGGTTCTGGGCACCGCCACCAGTGACCAAGGCCCAATTTTTCTGCCCCTGTTTAACAGGGGCATGTAATTACAATTTTTGATGCAATACTTTGCAGCAGGGCTCATTCCTGCGCTCCAACTAGAGTATCTGTGAGGGGTTGCAGTGTTGTGGCATCAGTGCCTAAGGCCCAATTTTTCTGCCCCTGTTTAACAGGGAAATGTAATTATAATTCTTGATCTAATATTTCACAGCAGGGCCCATTCCTGCGCCCACCAAGAGTAACTGTGAGGGCTTTCAGTGTTGTGGCAACACCACCACCAAAGGCCAATTTTTCTGCCCCTGTTCAACAGGTGCATGTAATTAAAATTCTTGATATAATATTTCACAGCAGGGCCCGTTCCAGCGCCCACCAAGAGTAACTGTGAGGACTTACAGTGTTGTGGCACCAGTACCAACACCACCATCACCACCAAAGGCCAGATTTTTCTACCACTGTTCAACAATGGCATGTAATTACAATTCTTGATCTAGTATTTCACAGCAGGGCCAGTTCCTGCGCCCACCAAGAGTAACTGTGAGGGCTTACAGTGTTGTGGCAACACCAACACCTAAGGCCCCAATTTCTGCAGAGTATATTTCAGCAGGCCCCTACTTTCAAACATCCAACTTACAAACGACTCCTACTTGCAAACGGAAGGAGACAACAGGAAGTGAGATGAAATCTACCCCTAGGAAGGGAAATTCTCTCCTGTAAGAGTTATTATGGGAAAAACGTGTCTCCTCTTCACTGATGCTTTATCGCCAATCCTTGTTTCACTAAAAAACCCAAATTTTCAAAAAACATTTGTCATTGGGACAGAAAGTGAGGTGAAATCTTCTATACAGGTGCACAGGTGTACCACCTGTATACTGCTGTTCATAGTATATAGGGCCTGGGGGCCCCACGCCTTTCCTTTTTTTAATTTGGGTGCGGGGTTTCCCTTAATATCCATACAAGACCCAAAGGGCCTGGTAATGGACTGGGGGGTGGGGGGTACCCATGCCGTTTGTCTCACTGATTTTCATCCATATTGCTGGGACCCGACATTTCATTAAAGCCGCAAGCCGTTTTAAATGACTTTTATTCCTTTAAAAATTTCATTTTGTGCAGGGACTGTTCTAAGCACAGGAAACACGCGCCACTTTACAGGCATACTATAGACACCCCCCGGGTACGATATTTAAAGGAATATTTCACTTTTTTTCACTTTAAGCATCATTAAAATCACTGCTCCTGAAAAACGTCCGTTTTTAAAACTTTTTTTTGCATTGATACATGTCCCCTGGGGCAGGATCCGGGTCCCCAAACCCTTTTTAGGACAATAACTTGCATATTAGCCTTTAAAATTAGCACTTTTGATTTTGAACGTTCTAGTCCCATAGACTTTAATGGGGTTCTAAAGTTTGCGCAAACTTTCGGTCCGTTCGCAGGTTCTGTTGCGAACCGAACTGGGGGGTGTTCGGCTCATCCCTAGTCTCTACCAAAAGATCAAAAAGCAAATGCAAATAAAAGATGAACGCTTCTTTACTTTGTACAGAATGTGGTGGTGGTTTACACTGTAAAAAATGTTAGATATGTGCGGTTAATTTCCGTCTGAATTAATATTCGGACAAATTTTCATTATTAGGATATTCAGATATATCTGAATTCCCGGATTACAATATAAACACATTTTACCGATTGCTCTGAATAACGAAAACGAAATTTGTCAGAACTGACTGAACGGACTGAAATTCTAATTGAATTCTACATGGAACTTCAGTCGAATTCTAACTGTACACATATTGCTGAAATCAAAGACTGTGTGTGTTATTAGAGTACCATTTCAAAATAATTCTGCTTTAGTTAAGCCAAAGGTGATTTAAAGAGTCATTTTAATCATTTGATGAAGATTTTTCATTTTTTTGTTCACTTTGCCACATTGGAATAGAAAAAAAAAAAATAAAGTTTTAGTTTCAAACAGATTTAAAATGTATCTATTCAAAAGTTTTGAATCAAAAAAAAAAAACGATAAATTCAAAGAAAAATCGAAAAAACTTGAATTCCAAATACGATTCCCAAATACAAATTGAACGAATCAACCAAATTTAACTAAACTAGATTAACGAATCGAAATAAAACTAAACAATTTTTTTTGTCATGCACAGGTCTACAAAATGTACTGTGGAATGTGATGTGCTGTCAAACAAAAGTGAACAGAGGTTTTGCTTTGGCTGCATGATCTTGTGGCCCCAGAGACAACTGTACTTTCTGTATTTACTACTTAGGCCAGCTCTTATGGAATATCTTGTAATCCCATGGACAACCGCAGTTACTCCTTGTTAGGCAAGATGAGTGAAGAGAATGCACCCATTATATGCTCTCATGCAAGCAGTAATATTGTAACGTGAAAAATAAAATATTGACAATTAAATATTAACAGAAAACAGAATCAGAATACTGATGCTTTGAAAGAAGCTTGTTTTCTTCTAGTTTAATAAGGTAACCATCTTATCATGCTCACCTATACCAATGTTTTCTAAAGTTGCTCATTGTAAACCTTCAACTGGTGTCTGCTGGTTTTGTGGTTATACAGTATTAAACTATTTTAACCATTTAGACATTTAGTGAAGCGAAATGGAGAAATAAGGAAACTACTGTAAGTGGGTCAGGAGCTTCAAATTAGTCAGTTCATTTTTGGCATAGCTGTTGAAATAATGAGTGATTTTTTTTTCGGTTTAAATGTAATATTTGTATTATTTTTATTGCAAGCAAATAAGGCCAGGAAAGTCTGGCATACAAGTCCCTTGAAAACTGATTGCTCAATCAATAAACAACTTTATATTAGTGTAGAACCCCAATTAAGATGTCTGGAAAAGCTGAGTTGTTACAATACTTAGAAAAATCAGCTTCAGGTAACAAGCCCAGGTAATGCGCACCAGCATTTTTGCTTTTACAAGAGGTTTGAAAGAGGTAAGGGGAGGGGGGGTGGGGAGGTAAGAATGGGGGAAAAGGAGGTGAAGAGTGGAAATTAAAAAAAAAGGGGGGTGGGATGGAAGAAGGTAGCTGCTGAGGTTGCGAGTAGGGCCATAAAGCCACCTGGGTCTATAAGGAGGATGAATTCATTCACAGGTATTGAGGGTATTCATCAGAGAAATTGAACTGGTCCCAGTGAAACCACCTGGTCTTATGTTCCTCTGATTTGTCCTGAAGGGCAGAGGTCAGATTTTCCATACATTTTATGTCATTCACTCTGGCAAACCATTAGGCAGTGATGGGGGGAGATTGTTGTTTTCACATAGCTGGAATACAGGCTCTTGCTGTGTTCAGTAAGTGTTCAAGCAATGATTTATGATACCTTTTCCTGGAAAGGGGAGTCAAATTTAGAAGAACCAATGAGATGTCCTTAAATCTGTATATGAACTGGAGTATTTGCCTCCCAAAAAATGTGTAGAAGTGTGTCTTTAGCATCTCCAGCAATGATGGCTCAATTGTGGGAATAGTTGGCTGGTACAGACAGGGACCTTACCACTGGGTCATAATTTTGTATGTAGCTTCATGATATTTGCTGCATAATGATAATTTGTGAGCAAAAAAGAGAATCTGATCTTTTTCTTGTTCCGTGAACGTGACCTTCAAGTCTCTTTCTCATTTGGAGAGAAAGGGGGGGTTCCGACTGTGCGTGCAGATCAAGTAGCTGTCACGGCTACCCCTAACATAGGTAGTCAGATACTATAGCTGGCCTCTGTGTTTTTTGCCTTTAGCACCCCCCTTTCCCATAAGGCAATACCTCGGTTACCCCCAGGTCTTATACACAATGCTATAGTGCCTGACTACCAATGCTGGGGCAGGTGTGAATTGAGCACAGTAAATAGGTACTTGAACTGAGCACAGCAAGCAAGTACTTGCAGTGGTCAGTGACAGTCCAGGTTCAGGGCAGGCAAGGTTCAGAGTAGTCAAGGTCCAATCCATAGTCAAAAGGTAGGCAGAGATCAGAGAATAGTCCAAGTTCCAATCCATGGTCATAAACAGGGGGATCCAAACAGCAGAGCAGGGAAGACAAACAGGGGGCTTGAAGCACATGTGACAAACATTTTAACACAAGCATGAGACTGCAGGCTTGGCTGGCTTAAATCAGGTTTGGTCTCCACCCAGAAACTGGCTACATCAATCACCTTGCAGGAGGACAGTTAGACAGGGAGAAAGCAACACAGCCAAAACCAGGATGCTGGAATGAAATCAGCATAGAACATGAGCTTTTACATGCTCCTGAGAGTAGAAGTTGATATGATGATGATGATGATGATGATAACAAAGACTTTCATATTGGACCACCACCAAAGCAGAGCTCCTCAAACGAGATGAGGCATCTTTGGAAAAGGTTTGGTTTGGATAAATGTGCTCAAAAAGTATCATAATTTGAGAGCTCTCCAGTGGTTCAAGAACGAGGACTCAGGACCAGTAAACAGGGCCCTATTTACAATATGTATTTATTTTTTAGTTTTTCCAGCCATTCCTTTGTGTGATTTTCTTCTCATCCTCTTTATCGATTTTTACTTTCTTCAATGTTTTGATTTCATGGGGTATGTGAAAATATAATAATCTATTAGCCTAGATTTTTCATTACAAATGTCCGACCTTAAGGTATAACTGAAAGCTACTGAGGTTGTGATAGTGGAGAGGGATTAGAACAACTGAAAGTTTTTTAGGCAGGTTTTAAGGACATTATTATTATTATTATTATACACGATTTATATAGCGCCAACAGTTTACGCAGTGCTTTACAATGTAGAGGGGGGGACAACACAATTACAGTACAGTTCAATACAAAAAGTACAGGAGGGCCCTGCTCGTAGAACTTACATTCTAAAAGGGAGGGGGTGGTGGTACAAAAGGTAATAGCTGCAGAGAATGATTTGATGGGGGTGGCTCGGGGACATTTGTTAGGTGGGTGTGGGATAGGCTTCCCTGAATAAATGAGTTTTAAGGGATGGTGATGTAGATGGGGGCAATGTTGTGAATGGCCTTGTATGTTATGGTTAGCATTTTGAATTTTACACGGTGCAGTAGGGGAAACCAGTGAAGGGAGAGAGGAGCTTCAGTCATGGATCGGTTAGTGAGGTGTATTAGTCTAGCAGCAGAATAATAAATTGAAGGGGGGATAGCCTGCTTAAGGGTAGGCCATTAAGGAGAGAGTTGCAGTAGTCAAGGCGGGAAATAATCAAGGAGTGAATAAGTTGCTTTGTGGTGTCATTAGTCAGGAAGGGTAGAATTCTGGAGATCTTGCGGAGGTAAAGGCGGCAGGATTTAGCCAGTGATTGGATATAGGGGCTGAAGGAGAGGTCAGAGTCAAGGATTACACCCAGGACCCTGGCATGTGTCGAGGGACCATTGGTTGTGTTGTTGACATTAATGGTGAAGTCACAGAGGGGGAACCATGTAGAAGGAAATATAACAAGCTCAGTTTTAGAAAGATTGAGTTTGAGGAAGTGGTGTGACATCCTCGATATGTCATTCAGTAAGTTTGAGATCCGTGAGGAGATCGAGGTTGTGAGTTGAGGAGTGGAGAGATAGATCGTCGTCGGCATAGAGGTGGTATTGGAAGCCATGGGAGGTTATCAACTGGCCCAGGGAAGAAGTATAGAGTGAGAATAGGAGAGGCCCAGGGACGGAGCCTTGGGGTACCCCAACAGAAAGAGGAAGGGGAGTGGAGGAGCTGGAGTTGTAAGTGACACTGAAAGTGCGCTGAGATAGGTAGGAGGAGAACCAGGATAAAGCAGAATCACGGAGGCCAAGGGAGTGTAATTTGCTGAGGAGGAGCAGGTGGTCAACTGTGTCAAAGGCAGCATAAAGGTCTAAAAGTATGAGTATGGAGTAGTGCCCATTGGTTTTAGCAGTTAGGTCATTGGTGAGTTTTAGTAGGGCAGTTTCAGTAGAATGTTGTGGGCGGAAGCCAGACTGTAGGGGGTCGAGAAGGTTGTTGTCCGTGAGGTAGTGACTCATTCGGTCATGGACAAGGTGTTCGATGAGCTTGGATGCAAACGGGAGCAGAGAGATGGGTCTTAAGTTATTCAAACAGGTGGGATCTAGTGAGGGTTTTTTGAGTATGGGGATAGGAGAGGGAGAGGTTGAAGATGTGGGTTAGGGAGTTTAGGATAGAGTGGGAAGGTGGCCGCAGTAATTGAGAGGGGGCAGGGTCCAGGGAACAGGTAGTGAGGTGGGCCATGGAGAGGAGTTTATCAACTTCATCTCTGGTAACTGGGCAAAAGGAGGAGAGTATTGAGTGTGGTGTTGGACCCGATGTGTTGGGTAGGGGAGCAATTAGAATGCTGGATATCTCCTTGCGAATTGTGCTGATTTCGCTATTGAAATGGTTGGCAATCTGTTGAGCAGTAAGCAAGTTGGTGGGTGGGGGCAGTGGGGGGTGAAGGACATTCACAATCTTATTCGCCCTTAGAATTGAGTGATTGTGAACACTGAAAGTGAAAAAAAAAACAAGTTTTTAGTGGACACAGAACAGGAATAGAGGGGAAACCTTCCAATGTGGACAATAGTTCTGTTGACCCCAGTCAACCTTAGACTTCCCACACTTTAACCACTTGCCGACCAGCCGCCGCAGTTATACTGCGGCAGGTCAGCTCGGTTGTGCGAATAGCCGTAGGTGTACATCGGCTCGTACACGGCATTCTGTGGGCACGCATGCCGCCAATAGCATACATGCTGATTGGCCAGCAGGGGGAGCCAATCAGCGTGCTCGATGTCTGCCGCCGCCCATGATCATTCCCTGCAGAGACAGAACGGGGATCTGCCAAAGTAAACAAGGCAGATCTCCGTTCTGTCAGGGGATGACACAGAGATCCTGTCTTTCTGCTATACAGGAAGACGGATCTGTGTGTTGTCCCAGGCAGCCCATCCCCCATACAGTCAGTAAACACACCCAGGGAACACGTTTAACCCCTTGATCACCCCTGATGTTAACCCCTTCACTGCTAGTGCCATTAGTACAATGTCAGTGCATATTTTTAGCACTAATCACTGTAATAATGTCACTGGTTCCCAAAAAAGTGTCAAAAATGTCAGTTAGGTGTCCGATCTGTCCGCCGCAATGTCGCAATCCCGCTAAAAATCACAGATCACCGCCATTACTAGTAAAAAAATAAATAAATATAAAAATGCCATAAATCTATCCCCTATTTTGTAGACGCTATAACTTTTGGGAAAACCAATCTATATATGCTTATTGGGTTTTTTTTACCAAAAATATGTAGCAGAATACAAATTGGCCTAAATTGATGAAGAAATTAGATTTTTTTTTAAACTGTATTGGGTATGTTTTATAACAGCAAATAAAAAATATAGGTTTTTTTCAAAATTGTCGGTCTTTTTTTGTTTATAGCACATAAATAAAAACCGCAGCAATGATCAAATACCACCAAAAGACAGCTCTATTTGTGGGAAAAAAGAACATCAATTTTATTTGGGTACAGTGTAATTGTCAGCTACAGTATTGCAGTGCCGTATCGCAAAAAATGGCCTGGTCATTAAGGGAGTAAATCCTTCCGGGGCTGAAGTGGTTAAAGAATTTTCTGTTACAGCTATGGGAATGTGGCACTGATGGCAACAAAACATGAGAAGGGCTGTAACCAGTGGCGGGCCGTCCATGCAGGGCGAAGGGGCGCCGCTCCCCTAATCCATGCACCCGACCCCTAATCTACATGCAGGGCGCCGGATGCATGGATTTTAATGTGTTTTTTTTTTGTTTTGTTAAGCTCATGATTAGAGCCCGAGGCTCTAATTGGCTTAAAAACAGGATGGGCTCGGGGCGCAGAGTACTGTGCCCTGAGGCCCACCCAGTTGAATGACAATAGCAAATTAATATTCCTTATTGTTTTCCTGATTCTCCTCCCGGCCAATCAGGAAGCCCCGATTGGCCAGGGAGCCTTTGGACTCCCTGGCCAATCATGTCTCAGGACACTCTTCCTGTCCAGCCAAGAGGAGAATGTCTCTCTGTGTGCTGCATCATGCTCAGACTCACCCCACCAGGCAGACGATGTCTTTGAAGTCTGGCCGGGAGAAGCGGTCAGAGCGGCTCTAGCTCTTCCTTCCCCCTGCCTCCTAAGGTAAGGCATCTGATTGTCGCATTCATGTCCATCTCCGTCTTGTGAAATGTTCACTGTAAAGCATATTTGCTGCCTGCATTTGCCAATGCATTCCATCACCCAAGTCACATTTGCAGCCTTTTGAAAAATTATTGAATGGAAAATCCAGTTTTCAGTAAACACCTTTGCCATTTTAATGTGTAATATGGTCAGTGTTATTTACGTGCACCAATATCTTTTATACATTCACTGTTTTTAAATGGCAAACCATTGATTTGATTTACCCACCAAGTACGACCAAGCGTTCACATTACAGACAATATTTGCCACGCAATCTACATACTGCAAATGAGGATTGTAGGAGATGTAAGAGTTTATAAAAAAATAAACATACATTCTTGCCTCTGTGCTGCAGCATTGGTGTGATGCTGCAACTGTCCCACTTGAGCTCCCACATGACCGCTGAGCTTTCAGTTCTCAGTCTGCTTAGAGCAGAGAACAGTGACTGTCAGTCACTGCTCTCCATTCTGCTCCTCTACATGTGAACAGCAATGGCCACTGTCAGCCTGTCAATAGTTTAGATAGGCTGAAGGGCCACTGCTATTCGTACACACTAATCATTCCAGCTGCAAAAATTTGCTGATTCTTGCCGCTGGAATCCGGTGGCTGCAGTCGTGTGAAGGAGGCCTTATTAGTTAACTTTTTACATTTTTATTTTATTTTTACATTTTTATTTATTTTCCTTGTTATTTTTTTTTTCAGTATTGCATTTAAAAAGCACAACATCCAAAAACCAGGCCTGTATTTTGTGAGCAACTTTGTAAGGCTTTGTACCAGAATTATAATTTTAGTGTCACGTTAAAGTGGATGTAAACCCCAATTTTTTTATTTTTTTTTTTGATGTCATAATATAGAGTATAAGATTTCCTATAATTTGAGCCCAGTCTTGCCACAAAGAGTTAATCCAGCTCTGAGCAATCCTCTTTTATTGTTCAGTGAGATAAAACTTGACAAAGTGAGAGAAACTTTGTCAAATCCTCCCCCTTGCTGTGAGTGACAGGTGATTTACATATCTTGTGCACTAGCCTAAGACATGCATTATTTTTATTTTTTTTCAAATATAGTTTTATTATATTTTTTCCAGCACGCCCAAACTGGGCTTGAACCAAACATTACAATACAATACTTACACACAATAGGGGGGGAATTAGGGAGGGAAGGGGGGGGGGTACATTCAAACATCATAGGTAGGGGAGGGAAGGGGGGGGCCCATTCACTTCAAAATTATTAGCATGTATCAGATAATTTCTTTCAGTAAGGAGTGGACCTATAATATCTTCTCACTCCTCTCCCCCCCACGACCCCTGATCACCTCCCGGCCCGTCCAGGCCAAACCTCCGTGCCCGGGGGGGGGGGGGGCAGCAGATAGAACTAGATAATACATAAAAGAGGGAGGGTGAGGGGGAGAGAAGGAAAGAGGGGGGAGGGGGAGGGAAATGAGACAAGGATGGAGTGAGGTGGGGGGGGGGAAAGGGTGCTCTGGCTGATTCAGGGCAACTCCACGTATCATGATGGCTGGTAAATTAACCTCATCACGTAGTCCTGAGGGCGATACCCTCTGAGGATAAAATAAACTGATTCCACATTGCCCATGTTTTTTGATATTGTTCCTGTTGGTGTCTCGCAGTGAGCACCAGGTCCTCCATCCTACCAATCTCCTCCACCCTCTGAACCCACTCCGCCACCGTTGGTGGAATTTGGCTTTTCCAATGAAGCGGGATGCATGATTTAGCGGCATTAACCAAATGGCGTACTATGGATTTTTATGCATTATTTTTTAATTCCCTCCCCCACTCCTTTCTTCGGCAGCTCTGCAAGGATTGGCTGTTCCACACCTCAGCATGATTTGGCATGCTGAAGTCATGTGGTTACTTTCCTGTCTTTTCACTGGATGTTAGAGATCATAGCAGAAGTTCAGTGTAAGAAATACACAGGAGTAAATGCATATTGACAAGGGGAGTGTAGAGGTGGGCGGGGAGTCTGACATCACGACTCCACCCACCGAGCTCCAGACAACAGACCCACCCACAGAATATGCAGTTTTTCGGGTCTAATAACAGACAGAGGGGAGACATTTGACAGGTAAAGATACATGCAGGAGGCATGTATATCCTTATAGATAACCCCTATGGCAGTAGTTTAGAAAGGATGACATTGGGTTTACATCCACTTTAAGCAGGGTGAGCTATAGAATAAAATGTTAACATTTTATCTACAGTAACACAATTATTTTTTTTTTAATTAACAAACATCATAGTGTAGCATGCACCTCAGTCCCATTAAAACACCACAGCATACACCCTAGTACTCAGCACACTACGGCATGCACCATAATACATTCAGCACTCTGCAACCTGCACTGCAATACAGCCAGTACTCATCTCCATACAATTTAGTGCAGACTGTAGCGTGCTCCCCCAATATACAAAACACATCACTACATACATACATGTAGCGCACTACTCCCTTGGGAGCTGCTGGGTTGTTCATTACCTTTTATGCCAGTATACCCCATTCCCCCTTCTTACAACCCATAGAGTTGAGACAGTCAAGGCTTTATGAAACTTAGTTTATTTTGCCAGAGGCGTAACTAGAATCTTCAGGGCCCCGATGCAAGAAACCATTAAGGGCCCCCCTGACCCCCGGACAGGGCTCTTTTCTCCGAGCCCGATGGCGGAACACCAGGGTCTGGTCGCAAGTGGGTGGCTGCATGTAAAGGAACCGATTTCTCCCCCCCCCCCCCCACTTCTCCTCCTCTCCCTCCCACATGCATTCAGCGTCTGCAGGAGGAAAATGGTGAGATGGGTTCCTCTATGAGGAACCCATCAGTGTTTCTCAATCTTTTTCCAGTCAGGGCACCCTTGAAGTGGCTGCACTGCAACCACCCTGCAACTGTGTGCATTGCATGCAGTTGCAGCATAGTGATGATGCATTTAAGGGGTTAAAACAGGCGGTCAGGAGGCAACATATTTCCTCTTTACCGGCTGTCAAATGCCTCTGAAAAGCGATCTGAGCATGGATCACTTTTCAGAGGAACAACATTTTTTTTGCTGGTACTATGAACAAGCAAAAAAAAAAAAAATCGGTTCTAATGGGACACATATAGGGGGTCAGGATTAAAAGCGCATACATAAAATGTGCATATATACATGTAAACACACATACATACATACACACACACACACATACATAAATACACACACATATAAACCAGTGGCAGATGGTGCTCAAAAATTTTTCGTTGGCACATGCAAACTGAAAAATTCTTTAAAAAACGCATCAATTGCAGCCTCACTGTGCTCATCAAACGCAGCCACTGTGCACATCAGTTGCCACCACTGTGCCCATCATATGCAGCCACTGTGCCCATCAAACGCAGCCACTGTGCCCATCAAACGCAGTCACTGTGCCCATCAATTGCCACCACTGTGCCCATCAAACGCAGCCACTGTGCCCATCAAACGCAGCCACTGTGCCCATCAAACGCAGCCACTGTGCCTATCAATTGCCACCACTGTGCCCATCAAACGCAGCCACTGTGCCCTGAAACGCAGCCACTGTGCCCTGAAATGCAGCCACTGTGCCCATCAAACGCAGCCACTGTGCCCATCAAACGCAGTCACTGTGCCCATCAAACGCAGCCACTGTGCCCATCAAACGCAGCCACTGTGCCTATCAATTGCCACCACTGTGCCTATGAAACGCAGCCACTGTGCCCATCAAACGCAGCCACTGTGCCCATCAAACGCAGCCACTGTGCCCATCAAACACAGCCACTGTGCCCATCAAACGCAGCCACTGTGCCCTGAAACGCAGCCACTGTGCCCTGAAACGCAGCCACTGTGCCATCAAATGCTGCCACTGTGACCCCCCTGCCCGCTCGCAGTCTGCCCGGCACTTACCCTGTCTCGGTGAGGCAGCGGGTGACGTCGACGAGCGGGGTCCTCCATACGTCTCCTCCCATCCTCTCCTCCTGATAGGCATCCAATAGCGGCGCCTGTCGTTTCAGCCAATCAGGTGACGTGTAACAGACCCGAGCACCTGATTGGTGGAGAGGCGGTTCAGTGTTAGGAGAGCGAATATTTATTCACTTTTCTAACACACCTGGGTGGACTGTGAGCGCCAAGCATGGCACTCGCAGTTCACCTATTTTGAAGCCTATTAGTGCTTTAAAACACCCCTGCCGATGTAATTCAGGCGCCCGGCGTCCAAAAAGGGGCCAGGCGTCTGAATAGGGGGGGCAATGGCGGCCATAGATAGATTCACGCTATGCATGAATCTATCTATTTGTGATAGAGGGGTGCCTGGAGAGAGGGGGTGGCACCCATGCGCCCCTATGGACGCACCGCTACTACATACATACACACACATGCACATATACATAGATGCACACACACTCACACACATACATGCACACACACATGCACATACATACACATACATACATACATACATACATACATACATACATACATACTTGCACACACACATGCACATACACACACATACACACACATACACACATACACACACATAACAGTAGATAAAAAACGGCAGAACTTTACCTTTAGCTCTTCCTGTCGGGTACTGCACTGTAGGGGGAGACAAAGAGCACAGCACACACTGCTTTCACTTTGTAATCAATGTGAGCAGCTCCCTGCACAGTGCCGAATACAGTTCGGCTTAGGACGGGGAGCTTGTCTCCGCTCCCCTATCAAAGTACTGTATACAGGGGGCCCTCAAGGGCCCCCTGCAGCAAGGGGCCCGGTCGCCATGGCAACCTCAGCGACCCCTATAATTCCGCCACTGTATTTTGCAGAACTTTAACTTGCTTGGGAGAAGGATCGGTTGAGATGCTCTTTACAATTTTTTCCAGCACTTACTGCGATACTGTGGTACTGAGTCACTCTGAATAACTCTCACAGATTTGGCGTTAAGTGAAGTAAGTCCTGAGAATACATAGTCCAGATTATATAGAACCACTCTGAATAACTCTTAACCTGCACTTGCTTCCAGTTAAGTGAAGTAAGTCCTGAGAATGCATAGTCCAGATTATATAGAGCCACTCTGAATAACTCTTAACCTGCACTTGCTTCCAGTTATACTTTGCAGCTTTTCTCCCTCCTGTTTATTGCTATTTCCCAACTGTACAGCGCTTCCAAGTTATACCCAAAGAACGTTACTCTGAATAAAGTTCTCTGGCCGACCGATTGGATTTCTCCTGGGTATTAATTCTTTAAGGCCAAATCCCTGCACAGTCTTCTTCATTGACCCGCACTCCAACACCTTTTTTGGGGTATTGATTCTTTAAGGCCCAAGACCTGCCCCTCCTCCTTCATGACCCGCACTTTAAAGTGGTGTTCCGGCCGAAATTATACTTTTTAAATAAAAATATCCCTATAATACACAAGCTTAATGTATTCTAGTGAAGTTAGTCCGTAAACTAAGGTCTGTTTTGTTAGTTTATAGCAGTAGTTTGTTATTTTATAAAATTACAGCAGGCCGTGGCCATCTTAAGTGTGGGCATCTGAAGCCAAACTGTATTTCTTCCTGGATCTCATCCTTGCAGATCTCGCACATGCTCAGTGCAGCACAAGCAGTGTAATAGGTTTCCATAGCAACGGCAGTTTCAGAGGAAGTTGCCGCCCCTTCCCAGAAGGCATTACAAACAGGAAATGATGCGATGGGCCGCGGCCAGGGAGGAGGAAGTAAAAAATGAATACAGCGTATATACAGTGGGTGCTGAGAAAAAAAAAATATATATCCAATTTGTTTACAGCGCACAGTTTAGTGAGGGATGCTGAAGAGTTGTAAAAGTGGGTGGAACTCCACTTTAACACCTTTAAGTCTTTGGAAGTACTGTTTCCTTTGGTTTCCACTCACTTGTACTCCTGATCAACAGTCCATGTTTGCCACGGAGGGTCGATCTCCCAGTCTTCCCCCTGTTAGTAGTAGCAATTTCCTCCTGATGGCTCCTCCATCTCTCCTCCCTGCATGGCACGTTCCCCTCCCCAGAGGGGAGAGCGTCGGAGCTGCACCAGCCCCTACATGCTGTCTTCTTCTTTTCCTCAATCCAACTCTCCCCGGAGCATGTGACCCCATCTTATATACAAGCCCGGCCCCTTACCAATACAAATAAATGATTGGACAGAAGCAAGGTGGTCACACCCCCCTCTAAATTAGCACTCCCATTCCCCCAAATCAAAACAACCAAGCCTGCCAGGAACCACAGGCCTGACTAAATTTGCCTAAAACTGAATTCTAACACTAAAGCACTGTAAGATCATCTACCATTTGGGTAGTGACCGCTACATACACAACAATACACTCAGTAGACTACAGTATGTACCACAAGACATTTAACACAGCATAGCATTATATACTTATATACTCAGCACAATGCAGCATGCATCCAGTACATTGCAGAATGCATCCTAGTACACATAACACACTGCAACATGCATTTAAGTACACTCAAAACAATGCAGCATGCACCCCAATACACTTAGAATGCTGCAGCATACACCACTGTACACTGAGCTCACAACAATATGCTCTACAATACATTTAGCTCAATCCAGCATGTTCTCCAAAAAACAGCTGCAAGTGCCCCAGTACACCCACACACTGCAGCATAAATCCCAGTACACTCCCTACACCTCAGTATCAACCCCACTCCACTTTTCACACTATGACATGCACCCAATATAATCAGAACACTGTAACATGTACCACAGTACATTTGGCATATTCCAGCATTATGCCCAATACACCAAGCACACCACTTCATGCACCCCAGGGCACTAAGAACACTACAGTATGCAACTCAGCACACTGGGCATATTGCAGCATGAATACCAGTACACTTACACCATTGCAGTATCAACCCAGTGCTCTCAGTGCACCCACCTGCTGCAAAGGACCACAAAACACAATACACCATATACGCCGTTACATCCCGAAGAATGTATACAAGACTTTGAAATCCAATACACTCAGCACATAATTGGGTGCACACTAAAAGATTCAAGACACAGCAGCATGCACTCCAATACACTCTATACACTGCAGCATGCACCCCAGTATATTCAGCACATCACATCATGTACTCTGATACACTCAGCTCACTGCAGCAAGAACTTAAGTACACTCAGAACACTGCAGCATGCGCACCAATACACTCAGCCCAGTGCAGCATGCACACAGGACACTCATCCCACTGCAGCATGCACCCCAATACACTTAGAACACTGCAACATGCACCTGAGGGCACTCAGCACACTAATGTGTACCCCAATGCACTTAGCACACTGAGGACACCCCCCTAATGAACTTAGCATACTGCAGCATGCACACCAGTACACTCACCCACTGCACTGTGCACCCCAATACACTTAGCACACTGCAACATGCACCTGAGGGCACTCAGCACACTGTAATGTGTACCCCAATGCACTTAGCACATAGAGCATCCCCCCCTAATGAACTTAGCATACTGCTGCATGCACACCAGTACACTTAGTACACTGCAGCATTCACACCAGTACACTCATCCCACTGCACTGTGCACTCCAATACACTTAGCACACTTCAGCATGCACCCCGATACACTCAGCACATCACATCATGTACATACATGCACTCAGCACACCCCAATATACTTTGCACACTGCAGCATGCACCCTAGGACACTCAGCATGTTGCCCTGTGTACCCCAATACACTCAGCACACTGCAATATGCACCCCTATACACATGCACTCCAGTACGTTCAGCCCACTGCAGCGTGCTCCCCAATAAACAACACACTGCAGCATGCACCCCAGAACACACTGCAGTATGCACTGCAATACACCTAACAAAAAATTCAGTGGAACCAATGTTGAAGCTGTTTTTAGAGGTTGACTCATTTCTAGCTGAGTTAAGACTGTATGCAGTGTATTTGACTCATATAGAAATAGATGATAAAACAAACTGCAGGTGATGGTTTATACATTTGATAATCATAGCAAAACTTTTAGAACAATAAAAAAAACAAAAATAGAAACATTACTGGTTATTGAAGATATATCTTTGTAAAGATGTGCGTTAATCTGGGAGTCCCCATGTTTATGAAAAAACCAATGGTGGTTGTTATTCTCAGCAGTTACAGATTTTTTGTCCAGCCTCTGAATTTAAATGTGTTCTATGTTAAAAAAGGTTGACCACTGCTTCAGACCCTTTAAAGCAGTATTAAGCCCCAGAACCAAAATGTAAAATATTGCAGTTTACCAATCTTCAATGTGGTGGCTGCATTAGTTTTTTTTGTAAGCTTTTTTTCCTTTGTTTTATCTGGTGATCCAGCCCGTAACATACTACCTATCAGAGTATCAAATGAAGTGTGTATCTACTGGCAAAATCAACAGGTTTACAGGAAAAACAGGGAACCTGATCTCATTGTTATGGGCAGCCTACATTGTGCATGTGAATTTATAATTATATTCCTCTGAAAGATTTTAAATAGTTGTAGCAACCTCTTACTCCTGGGAGATGGATGGGGACCTCCAAGCACTATAGTGGGGTAGTATTTAAAACCTTAGGGTGCAATCCTTAACCGTGTGTGAGGAATAAGAAACTAAGTAAGCACCAGTGGCTTTAGTATGATGAAAAAGAGTTCATTATAAGACCATAAACAAAGAGTTAGTGCACAGTATACTATAAGGGATAAGGACCTTCATACTGTTGAGCAGCTTTAGGCAGCACAATACCTTTACAGTTGACCAACCAGACTTCCTGCAATGTCCTCTGGCAGCAGATTATACACAGCTCTTCAGGACATTCTTCAGCAGTGAAGCTCCAAACTGTGCAAGCCTTTCAGGCCCAGTTCTCAGGCCACTTGTTCAGTAACACTCTTACTAGGCAGCAAGCCTGAGAGGCAGGAAAGCTCCAACACAACCTCCTCCCCAGGCAAAGCCTGGAAGGACAAAGAACTTTATGGATAGTCATCCCATATGTATGTCCATCCCCAGCAAGCACCACTGGTAACATTCCAGCGGTTTGTCAGGGAGTCATAAATATTCATAACTCAGCAATATTTCTTATTACCCTCTCTGAGGAACACTGGCATAATAAGCATAAGCAAACAATACCCTGAGCTTGGAAAACACCCCAAAAAAGCAGAACTAAAATAATTCAAGCTCAGGCTGATTACATCTTAGTCAGGGGTGAAAGTCTTTACCAATCACCATGTATGTGGAATGTCCCTTTGTCAAAGGGGGGTCAGACGGCACTGTTATGGGGGGTAGATGACACTGCTGAGTGGAGAAAGAGGCAAAAAACACTACAATAGGGGGGGGTGTGAAGGGGGCAGAGGACACAGCATTGGGGGGTATATCACACTACAGTGGGGGGCCATGTGAAGAGGCAGAGGACACAGAATTGGGGGGTACAGGGCACTACTGTGGGAGACAGAGGACACTACAGGGGGGTGGTGTGAAGTGGGCAGAGGACACTACAGTGGGGGGGGGGGTGATGTAAAGGGGACAGAGGATACTACTGTGATGCTATCTTTTTATTGGGCGCTTGATAGTTTTTTTTTTTTAAAGGGCTCTGTATAGTAGACCCAAGAGGATATCTTACTTGCAAAGGTTACAATTACAAATCAACTGTATCAGCTGAACTGTAATAAGGTGGTTAATACCCCCAAGGAGGAAAACATTCAAACTGCTTTCACACATGGCACAGACACCTTGGGCCCAGAAGGCCTTACATAATAAAGAAATTGACTGAGAATGACTATGCAAGTGGAATAAAAATTAGTCCTTGTTTAAAAACAATCAAATGCACCAGTAGTATTAACCAGTTCAGATCCGTGCTAAAGCCGAATGACGGCTACAGTGCAGATCTACATTGCCGGGACTGCTTCTATTGATGTCCTCCCCTTTCCTCGCTCCCCGCACGCTCTCGTGAGCACGCATCAGGGAAAATCTGTGTTGGCCGTGTCCCTTGGACACAGCCAATCACAAATCGCAGATCGCTGTAAATGACTAATCACAGCGGCTGTTTACAGCGCGATCAGCGTGGCCAGTGAGAGATCATCTCAAATGTAAACATATGAGATCATCTCTCATTGCCGGCTCTCCCTCCTCACTCGGTTTCTGTGTAGAATCATGAGTGCTAATTCAGTAAAAAAAACACACAGTGTGCCCAAACAGTGCCTAGTCAGTACCACAGTGACAATTAGCATCTATAACTAGTGTCATCAGTGCCCATTTGTGCCCATCTGTGCCCGTCTGTGCCCATCTGTGCCCGTCTGTGCCCATCTGTGCAATCAGTGCGCATCTGTGCAATCAGTGCACATCTGTGCCACCTCATCAGTGCCCATCTGTGCCACCTCATCAGCGCCAATCAGTGTCCATCTGTACCAATCAGTACCCATCTGTGCCGCCTCATCAGTGCACATCTGTGCAATCAATCAGTGCACATTTGTGCCGCCTCATCAGTGCCCATCTGTGCCGCCTCATCAGTGCCCATTTGTGCCACCTCAACAGTGCCCATCTGTGCCACCTCAACAGTGCCCATCTGTGCCGACTCATCAGTGCACATCTGTGCTGACTCAACAGTGCCCATCTGTGCCACCTCATCAGTGCCCATCTGTGTCACCTCAGTGCCACCTCATCTGTGCCCATCTGTGCCGCCTCATTAGTGCACATCTGTGCAATCAATCAGTGCACATCTGTGCTGCTTCATCAGTGCCCATCTGTGCCGCCTCATCAGTGCCCATCTGTGCCACCTCATCAGTGCATATCTGTGCCACCTCATCAGTGCCCATCTGTGCAATCAATCAGTGCACATCTGTGCCACCTCATCAGTGCACATCTGTGCCGTCTCATCAGTGCACATCTGTGCAATCAATCAGTGCACATCTGTGCCGCCTCATCAGTGCACATCTGTGCCGCCTCATCAGTGCACATCTGTGCGATCAGTGCCAATCTGTGCCGCCTCATCAGTGCACATCTGTGCCATCAATCAGTGCACATCAGTGCTCATCAGTGCCACCTCATCAGTGCCCATCAGTGCAGGCCTAGCACACACCTGTGCAGTCTCATCACCACCAGTAACCATGTCCAAAAGATGCTTTTTCGCCGAGATGGCGTACCAAATACTTTCCAAGGTCGATGAGAGCAACGAGGAGCTCTCTTTTTCGGATTCCCTTTCAAATTCGGATTCTGAGTCTGACGTAAATTATGAGCCAGTCCTCAGTAGTGGAACACTGACAGACTCAGAGGAGGAAGATGTTCGGCCCGCCAAACAAAAGCATTCTGGTGAGGATGCAATGGCATCCACCAGCACCGCAGTGCCATCCACCAGCACCACTCGGCAAGAAAGGCCAAGTACCAGTGGGGTGTCACCTGAGCCCCAAAGGGTTAGGACCCATGCCAGCCTTCCCTATGCCCTTCGGAACCCCTTGTGGCTTCCTCCTAATTCAGGAGAAGCTAACGTTCCTCCTTTCACTGCTCAGCCAGGAGTCCAGGTAGACATGGGGAATTTTACCCCAATCAATTTTTTTTATTTAATTTTTACGGAGGACATGTTAGCGTCAATTGTGGCCCAGTGCAACCTGTATGCACAGTAATTTATTTAGAAAAATCCAACATCATATTGTGCCCGTCCCTACGAGTGGAGAGACCTATCAGTGGAGGAGTTAAAGGTTTTTTTGGGCCTCACATTTAATATGGGATTCATCAAAAAAAATTAACTGCGTTCCTATTGGTCAACCCACCCTATCCACCACATGCCGCTCTTCTCCGCGGTAATGCCCAGAACCAGGTATCTGATGATCATGAGGTTCCTACATTTCAGTGACAATACCCAGTGCCCATCCCGAAATTACCCAAATTATGATAGGCTTTACAAAATTCGGCCATGGATGAGTCCCTTGTTAAATTTAGCGGCAGGCTTAAAATTAAGCAATTTATCCTCAGCAAAAAGGCCTGCTTTGGGCTGAAGGTGTACAAATTATGTGACCGAGCCGCAGGGTACACATATTCCTTCATAGCTGCAGCCCCCTAATTGCCTGGACTACTTGGGATCCAGCGGGAAAGTTGTTTGGGACCTCATATACCCCCTACTGGAGAAAGGCTACCATCTATACATAGACAGCTTCTACACATCTTGCCCCTGTTCCACAACCTTCACCGGAAGAAGACACCAGCATGTGGCACCGTAAAAAAGAACCGGAAGGGCTTTCCTCAAAGTCTTGTCAGTAATACGTTGAGAAAAGGAGAAAAGGCAAGTCTGTGAAACAAGGAGATTCTGGCAGTGAAGTGGAGGGACAGAAGGGATGTCTACATGTTGTCTTTGATCCACAATAACACCTACATGGAAATCCCCAACATGCATCCATGAATACAATTTGTTTTTTTGGGGGAGTCGCCTTCAACGACCAAATGATTGAACCATACCTTGCCACAAGACGGACATACCATTGGTATAAAAAAGTAACAATTTATTTTATTCAATTGGCCATATTCAATTCCTATATCATTTATGGCAACTCCACCCAAAACCCCCAACCCTTCCTTGGCTACCAGGAGGAAATTTACACTGCCCTTATATTCCTGAACGGCCCACCAGAAAACATTCGATCAGATGTTCTTTGTCTACTCTCCGAACGCCACTTTCCCGATAAAATCCCATCCAAACCAACAGGCCAAAGACGTCAAAAAAGATGTAGGGTGTATACCAGTGGAGGAGTCAGAAGAGACACATCTTATTATTGTGCACAATGTGCTCCCCAACCAGGCCTCTGCATAGGTGAATGTTTTTTCGCCGTTACCAAACTTCAATAAATTATTAGTGAAATATGGTAAACGTAATCCTCAGTTCCTGCCTTCACACACCTTCACACCCCTTATGCCACTGCCTGCTCTGTAACTGACCCTGGTTTGTTATTCGACCACGCTTCTGTCTGCCGATTTCTGTACATACCACTGCCTGATCTGGAACTGACCCTGGACTGTTATTCTACCATGTTTCTGCCTACCGATTCTGTACATACCTCTGCCTGATCTGGAACTGACCCTGGACTGTTATTCGACCATGCTTCTGCCTAACGATTCTGTACATACCTCTGCCTGATCTGGAACTGACCTTGGACTGTTTGACCATGTTATTTGCCTGCCTCCTGGACTGATCTTGTACCCTGCAACTGGACTAGTGAGATTCAACACAGGGGTCTCACTTATGTTTTTCTGGATGAAGAAAACAATTTTCTTTGTTTTCTCATTCCTAGGTTAGGGTCTGGGGACTCGGAGGCTTCAAAGAGATTTGGGTGGGAGAAGCCTCTACCCCTGTCCCCATTCTGTCCTGAACGAGGCCCTACTTCTGCCTGCTGCCTGTAGGACTTACTGCCATCATGCCTCTGTCTGTTGCACTGACCACAGCACATGGACCATGTTCCTGCCTACTACCAGAACCAATATTTTTGGCACTGCTGACAATATCTTTGCCTGCACTGACCCTGGACTGTATATGGACAGTATCCCTGCCTGCTGCTTGAAAAATTGTGTTCGCTGTTGTTGACCAAGTCCCTGCCTGCTGCCTCGACCAGTGCTATCCTCCTGTGGACACCTGCGTTACTAAAACCACAGGTAATCTTTTGTTTACCCTTTGCTCAGCATAATGTATTTTGGGGTGTAATTTTTGGTATGTGCATGCTATGTGTCCCTGGAACACCTGACGGTGTTCCTTGCATGTTGGATCTCTGTATGTGGCCAGGCTGTGTAAAGGTCTCACACATGTGGTATTGCCATACTCAGAAGGAGTGGCAGAATGTATTTTGGGGTGTCATGTTTTCTATGTAAATGCTATGTGTTGGAAATATCTTATAAACGGACAACTTTGTGTAAAAAAAAATGCGTTTTCATTTTTTTTATAATAGGTGGGTGAGAAATGAGATGTGTAATTTATGCTCCTAGAACGCCTGAAGGTGCTACTTCAATGTTAGGCCTCTGTATGTGGCCAGGCTGTGTAAAGATTATAGATTATACGTTGGGGTGTAAGCTTTCCAAAATGGGTCATTTTGTGGGCGTTTCCATTGTCCTGGTGCTCTAAGGCCTTCAAAAGTGTAATAGGTAGTCAACACGTTAGATGGGTCATTTATGCTCCTTGAACATCTGATGGTGCTCCCTGCATGTTGGGCCTCTGTATGTGGCCAGGTAGTGAAAAAGTGCTACACATTTGGTATCGTAATACTCAGGAGGAGTAGCAGAATGTATTTTGGGGTGTTATTTGTGGTATGCACATTCCATGTGAGAGAAATAAGCTATTACAATGAAAATATTGTGGAAAAAAATAAAAAATAAAATAAAATCTTATTTTGCAAAGAATTGTGGGAAAAATGACAACTTCAAATAACTCACCATGCCTCTTTCCAAATACCCTGGAATGTCTACTTTCCAAAAAGTGGTCATTTGGGGGGCATTTGTACTTTCCTGGCTTGTTAGGGTCTCAAGAAATGAGCTAGGCCTCAGTACATCAGATGTGATCATTTTTTTATGATTTGCACCATAGCTTGTAGAATCTAAACATTTCACACAGACCACATAATATCCACTAACTTGGGTTATTTTTACCAAAGATATGTAGCGGTATAAATTGTGGCCAACATTTATGAAGAAAATTTGCTAATTTGCAAAATTTTATCACAGACACAAAGAAAAATGCATTTTTTTTTCTAAATTTTCGTTTTTTTTTTTTCATTTATAGCGCAAAAAATAAAAAAACCCAGAGGTGATCAAATACCACCAAATGAAAGCTCTATTTGTATGAAAAAAAGGACAAAAAATTATTTGGGTACAGTGTTGCATGACTGAGTAATTGTCATTCAAAGTGTGAGAGCACTGAAAGCTGAAAATTGGTCTGGGCAGGAGGGGGGGTTTAAGTGCCCAGTAAGCAAGTGGTTAAAGGAAAAATTACAAAAGCCTTTCCAAAGCAGAGTAACAGCAGAGCTTATAAACCTCTGGACTTAATTCATTCAGATCTTTGCGATCCAATGGAAACATTGACTCCAGGAAAGAAGAGGTATTTTCTCACTTTCATAGGTATTTACTCTAGGTATACTACACTATATCTAAATAAGCAACAAATTTGGCAAAATTCTGAGTGTATTGCACACAGACAATGGAACTGAGTATTCAGTTGATCACACAGGCGATGTGAAAGTATGACATAATACTTTAAACTACTGTACCATTGATATGGAAATAACATATTACATATTAGGTAAAGTTGTCTAGTGGTCTCACAAATATTTAAGAATGCCTCCAAGCCTTGTCTAAGGATTCTACAGGGCAAAGTGTAGTTACTTTTAGTTAAAGTGGATGTAAACCCGAAAAATTTCCTATCATTTGAGCCCAGTCTTGCCACACAGAGTTAATCCATCTCTGAGCAATCCTTTTTTATTGTTCAGTGAGATAATTCTTGACAAACTGAGAAAAACTTTGTCAAATACTCCCCCTTGCTGTGATTGACAGGATAAGACAGGCAGTATTTTTTAATTCCCTCCCCCACTCCTTTCTTCAGCAGTGTTGCAAGGATTGGCTGTTCCACACCTCAGCATGATTTGGCATGCTGAAGTCATGTGGTTACTTTCCTGTCTTTTCACTGGATGTTAGAGATTATAGCAGAAGTTCAGCAGAAGTTCAGTGTTAGAAATACACAGGGGAATGTAGAGGTGGGCGGGGAGTCTACTGACATCACGACTCCACCCACCGAGCTCCAGACAACAGACCCACCCACAGAATATGCAGTTTTTCGGGTCTAATAATAGACAGAGGGGAGACATTTGACAGGTAAAGATACATGCAGGAGGCATGTATAACCTTATAGATAACCCCTATGGCAGTAGTTTAGAAAGGATGACATTGGGTTTACATCCACTTTAAGGCACATGAAAGGAATATGTGAATGTAAACTGACCAAGTCATTGAGGGGTCATATTGCAAAGGGAGGTGGCTTGGGGGTTTTCAATTCCTTATACACAAGTCTAAATACCACTGTCCAAACTGGAATAAGTTAGTCACATCCAGAGCTGCATCATGCAACATGCAAGCGCCTGCTCTTATTTTTCTGCTTTTATGGGGGGACTCCATGGCGAAACAGCATTTTTATGTATTCTTGTTATATTTCCTAATATTATCTTTATCTGTCATTACTTTTAATAGAATATTATACTTTTAAGTATTTGTGTGATCTCTCTTTGCACATATCGAACACAAACCCAAAAACGTGACAAAACATTTCGTACCAGAAGTGGGGTGTTTGATTTGTGTAAACTAGATATACAATACTATACTATACAAATAATGATGTAGAATTGTGCTAAACTCTTTGTGCTGGGTTAAGCCTAGGTTCACATTGCTGTGGGTTTGAAATCGTGGGCGTTCAGCTGAGCTCACACAATTTCAATCCGGCAATGCAGTCTGACTTCAGGAGCGATTTGACAGACATCTGTGCGGGTTTCTGCACAGATGTCTATACAAATGGCCCCCCGAAGTCGTCAAAAGTAGTACAGGAACTACTTTGACAAATCGCATGCCAAATCACTCCAATGTGATCCTGGGATTAATGCTGTGTTCTTGTATTGTAAGCCATAGGATAGCCAGAATGCATAGAAAATGTATCAGATACTTATCTGTTTAATTGAGATGTCATTAGGTGATCAGATGCAAGCCCATTTTTGTTTTGGTGCCCACAACTGGACACCAGCTTGCAATTTTGTTTTTAGTTTGATAAATTGGGCGAGAGACTGGTAAATGAGCGTGTATTGTCAGGAAGCCTCAATTTGTGATAGTTATAGTATCGGTCTCTGGACTGTAGAAGTTTCAGAGCAATGAGACTTTTTAGAATTTCAAAAAGGATGAGCTGACTGCTCAGATTGTTGTACTGCAGTAACATAAGATATGTATGTATACACTGAGCTCTTTGTGTTGTATTCACTAACTAATGATAGGGAAATGTTGCGTGTATGAAGATATGTTAAATTCATGTTGTTTAGTCTGTGTTAAATGTGGTAATGTTACCTAATTTAAGATAGAAAGGTAACGCTAAGTCTGGATAATTTGTAAAATACTTTGGCTACTTATGATTGAGTAAGGAAGTTTAACATTACAATGGTTGAAGAGGAACTTCAGTGAAAGACAAAAAAAAAACCTGCAGCAGCCACAGATACTAGTGATGACATTTAAGGAAGTTTATTTTTAAAAGCAAGCAGTATTTTTAATGTACTGATGTAATAACACACTGCTCATAGATGCTGTGTTGGCGGCCATTTTATGTAAGGGCAGGGGAAGCCAGTGGCTGTTTCTTCCGGGATATGCATACCAGACACACACTTGCAGTTCTGATCACACAGTGAAAGCTGTAGTGATCACCTATTCTGCCAGTGAACTGACATCTTGAGCTCGGTCATCTTGACAGCAGCAATGCGCTTGTCCCTAGCCGATGCACTCCCCGCTGCCCCGGCGATGATTCCTTCTCCCCATTCTCTGAGGTGCTTGCACTGTCAGTGCTATCGGGCCATTGGGCAGACCATTCCTCCGCCCTCTGAAGGATTGGACACACCTCTCTGCCCTCCTCCACTTCCTCCATAGTATCTCCATAGCATCTGGACACATCTCACTGCCATCTTCCCCGGCCCTGCTCCCCCCTCTTAAAGCTGAGCTATCGTTTTTGGACATGCCTCTCTGCCCTCCTCCCCCAACTTACTCTACCCTGTCAAGCATTGAACTCTCAGGAGAAAAAAAAAACTTGCCTAAAGACACCTGGGATTTGTGATTTCCCCGGAGTCATTGGTAGCACACACTACATCATTCAAAAATAAGACAGGAAATGAAAGGAAATCTCCACA
This sequence comes from Lithobates clamitans, assembly GCA_037952925.1. Taxonomy (NCBI): domain Eukaryota; kingdom Metazoa; phylum Chordata; class Amphibia; order Anura; family Ranidae; genus Lithobates; species Lithobates clamitans. The sequence continues at coordinate 8,014,808 of JBBGZY010000044.1, forward strand.
ATGTGGGGGGTCACTATAAAGGTATACAGAAGAAATCACATATCAAACAATAAATATTTGATATTTAACAACAAGTCATATTCTATTATATATAATGTGGTATCAAGTCTTATGCCGCGTACACACGAGCGGACTTTCTATCCTACTTGGTCCGGCACACTTTCCGACGGACTTTGTCCGCCAGGTGCGCCGGACTTTAAAACGAACGGACTTGCCCACACACGCCGGGATTTTCCGGCGGGCTAAGTCCGCCCGTCTTTCCGGCGGACTTTCAGAATGAACGGACTTGCCCACACACGGACAAGTCCGTTCATTTTGAACGTGACTCAGGTGCGACGGGACTAGAAAAGGATGTCAATCTTGCCGCTTTTATCGGCTAGATTGACACCTTGCGAGCCCCGTCGCGGGGCATACCAGGCCCTTAGGTCTGGTATGGATTATAAAGGGGAACCCCTACGCCGAAAAAACGGCGTGGGGCCCCCCCTAAAATCCATACCAGACCCCGATCCGAGCACGCAGCCTGGCCGGTCAGGAAAGGGGGTGGGGACGAGCGAGCGCCCCCCCCCTCCTGAACCGTACCAGGCCGCATGCCCTCAACATGGGGGGTGGGTGCTTTGGGGGAGGGGGGCGCCCTGCGCCCCCCCCCCAAAGCACCTTGTCCCCATGTTGATGAGGACAAGGGCCTCTTCCCGACAAACCTGGCCGTTGGTTGTCGGGGTCTGCGGGCGGGGGCTTATCGGAATCTGGGAGCCCCCTTTAATAAGGGGGCCCCCAGATCCCGGCCCCCCACCCTATGTAAATGAGTATGGGGTACATGGTACCCCTACCCATTTACCTAGGAAAAAAGTGTAAGTAATAAAACACACTACACAGGTTTTTAAAATATTTTATTAAACAGCTCCGGGGGGGGGGATCTTCCTCCGGCTTCGGGGGTCTTCTTCCGGCTTCGGGGGTCCCTCCGCTTCATCTTCTCCCGGCGTCCGGTTGGTTCTTCTCCGCTCTCCGGCCTCTTCTCCCGGTGTCGCAGGTCTTCGGCCGGCCCCTCCGCTGTCTTCATGTAGCTCTATTGCGAGCGGAGGTCCGGACTTCTGGGCTTCTTGGCTTCTGGGCTTCTGGGCTTCTTGGCTTCTCTTCTCTTCTCTTCCCCCAGATGTTGACACGACGCTCTCTCCGGCTGGACTGGTCTCTGAGGGCTGCGTTGTGACTTATATAGGCGGAGACCCCGCCCCCATATGATGTCACAGTCCCTGGGCATGCTGGGACTGTGACGTTTTAGGGGGCGTGGTCGACCACGCCCCCTAAAACGTCACAGTCCCAGCATGCCCAGGGACTGTGACATCATATGGGGGCGGGGTCTCCGCCTATATAAGTCACAACGCAGCCCTCAGAGACCAGTCCAGCCGGAGAGAGCGTCGTGTCAACATCTGGGGGAAGAGAAGAGAAGAGAAGCCAAGAAGCCCAGAAGCCCAGAAGCCAAGAAGCCCAGAAGTCCGGACCTCCGCTCGCAATAGAGCTACATGAAGACAGCGGAGGGGCCGGCCGAAGACCTGCGACACCGGGAGAAGAGGCCGGAGAGTGGAGAAGAACCAACCGGACGCCGGGAGAAGATGAAGCGGAGGGACCCCCGAAGCCGGAAGAAGACCCCCGAAGCCGGAGGAAGATCCCCCCCCCCCGGAGCTGTTTAATAAAATATTTTAAAAACCTGTGTAGTGTGTTTTATTACTTACACTTTTTTCCTAGGTAAATGGGTAGGGGTACCATGTACCCCATACTCATTTACATAGGGTGGGGGGCCGGGATCTGGGGGCCCCCTTATTAAAGGGGGCTCCCAGATTCCGATAAGCCCCCGCCCGCAGACCCCGACAACCAACGGCCAGGGTTGTCGGGAAGAGGCCCTTGTCCTCATCAACATGGGGACAAGGTGCTTTGGGGGGGGGGGCGCAGGGCGCCCCCCTCCCCCAAAGCACCCACCCCCCATGTTGAGGGCATGCGGCCTGGTACGGTTCAGGAGGGGGGGGGCGCTCGCTCGTCCCCACCCCCTTTCCTGACCGGCCAGGCTGCGTGCTCGGATCGGGGTCTGGTATGGATTTTAGGGGGGGCCCCACGCCGTTTTTTAGGCGTAGGGGTTCCCCTTTATAATCCATACCAGACCTAAGGGCCTGGTATGCCCCGCGCTCGCCGCAATAGGAAGATTTGTTTTTCCTATTGCAGCGAGCGCGAGATGCAATACCCTGCCCTTGTGTCGTATTTGGTCTGTCGGACCAGCCTACACACGAGCGGGCTTTCCGTCGGACCAGCACACACACGGGCGGACTTTCCGCCCGAAACTGAGTCCGACGGAAAGATTTGAAACTTTCTTTAAATCTAGGTCCGGCGGGCTTTTGGGAAGAAGTCCGCCGGAAAAGTCCGCCGCCGCCCACACACGGGCGGATTGTCCGGCACACTCTGGTCCGCCGGACCAAGTATGCCGGAAAGTCCAACCGTGTGTACGCGGCATTAAACATATTTAACAAACGATAACTGAAAAGATTCTATCCATTGCAGAGATTCAGAAGAAAGAGTGAAGAAAAAAATTTAAAAAAGTATATAAACAATCACCTGTATAATGTTGTATGGTGGTAGGTGATAGGTAGCTTGGGTGGTCCATGGGGAATGTCTCCAAACATTTAAAAGACTTGCCACATACGGTACTGGACATTACAACAAATCTGAGCATTAAAAAGGATAATGTAAAGATAATGTAATTAACTTTGTAAAGTGATTGAAAGACTGGGGCAGGGGGGAAGAGGGGAAGGGGAAAAAGGACCTGGGGAAAAGAAAAGGAAGGTGTGTGAAACCCTAAAAATGATCGGGGTAGTGGTCAGAATTGGAAGGGAGGGAGGCAGGGAAGGGAAAAAATCCTTCCCCCCCTTTCTTTTCCCTTTCCTTTCCCCTCTCTCTTTTCCTTTTCACAAACTCCTCCTCCCCCATACTCTCTACACACACAATCCCCCCTTCCCACACCCCCCCACATAAACACCCCCCACAAATACCCCCTCCCTTTCTTTTCCGGTGTTCTTTTCTTCTCCACTTTCCTCAAATTCCTCTCCTCTTTTCCCCTCCCATTTTTCCATTCCTTTTTTCTTTTTCCTTCCTCCCCCTCCCCCCTCCCAATTCTGACCACTCCCCTGATCATTTTTAGTGTTTTCTTAGTGTTTCCTTCCTTTTCTTTTCCCCGGGCCCTTTTTTCCATCCCCCCAGTTATTCAATCACTTTACAGAGTTGGGTACATTATCTTTTTTAATACTCAGATTTTTGGTAATGTCCAGTACTATATGTGGGCAAGTCTTGTGAGGGTTTGGAGACATTCCCCAGGGGCCACCCAGGCTACCTACAGTGCCTTGAAAAAGTATTCATACCCCTTGGAATTTTCCACATTTTGTCACGTTACAACCAAAAACATAAATGTATTTTATTGGGATTTCACGAATTAGGCCAACACAAAGTGTCACATAATTGTGAAGTGGAAGGAAAATGATAAATGGTTTTCAATTTTTTTTACATATACGTATGTGAAAAGTGTGGCGTGCATTTGTATTCAGCCCCCCTGAGTGAATACTTTGTAGAACCACCTTTTGCTGCAATTACAGCTGCAAGTCTTTTTGGGTATGTCTCTATCAGCTTTGCACATCTAGAGAGTGAAATTTTTGCCCATTATTTTTTGCAAAATAGCTAAAGCTCTGTCTGATTTGTTAGCAAGCATCTGTGAACACCAATTTTCTTGCCACAGATTCTCAATTGGATTTAGGTCTGGACTTTGACTGGGCCATTCTAACACATGAATATGCTTTGATCTAAACCATTCCATTGTAGCTCTGGCTGTATGTTTAGGGTTGTTGCCCTGTTGAAAGGTGAACCTCCACCCCAGTCTCAAGTCTTTTGCAGACTCTAACAGGTTTTCTTCTAAGATTGCCCTGTATTTGGCTCCATCCATCTTCCCATCAACTCTGACCAGTTTCCCTGTACTTGCTGAAGAAAAGCATCCCCACAACATGATGCTGCCACCACTATGTTTTACAGGGGGATGATATGACTTCAAAAATGCTGTTCACAGATGCTCTCCATCCAATTTGACAGAGCTTGAGCTATTTTAAGAAAAATGGGCAACAATTTCACTATCTAGATGTGCAAAACTGGTAGAGACATACCCAAAAAGACCTGTAGCTGTAATTGCATCAAAAGGTGGTTCTACAAAGTATTGAGTCAGGGGGCTGAATATAATGCATGCCACACTTTTTACATATTTACAGTATTTGTAAAAAAAATTGAAAACCATTTTTCTTTTTTCTTCCACTTCACAATTATGTGCCACTTTGTGTTGGTCTATCACATAAAATCCCAATAAAATACATTTACATTTTTGGTGGTAACATGACAAAATGTGGAAAATTCCAAGGGGTATGAATATTATTTCAAGGCACTGTATGTATGTCTACTTGGTATTCTCCTTATTGGTGATTGTAAAGAAGTGTGACACTTTAGAATACAACACTAATGATTGTTTTATAAGGTTTTTTCGTTAATACAGAAGGAACCAGATCTGTTCCTAGAAGTTTCCAAAATGTGTATGGGATTAAACAGGAGGTTGAAATAGAAAAATCAATATGGATTTAGTGATGTATAATCTTTGTGCACAATGTGATGAACATACTATAAATATTACTGTAAACGTAATTTTAACCATGGTAAATTGTTGACAACTTTTGATGAACGTCCTTTATTGAAAATCCACGTAGTGATAATTAATTAATTAATTAATATGAGGTCATTTAATATGGGTAATAAAGAGTGCAATCATGAATTCTAATCGCCATATTGTGTGCCTAGAAAGGGTTTTTTTTATATGTGTGTTTGTTGCTAACCATTTGTTTATTTCTAGAAGGGAAATGTAATGATAACCCACTAAGACCTTTAATTTTTGTTTTTAGTTCCTAGATAGTACTAAACAGCATCAATCAATCTGTTTAATATGGTTGATGTCCAAGAACTAAGGACGAAGATAGCCTCCATGGATAACTTGCATTGTCTTATTGCTGTTGATAGTTTGTTAATGTTTATGTGAATGTAATGACGGTTTTTGTTAGAACCGATTGTAAACAGAGCAGCTAATAATTTTGATGCTGCATGATATGTATTAAAGTTTTTTTCCTCTGATTAAGCTGAATCTGAAACAAGAGAAAACTAGTGTTTGATTAATAGTAATATTGTATCACATTTGGAATGGTTTACATATTTTTAATGATTTGTAGGGTGTAAGAATGTTTAAACATTTTCACTAAAAATATGGTTGTACGTCTTTCTGTATTGTCCCTTCCTGTTTGCATTTAGGCTTCCTTATAGTAGCATGTACTTTGGTATATTCTGCCATAATCATTGCAGTAAAACAGTAAGGCAGAACCACTATCGGAGTGAAAAATAGAATCCAGAGGATGTGTACAGTACAGGAAGAGAAAGGGTGATACTGCATAAAAGGTTTAAAATTGAGATTTTACACATAACTGGTGTTTGATTTGAAGTACAGTTCCTCTACATGAATGACAGTTTGAATTTAAGCCAATCATATAATTTATTATGAAAAAGGTAATTTTATGTCCACTCATAATTGTTGTGTTCAATCAAAGATAATCATGATTACTGCAATGGTTGCAAATTTTAAAGCAAGTCATTCAAGATAAGGTGCTCTAAATATTGATATATCTGACACTCAGCAATCCTTTGGCCATCACGTTTAATACACTTGATTGAGTTTTCTTGGTAAATAAATATGAAATGAGATAGGTTCCCAGGTTTGGTAGTCCTCAATGCTCCCCAATTGCATGGATGTGGGACTGGCATGTAGAGTATGGTGACACATATATGTATGGGTAATATGTACACACATACTGGGGTCAGTGTAGACAAAAGCCAGTTAGCCTGCCAGAATGTCTATAGAGTGTGGTAGGAGACCGGAGTACACAGAGGAAATGCACACATTAAGTGGTTTGAAGTTAGGCCTATGGTTGGACATTGTTTAGTTTAGATACAGAGTAAGGTAGAGTTCAGGTGGGAGATGGGTGGTGGTGTTCCTGTACCAATCATTCACCCCGAATAAAAAAGTTGAGTTTTTCTTTTAGTGTTAGGCCAGGTCACTAAGGATTATGGATTTATCTGTTCAGAAATCTATGATGGGCTATATGGGCATTTTGATATTTATGGAATGTTCTACTGCTAGTCTTGGTAACACAGGGCAGCACAGTGGTGTAGTGGTTAGCACTTTCGCTTAGCAGTAAAAAGGGTCGTTGGTTCAAATCCCAACCACGACACTACCTGCCTGAAGTTTGCATATTCTCCCTGTGCCTGTGTGGGTTTCCTCCGGGTACTCCGGTTTCCTCCCACACTCCAAAGACATGCTGGGAGGTTAATTGGCTTCTGTTCAAAATTGGCCCTAGTATATGAATGTGAGTTGGGGACCTTGGATTGTGGGCTCCTTGAGGGTAGGGACTGATGTGGGTGTACGATGTATGTGCTGAGTGCTGCGTGAATTGGTGGCGCTTATGGGTACCTTAAATAAAAATAGGGATGATTGTAGACACGCACCCACACTCACTCAGGTTCAACTGGATGGACTGGTGTCTTTATTCAACCTTACTAACTATGTAACATCTGCCTTGACGTCAACCGCAAGCATATTGGAAAAAGGAGACAAATGCTTTTGACAGCAGCAACCATCTATAATGACTTTGCCACTGATCAGCACATCAGCAGCTGAACTGTTGGTGCAAGTTCCACCTGCTCTGGTGGTCATTTACATGTACTGTTCTATCCACTATCATGGTCAAGTACCTGAATTGTTCTATCTGTTCTGATGGCCAAGTACCTTAACTGTTTTATCTGCTCTGAAGGTCAAGTGCCTGAACTGTCTGTATAAATAAGCAAAAGTTCCATATACCATCGTGGTTATGTACCTGCACGTCTATGACTTGCAAGCTGCAATGGTCTGGAGGATGATATGGACTTTGTATTCTACAGTACTTTCAGTTCTACAAAGTTGCAATTGCTGTGCTGCTCCTGTGATCTGGTAACCGGATGTCTAAGACTCTGCTGTCCATCACCAGATATGTAGGACTTTGACAAGCTTCTACACTTTTAAGCTCTTGGAAAGGAAAGTTTGATGTTTATACCCACTCCTGTGCTTTCGAAAGGAAAAGTTTGGTGTTCATTTGTTAGGGGTTTTTTTATATTTTGGATATTTTTTATATTTTCCAGCCCTAACATAGCCAAATTAGATTTTCTGAGTATGTAAATCAGGCAGGCAAAGTAAGTATCTACACTTTAGATAGATACACTTTGGATCCTCCATTTTTCATTTAAGAGAAACCGGGGGGTGGGAGAATACATTAATTAGTAAACTGTAAAGTGATTGTAAACTGACCAAGTCATTGAGAAGTCATATTGCAAAGGGAGGTGGCTTTGGGGTTGTCGATTTCTTATACACAAGTCTAAATACCACTGCCCAAACTGGAATAAGTTAGTTTCATCCAGAGCTGCATCATGCAACATGCAAGCCTCAGGTCTTATTACCTGGCCACACCTTTATGGGGGGACTCCGTGGTGAAACAGAATCTTTGGTTAAGTATTCTTGTTATATTTTCTAATATTATCTGTATCTGTCATTACTTTTAAGAAAATGTTATGCATTTATGTATTTGTGTAATCTCTCTTTGCACATATTGAATACAACACCAAAAACGTGACAAAACAACCATACAACCCAGAACAAAATTGGGTTGCAGAAAGATTAAACCATACTTTATGTGAGAGTGGAAGAACCATGCTGTTTGATGCAGATATGCCAACCACATACTGGGGGGGGAGGCAATTATGACCGCATGGTATCTCCAAATACGACTACCAGGGAACTATCAACTGAGAAAACTCCATATGAAATGTGGAATGGAAAAGCCCCAAATTTGAACTATCTAAAAAATGTTGTAAGCAAAGCCTATGTGCACATCCCAAAAGAAAAACTTACAAAATGGGATGCTTAAGCAAAGGAAACTGTACTTGTGGGGCACAGTGAATCTGAAAAGGAATACAGAATTCTACACCAAGACAAAACAAGGTAACTATCAGTAGAAGTGTAATTGTCACCAGATTCATGGGATGAGATGCAAAGACGTCCAACTCACGAGAAACAAAAGTGTATCAGAGATGCTGATGAAGATTGTAGATGCTTTCACAAAACTGCTTACAAGAAACATTTTCATAGAACTGAGATCCAAAATGGGACTAATATAAGGAGTAGTTGCTGAGTTGGCATGTTGGAATACATTGTTCATGTATTTTTGTACAACAACTACAGGTATATTCTTCAGCCAGTAGATGGCAGTGTTTATAAGTTTGTAGCTGCTCTATGGTAAACTCTACATCTTGTTTCTTTATAAAAAAGTTTCTGCTTCCTGTTTGCAATTAAGCAGAAAAGTCCATGTGGAATGTGCACTGTCTGTTCTGTACAGCTATATACAGAATTTCTAACACTATCTATGCATGATCTTCGTGCTTTTGAGATACGGTATAACAACTTCATGTGCCCGATTGATACCATGTATGTACTGTAGGGCGTTGGCCCATTTTCAAAGTTAATGCTTGACCTTTTGTATTATCTGACTGTAACTAAGTTATAGCATTGTCTTAATGCCTCCTCTATTAGTATCTGTGACACAAAGATATGTTTATGTAAGATTTATATTTAACCACGCTGTACATTTTTTTTCTCTTTTGTATTGTTCTCCTGGTTATTTTCAATAAAAAACGTAAATTACAATTTGGCTTGTCTTACGTATATGCTCTTTTTTTATTTGCTTTATTTTTTCCCCACGAAAGTGGTGTTACTCTTTAAGCAAGCCAGTATATAACATTTTAAAACAAACATTTTATTAATACATTTAAAGCTTGATATAATTGCATTAGCAATATTGGCAACAGCACACAAAAAAGATATATTCATATATCACTTATACATCACCATACATGTGCCCTATGTTTTAAACCGTTTAATTCTAATTTCCACATTTCCAATACTATTGAGTTCACTGTTTAGTATAAACACAGTTTTGGACTGAATTTTGCTTTGCATATACCCATTTGGCTGGAGTCAAACATACAGTATATGTATAGGTGGAGTTTTTCTACCAGTACTATATATCGTTTGTTGGCTGAAAAACCCTAGCCATGTGAACAAAAGGGGTAGGGATAGCACTGATATCACTTACAAAATTTGTCCATAGTTGGTTAATGGCATCACTTTGTTTACATTGCAAATGACAGATCAGGAAGCCGACATTCAGAGCAAGTAGTTGGCAGGATCAAACGTGGTTGGGTGTTTCTTTTGGCAAGTCAGCAGACATCATTCATTGTAATTTACTATTTACATTTTTTGTATCCTTTATCCATTCACATAGGGGCGTGGTATCTGTGGCCCCCTTATTCGGTTATTTGAAAGGTTCTAGATTCCAATAAGCCCCCCCCCCTCCTGCAGACCCTCAAAATCACAGGGCTAGGATTGTGGGGAAGAGGCAATTGCCCTCATCAATATGGGGACAAGGTACCCCCCATGTGAATGGCATGTAGCCTAGTAAGGTTCAGGAAGGTAGGGTACAACCCCCTCTTTCCTGGCCTGGCAGGCTGCATAATTGGAAAATGGTCAGGTGTGGATTTTGGAGGGACCTTATACTTTTTTCTTCTTTGTTTGTGTAGGGTTCCCCATAGATGGAATTTGGGGGAGACTGCATACTGTTAGATGAAAGGAATGCCCTCCTACATCACAAGAAGTTTTACCAAGGACAGGATGTGAACTACCTGTCTTGCTATGGTGAAACTTTTGACTCCTCCCTGATGGTTGATGTATTCCACCTTACTGCCCACCCCTGCAGGCTCGTATCTGTCATGTGGTATCTGCCAAAGTATGGAAATTAATGAATTCCCCAATTCCAGAGCTGGCTACCTGAGCCACCAGGCCAGGTACAACCTGCCAAACCAAATGGTCTCTCCTGACTTAATCTGACTAACTTGTCTCATGACAACAGAACATCTGTTGTAGAGGTCTGGAGTAAAAACTGGGCAAATCAAAATGAGCCCAGGACTCTCATGCATAAGCGAAGAGTTGGGCAACTCTTGGACTGGAAAGCTCAAATCTTAGACTGCAAAGTTTGAAGTTTGATGTTTAAGAAACACTCTGGTCTCAGCTGTGTGCAGGTTTAAACCTAGATACTCTAAACTAAAAAAGTTTGTTCCACCAAAGCTTTGAAGAGATTCAGGTTCCAACAGAATCACTGTTATTTCTGGACAGACAAGGCCACATTGTCTGACAGAAATCTGCATCAACTGTTCGACCAACAGTAGGTCATCTAATATCCTTCAATATGGATTCCATGAGAGCACAGTAGAGTTAATACTAGGTTAACACTTTAGACTTTGGACTAGACAACACACAAGGTGCAGGCGAGGGGCTGAAAGTCAGGGTCAAAAACCTGGAAGTTCATTGAGGTTCACGGGATTCAGAAACGTGGAATGTCCTAAAACAGTCCGACTGAGAGGAGGAGAGCACAGCAAGCAAAGCCCCAAGAGTTCCAATTATAAACAAACAAGATCTAAAGCCCAAAGCTGTCCTCAGAAGAGGCCTGAATATTCACCTGCCAAAACTAAGAGAATGTGTGAACAGACCAGGTGGCAGTCTTGCAAATCTGAGAAACAGTTGCCTGATGCTGAAAGGCCCAGGAAGCACTTCCAGATTAAGTAGACCATGCCTTGATGGGAAAAGGTGGAACCAAATTAGACCATAAACTAGAACAATAATTTGTCTGCACTACTGAGAAATGGTTGAAGAAGAATCTGGTTGTCCTTTAGAGGGACCATGGGGAAGAACAAAGAAAGAGTCAGTCTTTAATGGAAGCAGTGGCTGCAAGATAGACACACACGAATTTGACACACTTTTCTGTTTCTTTGGCTTGAAAGTGTTATTTTTGCACCACCACAAACAACTCTGCTTATTGTAACACATTACTCATTGAAACCCACAGTTATCACCAGCCTAATGCTAGCAGTAATTGAATGAAACCTTTCCTAAAAGGAACATAAAAACTGATGTTACTGATGAAGGTATGTGAAGGCACATTTAAAGTATAACTAAAGGCAACATTTTTCCTTTAGTTTTGGATAGAGTGGAGATGGATTAGAACACCTGTCAGCTTTTATTGCTGTCTGTGCCCCCATTAGGGTGATTCACCCTCTCTATTTGTCCTGTTTACCATTATCATTGAAAGTAACAATAAAAGTAAATTCCATATTTTTGAGTTGTCCCCAAAAAAGTAATAGAGGAGAAATCTTCCAATGGGGACTCGGGGGTCCCCAAGGAATTCACTTAACAAATAAGTTCACCTCTGGGAACATGTTACATGTCCTGCCTGATTTTAGGGTGGAACATGTAACATGTTCCCAGTGCTGCAGCCATTGCCAGCTGCCCCCCTCCCTGTGGCAGCAGTAAAGTTCCCCTTACCAACTGCCACTGTTTGAAAAACAGCGTGGTCATGCGGGGCTCCACATGAAGTAGAAGCCCCGACATCTTTAGTGACTGTCGGCTTGTAGTCTTCAATGAACTACCAAGCCGCTGTGGAGCGCCATGGTTGTTCATTGAGTATTCCTGTCAGGGAGTATCTGTTTACCTGTACGGATGTACGGGTAAGCAGATACACTGACAGTCTGCATGAGACCTGGCTGGCATCAGCAATCTGCTGAAATGCTTTCCAGGCTCCTGCAACAAAAAAATAATAAATGCATATTTTTTTACCTGCAAAAAAAAAATGTGCAATTATTTTTTTTTATCTTTTTTAAGTGAACTTATTCTTTAATCTGCAGGGATTTCCTCTTACTTTCTGTCTGGCTATGGGATAGGAAGTAAAGGGAAATCTCTGCAATGGGACACCGATGGCATAAATAAATCTGACACTGGTTATAACTGTCCCTTGCTCTATTTAAAATGAAGAAAAAAGTTTTGCCTCTAGTTCTACTTTAATTGCTTGCACTTTACACCTGCTAGCAGTGTCAGTTCCAGAGAGTTTAGATATAAAAATCCTCGGCCCTGTCTTTGAATACACTTACCAGCTTGTAACTCATCATGTTTGATGATAAAGTGCACATGTTAAAGCACTGGTGACCAACCTACTTTATTTAAGGGGTGTCCCATGTAGCTTTCAGTGCACTCTATTTTAATGTTACTTAGTAAAGAGATAATGACTTAGTCAAGCATGTCAATGGCAATTTTGCACAGCAATGATAGCGATGTTAAATAACATGACTGCACTGATATTATTTTACTAATAAGGTATGGGGAGTGATAGTATTTCCCACTGATGACTGTAGTGATAATCTCTAAAAAAAGTTGAAATAAAAAAAACAAATCATGATGAAAATAATTTGGCCCATTATCTGTTTCTTTTTCAGGGGATTCAGTGTAGACCAGATTGACTGTATGCAGCCAGCAAGTGCATTTCTCTTTCAAATCAACAAATACATCACAGTATGGTATGTTTTTTAACACAGCAAATCCCACATCAACACAAAACTTTCAGGGTTGGAAAATGTTATATATAGAATCAGTGGCAGCTGGTGAAGTTTTAGGATGGGGGGCGCCAGACCCTGCCCTTCCTTTTTGACCCCTGCCACTTCCCATAAGCCCCACCCCTTATAGAATCCAGACACTCCATCCCCTGTATTCCACTTGCTTCCACCCATAGTGTTAGGAGTATACAGCCCCAGAATCACAGAACAGAGTATACAGATCAGCATTACAGATACGGTATATAGCTCAGCACCAGCGATACGGTATACAGATCGGCACCACAGATACGGTATACAGGTCAGCACCACAGATATGGTATATAGATCAGCACGACAGATACGGTATACAGGTCAACACCACAGATACGGTATATAGATCAGCACCACAGATACGGTATACAGATCAGCACTACAGATACGCTATACAGATCAGCACCACAGATACGGTATATAGATCAGCACCACAGATACCGTATACAGATCAGCACCACAGATACAGTATACAGATCAGCACCACAGATACAGTATATAGATAAGCACCACAGATACGGTATACAGATCAGCACTACAGATACGCTATACAGATCAGCACCACAGATACGGTATATAGATCAGCACCACAGATACGGTATACAGATCAGCACCACAGATACAGTATACAGTTCAGCACCACAGATACAGTATACAGTTCAGCACCACAGATACGGTATACAGATCAGCACCACAGATACGGTATACAGATCAGCACCACAGATACGGTATACAGATCAGCACCACAGATACGGTATTCAGATCAGCACCACAGATACGGTATACAGATCAGCATCACAGATACGGTGTATAGATCAGCACCACAGATACGGTATACAGATCAGTACCACAGATACGTGTACAGATCAGCACCACAGATACGGTGTATAGATCAGCACCATAGATACGGTATATAGATCAGCACCACAGATACGGTACATAGATCAGCACTACAGATACGGTATATAGATAAGCACCACAGATACACTATACAGATCAGCACCACAGATACGATATATAGATCAGCACCACAGATACGGTATACAGATCAGCACCACAGATACGATATAAAGATCAGCACCACAGATACGGTATACAGATCAGCACCACAGATACAGTATACAGATCAGCACCACAGATACAGTGTATAGATCAGCACCACAGATACGGTATACAGATCAGCACCACAAATACGTGTACAGATCAGCACCACAGATACGGTGTATAGATCAGCACCACAGATACGGTATACAGATCAGCACCACAGATACGGTACATAGATCAGCACTACAGATACGGTATATAGATAAGCACCACAGATACGGTATACAGATCAGCACCACAGATACGCTATACAGATCAGCACCACAGATACGATATATAGATCAGCACCACAGATACGGTATACAGATCAGCACCACAGATATGATATAAAGATCAGCACCACAGATACGGTATACAGATCAGCACCACAGATACGGTATACAGATCAGCACCACAGATACGATGTACAGATCAGCACCACAGATACGGTGTAGAGATCAGCACTACAGATACGGTATACAGATCAGCACCACAGATACGGTGTATAGATCAGCACCACAGATACGGTGTATAGATCAGCACCACAAATACGGTATACAGATCAGCACCATAGATACGATATACAGATCAGCGCCAGACGTTGACACACTGACAGCATGACAATACCTCCCCAACACTCCGTTCACAGCACTACCTCCCCCATGGATGGATCATGGGACACTCCGCTCACAGAACAACCACCCCCCCATGGATGGATCGTGGGACACCTTGCTCACAGCACCCCGCCCCCCACGGATGGATCATGGGACACCTTGCTCACAGCACAACCCCCCAATGGATGGATCGCGGGACACCCCACTCACTGCACAGCACAACCCACCCCATGGATGGGTCTCGGGACACTCCACTCACAGCAAAGATGGGTCACAGCACAATTAAAGCAAAGTTTCCCATGCAGGAGATCCGGCACTTACCGGGTGTCCTCTTCCCTGGCGTCTCCTCTTCAGTCAGCTTCCTCCACTCCGTCCCACTTCCGCCAAAGTGATGGGCATCCAATAGGGACGACTGGCGCTTTGGCCAATCAGGAAACAGGTCTCACTGACCTGCCTCCAGATTGGCGGGGAAGTGATGCGGTGTGAAAATAGCGAATATTCGTTCGCTATGGTCACACAATTGGGTGGGATCAGGGCACACGCTCTGCGCCCCAAGCCCACCCTTTTTTGAAGCCTACTAGAGCCTCTGGCTCTAATGAGGTGCTTCAAAAAATGCACCCCCTCCTGCCCCCACCATAGGCGTCCATGCGCCCGGCGTCCTGAAAGGGGCCGGGCGAATGGATTGGGAGGCGGCAGTAGGGATAGAAGGGCGGCGCCTGTGCGCCCACAATTCACGTGCCGCCACTGTATAGAATAAAGTATCCAAGTATTCTTTGTTAGGGTTTCCTTGATGGCGAAAACATAATGGGGTTTATTTACCAAAGGCAAATAGACTGTCCACTTTGCAAGTGCAGTTGCTCCAGAGCTTAGTAAATGAGGGGAATATCGTCTGAGTTCCATCATCCAATCATGTGCAAGCAAAAAAATTGTGTTTTTTATTTTCTTGCACTTGATTGGGTATTCTTTGTAAAGTAAAGCGTTAACTCATTTACTAAGCTCTGGAGCAACTGCACTTGCAAAGTGCACAGTTTACTTGCCTTTAGTTTACTTGCCTCAATGTTATTTAAAATGCTGTTTTAACATGCTTCCAAACATTTTACAAAGCCTTTTAAGTTTCAATGTCATAGTGTAACTGGCATTATTATAATGAGGTAACGTTTCTTTGAATAAATCAAAAATAAATGATATAATATATGCTTAGCTTTAATTAAAAATTATTTTATTTTCTTTAAGATCATGAAAAATTCAAACTTAACAAATCCACATCATTACAATATAACAGTAATACTTTAATATAAACACAGTATAAAGAACATTATAGTCAAACAGTTGTTTAATTTATTCAATCACATTTACAAAAATAAAACAGAGCAAATTGCAAATGTAGTTGACAAAAATGCTCTTAGCATTTTAGTCACAAGAAAAAGCTAAACACTCAGCACAAACAGCCACAGTTTTTTTTGCTCTGTTTCACTTAAAATATGTATATAGTTTCATTCTGGTTTGTACACTGTTATGGTTTAAACAGGAAACCTGACATTCCTGTCTTCTTGGTAAAGGTAGATATTTGCAGGCAAGGCATCCAGTAAATGGTAAAACAATATAACTGCCACAGCCTAGGGGATTTTTTGTCCAGTGGTGACCATGATAAAGTATGGGCTTGGGCTGACCATATAGCATGCTCGTTTATAATCTTAGACTATTATAAGACTTGCAATGTACAGAGAAAAAACCTGAAGTAGAATTTTAAAAACTGATGAAAGTATAGGATGTATAAAAATTATTTTAGAAAAAATGTAATGGTGAACTAACAGCAGACACCCTCCACCAGGCCCCATCTTCCTTCCTAGGGGATTTTTTGTCCAGTGGTGACCATGATAAAGTATGGGCTTGGGCTGACCATAGAGCATGCTCGTTTA
Organism: Lithobates clamitans; assembly: GCA_037952925.1. NCBI lineage: Eukaryota > Metazoa > Chordata > Amphibia > Anura > Ranidae > Lithobates > Lithobates clamitans. The sequence goes on from JBBGZY010000044.1 coordinate 8,031,087, forward strand.
TAATCTTCTTAGATTATTATAAGACTTGCAATGCACAGAAAAAGCATGACTGACGCAGTAATTCATTTTACATTACAGAAAATCCACTAGGAAAGCACTAAAAAACAATATAGAATGTGTATGATTGTTCTTTAAAGCGGGGTTCCACTATCTCCGAGATTTTTTTTTTTTGGGCGAAATGACAATGAATATGCTCTATGAATATAGAACTCACTTGTTCGGTTTTTAAAGATGAGTGCTGTCCGTTTTCTCCTAATAAAGAAACTTATAAATTACGATCCAGACGGTTGTCATCTTGCCTGTGGGCATGTATAGCCCACAGGCATCCTCTTCCGGGATACGGTACTGCTGATCAACCAGCATGCACCGCCCGTTCTGTTCCTGATCTCGCGCATGCGCAGTAGATTGAAAGTGCAGGGCCGTCAACAGCTCCGGTTGCCATCACAACGAGCGGCGTCATAGGAAGTACCGTCCCGTTGTGATGGCAATGATGTCACTCCCAGGATTGAAATCTCGAGCTAACTCTCGCAACAGGCCGCCGCACTGACTCCTGGGAACAATGACACAAGCTCCCAGGAGCCAGTGCGGCTAAGAGGAAGTGACGATTTAGCCGCAGGAAACACTCCCCTATCCGCAGCCTGTACATCCTGGAAGACACAGATACTATCAACAACAAAGGTACAGTATAAAAAAAAAAAGTGCCGTTTTGTCATTAGGACATTGCGGTAATCCTCTGCAACTAGTGTTGTAAAATCATGTGGAGATCCGCTTTAAGTTAAATGTTTAAACAATACCAATGGGATAGATGACCCTTCAAATATATGCAGTTATATTACACAAAACACTTTACAACTGTGCTAAAACAGTTCTGAATGAGTGTTACAACCAGGACCGTATTTAGAAAACATTCTGTTTAGGTACACATTCTTATACAATTTCCTCCCCTTGTGTCATCTGATTATTTCAGTAACAAATAGTTATAGATTGCACTTAAAGTGGGGTTCCACCCAAAAAAACAAAAATACCTGAAAAATTCTAAAAAAAAAACCCAAAAAACATTTGGATATTTTTTTTTTTTTTTACTCACCTCTAAATGCCTGTTGCTAGGCGGTCCCTCGTAGTCTGCCTCTTCCTTTGCCTGGGCTGGTGACATCACTTCCCCCTCGGCACAGGAAGGGCTCAGCTCTGCTCCCTCCCTCCTGTCAATCATCTGGGACCCATTACAGGTCCCAGGTGATTGAGCAGCCAATCACGATGCGCGGCGCCGCTCGCGCATGTGCAGTGGGTGCCAGGCTGTGAAGCCACAGCCCGGCGTCCACAGTTGAAATGCCGGCGCCGACGAGCGGAGGGGGGGGACGAGCGGGGCTTCGATCCCCCGCATCGCTGGACCCAGGGACAGGTAGGTGTCCAATTAAAAGTCAGCAGCTGCAGTATTTGTAGCTGCTGATTTTTAATTTTTTTTTTTTTTAAGGGACCCCCTTGGTGGAACTCCTCTTAAACTGTCTGCTTTGTATATTTATATGAGTACTTTTTCAACTGAACAAACCATCAAACTAGAGAAATTAGATACTTTTTTCATATTTGCTGAGCTATAATCCTCTCATCATCCTTGAACTCTTTTACCCCTACTGTTTTAATGATGAACTTAGCTACAAATGTCCCATAGGTAGACAGAAGAGAAAAACAAAACAAAAATGTATTAGCATAATTTGTACATTGTGAGCCTTGTGCTGGCCCCTCTTACCCTGCTTATCTAAGAACTGTCCCACAAGTGTCATTATGGTAAATACAGACCTGGTTGTACATATGTGAGATATTGTACTGGTGGGCTACCGCTGGCTTAAAAATGGTCCAAGGGGAATATTTTATAATACTGGTGTTGTGCTTAATCTGGTGCAGCTCTGCATGGTAGCCAATCAGCTTCTAACTTCAGCTTGTTCAATTAAGCTTTGACAAAAAAAAAAAGCTGATTGGTTTCTGTGCAGAGCTGCACTCTTCAGTTTTAGTAAATCAACCCCACTGTATTTTAGAGTATGTGTAACTGTGTGCCATTTTTGCTGTGAGTTCACCATCACAGTGGTTGCAGTGTCATAATAATATAAAATAATTTTGTTAGATCTGTTCTCATCTTGATGTATTTACTGGCTAGCAGAGACTATTATATTACGTGAAATATTTGTGTATAAAGAAAGTAATATAATTAATGAGATCTTGCAGAGTGAGTCATTCCATTTCTTGCATCAAACATACAGAAGTTTAGTTACACCCATCTCTTTGATTTGAGATTATTGTAATGCCACGTAAACACGAGCGGAATGTCCGACAGAAAAAGTCAGACGGAAGCTTTTCATCGTATATTCTGTGTGTATGCCTCATCAGACTTTTGTTTTTCGAAAATTCTGCCGGATCTAGAAGTAGAACATGTTCTAAATATTTCCGATGGAACCAATTCCTATCAGGAAAACCGCTCGTCTGTATGCTGTTCCGACGTACCAAAAACGACGCATGCTCTGAAGCAAGTACGAGGCGGAAGCTATTGGCTACTGGCTATTGAACTTCCTTTTTCTAGTCCCGTCGTATGTGCTGTATGTCACCGCGTTCTTGACGATCGGACTTTGGTGTGATCGTGTGTACGCAAGACAGTTTCTGCGGAATTCCGTCGGAGCTCCGTCGGAAAAACCTTCAGAGTTTATTCCAACGGGAAAACTGGTCGTGTGTACGCGGCATTAGTGCTGAAAAATATTTCATGATTTCAGGAGAGTTATTGGGTCATCAGAAAAAGCTTGTTTTTAGCTGTGACATTAAAAACCAGAAGAAGTTTCTAACCAAGCCACACTTTATCCAAACTTTAAAAAAAAAAGTTCAGCAATGGGTACACCTTACAGCACAACCCTAGCTATAAATAAGATAAAAATGAATAGCTCATTAAAGGATAACATAAAAAAAACAGCTTCTGTTGCAATATTCACAGAGCTCTCTTCCACAGTATTTCTTTTTTACCACCCTAGTCTGATGGCCAGCATCATTTTGACCCTCTTCCTAAAATTGATGTATACATGATTACAGAGCAGCATTAATTTGTGTCTATTGTATCTGTCTAGAGTTCAGCTTTAACCAAAATAGGCATGTTTACAGTTAAAATCATTCATAAAATTGTTTGGTTTATCCATATGCTTGTTTTCAGTGGGAATTGCACACATGTGGGATTTAAAATACTAAAAAAACTATAATCATAATACACAGATAATGTATTCATTATACAAAAATGTACAAATCGATCTAGGATTTCAGAAGAAAAATACAAAAATCATTTACAAAATTACTAAACATTATTCCTTCTTGCTTATCAAATTCTGTAAAAAATATTTTATAAATAGAAGTTGATGGGTCAACTGATCATTTGTTGCCCCAGAAATTCTCTTTTCTTTTTTGAGCGCGCTCTAGAACTTGTGAGGCCAAAGAGCTAGAAGCTGCTGACCTAGCAGAGATCTGGGAGAGTCGATCATCTAAAAAACAAAAATGACAGTAAAGGTATTTACAAAAACAAACAGGTAAAGAGGACATATCTTCAGATGCTATCAGTCATGGAAGAAAAGGGTTCCTCGAAAAAAAAAATACATATACGTATATACAATGTTTTGGAGATGTTAAGTAATCTTCAGGGCTAAAATATGTATCCAATGTGTGCAAAAATGCAAATGAAAGGGCTAAATACTTAAATGCAGCGAAGGGGTTAAATACTTTGAGGCCCCATTCACACTAAGCAAAAGCGTGAATGAACATATGTTACCGTAAAATAAAGCTTAAAGCGGGGGTCCACCTATCTATTGTTTTTTTTTTTTGGAGTTCATTCAAAAACTTTTCTTCTCATGATTATCTACTCACATGTTCTGTGTAATAAGTCCGCCTGTGTCCGATTTTGTTGTAAAGAATAACTTATAAAATTCACTGAAGGCGGTTTCCATCGTCATTGTGGGCATTTGAAGCCCACAAGCACGTATTTCCTGGATGCGGTGAATGCTGTGCTCCCAGCATTCACCGAGATGTTGTGATGACTCTGTTGCACAATGCATGCTGGGAAGCCTGAGACTAGCTCCCAGGGGACTGTGGGAGGTCTGGGAGAGGCTAGAAACACGCCTACTCCCATGGGAGGAAAACCAGGAAGTGCTAAGAAGATTAGAAAAAAAAAGGTAATTACGGCAATTTAAATTTTTTTACACAGCATGTCTGCATCTAGGCAAGGAAGAGAATGCATAGAGATAATGTTCAAAATTTGGGTGGAACTCCGCTTTAAGTTTAACTAAGTTTTAGTGCCTATTCTATCACCTGCAGGTTGTTGCTTCTGATAAAAATCCACCTAACAATGAACAGCGGTGTTCCTGTGCACCCCTAGCTGTACTAATCCTGGGTAGTGGAACCAACAAGGGTTCCTAATACTGGTACTATATAAATATATAAATATCAAGCCTAAATGTAAAGACTGCCAGCAAAAAAAGGAAGATATACACACCCTGTAAACATAAGCAATATATTGCAACACCTAAATATTGATTTACTGCGATAAAATCAACCACAAACTTGTAAATAAAGAAAAAGTGTAGTGCTAAAATTGCACGTATGTAAAACAACTCCCGTGTAATATGCCCACAATTGAAACATATATAAAATATACCATGATCAACAAATATGTGATTTCACATCAAACAGAAAAAAGATGTGCTCCAAAGAAAAAGTCAGTGGGAATGTTCATATGGGTAGAGTATGATGGTGAATATAGTGTATAGATCAGTAGTCGATATTTTCACTTGCACATCAGTTATCGATATGCAATTGTAGCACTGCACTTTTTCTTTATTTACATTTGAAAGTCTTGTATCAGGACGTTGTGTTAGCAGCTGTAGGATTTGTGATACTGTTTTTTTAATTTAGGGTGTATTCAAGCGCAGATTGTTTGTTCAAACCAGGGACGTATCATGAAATGAGTGAGCCGTGTGCAAGATCAAGAGTGGGCCCCAGGCACCGGCAAATTAGGAAATGCGGCGCACGCAGCACGCCGTGGTGAAAAGTGGGTGTGGTTAAAAGTGCACTAAATATTGGGCATGGCTTAAAGGAGGTGTGGTTAAATAGAGTTTGAGATGACTTACATAGTGCAGAATGTGGTAATGTTAAATAGGCACAGGATAGTATATGCAGGAGAGCAGTATGGGGTATATGGCGGTGGATAGTATATGCAGGAGAGGAGTGCAGAGTGTATTGAGGTGGGTAGTATGTGCAGAAGAGGAGTGCGAAGTGTACAGCGGTGGGTAGTATGTGCAGGGAGAAGAGTGCGAAGTGCATGGTGGTGGTTAGTATGTGCAGGGAGAGTGGTGTGGAGTGTATAGTGGTGGGTTTGATGTGCAGGAGAAGCGTGCAGAGTGTATGGCGGTGGGTATTATGTGCAGTGAGAAGGGTGTAGAGTGTGTTACAGTGGGTGGTTTGTGCAGAAGAGGAGTGCGGAGTGTATGGAGGTGGGTAGTATGTGCAGGAGAGGAGTAAGGAGTGTATGGGAGGTGGGTAGTATGTGCAGGAGAGGAGTGAGGAGTGTATGGCGGTGGGTAGTATGTGCAGGAGAGGCGTGCGGAGTGTATGGGGGTGGGTAGTATGTGCAGGAAGAGGAATGTATGGAGGTGGGTAGTATGTGCATGGAATGTATTGTGGTGGGTAGTATGTGCAGGAAAGGAGTGCAGAGTGTATGGAGGTGGGTAGTATGTGCAGGAAGAGAAGTGTATGGAGGTGGGTAGTATGTGCATGGAGAGGGGTGTGGAGTGTATGGCGGTGGGTAATATGTGCAGGAAGAAGAGTGCGGAGAGTATGGAGCTGTATAGTATGTGCAGGGAAAGGGGTGTGGAGTGTATTGCGGTGGGTAGTATGTGCAGGGAGAGGGGTGTGAAGTGTATGGTGGTGGGTAGTATGTGCAGGAGAGGAGTGCGGAGTGTATGTCGGTGCGTAGTATGTACAAGGAGAGGAGTGCGGAGTGTATGGTGGTGGGTAGTATGTACAGGAGAGGAGTGCGATGTGTATGGCCGTGGGTAGTATGTACAGGGAGAGGAGTGTGGAGTGTATGGGAGGTGGGTAGTATGTACAGGGAGAGGAGTGTGGAGTGTATGGGAGGTGGGTAGTATGTACAGGGAGAGGAGTGTGGAGTGTATGGGAGGTGGGTAGTATGTACAAGGAGAGGAGTGCGGAGTGTATGGTGGTGGGTAGTATGTACAGGAGAGGAGTGCGATGTGTATGGCCGTGGGTAGTATGTACAGGGAGAGGAGTGTGGAGTGTATGGGAGGTGGGTAGTATGTACAGGGAGAGGAGTGTGGAGTGTATGGAGGTGGGTAGTATGTAAAGGGAGAGGAGTGTGGAGTGTATGGCGGTGGGTAGTATGTACAGGGAGAGGAGTGCGGAGTGTATGGAGGTGGGTAGTATGTACAGGGAGAGGAGTGCGGAGTGCATGGCGGTGGGTAGTATGTACAGAGAGGGGATTGCGGAGTGTATGGCGGTGGGTAGTATGTACAGGGAGGGAAGTGCGGAGTGTATGGCAGTGGGTAGTATGTACAGGGAGGGAAGTGCGGAGTGTATGGCGGTGGGTAGTATGTACAGGGAGGGAAGTGCGGAGTGTATGGCAGTGGGTAGTATGTACAGGGAGAGGAGTGCCGAGTGTATGGCGATGGGTAGTATGTGCAGGATGGTGTCAGTAGGGCAGTGGACGGTGTCAGTAGTTCTTTATTATTATTTTATTTATTTCTTTTTTTTTTCAATTACAATTTTTTAGTTTTTTTTTTTTCATTTTTTTTAAATACTTTTTGGGGGTCAGTGAATGGTGTCAGTAGGGCAGTGGACTGTCAGTAGCAAAGGACACAGGGGGCTGGAGAATGACACAGGGGCCGGAGGAGGAAACATTATCTATTGCAGAGCCCAGCAGAGGAAGTCACTGGTGGAAGTTACTGCACGAGCATCCCCAGCATCCCTCCTCCACAAGTGAAGTGGCCACAGGAGCAGTGATACAGCTGTCAGTTCACCTATCAGCAGCGGTGCCCCCCCCTCAATGCGGCACCCTCTGGATAAAAAGATGGGCCCCCACCACTGCACTCATCATCCATTATATTTTTTTAGTTAGCCCTTTTTTCACTCAACTTTAATCCTTACACAAGGAGGGCTGAAAAGTGACAGGCACTTTTCTTGGAGACATTAGAGGTCTTTTTGTCCCCTGATGCTTCCCATGCTCTATGGCAACTCTAAGTGAGGCCCTCATTCAGCTGTTTCACCTGGCTCTTTGCAGCTGCAGCATGGGACCCTTGCTCTCTGCATGGAAGCAGTGGTCTCTCTGTAGAATACCGACACATGCTCTACTGAATAAGACCTGTAGCTCTGCAATCAGCTAAGCTCATGCTATCTGTTGATTGGAGAGCTCTGACTCAGCAGCGGGACTCAGGGGGACTTAGCAGTGTTGAACCTCTACAAACAGATCACTGCTTTACTGCAGAGAGCAAGGTATCCATTCTACATCATGCTGACGTGCAATAGGCTTTTCTGCTCAGGCTGTGGCTGTTTCTAAATAAAGCCAACTTTGTGCACCTTTTTTTTCTCTTAGAATGTATTTAGCTGATTTAAACTGCATGTTCAGTTGGGCTTTGTTAGTTGCTCGTTATAAGAATAATTACAGAGCTCTACTGCAAATCTAACTTTGAGATAAAAGCAGTTAATTATTACTTTCAGTCTTCCCTAAATATGGCTGAGTGTTTAAAGTAAACCTTTTCTAAGAAAAATACGAGGCTGCCACTGCTAACCTCCTTCTAAAATTCTTCTGATCCTGAACAAGTATGCAAATCAGGAATGTCAATGTTCATCATCTGCATACTTGTTCAAGGTAATGACTCAAATATTGAAGCCAGAGGATCTGCATGACAGCCAGCCAACTAGCAGATATTTTTTAGGAAAACAAAAGGTAAAAGTATTAAATTTTCTCTTAAATCTAAATTATATTTATGAAATAAAAAACTACATTATTTTAATGTGGATGGATAGGGAGAACTACTGCGCCAACTCAAAATACAAAAAGCAGCCAACACTAACAATCAGTCTAATACACAGCAGGTAAGCAGACTGAAGGTTGGATGGTGGACTGGAACAAGGAACACAGCAGGCAAGTAGGCAGATATCATGAATCAGGCAGAAGGATCGTCAAACAAGCCAGAGATCGGTATCAGGCGGACAGCAAAGATTTGAGAATTGTACTATTTTCAGTAAAGATTGTCTGGGAGAGGACAAAGCAGAGAATGAAGAAGAACATTCCTTCTATCCAGGATATAAATGGAAGTGTGATTCTCTTTCCTTTCTGATGAACCTGGAGAGTAAAATTCAGGAATTACGGGAGTGGAATCCGGTGGAAGATCCCAGCCTATATTTGGAAAAGTAACCTGATCAAGAAAAACAAACACAGGAACATCGGGCCTATCTCCATCCCTTCCAGGAGTGTTGAAGCTGTGAGGTTCTTCCTGCCTATCCGGCATCCTTCCAGGATTGGAATCAACTGTAACCCTACCGCTCAGCCTGGTAAGGGCATTTCATTTCTTCCAGTTGAAAGTGATTGTATTATAAGATCTAGCCCTGGATGTTGGTATATCGTTTACCTGGCTGTGCAGGATATAAATACAAGTTTTGAACACCTCTCTCCTTGAAGAACTGTCAATTTATATAGACTTTTTATTTTACGTATGTCCAGTAGCCATTCCATCATACTACTGTGTTTACTATCCTTGGTCCGTATAGCTACATGTGGATTTGCCTCTATATGTCTTCATAGTTACGTTGGTATGATATCTGTGATTTCCCATTTATTTGGGTCTAGTCCTTTTTTGTGTTGCAATACTGTTGTTTTTATCTCCTGCCTTTTTGGATGTTTTCCCTAACGAGATACACTTGCACTGTTTACAGACATTCACCTATAGGAGAATCCTCGCAAATACTTACTTCTTATTTTTAGTACACAAATGTGGAAGTGGTCTACACACTTGTGAATTTTTTGATATCACTTTCACTATGGGGACTTCACACCCCTGGCGTGAATTTACATCATAGTTATAGCGCTACATTTTTTGTTTTCCTATTTACATTATTTTAATATCAGCAGGAAAAAAAAACACTTTCTTCCTATAAGAAATGTTACCGTATATACGGCAAAATAAAGATATTCATCTTATATATCCATACCTTCAATGCTATCGTCATCATTTATAGCTGAACTGTAGAAGCCGATACTGTTAAAGTTCCCTGTAAATAAAGCATTAAAAAGAATACCATAAAAATCCAAATGATTTGTTACAGGATATAGACACAATATTTATCTGACTGATAGAGGTTTTTTTTCACTTTTACGCTTCATAATCATGTGATCTTGGCCAATGTTATTGGCATACACTGTTTTTTTCTGCATTCTTAAAAAGAAAAATTGCATTTCAGTCTCGTTACATAGCAAAGATAAAACTTAAAGGTGATTTTCAGAATATCTGGACAATATCTGGACTGGAGATCTGTATTCCCTTATGTATTCTATTGTATTATTCTATTATATTATGTAATTCTATTGTACTTGGTGCTGCCATTTTAGATGGCTAAACTAATTTTGTTATTTGGTACATAAAAATTACAGACTTGAAAGTCTGTAACCATAGATTTTCTGAAAGGAGCAACAGAATTAGGACAGTAATGTTGATTTTGTTGCAATAAACATTTTTCAAAGCAATATTTCCAGTATGAAAATTAAAAAAAAATATATATCATTAGCACGTATAAACACAACATAATCTCAAACATTTGTACTAAGTATAAAGGATATGCAGTATCTCACAAAAGTGAGTACACCCCTCACATTTTTGTAAATATTTTATTATATCTTTTCATGTGACAACACTGAAGAAACGACACTTTGCTACAATGTAAAGTAGTGAGTGTACAGCTTGAATAACATTGTCAATTTGCTGTCCCCTCAAAATAACTCAACACACAGCTATTAATGTCTAATCTACTGGCAACAAAAGTGAGTACACCCCTAAGTGAAAATGTCCAAATTGGGCCCAAAGTGTCAATATTTTGTGTGGTCACCATTATTTTCCAGCACTGTCTTAACCCTCTTGGGCATGGAGTTCACCAGAGCTTCACAGCTTGCCACTGGAGTCCTCTTAAACTCCTCCATGATGACATCACAGCATTGGTGGATGTTAGAGACCTTGTGCTCCTCCACCTTCCATTTGAGGATGCCCCACAGATGCTCAATAGGGATTTGGTCTGGAGACATGCTTGGCCAGTCCATCACCTTTACCCTCAGCTTCTTTAGCAATGCATTGGTCATCTTGGAGGTGTGTTTGGGGTCGTTATCATGTTGGAATACTGCCCTGCGGCCCAGTTGCCGAAGGGAGAGGATCATGCTCTGCTTCAATATGTCACAGTACATGTTGGCATTCATGGTTCCCTCAATGAACTGTAGCTCCCCAGTGCCTGCAGCACTCATGCAGCCCCAGACCATGACACTCAAACCACCATGCTTGACTGTAGTCAAGACATACTTGTCTTTGTACTCCTTACCTGGTTGCCGCCACACATGCTTGACACCATCTGAACCAAATATGTTTATCTTGGTCTCATCAGACTACAGGACATGGTTCCAGTAATCCATGTCCTAAGTCTGCTTGGCTTCAGCAAACTGTTTTTGGGCTTTCTTGTGCATCATCTTTAGAAAAGGCTTCCTTCTGGGGTGACAGCCATGCAGACCAATTTGATGCAGTGTGCGGAGTACGGTCTGAGCACTGACAGGCTGACCCCCCACCCCTTCAACCTCTGCAGCAATGCTGGCAGCACTCATACGTCTATTTCCCAAAGACAACCTCTGAATATGACACTGAGCATGTGGACTCAACTTCTTTGGTTCGACCATGGCGAGGCCTGTTCTGAGTGGAACCTGTCCTGTTAAACCACTGTATGGACTTGGCCGCTGTGCTGCAGCTCAGTTTCAGGGTCTTTGCAATCTTCAGAGCAACAATTCTTTTTTTCAGATCCTCAGAGAGTTCTTTGCCATAAGGTGTCATGTTGAACTTCCAGTGACCAGTATGAGAGAGTGAGAGCAATAACACCAAATTTAACACACCTGCTCCCCATTCACACCTAAGACCTTGTAACACTAACAAGTCACATGACACTGGGGAGGGGAAATGGCTAATTGGGCCCAATTTGGACATTTTCACTTACGGGTGTACTCACTTTTGTTGCCAGCGGTTTAGACATTAATGGCTGTGTGTTGAGTTTTTTTGAGGTGACAGCAAATTTACACTGTTATACAAGCTGTACACTCACTACTTTACATTGTAGCAAAGTGCCATTTCTTCAGTGTTGTCACATGAAAAGATATAATAAAATATTTACAAAAATGTGAGGGGTGTACTCACTTTTGTGAGATACTGTAGATAAAAAATGTATTTTTTCAGTAATATGAACATCAAAGTTTCAAAAACCTGTAAAACAAGGAACTTTTACTACATAGATTTAATACTTCATTTTTTTAGTGCTGTAGTAAAATTGATGGCCCTAAAATTATTCCTAAACTTCTCTTGTGTGCAAGGACACATATTACTACACTATAACAGGAATCTTAAATGTGCATATGCAAACATTATATTATATTTAGGTTTATGACCTAAAAGATTATAGTTTGCCCTTTTTTAAAAAATATTCTGGCATAGTGATAAGGAATCCAAGTAATGTCTAGTACTCTTTTAACAAGCATATAACCATTCCTTTTACCATTATGCTGGAACTCTGGATCTCGCAGTGCTCCCTGTATTCGGCATGATGGACTCCACTGTCGAGGTAGTGGTAAATAAGGATCCTCTACAGGTCTGCTGACAGGATATGCAATTGTTGCTGGAAAAGGCTTATTGGAAATACGTGAACTTGGCCAGGGATCCTCTCGAAGTGGCAATGGATCTACCGTCCTCAGACCAGCAATTGGTGGAGACTGCGAAGATTGCTGATAATCCTGACATGCAGATACAAATATTATTAAAATGATGGTGTCTCAAGAAAAATAAATATTCATTACTGTTTTATTACATGTATTATATGTTGAAATTCCGAAAAAAATTATGATCGATAGTATCCCTAGTATAATAATATTAACTTTGTTCGATCCAGAAACCCAAAGATGCATACAACATTTTACGAATTCCTTTTTCATACAATAGAAAGTAATAGTAATTCTCATAAAATTAGTACCAAAAAGTTTTTTTTGCATTTTCAGGTACCAAAAATATTTTTATTGAGATGCGGACAATGGTAAGGAATATTAGATCAGAGAATACAGTAACAGTTATATTGTTGCATATTTGAATGCCTACAAAATTATAAAGACAGATTGAATACCAAATACTTAGATGTTCTGTAAACAATCATATTTTTGTAAACAAGAACAAAATGTTAGATCTGACAATACTACAAAAAACATGCCCAGGAGCACAAATGGCTTTTCCTTAAGCACACAATATCACACAATATTCGCCGATGAGCCAATTTGAGTCTGCATTTGATAGCCCCCCTACTAAGTTTCAAATGGTAGAGCTGTGTGCTGAAAAAAAGAAAGTGGGGTGGAGTGGAAGAGAAAGGAAGGAAAAAGAGAAGAAGTTGGCTTACAGGGTATAGGTGAGAAGCAGAAAAAGAAGTGCTGGAAAAGGTTTGAGGGGTGAGAAGGAAAAAGTGTTAAATAAAAAAGAAAAAAAGGAAGGGAGAGGAAGGAAGAGGCAGGAGACCGCAGAGGTTGCTAGGGTGTTTAAAGAAAATAAAAAGAGGAAAAGTTAGTCCCTACAATTCAGAGTTGAAGGAAGCATGAAGTTTGTTGAGAGAAGGGGAAGTATCTAAGCCATGGTAGCCAATTTGAAATAATTAGAGTGTCTTCTAAAATGGTGGTCAATTTTTTATTGATAAGTTTGCCGTGAACTCTAGACTTAGCCTCCTCAAAGTCGAGGCATGGGGATTTCCAAGCAATGATATGTGTTATAAGTGTTTGCTATGACGAGGGACGTTGTCCATGGGTTTATGAAGAAGGGCCTGCCATGGGTCTTTTTGGAGGTAATCTGTGAGATTGGATCAATAATTGTGCAGACCCTTACAGACATCGGGCCTTCCGGCAGGACCATCAAATGTGGAACATCTTACCAGCCTCTCAGGACCCCCTGAAGCAGAAAGAAGGGTAATGCCCCGTACACACAATTGGATTTTCCGACAACAAAACCGTGGATTTTTTTCCGAAGTATGTTGGCTCAAACTTGTCTTGCATGCACACGGTCACACAAATGTTGGCCCAAAATTCCAAACGTGAGAACACGGTTATGTACAACACGTATGATGAGCCGAGAAAAAGGAAGTTCAATAACTATTGCGGCTCCTTTTGCTTGATTAAGAGCATGCGTGAACGTTTGTGTGCCGGATTTGTGTACACGATCAGCCTTTCCGACAACAAGTTTTGGTGTTGGAAAATTTGAGAACCTGCTCTCAAACATTTGTGTGCGGAAATTCCGACAGCAAATGTTCGAGGGAGCATACACACGGTTGGACTTTCCGACAACAAGCTCACATCGAACATTTCCCGTCGTAAAATCCGACCGTGTGTACGCGGCATAAGACAGGATATATGTCCAGTCAATGGCTCCCACTGCTATCAATCTGCCCAGTGAGAAGAGAGAGGGCGGCGAGAGCTGCTGCTCTCATGCACATCGCTGGATCGAGATTGGGCTCAGGTAAGTATAGGGGGGAACTTCTGGCAAAGAAAGTTTTTTATCTTAATGCATAGGATTCATTAAGCACTTGCCACCAAATCACATACCTGGAAAGTCATTTGACTTCCAATGGTTGTACTGGGGTGCTGGCATCACCCCAGTACCGTTTTTTAGAGTCGACGGCCGGCTCTCTTGTAATAGCAATCGAGTGGCTAACTAGCCACTCGATTGCTATTATAAGCAGTGGGAAGGAACTCCCCCCCTCGTGCCACCTTCCACAGCTCTCTTGGGCTCTCCTGTCCCACCGGGAGACCTGAGCTATCAGCAAGCACATCCGCCGACTGGCCGGAGACCCATACAAGGCCGGAATCGGCTTTGATCAGGTCTCTGCTATGGTAACCCGGAAGTTACTACTGCCTATGGGTAGTAAAATTAAAGCCGTTTGTCACCGCTGCATGAGCATGCACAATTTTAAGGCGTGACATGTTTGATATCTATTTACTCAGCGTGACATCATCTTTTATATTTTACAAAAAAATGGGTTATGTATTGTTTTTTTTGCATTCAAATTAAAAAATTGTGCTTGAAAAACACTGCGCAAATACCATGTGACATAAAAACCTGCAAAACCCACCAATTTATTCTATAGGGCCTCTGCTTTAAAAAATTATAATGTTTGGGGGTTCTGGTTCTGGATGGGCTTCAAGAATGACAACATGGGAAGTGGATCATAAAAAACTTGAATCCCCAGCTCCAGTATCTACAATCAAGTTTTAGTCATTTAACTAAAGATATGAGCCGAGGACATGCTATGTACACTCTATGTCTCTATGAAGACAGAACATTTTAAAATGTGCTAGCATAAACTACTGAGAAAATCAACAATATTGTCCACTTTGTTGTTCAGATAAAGCCCAACTCCAGGAATTTTTTAATTGGGCCCACAGCCTAAAACAAACAAAAAAAAACAGTCCAACTGCAATGCTTATCTATAATCCAGAGCAGTTCCTCACAGTACATTCTTTTCTGCCACAAAATACCCTCAGCCTTCCAGGTTGATTGATATCTAGTGTCATTAAACTTGGAAGACCGAGGACAATTTGTGTGGGCATCATGGGCCTGCATCCCTAATTGGGTGTCACCAGAGCACCATGCAATAACTGTGCATAGAACAGTGCTAAAGGCATCATATAAGCACCCGTGTCTGCATCATTGTAGACCGCCCAGCCTGGAGAAGAGGCAAAGAGGAAAAGGACCCTGCAGCATCGTGTCATTGGCCTAAGACTTCAGAAAAGGTACTTGTAAAAAAATATAGAATTAAAAACAGCTTGTGTGTGGGGAAGGGGGTGGGTGGGATGCCGAGCCCAAATTGAACTTTAAGGAGAACTAGTCACCAATATACAGTTGTATTCATTCTAATATCCACACTTGATCTGTTGAAGTAGTACAGCTTTACCTTCCACAGTTAATACTTGATTTTTTTTATTTACGGTACTTGTATTCTCCCTGTAGAAGTGTCCGAATGAAGTGTTAAGCTGTAAGGCAGTTCTATCTCTTGCCTCCAGCAGCCCAGAAAAAAATTAACTTTAACGTTAACAGTCAGTCAATAGAGCAGGTCAGCAATGCTAGCCTAAAAACTTGTCAGTACAAATTCCTTGAATTAGAGTTCAGATGATGACACCCATTTTCCATACAGCACAACTTAAATTATTTTAAAAAGTCACAGAGTCTGGGGTGATTGCTACGCCAGCTTAAATCACTAAGAATTTCCATAATTTGCTTTCAGTTTGATGTCAGTCTTCTAGTTTAGTGGTCACTTCATTTCTAGGCATATGTCTCCTATGACATATTTATGGTCATGTAACTTTGTGTAGCCTGTATTTGGACTGGAACAGATTATTGTGTCATGAAATATTAATCATGCACTGTAATCATTGAATTACTATGTCTACTCCGGATTGAATACTCGCAGTTTTGTGATTTCTAGGAAAAAAAAAATGTCCTTACCCTTTTTGAATTAGTTTCATTTACACCTTGGGAGGCAGTCTTCTTTGGGGAGCCGTGTTTTTTAGAAGATCTCTTATGCTTATCCTCTGGTGTTTGCTGATGATTTTTTGAAGGTGAAACTAACAGGGCTCCCCCTTAAAAGAAATAATACACTACTGAATTGTTTTCTACAATTATAAACACATAAGGCCTAGGTGAACGACATGCATGGGGGGGGGGTTAAAAAAAAAAAAAAATTAGCGTAGCGGAGGGAGGGTGGAGGGGATGCAGCAACATCCTATTGAGGGTGGAGATCAGCTTTAATGGTTATTTTGCAAAAAAAAAAAAAAAAACAATGCATTCCAGCATCGCCAACACATTACATGCCATTCTTCTCCTGTTCAAATAGTTGCTTCTGTACCCCTCCATACATAGGCCGGGCACAGCCTGTCTGAAAAAACTCCTTAGTCGCTGATCCCCCTCCATCCTGCCTTAATGGCAGGGCAAGCCAGACATTAGAAATGCACTCCAAGCAGCTGCTCTACTCTAGGTAGTGCACTACTTGAATAAGCCATAGTGGCCAATGGGGGTTAATGTCTAACATCAGGCCTATCCTGCTGTGTAGGGGGTCGGTTATGAATGTGTTTTTTTCCTATTTGCTGCACACAGCCTACCTGTATGGAGGGGGGCAGTAGCAACTACTTGAGAAGTGGAGGGGTGACATGTGATATGTTGGGGATGCTGGAATAAAGCTCATGTTCACTTATACAGTATATAAAAATGTTTAGTGTACATTATAATAGTTAAGTGCCTTCTAAGCCCTTCCAACAGTGGATGTTTTGCAGGTATCTCACCTAAGAAAGTAATTTTTAGCTCAGCAATGTAGTTACCTGTGTGGGTATCTGCAATACATGAACTGTTGGTGGGACTTGAGCAAAGGTTTGGGAAGCAAAAAATTAAAACAATTCTTGAATCAACATTTGCCTACCAGTAAATAATGTGTTAAAACACACTTTTCAAGCCATTTTTTTTAACACACTTTTTAAATGCTTTATAAATGGATTATAGTGTTTACTTCAATTTCATAAATACTACACTATGTATGACATTCGAAGGTATAAAAGAATAAAAATGCCACATTTCCTATGCTCTTGCTTAAGGCCCATATGCGGTATTATCTTCAGGACGTTTCAGCGGCCAATCTGATCCTGCTTTCCAGGACAGCAATCTACACAAATTACTTTCCAATATAAATTTTATAAACATATATTTTCTAGAAAACATACTCTTGATGTGAAGTATACAATTTTTTTTCTTAAAATAAAATAAGAATAGTGCAACATGTTTAAAAGAAATGTAAAAAATGAAAAGAAGAAGAAGATTACAAATCTTATTAATGCAAAGTACATTGTATAGGTCTGTCCTTTAAAAAATATTACCTGTGGCTGGAGTTGTTAGATCATGGTGGGTCCTCTGGGCCAGTCCAAAGGTTTTCAATTTTGGAGTAGGAAGTCTTCCTTCAACTCCTAAAGTTACCGAGGTTCGCTCAGATTCGTCATCTGGGAAACTGGATTTTGTGCCATTGATTCTTCAAGGAAAAAAATATAGGAACCAGCATTAGGGCAAAAATCTGCCATGAAAGATGTATAATACCTCTATATTTGTTGCGTCAACAACCAAAATTTTTTTAACTCTGGGCAGAGAATACTTTGACACCAGGCAAGTAGATCTACTTAAATGCTTACTCCAGTGAAAGCTGAAAATTAAGCACTGAGAAGCAAACAGTGAGGAACCTACCTGCTCAGTACTATAGTTTTTCCTCCAGGCATTTCTGTAAAACAGCAGTTCACCCCACTACTCCCTTACATGATTATCTTAAGATAGATACCTGAACAAGATTCTGGAACACCCGTTTGCTAACTTTCATATACAGTAAAAAAAAAAAAAAATCAGCACTAACAAGGTAGCATTAGTTAAATTTGTATTTAAAAAACTAATAAAGTAAATAAAGCTAATTCTACTGCTTATTGGTTAACAGCTTTAGATCTTCAGGCAGAACAGCAGAACAGATGGTCCAACAGGGACACACACCCTCGTCCCTCGTCCTCTTCCACTAAGAAAAGTTCTTACATTAATTACACTGCTTGTAACACAATCTGTGAATGAGGGAGAGTCTGATCACAATATTTTCCCCATTCACAGATGGTGTTACAAGCAGTGTAATCAATAAAATAACTTTTCTCGGATTAAGAGAGAAGAGGAAGCATGTCCCTGATTATGGGTGAACATGTAAAGATCATTAGCTCCATAGGATCTGTCTACACATCTCACTTCTAGTCCAAAATCCCAGATTGCAAGGGAGAAAGAAATAGGAAGACTGAAACTCAACAAGAGAAAGAGATGTACATCAGGTGTGTTCCTGGCACCCCAGTAGCCCCTAAATGGGAAGATTCCACTAACCCAGAAGGTGCAGCATACTTCAGGGAGGGTCTGAGCTTATCAGCCTCACTCATTGGTAACCAATAGCTACCAACACTAGACATCTGTAAGGCTCTAACCAGTGGAAACCTGCAGGACCTGGACCCCGTGAGAAAATCCTATCAGAGTCCAGGAAACTGACCCTTTTGAAGAAGAGTGTCCTAAGCATGACACGATGGGGATGCTAAGAAAGGGTAATAAGACAGACATAAGTTTCAGTGCTGTAAACAACTACAAGTGCCTTTAAAGGACACTGAGTGGGCAGGACCTTGCCAAGGATGGGTAGCAGTGGATACTGGTCCATCTGACTCTATAGCTTAGAAGGTCCCAGAAGGAATAATGCAATGAAATAGGTGCCATTGCCAATTATTGTAGCCTAAGAGCTAGGGGGGATATCACGAGCATTGCGAAAGTCAAGGAGATCTAATGCACAGGGACCCACACAGTTTTGCAAACAGCACCCCACTTATAGAAGTGTGGGGGGGGGGGCTGCCCCATTCATGCTGAAGGCTTGCCAGAGGTGTTAGCAAATCTCTCACTTGTGGACCTACAGTCTAATCAGGAGTATGAGCTGCCAAGACCCAAGGCCTATCCTAGCAGGCTGAACCTCCAAATGCAGGTTACTGTGCATCATATCAATAAGGTTTTCAAGAACGCTGGTATAACCTAGTCAACTGCAGGAGTGAGCAGTGACCCCAAAACAGCCTCTCCCAACTGTGGAGATTCTGAATTTGAATTAAAAATGACAACAGGGGCTGCAGATTTGGTTCGACTCACAGTCACAGGTGGGTCACAGACATATTCTGTCAGGAATGGCCCCGAAGCGTGCTTAGAGCCCCACAGACAGAATGATCCAGTAGCTAGACACAAACAGCAAGGAAGTGCCTAATGGACATGGAAGTCCCCATGGACATGAGAGAGACCTCTGCCTCATTCAATGGAGCCCAATTAGACAGAAGAATACCCTATAACAATAGGGGTCTTAGATTTAAGCTTACAAACATTGGTTCCATCTGGGGATGCAGGGTAAATTTCCCAAAACCGTGGGACTGACCTCTGCAGGTCTCTGATATTACATCTTATGTCTTGTGGTCAGCAACTAGGCCCAATGTGAAGTTAGGCTTCAAGTACACAAAAATCAGGGCATCGGTGCTAATAAGGTTTCAGACAGTCAGAGGTGACTGAGTCAGTGTAAGTGGGAACTGGAACAGAACAGGAGATGTCACTGCTTCAGCCTAACCAGCCTTACTCACTAAGCAAGCCTTTTAGAGACAGGGTCACATCAGAGGGTGTGCCATGGCTCTAGACCAAGAATGCACTCTGCAGCTAACATAGTACATGAAGGTCTGCAAAGCGACACAATGCAGATCCCAGTGCTCGAAGGTCACATTTCCCCTGCAATCTTCCAGTCATATGGGTTCCAGGTAGAGTCTCTAAAGCTGATGCTGAAGATACGCTGATTCAGATTTTAAACTGAGGCATGGTGGTTAAAGATGGGGTTGGTCTTTAACATTCTTTGTCCCTCCTGCAGGCAGCCGTATAACCTGATTTTTTTCAGAATTCCTGAATTGTTGTGTCCCTCAATGAAAAAGAAAAAAAAGAAAATAATAGTGAGGGGGCATTTACTAAAACTGGAGTGTGCAAAATCTGATGCAGCTCTGCATAGAAACCAATCATTTTCCAGGTTTTATTGGGAAAGCTTAATTGAGCAAGAAGAAGTTAGAAGCTGATTGGCTACCATGCAGAGCTGAATTTCATTCTGAGTGCTCGAGTTTTAGTAAATCTCCACCAATGTTTTTCACTATACAATTTTATGTGCACATGCCAAGCAAAGCAGCAGGTCAGAAAAATCCATGCTCCCTTGCTGTCGGAACAGAAAAGCTAGTATACATACAGAAATTAATCAGAACCTTCACTCTAAGCAGCAACACATCAAATTGTAGACACACATGTGCTGTGACCACAGCAACTGTACAGTATCTGCACATGTGCATTTCCATACTGCCTACACAATGCATGGTATGTCTTATTTGCTTTTTTTTGTTTTTTTACAGTCATCTTTATTTATATAAGTACACAGTTCATGCAGTTTTGTTCTTACAGGAGATGAGCATGTAAAATCCCTAAGAAAGACCCAAAACATTAGAGAAAATCATATTGTTATTTTAGGCATGTTGCTACTTAGCTAACATACAGTATATTCAGATGGTGTATAAATGGAAAAATTGGTGTATATTGCACTGACATACAATGGGGACGGAAAGTATTCAGACCCCCTTAAATTTTTCACTCTTTGTTATATTGCAGCCATTTGCTAAAACCATTTAAGTTCATTTTTTTCCTCATTAATGTACACACAGCACCCCATATTGACAGAAAAACACAGAACTGTTGACATTTTTGCAGATTTATTAAAAAAGAAAAATTGAAATATCACATGGTCCTAAGTATTCAGACCCTTTGTTCAGTATTTAGTAGAAGCACCCTTTTGATCTAATACAACCATGAGTCTTTTTTGGACAGATGCAACAAGTTTTTCACACCTGGATTTGGGGATCCTCTGCCAAAACGTTGGTGGACAGCCACTTTTAGGTCTCTCCAGAGATGCTCAATTGGGTTTAAGTCAAGGCTCTGGCTGGGCCATTCAAGAACAGTCACAGAATTGTTGTGAAGCCACTCCGTTATTTTAGCTGTGTGCTTAGGGTCATTGTCTTGTTGGAAGGTAAACCTTAGGCCCAGTCTGAGGTCCTGAGCACTCTGGAGAAGGTTTTCGTCCAGGATATCCCTGTACTTGTCCGCATTCATCTTTTCCTCGATTGCAACCAGTCGTCCTGTCCCTGCAGCTGAAAAACACCCCCACAGCATGATGCTGCCACCACCATGCTTCACTGTTGGGACTGTATTGGACAGGTGATGAGCAGTGCCTGGTTTTCTCCACACATACTGCTTAGAATTAAAGCCAGAAAGTTCTATCTTGTTATCAGACCAGAGAATCTTATTTCTTGCCATCTTGGAATCCTTCAGGTGTTTTTTAGCAAACTCCATGCGGGCTTATACGTGTCTTGCACTGAGGAGAGGCTTCCGTCGGGCCACTCTGCCACTCTGCCATAAAGCCCCGACTTGTCGAGGGCTGCAGTGATGGTTAACTTTCCACAACTTTCTCCCATCTCCTGACTGCATCTCTGGAGCTCAGCCACAGTGATCTTTGGGTTCTTCTTTACCTCTCTCACCAATAGCTCAGTTTGGCTGGACGGCCAGCTCTAGGAAGGGTTCTGGTCATCCCAAACGTCTTCCATTTAAGGATTATGGAGGCCACTGTGCTCTTAAGAACCTTAAGTGCAGCATACATTTTTTTGTAACCTTGGCCAGATCTGTGCCTTGCCACAATTCTGTCTCTGAGCTCTTCAGGCAGTTCCTTTGACCTCATGATTCTCATTTGCTCTGACATGCACTGTGAGCTGTTAGGTCTTATATAGACAGGTGTGTGGCTTTCCTAATCAAGTCCAATCAGTATAATCAAACACAGCTGGACTCAAATGAAGGTGTAGAACCATCTCAAGGATGATCAGAAGAAATGGACAGCACCTGAGTTAAATATATGAGTGTCACAGCAAAGGGTCTGAACACTTAGGACCATGTGATATTTCGGTTTTTCTTTTTTAATAAATCTGCAAAATGTCAACAATTCTGAGTTTTTCTGTCAATATGGGGTGCTGTGTGTACATTAATGAGGAAAAAAATGAACTTAAATGCTTTTAGCAAATGGCTGCAATATAACAAAGAGTGAAAAATGTAAGGTGGTCTGAATACTTTCCGTCCCGACTGTATATCAAATAGCAGCCAGCACAACACTAAGACAAGTGTAAATCAAGAGATCTGTGAAAGAAACTCATGATGATAAAAATCCATATACAAACTAATATATACTGTGCAATGGCCACAAAAAAAAAAACTGTGAAAAGTGATGTGAAATTCACCCCCAAACTAAAGTCCATGTGCCATCGTGTAAGGTTTTTTAATTAATAAATATAACAGTCCTTGGACTAACAGTGAAAACAGATTATGTAGCCAGAAGTGGAATTCCATGTGACATCAGTATTGAAGTGAAGACACAGACAATAGAACCAACACCGGTTACTAAGGAAGCTTACCAGAGTAAGAGGACTAAAATGGGGATATGCTCAGTGAGTCAACAAGGCATATGGTGTAAACACCTCAGAAGCAGCCAACTTGTTAGACCAAATCCTCTCAATGTTCAAAGTAGCATGACCTGGCTGGCTTTGCGCTGATTTTCTTCCCCTTTCTCTGGGCACTTCTGTTTAGGAACTGCAAGAGACTGGCTTCCTGCACTGTGATTCTAATAGTGGAAGGCCATACAGCTGGCTGAAGATCCCGTGGTCCCATACTTTGGTGTTTACACCATATGCCTTGTTGACTCACTGAACATATGCCCATTTGAGTCCTCTTACTCCAGTAAGCCTCCTCACTAACTGGTGGTAGTTCTATTGTCTGTGTCTTCACTTCAACACTGAGGTCACGTGGAATTCCACTTCTGGCTACATAATCTGCCCTTACTGTTTATCCAAGGACTGTTATATTTATTGTTTAACCTCCCTGGCGGTATGATTACTTCGGATTTTAGGTGCTGAAAGCGGTACAATTATTTTGCATGGAAATTTTGCGTTTTATATTGTAGGCCTGTAATTCTTAACAATAACACACTTAAATCTGTCCAAACCAGAGTCTAGTAGATATCCCGGGTATGATGAAGTTTGAAACACAAAAACATAAATTATAATATAATAAATAAATATAAATAATTTAAATAAAATAATAATATAATAATAATAAAATAAATTTCCCCACGATTCACTATCGCTCAATTCTGCAAGTGTTCTAATTTACTATCGCTGTTTTCTAGCTGATCTAAAGCCACTTTTGACATAAAGGGACACTTTTTGGTTGCTATGGACAATCTCCAGTTTCCAGGCAGAAAGAACAGTATATATCATATAAAACTGCATGCAGGGCATGGGCCAATGCACTGGGGACAAAAGGGATGTGAAATAATTTCATACAGTACTGTAATCTGTAAGATTACAGTGTACTGTATGTGTTATGGTTTGTACATTTTTTGAATTTGCCGCCAGGCTCCGCCCCCGTGCGTTGCGCTGCTCGCAGGGAACGGAGCCTGGCACAGAAAGGCTTCGGAGGAGACACAGCCCACGGACACAGCGAGGGACATCGCAGGATCCTGGGGACAAGGTAAGTAAAGCCGCACCAGGATCCTGCAATGTAATCCCGAGTGTGGCTCGGGGTTACCGCTAATGGGACTGAAATTTAACCCCGAGCCACACTCGGGATTACCGTCAGGGAGGCTACAAAAACTTCACATGATGGCACATGTTTGGGTGTGAATTTCACATCACTTTTCACAGTTTTTTTTGTGGTCATTGCACAGTATATATTAGTTTGTATATGAATTTTTATATTCAGATGGTGGAGAGTACACTATGGCAGTGTTTCTCAACTCCAGTCCTCAAGGCACCCCAATAGGTTATGTTTTCAGTCTACCCATTATTTTGCATAGGTGATTTGATTAATTTCACTGCCTTAGTAATTACCACAGCCGTTCCATCCGAGGGAAATCCTGAAAACATGACCTGTTGGTGCGCCTTGAGGACTGGAGTTGAGAAACACTGCACTATGGAGTGTACATTCTACTATCTTGTTAGTAACTCACGGGTGCATAGTAGATATCTGAATGATTTTATTTCGTTGTCTGCATATGATCAATGCATGGAAGGAAGCGCAGAAGTATTAAATAGTGATAAACATTTGAGGATGCAATTTCAGTAAAAAGTGTCCCATTTCAAAAAAAGAAAGATTGTGGTTTCCCTCAAGTTACAACAAACTTTTCATATAGTTTCACTGTCAGCAATTGTCTCACAGAAAACTAAACATTCATGGTTTTTCTCAGTGTGTATTCTGCAACTTTTTGAGTTTTGTCTTAGCATAGTCATAAGACCAATTCACTGATTGTTGGTGTCAGCAGGTTTGCATTGAAACTTTCACAGTTTGCCAGCGCAATTCTCATAGTCTATGCCTTAATCTTGATAATGTACTTTCTCTTCTACTTTTACACTTGCCTTTTTGTCTAAGCCAGACTGGCAAAGAGTGGTTATCAAACAGGAGAGAAATTATGGTCGTGGGACTTTGAGTGAGGCAATCACTAGATATCATGAAATAATATATGAGAAATATAATAATTTATTATACATACAATACATTCATGCTCAACACATGCATCCACATCCAGATGTCAGGCATAAATAAAAAGATTAACAACAAAAAACAAAACATACACATAATAGTACAATTCATAATATATTGTAATTCCATAAAAAGGTGCATAGTAGATCTCTAAATGGTATATCTTGGCATCTATTGAGCCTGATGTGTTTCATGGATGCCTGTCCAATCATCAGGGGCTTGACGCAACAGACTATCTGAAAAATGTGGGCCTCGTGTTAATATTGAAAGAAAAATTTATATATATATATATATATATATATATATATATATATATATATGTTTATATATATAAAAAGTCCAAGAGGTTGCTGCACTTAAAAACTTCTTTGCTTTATTTCACAATGTCTTTAGGAGAGATTTACAAAGCAAGTATAATCCTTTCAAGCAATATCAAAGGCAACAAATGCCTACACAGTTTCAGACATGAGTAGATTCAGATATGGATGGATGGATGGATTACGTTTTGGGCTAGTCAGCTTACGCCCTTCCTGAGATCCATTGAAGCACATCTGGGTGCTTCCAGATGTGCTTCAATGGATCTCAGGAAGGGCGTAAGCTGACTAGCCCGAAACGTAATCCATCCATATCTGAATCTACTCATGTCTGAAACTGTGTAGGCATTTGTTGCCTTTGCTTCAAAGGATTATACTTGCTTTGTAAATCTCTCCTGAAGACATTGTGAAATAAAGCAAAGAAGTTTTTAAGTGCAGCAACCTCTTGAACTTTTTTTCTATATACAAGGTCGGTGGGAAGACCTGACTGCTGGCACTAAACTGTAAGCAGAGTGCGGTTCTCCTCTAAGTGAATATATATATATATATATATATATATATATATATATATATATATATATATATATATATATATATATATATATTTTTTTATTTTTTTTTTTTTAACACAAGGCCCACATATTTCAGTTAGTCTGTTGTGTCAAGCCCCTGACGATGTAGCCCATTTAGAGATCCACTATGCTCCTTTTTATGGAATTATGATATAATATGAATTGTACTATTCCGTGTATGTTTTGTTTTTTGTTGTTAATCTTTTTATCTATCGGGAGCCACTGTCAGAATACAATGTCCCAGTGGGAGGAATTCCATCCACGCTGCTTCTGTGGATAGAGAAATCTGTTTGTTTTTTTACATCCTGAATGAAAAAGAAACTGACTGTCTATGCCCAATAGAAGTGTATTTTTTATTAATAAAATATGTTTATGGAAGCATACTACACTATAGGTGATCCCCTCTGTTATGTGAGTCCATTGAAGAACATACGAATGATCTTTTAAAGGGCCATACACCCACTGTATGTGATCACCTTAAAGTGGCTATAAGAGGAGTTTTTCAAGTGAAACCTTAACCGACTGGAACCACAGGGCAGCCCCTAAGTAAGGGGGAAGCAATATTTGACCTGGCACTTTGCGGGGTCCACCATTTGAGGTGAGAGCATGAGTGAACAGTGGTGGGAATCACTGTCTTGGTTTAACTAACACTATATATGTAATAAGATCTTTTTGGGGAAGTCAAGAACCTACTAGATGTGTATGCTCTTCATTAAAAGATTATATACATTCATATTTAGGCACTGGTGAAAGTAAAAATTGTATTGCTTTTTTACACGTCTATGATATATATGTAATTAGAAATCAGTGATTGAAATTTTGCACATTTTTTTGATATTTTTGCACATTCAATGCACTTTTTTAGTTTGCCTTTTACGCGTAATATTTTGGTATCACGTTATTGTGAAGTTTATCGTATGTAACATTTTTAAGGTGTCTTTACTTTTTGTTATATCAGCTGTTTATTAGTAGGTAGGCGCAGCAGTGTCACTTTATTAACATATGGCAAAGTGCGACTTGTATAGGCTGTGCAAGAGGCATATTAGCAGGCAAGGGGTGTGTCAGCAGGTGGAGGCAGGGGGGGGGATGTCAGATGTTAGTAACTCGGGGACTGCCAGTAAACTAAACAAATGCCAGCAATAAGAAATTGAGAAAATTAAACAGCGTGTCCCCCCCAATCCTTACCAGGGCCTTAATGTCTGGTATGGATTTTAAGGGGAACCGCATGCCAAAATAAAAAAAACAGCAAGGGGTCCCCCCAAAATCCATACGGACTCTTATCTGAACATAGAGCCTGGCAGGCCAAGAAAGGGGGGGGCAAGCGAGCACCCATCCTCCTGAGCCATACCAGGTCACATGCCCTCAACATGAGGGGGATGCTTTGGGGTAGGGGGGCTCCCCATGTTGATGAGGACAAGGGTCTCTTCCCCACAACCCTGGCCCAGTGGTTGTGGGGGAGCAGGGAGTGACTTATTGGAATTTGAAAGCCCCCTTTAACAAGACGGCCTGCAGATCCTGGCCCCCCAGGGTGCATGGTATGGTGTACATGGGGTATGGGATACCCCTACTCATTCACCAAAAAAAGTGTCAAAAAGTAAATAAAAAGGCACACACAGTTTTTGACAAGGTGCAGGTGTAGATCCATCGTCAATAAACGATGAACACCAGCCGCTGACCTGAGGGGAAAAAAAAAAGGTCTGCACCAATGAAACCTCCTGCCGTCTGACAGCTCCACCGCCTCCCGCAGCTAAATAAACTAAGTAATGGAGCTGTCCGGTGATGTCACCAGGTGATCCCACACTTTGTGCCATCATCAACCCAGCATGACCCCCATTGGGGATGTTACCGCCCCTTAGTTTATTTTGTGGTGGGAGGCTGTGGAGCTGTCAGACGGTGGGAGACTTTGTCGGGTGCAGATCTTTTTTTTTTTTCTCAGGTCGGTGGCCGGTGTTTATCGTGATTGACGATAGATCTACACCAGGGGACATTGTTTTTGTTTTTTTAATAAAGGACTTGTCAAAAACCTTGTGTGAACTTTTATTTACTTTTTGACACTTTTTGGCCAGCCCGCTCCTTAACAACCAGCTATTCACCGGTTGCTAAGGACGCTGGCAACCTGCGTTTAGAAAAAAAAAATGCTGGGCACTGGCGTTTAGCAGAGTTTAGGAGCTGTCAGCATTTTTTCTGTCAAAACGCGCTGGAAGAGGGGTTTTTTTTGCCACTAAACTCTCGTGCCACAAAACGTTGCCAAAAGCCTATGTGTGCATGAACACATGGGATAACATGCAGGGGAGTTTAGAGGCAGTTAAAATAAATGTCTGACACCACTAACAGTAGCGTCAAAAACATCCAGTGTGCATGAGGCCTAAATGCTAAGATTGTACAATACTCTACTCTCTTAGCCCTGGCAGCCTGACTCTAGAGCATTAATAATATGGTGAGGCTAGATTTGACTGAAACCACTGATCTGAGATAAGAATAGTAGTAGTCCTAAAAAGACCCTGACACTACAGGGACAAAATAGCATATAGCAATACCTCCAGAAAAAAAGAGGCACTGTATCGACCTTACCTGAATGACATGTCTTAAAATGTTACTTCTTCACTGCTGCCCACCCACCACTGTTCTACACTTCTGGGTGTGTGATATTCTGCTACCCCCACCGCATGCAGTAGTTCTTCCCACCAGCATATATATATCAGTACAGTATGTACAAGCCCCTGGGAGAGCAGGCACTTATCCTGCCAGAGCAGCACCACAGGGGTCTCTACTTTGCACAGATATTTCTATTTGCTGTTTAGAGTAGTGCAGGTATAGAGTAGATGAGCTGGTCTGATAAGGGGGGGGTGTCTGCAACTCAGGTGTAGACAGACATTGACCTACACGCACATCTTGCAACCATCAGATCCGTCCAGCAAGCAGCATGTCACAGCAGCATCTTGCCATCTTCCCTGTGGCCATCAGATCCCATCCACAGTCCAACAAGCAACACACCTTGTCAGCAGGTCAGATCCGATCCAGAGATCACCATACACTGGGATCTCTGGATCGGATCTGTCCCTGAGGCCAGCAGATAATGCAAAGTAGGGGCCATACTTTGTATTGTCAGCTGTCTCCCCATCTCACTCTGATGTCTCCCTCAAAGCAGCTCCAGTCCAGCTCTCCACTTCCCTGACAGTGGCACGATCTGTCCAAAAATGTGGGATCTGCTCACACCTGAGTGACTGACACCTCTTGCCTGTCCCGTCTATTGTCATTGGCTGCCATGGATGAACAGCATCGGCTGTTATTACAAGGTGCGGGAGGGGACGTCCATATCCCCCCACCGCTCCCCCCAGGTCTCCCATCCCACCCGGAGACCTGAAACACCAGCCGGAACGTCCACCGGCTGGCCGGAGACCCGAACAAAGCCAGATTTGCTTTTGATTGGGTCCCTGATGTAGAAACCCGGAAGCGACAGCACAGTGTCACTTCCGGTTTACTCGGCAGCCAACAGCGCCATTTAAAAAAAAAAAAATCAGAATTCAAAAACGCAGATCTTGGCAGAGGAGGGTGTTTTTTCGTGGGTGTTTTTTACATTTTACAGTTGGGGGGGTTGCCAGATATAGGACCCGCCCCGGGTGCCACATGCTCTAGGTATGCCCCTGGATTTGCTACAGGCAAACAGACTGTTCACTTTACAAGGAAAGTCTTAAGCCTCGTACACACGATCGGATTTTCCGCAGACAAAACCTCGGAATTTTGTCCGAAGG
Organism: Lithobates clamitans; assembly: GCA_037952925.1. NCBI lineage: Eukaryota > Metazoa > Chordata > Amphibia > Anura > Ranidae > Lithobates > Lithobates clamitans. The sequence goes on from JBBGZY010000044.1 coordinate 8,060,252, forward strand.
CGTGTGCCTGGATTTTGTCTTGCATACAAACAGCAAGGAATTGTCGGCCAACAAACACAGACATAGTGACGTACTACGTGGTTTTTCAGCTCTTTAGCTTCACCCTTTGGGCTCCTTCTGCTAATTTCATGTTAGTAGAAGTTTGGTGAGTGTTGATTCGTGCTTTTCATTTAGCGCTTTTCATTTAGTGCTTTTCAGTTCATGCTTTTCATTTCGTGCTTTTCAGTTCGTTTCTGAATGGCCGTTCGTCAACCATACACGTTGTGGAATCGGAGGAGATAGCGTGTTATTTATTATTGGCCTTGGAGTTTTTTGATTTGACCCAAGTCCACTCCAGGAACAGGAGGAGTTCTTGGAACAATAATTGGTTACTTTTTTAATCGTGACCAATTACGTCATGTGTCTTTGCTGTGGGAGCTCCAGGAGAATAACCCGGATAATTTTTGGAATTATCTCTGGATGACGGACCCCTGCTTTCACCAACTCTTGGCATTGTTGACCCCCTATATTATTAAGCAGGACACATGCATGAGGCTTTTATTTTATTTTTTGGTTGAATAATAATTTGATTTGTTTTATTTTCTATATTTTTGGATGCATAGAATGCACTTTTTGGTTAAGTTCTATTGGCAGACAGCATGTCTAATTTTATTTGTCTTCTTCTTTTTTTAATCAACAATAAACAAATTGTAAAATTGACAAGGGACACCAACACAGTTTTATCTTTGATCTTAAAAACTACGGGATAATGGTGTTGTGGTAACTTGCCCCCCAAAAAAAAACAAAAAAAAACATAATAATATTATTCTTGATATCACTAGAAAAAAAAAGCCTTTGAAAATTTGTTTGCAATAACTCCATATCTTTCTAAATCCAAATCTTTCGAGATTTCATAATTTGCCACGTCACGAATGTTAATTCTCCATTACAAACGCTAGTTTACAAGACCGACCGCTTCTGCCTCGTCCTTGCTTTTAAGCATGCGTGTTTGTACTTTGGACTTTTGTCCGACAGACTTGTGTACACACACTCGGAAAATCCGACAACAGACATTTGTACGCGAAAAATTAAAAAACCTGCCATCCAACATTTGTCTGCGGAAAATCCGACAACAATTGTCCGATGGAGCGTACAAATGGTCGGATTTTCTGCCAACAGCCTGTCATCACACATTTCCCGTTGGAAAATTCGATCGTGTGTACGCGGCTTTACTTTGCAAGGCAATTATCCTCAGAGCTTAGTGAATACTGTGAAACTCTGCTGACTTTCATTATTCAATCATGTGCAAGAAAAAATGCTGTTTTTTTTAATATTTTCATTGCACGTGATATTCTTTCCAAAGTGAAATCCACCACCTTCGCTAAGCTCTTGAGAATTTTTTTTTCTTGCAAAGTGCAGTTTCCCTTGCAAAAACAACAGTCTATTTGCCTTTAGTAAATTAAACCCTAATAACAGTTCCCAGCCAAACATTTTTTGATGTGCACTAAACACACTTGAGCAAGGAACAGGACCAAGTAATGTTTTACTGCAAAGTGGATGTGCAACTTCTGTGGTCACAAACTTCTACAAACTTCTGGTACATGCTCACTGGTGGATGGACCTTATTTGCATTGCTTCCACTTTGGGTGCTTAAAGAGGAACTAAACCACTGTCTCATTTTTTTACTTTTTCCTGACCTGAAAGGTAAAGGCATAATGTGCTAGTATGCATCTCATACTAGCACATTATGTGAAACTTACCGAAGCCCTCGTTGTCACCGCTGGAGGCCGTATCCACCTTTGCCCGCCTTCCTTCCGGGCCCTGCATGCACGTAGGAGCCACCGGTCACAGCACAGGGCTCTGAAGAAATGGCACGGGTGGCCGTTCCCTCAAAGTGTATGCACTGATGACATAATTGGCTGCATATACAGTAAATATCTCCTAAATGGTGCACGTATAGGCTTACCTATAGGTACATCCATGGAAGTTTACTTCCTCTTTTAGGTGATATTAGATTTTCTGTTTTTTTTAAATTTAATAATAAACATGTTATACTTACCTGCTCGGTGCAATGGTTTTACACAGAGCAGCCCCGATCCTTTTCTTCTGGGGTTCCCTGCTCCATGCTCCTGGCTGCTCCTTTCTATGGGGGCACTGCAGTGGGCTTGCTCCCCAGCCACCCTGTCTATAGACACAGACAGTGCGTCTCGGACCCACCGCCCCGCCACCCCTCACAGGATTTGATTGACAACAGCAGGAGCCAATAGATCCCACTGCAGTAAATCTGCCCAGTGAGGAGGGAGAAAGTGGAGAGTGACGCTGCTCTCGTGCACAGCACTAGATTGAGATTGGCCTCATGTAAGTATAAGGGGGGGGGGTGCGGGGGATCCCGCAGCACAGAAGATGTTTTACCTTAAGGCATTAAATGCCTTAAGGTAAAGAAAAAACCTTAAGGGCTCTTTCACACGGGGCGGATCAGTGATGATCCGCCCCGTGAACACCCGCTTGCTCAGCGGGGATCACTCCGCCGATCCCCGCTGAGCAGGAAGATGACAGGTCCATCGCTGCACATTGTGCAGCGACGGACCTGTCAGAGCGCCGCTCTCCCCTATGGGGGATCGGATGATGACGGACCGTAGTGTCCGTCGTCACCCGATCCGATCCGAAAACGGATCGAAAAGTAGGGTTTTCCTCCGTTACACTTTTCAGATCGGAGCGGGTCGGATGTCAGCGGACATGTCACCGCTGAAATCCGACGCTCTATAGGGATACATGTATGTCCGTTTTTCATCCGAAAACGGAAGGATGAAAAACGGACATAAGGATCCCCCGTGTGAAAGAGGCCTAAGGCTTTAGAACCAATTTAAGAGATACTCTTCATTGTAAACATAGGTGAAGAGCATTCTACTGGGCTAAAACTGAACTCCAGGCACAACAACTTTCATTGAAATATACTACTACTCAATAGCCAGGAGAATATAGAAACACTGCGCTCTAATAACGAAAATAAAATATATGTGAGCCAGCAGCTGCATACATTGTGACAAGCAATAACTGGTAAATGGGTAAAAAATGCAGCGCTAAAAAAATATTGTAAAAATAAGGTGTGGTAAAACAATTAGGTGGGAAATGCTGTACTGAGCAGTAAAGCATATACTCAAACAACATAAATGAAGTGTAATAAAACACAGTATAAAGTGTCCACTTATGGTGAATAGATCATTCCAAACTCAAATTAATAAGAGGAACTAATATAAACCAGTAAAAATAATATAAAACTAAAAATTAAAGTCAATGGTGCACGGTGTGGATCTGTGACTGTGAGTCAACAACCAAGTACAGAGCTTCCGTAGCTGTAAACCAACATCACGATAAGGGACATCAAAGTGGAAACATCAGGAAGTAAGGTAGGGTGGGTACTCTTACCAGATGACATGGACTCCACTGTCATACGACATGGAGTTAATGGTGCATAGAGCCAAGCTTAGGCTGAGAAACGATATCCGTAACGGTGGAACCTCTGTCTCACTTCTCGACCTCTCTGGTGGAATGAAGAAACATCAGGAAGGACCGGTGGTTGGATATCAGCCAATAGACCTCAAAGATGTATTCAAAGGAGAACCCAGGAACAAACTTGATCCAGACCCCGTGATGGAAGTGGGCTACTGGAAAGCAGTTTAGTAGCAGAGGATCCAGCCTCCCATCCGTGCTGTACACACCTTCACTCAGACGCAATAGTGCGTCATAAATGTGTTGATCGACGACCAAGAGGCCGCCTTGCAGATTACTTCCGGGGATACATGACGAGAAGCTGCCCATGACGTAGAAACGCTCCTGGTAGAATGAGCGGTCACCGCTTCTGGAGGAGCCAAACCCTTAGCTGTATAAGCCCCTTGTATAGCCTGAACGATCCAAGCTGCAATGATTCTGGAGGAAGCACGCAAACCCTTGTTATTTCCCTGGAAATAAATGAACAAATGATCAGATTTTCGAAAAGAGGCAGTGGCTTCAAGGTATTGCCTTAAAACTTCTCCCACATCCAAAGGATGAATACTAGAGTCCTCAGTCGTCCGAAAAATTGGAAGAACAATCTCTTGATTCTCATGGAATACAGATGTTACCTTAGGATTTGATCCTAGCATAGGAATCAAGACCACCCGATCAGGGAAGAAAGTAAGGAATGGTTCTTTACATCCTAGAGAACTGATCTCGGAGACCCTCTTGGCCGATGTTATGGCCACTAGGAATACAGCTTTGAGAGAGAGATCTTTAATAGCTGCCTGATCCACAAGTTGTATTTCTTTTTCTGAAAAGAAATCCAGTACAAGAGGAAGATCCCACTTGGAAAACCTTGGTTTTCTTTGAGGCCTGATCCTTATTGCTCCTCTGAAGAACTGCCTCGTAAGGTGGTGTCTGGCACAGGATATACCTGTGAAGGCAGAGATTGCAGAAACCTGAACCCGTAGAGAACTTACTGAAAAGGATAGATCCAGGCCTGTTTGTAAGGAACCCAGAATATCCTGTATCCTTGGATCAATACAGGAACCGTCAGTGGTGGAAACATAATCTGCAAACTTTGACCAAATTCTTTGATAAACTCTATTGGTACCTGATCTTCTGGCATTCAGTAGAGTTGTAATAGCTGCACTTGGACATCCTAGGGCTTCCAACCTTCCCCTCTCAAGAACCAAGCCATCAGATGGAGCTGGGATGGGCATGGGTGAAGAGATGTCCCCTGCAATAGGAGATCTGGTCTGGATGAGAGAGGAATTGGATTCCGGTAGCTGAGTTGTAATAAGAGGGGGAACCACGGTCTGTTGGGTCAATATGGAACAACTGACACTACTTCGACCTCTTCCCACCTGAGCCTCGATAGAAAACGTAGAATGACCGGAACTGGTGGGAAGGCATAAGCCCTGTGGAATCTCCACTGGTCCGTCAGGGCATCCACTCCGAAGGCCTGTTGACAACATCTCGTGTAGTATTTTGTGGTTGCAAGGGGATGCAAACAGGTCCACCTCCAGTGTCACTCCCAGAGACAGAATCCAACTGAAAACCTCTGTGTGGAGAGACCACTCGTTGTTGTCCAGAACAAACCTTGAGAGAAAGTCTGCCTGGACGTTTTGATCTCCGGGAAGATAGACAGCCGTCAGATTTGTCAGGTTCGTCTGAGCCCAGGACATGATTGAACTCACTTCCTTCAGTAAGGAGAGACAGCGTTTGCCCCCTTGTCTCTTGATATAAGACACCGCTGTCGTGTTGTCTAGCCTTAGGAGGACTGAGGCTCCTGATGTTAAGTGGAGAAAGGCTCGTAGCGCACAGAAGGTAGCTCGAAACTCCAGAACATTCGAAACTACACCTCGGGATGGGAAATCCCACTTGCCTTGGGCTACCTCCGTCAGACAGAGAGCACCCCAGCCTCTGCTGCTGGCATCCGTTGTCACCGTGATCCAGGAAACGGGTGCTATGGAATGGCAATTGAGGAGATTCTTCCGCTGCAGCCACCAGGGGAGACTCTCCCGCATGGACGGGGTTATCCGGACAAGATGGTCTCGAGATCCCGGATCCCACTGTTGGAGAAAACCCTTCTGAAAGGGGCGCATCCTCCATTGTGCCCATTTCACCATGGGGGCTGTTGCCACCATGGTGCCGATTATCCTGAGACACTGAGAAGCCCTGAGTAGGGGTGATGACATATGAATTCTGTCCCGAATCAAAGGAATTTTCTCCAGAGGCAGAGAGATGGTGCTCTTCAACGTGTTGAACTGGGCTCCGAGGAATATCAGAGACCGTGTCGGATCTAGATGACTTTTCTCCCTGTTCAACAGCCAACCGAACTCTGTCAGGGTAGAAATGACCTGATCTCGGTGTGACAACAGTTGTTCTCTGTCCTGCGAAAGCAGGAGTAGGTCGTCTAGATAGTGGTGTAATCGGATACCCTTGACTCTGATCAATGCTATGACAGCCAGTAAGAGCTTCGAAAACACTTGAGGCGATGTTGTAAGCCCGAATGGGAGACATGTAAATTGGAGATGCCTCTGATCTACTGCAAAACGAAGATACTTCTGTAAGTCCCTTGCAATCGGTACTTGAAAGTAGGCGTCTTTCAGGTCTATGGAGACCAGCCAATCGCCTGGTTGTATTGTCTGACGAATTGTTAGCAGTGTCTCCATCTTGAATTTTTCCTTCTTGATGAAGGAGTTCAGGTGTGTCAGGTCGATGACTGGCCTCCAGGAGCCATTCTTTTTGAGGACCATGAAAAGGGGGGAATACACCCCTTGAAACCTTTCTTCCGAGGGTACCGGGATGGCAGCCCCTTGAGCTATCAGTGAATCTGTATATGACAGAAGAATTTGTTTCTTCTCCTCCAGGTGAGGAAGGACTGTGGGAACAAACCGGTGTAAGGGTGGATTGCTGAACACCCATGAATGACCTGATGAGACTGTCTTGACCGTCCAGTAGTCCCTGATCGAAGCTGCCCAGACGTGCTGAAAAAGGAGTAACCGAGCCCCAACTTGCTCCGCCTGGACAGGCTTCATATCAAAAGGACTTAGAAGCCTCCCATCCACCAGAAGAGGTTGTCTTTGAGGACTTCTGGCCAGAAGGTTGATTTTTCTTCCAGTTCTTTCTGAATTTGCGACCAGGCCTATAGCGACGGGCATCTCTAGTGCGTTCTTGATCTTGCCTGGGTTGAGGTCTTCTCTGACCCAAGAGGCGACGGTCCTGAGGTAAGAACCCTGACTTACCCCCTGTAGCACGGGTAATGGCGGCGGAATCAAGTTTATTCCCAAAGAGGGAAGAACCCTCAAAGGGAATTCTACACCAAGCCTGTTTAGAGGCAGGATCCGCAACCCACGGGCGCAGCCACAAGGCGCGCTTGGCTGTGACTGAAGAAAGCATGACCCGTGCCACTAGGCGAATAATATCAAGGGATGCTTCCCCCAAGAAGACTGACGCCAGCTTCAGTTCATGGATTGGTGAGCTCTTGACCAATTCTTCAGAAACACTTGCTAAAGCTGCATCAACATCATCCGACCAGGACTCCATAGCTTTAGACAAGGCTGCGAGGGCTAAGGCTGGTTTACAAGCCATACCTGCCGTGATATAGATGCGTTTAAGATCAGTATCGATCTTCCTCTCTAGACCATCCTTGAATAAAACGGTATCCTCTAGAGGAAGGGTGACATGTCTCACCAACCTCATCAAAGCAGCATCAATGAGCGGAGCCGATTCCAGATGCTTTACCTCTTCACTCTTAAATGGATACATCTTAGCCACTTTGGAGATTAGTGAGTTTTTCCTCTCAACTTTACTCCATTCATCTGAAATGATTTCGCCAAGCTCCCCCAGGAAGGGAAAATTTGGGCGATCCTTCTTGCGATGTTTGAAGTATTTCCTCTGTTTAGAGGGTGCTTCCACTGGTTCTTCCCATCTCAATGCGTCTTTAACCGCCTTAACCAACCGTGGCACCAGGGAAAAATCAAAACCCGCGCCAGGATCATCCACCTCAGCCTCGCTTTCCGAGGATCCACTCAAAGAGGGACTGCGTCTAGAGGGACCAGGAGCCCCAAGGTCGACCCCGCCAGGAGCTAGTACTGGAGCAGAAGGAGAGATAGTTGAACGATTGGGATCCGTTCTGATCAGGGATTACTGAACCACTTTTCGGACCAGAGCTTCTACCTGCTGGTCTTCAGCTCCTCTTTCTTTTGCAGCTTGGGAATAACATAGCTCACAGAGGGATTTACCCTCTGGGACCTGAGCTTTACATCCCCAGCAAGCTCTCTTATCAGAGCGGCTAGAATGGCGGTGGGAGTGACGCCCAGATGTGGACTTGGGCTCTTCACTATGGAGCCTAGAAGCTGATCTAGTACGCCTGGAACTTGATGAAGATTGTTGATGATGTGATCTGGAACGATTGGCATCTTCACGTGCTGAGGGCCTATGTTCAGACCTAGAGGGGCTGTGGAAATAAAAGGAAATAAACAGGATCCAGAAAAAAACAATCCCAAAAACAGTCAAACAGAAGGAAAAAACAAATTCCTATCTGCAGCGTAAGGGTTGGCCACTGGGGGGTGGTGACACGTCCATTGCAGAAAGCCTGGTAACTGCAATGAACAATCTACAGTCAAACACAGGTACATCAGAGAAAGAAGAGACCTGGACAGCCAGCAGCATAGCCTCCTACCTTGCCAAAGATCAATTACTGCACCGGGAAGCCGCTGTTTTCACCCGCAGACATCCCAAGTAATAGCTGTACTTTGACAGCTATTTAAACTTGGTGCCGCCAATGACGTCACCGCGCCCCCAGCGTCGTCAAGTGGAGCTCGCGCGCATGCGCAACCGCCACAATTTTCCCGGGACTGCGCACGCGCGAACCAAGCCTCGATCTCAGACGAGGCTCGCAGATGCACAGAGAACCCGGAAGACGCGGCGGACTGGGATGCAGATGCGTTCCAGCCGCCATAGAGACCAGGAAGAGAAGATACAGAGGGAAAAACACCACAAAACACACAAATACTGCTGCCATGTATGACAAAATAATACAGTATACGATACCACAGCACGATCCTGGTCCAGCCTGATTTGGGAACGATCATCCACTGCACGACCGGGCTTTAATAAGGGGGGGGCCTCCTGCTAATAGCAAGGACGTGTGGCCCAGTTGCCCCTTGCCTGCCAATGGCAAAGCTAGGAAGCTCTTCATGGCATCGCAAGTTCTGCCCGTATCCACCCTGCTAATAGCTGGGGCTGCTGGACTCCAGAACCGCCATCAGAACCATCGTGCAACCAGGACCGGACCGAAGAAACTTTCATAAGGTAAGATACAGCATGGTCCTAGGAGGAGGACAAAAAAGGAACACAGTCTCTGGCTAGAAGCAAAGATTTATGGGAGTGGGGTCCTATGAGGTATGAGAGGCGGGATTAACCCATACGTATGCTGCCATGGAGTCTATCAGGAAAGTGAATTTCCAGGAAGACAGCTAAATCTTGAAATAAATTCACACTGGTAATCACACAGGAATGAACAGTAGTTCTGTGCGGTGTGATTTTAGCTAATTCATTATGAATGGGCTGGAATCACACTGCACTGCATTAAAAGTAGTGTATTCACTACTTTTGGAAGCACTGCATCACATGGTACGTTTGTACCGTGCGATCCACTGCAGATCAGTGCGCACGGAACACGGCTTTCCTGCACCGCGTTCTGGTTTAAACTGACCCTAACTAGTTTACCTGTATAAGCATACCCAATTCTATGATTGATTTATGCCAAGTCAGAATTTGTGGGAAGATACACTTCGTTTCCACTGAGTGGATCGGTTCGGTACGGTACACTATTTTGGGTGTTTCCATTATGAAAGCGGCCCATACAACCGAACCGAACCGTTCCATTCAGGGTCCTGCTTCAGATGTGGGGCCATAGAAAATGGAACAGTTCGGTTAGGGCGGAGCTACGATACATTCCACTGGTTGGCTGACAGAAAACCCTCTGCTGTGCTATGCTGAGGCATTTTTTCTAAACCCTGTATGGCCCCTTGTGGTCCCACTTGCAGTGGAAACGCTCACTAGAATAGACCGGACCATTCTAGGCCTTTCAAACTGTACCGACCCGAACCGATCCGCTCAGTGGAAACGAGGTGGACCAAGTAGTTTATACAGCAGTTATGCTAGCAGTATTTTAAAATATTTTCTATAGTTTATGAGTATATACAGTAACAGGACCAACGGCCATTCTTCACAGTTTTATAATGTTCTACTTTCATTGAAAAACGGACTATGTTCTTGTGACTGAAAACCAAAAGTGCAAATGGCCTCTAATTTTAAATTGCAACAATGCACTTTATGTATAAACCAAGTGGACTGCGCTAGCAACTAAATGTGTAAATATATAAACACAAAAAACAGAAAACACAAAACACCCCAAGTGTTGGTAAAGTGACACGTAGGTATAAATATGGATGTGTCAGAGAACTGGACCTGCAGCTCGTGCATCCGAGCCAACGCTCAGAGTGCATGCACTAAGCTGCAACACCAGAGCCCCAAGACCCTCCACAGAACCATATCAATTAGTGTAAAAGTGTAAAAATGGCAGGATCACAGGACGATGCACTGCTTAAGCAAATGCATCTATCAACCTCAGAATTAGCAAATTGGCATACAATAGTACAAATGAAAATATAAATGTATAAATATAGCATAACAATTGTGCAAAAAATAGGATAGCATGGACCAAAACCATTCAGCACATTCCAGATAGCATAAAGAGACCATAGAATGTCATCTACAATATAGATGCTCCTTCATGGGGCAAACAATGAAATAATAGACGTGCTTCCAACTTTTTCATCTTTTCCAACAACCAGGGCCAATGGTGTAGTGATGTAAAAAGGATTGCTCATAAAGCCATAGAAGCACACGTTCCACCGAAGGAGAGAAGAGAAGAATATAGCATAAAACCTTTTAAAACCAAAGGTCACCTGCGCATAAATGCGCTACTCACGGGACCGATCAGGAAAGCAGGCATTCAGATATTTCGGTCGGTTCGCCGCTCATGGCGTGCGTTCCACCGCCAGGAAGTGATGTCACTGGTAAAGCCGAGAGAACGTGAACAGGATGTTGCGTCGACGCGTTTCGCCCCTCCCCCAGGGCGTTATCAAAGACTTAACATCCTGCCGGCATGTAAACCTTTTATGTTATGTTCAGTGAGTGACAGCCATTTACGGCCAATGGGTGAAAAGTTACCCATTCCTTCCTCTATCATCATATCCTGTTTGCAAAGATAAAACTTTACTCAATGGTCGGAGACAAACAACTCCAATATGCAGATAGATATTTACAGCATTTTCATGAGGAAAACATCTTAGCGCTCACTGCCTTCCACAGAACAAAGTATATACAAAACAAAGAATACTAACATCAGGATATTTATATAGAAAAATTCATGCAATGTATATTGGATATCTAAACTCCTAATAATAAAAACAATATTTTAATCCATTACCAATAATATAAAAAATCTATAAGGATGGCAAAATAATATATGAAAAGATTATTTTGTACAAATGATAATAATAAAAAAATTAATAAAAAATATAATTAATGATAAAAATATATATATATAATCAAAAATATTTATTAATAACGCATCCCATATTTCACTCAATGATTTACCAATCTACCAGATTAGATACTCATGACTAAGATATGGGAAAACACTTGATCAAAAATGCATGATGGTAAGAAAAATATAATATATACGGTGCTAGAATGCACAAGATATAAAAAATATATTGAGGTATAATAGATATGTATATTTATACTACCAATTCGATAAAAAACAATTCAAGTCTAGCTCAATATTCAGGCCCAAGGGGTTCAAAGTGCGTAATCTATGTATCCACTGGGTTTCATTTTGTGAGATGTTTTGTCTAAGGTTGGAACCTCGCCAGTGATCTTAAACTCTGTCAATTCCACAGAAAGTGAGTAAGCTAGGATCTTGATTGTGGAAAAGCCTAAAATGATTGGAAAGACCATGGAATCTATAACCCTTCTTGATCCTATTAACATGCTCATTCAGCCTTATACCCAGTTGTCTGGTGGTTCTTCCTACATATTGCAGATTGCAAGGGCAAGATAGAAGGTAGGTGACATGCGTTGTACTGCAGGTGATACATTTTTTAATTGTGTACGATCTACCATCTACCATGGAGCTGAAATGGGTGGTTTTCCGCTTGCGAAATTTAGATGTTTTACATATTCCACACCTCCCACAACTATAGAACCCAACACTATCTAGGAAAGTGCATGTCTTTCTAGGGGGATCTATAACATTATGTGCTAGCTGGAGCCTCAAAGTGGGCGGTTTGGTATAAATAAAATTTGGCTGTCTTGGCAGCACCTTCCTCAGGTCATCATCCTGATGAAGGAGAGGCCAATGTCTCTTTATAATTCTCTCCAGGTCTCGATACTGTCTGTTAAAACCTGTGATGAAGGATAGACTAAAATTGTTTTCCCCTTTTGATTTAGATTTAAACAGATCATCCCTATTCATTTCCCCGACTGTTTGTTTTATCTTCTCTAAATTTTCCAGACTGTAGCCTTTTTCTTGGAATCTTTTCACCATGGTGTTGGCTTGCAAGTTATAGTCACTTAGGTTACTGCAGTTTCTTCTAATCCTAAGTAGCTGACTTTTGGGGATACCCCCTAGCCATCTAGGGTGGTGGCAGCTCGTCAGGGGGATATACCCATTTCGGTCAACATCTTTGAAGAAAGTGCGGGTGAGTACTTTATTACCTTCCCTAAACAATGTTAGGTCTAAAAATTAATTTGTTGGTAACTAAAGCATTCGGAAAAGGATGATAAGGGAGGGGGGGTGGTAATATTAAACAAAGCTGATTATTTGGAGGAATTAAATAGATTGGTTGGAGACCAGGATACGTATGAAAAGTTGAAAAACAATCCCACTAAGAAATTCAAATCAAAATTAAAAAATCTAGTTAAAACAGCAACTGATGAGGGTATTTTAAAGAAAAAAGAGGCTAGATACCTTACCCCGGATGCACCACGGGTACCGGTGATTTATCAATTGCCAAAGATTCATAAAAATAAATCTAAACCCCCAGGTCGACCAATAATCAGCGGGATTGGATCCCTCTTTTCTAGACTTGGTGAATACCTAGACTGTTTCCTGCAACCACTCACCAAAAAATATCCTGCATACCTTAAAGATAGCAGGGAACTTATCGAATTAACTAAGACCATAACAATAGATGATAATTGTTTGCTTGCAAGTATTGATGTAAATTCACTCTATACCAACATCCAACAAGAACATGCGTTAGAAGCAGTAGGATGGGCATTAGAGGATACAGACATAAAATTAAAACAAAAGGAGTTTATTTTAAAAGCTTTGGATCTAGCAATGAGCCATAACTTTTTTTGGCACCAAAAGGAATACTATAGACAAAAGAAAGGGGTCGCAATGGGCGCCAAGTATGCACCTTCAGTGGCAAATCTGTTCATGAGCTTTTGGGAGGATGAGGCCATCTACCGATCCAATATCCCGGAGCTCAGGTTATATAAGAGGTACATAGACGATATCCTGATCATTTGGGCAGGATCGCCCGACTCCTTTTCAGAATTTATGGCCAAAATAAGTAACAATAGGTTTGGTATATCCTTTTCCGAATGCTTTAGTTACCAACAAATTAATTTTTTAGACCTAACATTGTTTAGGGAAGGTAATAAAGTACTCACCCGCACTTTCTTCAAAGATGTTGACCGAAATGGGTATATCCCCCTGACGAGCTGCCACCACCCTAGATGGCTAGGGGGTATCCCCAAAAGTCAGCTACTTAGGATTAGAAGAAACTGCAGTAACCTAAGTGACTATAACTTGCAAGCCAACACCATGGTGAAAAGATTCCAAGAAAAAGGCTACAGTCTGGAAAATTTAGAGAAGATAAAACAAACAGTCGGGGAAATGAATAGGGATGATCTGTTTAAATCTAAATCAAAAGGGGAAAACAATTTTAGTCTATCCTTCATCACAGGTTTTAACAGACAGTATCGAGACCTGGAGAGAATTATAAAGAGACATTGGCCTCTCCTTCATCAGGATGATGACCTGAGGAAGGTGCTGCCAAGACAGCCAAATTTTATTTATACCAAACCGCCCACTTTGAGGCTCCAGCTAGCACATAATGTTATAGATCCCCCTAGAAAGACATGCACTTTCCTAGATAGTGTTGGGTTCTATAGTTGTGGGAGGTGTGGAATATGTAAAACATCTAAATTTCGCAAGCGGAAAACCACCCATTTCAGCTCCATGGTAGATGGTAGATCGTACACAATTAAAAAATTTATCACCTGCAGTACAACGCATGTCACCTACCTTCTATCTTGCCCTTGCAATCTGCAATATGTAGGAAGAACCACCAGACAACTGGGTATAAGGCTGAATGAGCATGTTAATAGGATCAAGAAGGGTTATAGATTCCATGGTCTTTCCAATCATTTTAGGCTTTTCCACAATCAAGATCCTAGCTTACTCACTTTCTGTGGAATTGACAGAGTTGAAGATCACTGGCGAGGTTCCAACCTTAGACAAAACATCTCACAAAATGAAACCCAGTGGATACATAGATTACGCACTTTGAACCCCTTGGGCCTGAATATTGAGCTAGACTTGAATTGTTTTTTATCGAATTGGTAGTATAAATATACATATCTATTATACCTCAATATATTTTTTATATCTTGTGCATTCTAGCACCGTATATATTATATTTTTCTTACCATCATGCATTTTTGATCAAGTGTTTTCCCATATCTTAGTCATGAGTATCTAATCTGGTAGATTGGTAAATCATTGAGTGAAATATGGGATGCGTTATTAATAAATATTTTTGATTATATATATATATTTTTATCATTAATTATATTTTTTATTAATTTTTTTATTATTATCATTTGTACAAAATAATCTTTTCATATATTATTTTGCCATCCTTATAGATTTTTTATATTATTGGTAATGGATTAAAATATTGTTTTTATTATTAGGAGTTTAGATATCCAATATACATTGCATGAATTTTTCTATATAAATATCCTGATGTTAGTATTCTTTGTTTTGTATATACTTTGTTCTGTGGAAGGCAGTGAGCGCTAAGATGTTTTCCTCATGAAAATGCTGTAAATATCTATCTGCATATTGGAGTTGTTTGTCTCCGACCATTGAGTAAAGTTTTATCTTTGCAAACAGGATATGATGATAGAGGAAGGAATGGGTAACTTTTCACCCATTGGCCGTAAATGGCTGTCACTCACTGAACATAACATAAAAGGTTTACATGCCGGCAGGATGTTAAGTCTTTGATAACGCCCTGGGGGAGGGGCGAAACGCGTCGACGCAACATCCTGTTCACGTTCTCTCGGCTTTACCAGTGACATCACTTCCTGGCGGTGGAACGCACGCCATGAGCGGCGAACCGACCGAAATATCTGAATGCCTGCTTTCCTGATCGGTCCCGTGAGTAGCGCATTTATGCGCAGGTGACCTTTGGTTTTAAAAGGTTTTATGCTATATTCTTCTCTTCTCTCCTTCGGTGGAACGTGTGCTTCTATGGCTTTATGAGCAATCCTTTTTACATCACTACACCATTGGCCCTGGTTGTTGGAAAAGATGAAAAAGTTGGAAGCACGTCTATTATTTCATTGTTTGCCCCATGAAGGAGCATCTATATTGTAGATGACATTCTATGGTCTCTTTATGCTATCTGGAATGTGCTGAATGGTTTTGGTCCATGCTATCCTATTTTTTGCACAATTGTTATGCTATATTTATACATTTATATTTTCATTTGTACTATTGTATGCCAATTTGCTAATTCTGAGGTTGATAGATGCATTTGCTTAAGCAGTGCATCGTCCTGTGATCCTGCCATTTTTACACTTTTACACTAATTGATATGGTTCTGTGGAGGGTCTTGGGGCTCTGGTGTTGCAGCTTAGTGCATGCACTCTGAGCGTTGGCTCGGATGCACGAGCTGCAGGTCCAGTTCTCTGACACATCCATATTTATACCTACGTGTCACTTTACCAACACTTGGGGTGTTTTGTGTTTTCTGTTTTTTGTGTTTATATATTTACACATTTAGTTGCTAGCGCAGTCCACTTGGTTTATACATCTTCAAAGTACAGTACTTTCACTCTGCTGCTGCAACAAAGTTTCATTTTTTCTCTCACAAAAGAACCTGCTTAATACTATTTATTTGCAAGCGCTGTATTGTATGATTTTATGTTTCACAAGTAAGAGCACTTGGTCACAGCAGCTGCATTTTCTTATGATGGAGATTTTCACTCTTATTAATGACAGGAGTATTAATGCGGACGAATTTTTCTCGTCCAATAATGAACAATCTGATATCAATTCGGATTTCAAACATCTCAGGGGAGCCCTTGATAAGCAAGTCAGGACTTGGTGGGATATTTTTTCCCTTAGAAAGTATGTGAAAGATGGGATGACCCCCAGACGGCTCAGATGGGATTTAGCTCCCAATGATGGGCTCCTAGACAAAGATCTCGAGGGTGAATGGTTCTCCTTTTTTAATAGCGCAGAGAGGAAACTCTTAGAAATGCTAATAGCAAGAAAGGAGAGAAAATTAAAACTAATTGAGGTTAACATTAATGGAATCAAATCCAAATTAGGCCCCCTTATTACTTCTGGGGAATGTAAGGACAAATTAAAACAGCTCCAGGATTTTGTAGATAAATTGGATAAGGACACCCAGAAGAAAAAAATTAAAAAATTCATTAGAGATACCAATGACTATAAATCCAACAAAGTCTATAAATGGCAAGAAATGGGGGAGGAGTCCAATACTGCACTTAACCCTATGGAAACAGAGCCAATCCGAGTGCTGGATACTATCAAAACTCCTGTGAGAAAGTTTGTTGACTCTCAAAAAGACTCTGCCAAAACCACTCATAGTGGTCAGGTAAACAACTACTATGGTGCATCAGCATCCGGATATAGTGTACCCACATATAACCGTTTTGAACCCCTTGAGTATGATCACCCCTATCCATCCCAAGGGGGTCCCTATGGGCAGAGGGGCTATGACCATAGAGGATCCCATAACCAAAGAGGATATAATAGAGGAGGAGGATATAGGGGACAGCCTTGGGCTCATAATCAGCCTGACTATTATCCTCCAACAAACAGAGGAAGGGGATGGCATCCCAGTAACCAGAGAGGGGATTTTCAGAGGAGAGGATCAGGGGGACCCCCCACCACGAGAGGGAGGGGTGCCACAACTCCCAGGGGCTGGGGGAGAGACCAGAGTCCACCAGAGGAGTGGAGACCATGGTACCCCATGACCCCACAATCAAATCAAGAAAACAGAGGAGAACAAGAGGATGCAGAGGAGGGAAAAGGAAAGCGAAGAAGAATGGTTTAATGGAGGGAATTTTTAACTTAAGTGATGTAAACTTTTCTCAAGAAGAATTGAAAGTTTTAGATTTAGGCCTGAAATATGCCATGGAAAAAAATCTTAATAAATTCGATGTGTTCATTGATTTACAGAAATTTATAAGAAAAGTAAATATAAAAAAACATTTTTCTAATAAAGCAATAGCATCAAATTCCCCGGAAGAGGAATACATACATACAACTTTGAAGAATAACTCAATACTCAACCCCCAGATTAGTAATAATCATTTCGTTGGGGTGTTCAAATCTCTGGTGGAACAGGATTTGGACAAGCTTGTTGTCAAACCCCAAAGGAGAAAAAAAGATTTAGAGAGAGGTTTGGAGACACTGATAAAAAACAAAAATATAGTGATCAGGTCGGCTGATAAGGGAGGGGGGGTGGTAATATTAAACAAAGCTGATTATTTGGAGGAATTAAATAGATTGGTTGGAGACCAGGATACGTATGAAAAGTTGAAAAACAATCCCACTAAGAAATTCAAATCAAAATTAAAAAATCTAGTTAAAACAGCAACTGATGAGGGTATTTTAAAGAAAAAAGAGGCTAGATACCTTACCCCGGATGCACCACGGGTACCGGTGATTTATCAATTGCCAAAGATTCATAAAAATAAATCTAAACCCCCAGGTCGACCAATAATCAGCGGGATTGGATCCCTCTTTTCTAGACTTGGTGAATACCTAGACTGTTTCCTGCAACCACTCACCAAAAAATATCCTGCATACCTTAAAGATAGCAGGGAACTTATCGAATTAACTAAGACCATAACAATAGATGATAATTGTTTGCTTGCAAGTATTGATGTAAATTCACTCTATACCAACATCCAACAAGAACATGCGTTAGAAGCAGTAGGATGGGCATTAGAGGATACAGACATAAAATTAAAACAAAAGGAGTTTATTTTAAAAGCTTTGGATCTAGCAATGAGCCATAACTTTTTTTGGCACCAAAAGGAATACTATAGACAAAAGAAAGGGGTCGCAATGGGCGCCAAGTATGCACCTTCAGTGGCAAATCTGTTCATGAGCTTTTGGGAGGATGAGGCCATCTACCGATCCAATATCCCGGAGCTCAGGTTATATAAGAGGTACATAGACGATATCCTGATCATTTGGGCAGGATCGCCCGACTCCTTTTCAGAATTTATGGCCAAAATAAGTAACAATAGGTTTGGTATATCCTTTTCCGAATGCTTTAGTTACCAACAAATTAATTTTTTAGACCTAACATTGTTTAGGGAAGGTAATAAAGTACTCACCCGCACTTTCTTCAAAGATGTTGACCGAAATGGGTATATCCCCCTGACGAGCTGCCACCACCCTAGATGGCTAGGGGGTATCCCCAAAAGTCAGCTACTTAGGATTAGAAGAAACTGCAGTAACCTAAGTGACTATAACTTGCAAGCCAACACCATGGTGAAAAGATTCCAAGAAAAAGGCTACAGTCTGGAAAATTTAGAGAAGATAAAACAAACAGTCGGGGAAATGAATAGGGATGATCTGTTTAAATCTAAATCAAAAGGGGAAAACAATTTTAGTCTATCCTTCATCACAGGTTTTAACAGACAGTATCGAGACCTGGAGAGAATTATAAAGAGACATTGGCCTCTCCTTCATCAGGATGATGACCTGAGGAAGGTGCTGCCAAGACAGCCAAATTTTATTTATACCAAACCGCCCACTTTGAGGCTCCAGCTAGCACATAATGTTATAGATCCCCCTAGAAAGACATGCACTTTCCTAGATAGTGTTGGGTTCTATAGTTGTGGGAGGTGTGGAATATGTAAAACATCTAAATTTCGCAAGCGGAAAACCACCCATTTCAGCTCCATGGTAGATGGTAGATCGTACACAATTAAAAAATTTATCACCTGCAGTACAACGCATGTCACCTACCTTCTATCTTGCCCTTGCAATCTGCAATATGTAGGAAGAACCACCAGACAACTGGGTATAAGGCTGAATGAGCATGTTAATAGGATCAAGAAGGGTTATAGATTCCATGGTCTTTCCAATCATTTTAGGCTTTTCCACAATCAAGATCCTAGCTTACTCACTTTCTGTGGAATTGACAGAGTTGAAGATCACTGGCGAGGTTCCAACCTTAGACAAAACATCTCACAAAATGAAACCCAGTGGATACATAGATTACGCACTTTGAACCCCTTGGGCCTGAATATTGAGCTAGACTTGAATTGTTTTTTATCGAATTGGTAGTATAAATATACATATCTATTATACCTCAATATATTTTTTATATCTTGTGCATTCTAGCACCGTATATATTATATTTTTCTTACCATCATGCATTTTTGATCAAGTGTTTTCCCATATCTTAGTCATGAGTATCTAATCTGGTAGATTGGTAAATCATTGAGTGAAATATGGGATGCGTTATTAATAAATATTTTTGATTATATATATATATTTTTATCATTAATTATATTTTTTATTAATTTTTTTATTATTATCATTTGTACAAAATAATCTTTTCATATATTATTTTGCCATCCTTATAGATTTTTTATATTATTGGTAATGGATTAAAATATTGTTTTTATTATTAGGAGTTTAGATATCCAATATACATTGCATGAATTTTTCTATATAAATATCCTGATGTTAGTATTCTTTGTTTTGTATATACTTTGTTCTGTGGAAGGCAGTGAGCGCTAAGATGTTTTCCTCATGAAAATGCTGTAAATATCTATCTGCATATTGGAGTTGTTTGTCTCCGACCATTGAGTAAAGTTTTATCTTTGCAAACAGGATATGATGATAGAGGAAGGAATGGGTAACTTTTCACCCATTGGCCGTAAATGGCTGTCACTCACTGAACATAACATAAAAGGTTTACATGCCGGCAGGATGTTAAGTCTTTGATAACGCCCTGGGGGAGGGGCGAAACGCGTCGACGCAACATCCTGTTCACGTTCTCTCGGCTTTACCAGTGACATCACTTCCTGGCGGTGGAACGCACGCCATGAGCGGCGAACCGACCGAAATATCTGAATGCCTGCTTTCCTGATCGGTCCCGTGAGTAGCGCATTTATGCGCAGGTGACCTTTGGTTTTAAAAGGTTTTATGCTATATTCTTCTCTTCTCTCCTTCGGTGGAACGTGTGCTTCTATGGCTTTATGAGCAATCCTTTTTACATCACTACACCATTGGCCCTGGTTGTTGGAAAAGATGAAAAAGTTGGAAGCACGTCTATTATTTCATTGTTTGCCCCATGAAGGAGCATCTATATTGTAGATGACATTCTATGGTCTCTTTATGCTATCTGGAATGTGCTGAATGGTTTTGGTCCATGCTATCCTATTTTTTGCACAATTGTTATGCTATATTTATACATTTATATTTTCATTTGTACTATTGTATGCCAATTTGCTAATTCTGAGGTTGATAGATGCATTTGCTTAAGCAGTGCATCGTCCTGTGATCCTGCCATTTTTACACTTTTACACTAATTGATATGGTTCTGTGGAGGGTCTTGGGGCTCTGGTGTTGCAGCTTAGTGCATGCACTCTGAGCGTTGGCTCGGATGCACGAGCTGCAGGTCCAGTTCTCTGACACATCCATATTTATACCTACGTGTCACTTTACCAACACTTGGGGTGTTTTGTGTTTTCTGTTTTTTGTGTTTATATATTTACACATTTAGTTGCTAGCGCAGTCCACTTGGTTTATACATCTTCAAAGTACAGTACTTTCACTCTGCTGCTGCAACAAAGTTTCATTTTTTCTCTCACAAAAGAACCTGCTTAATACTATTTATTTGCAAGCGCTGTATTGTATGATTTTAACAATGCACTTTAGTAGAGGGATTTCCGTTTGTTTCGGCCAACCTTACCATAATGTCACTGGATATGATGCCGTATTTTTCCAACAAGAGAATTGTGCGCAATCTAAGAAAACCAGCTTCAATGACTAATGGATTCCATGCTATGGAAAGCTTCCCTTGAAGTGGAATTTCCATTTGACGGATCTAGCACCCAGAAAAACTAGGAACCAAAAATAAAAAGAAACTAGCAGATCCTTATGTCATAAGAGCAGAGTTTTGTGGTTTAGAGAGCTGTTCCGCTACGTGTTATGGTGAATGCTGAGCTTACCTCTTCCTGCTGAGTCACACAACTGCTACCTCTCCAAGAAGACAATGGTACTATATGAACACACTAACACTGAAACTGGCAAAATAAAGGTTATAACTAAGGTAACTGGTGGAAAATAGAGAGAATATGTAATGCCCTTAGGTTTCTGTCATCTATGTCTTAATAAGTGAAACTTTGATAAAAATTTTTATTTGTCCCGTTATGATAAATCCTGTATATGATCATACAGCACTGTCAACTCACGACAGGAGAAATGTTAAAAAAGTTTTGGCACTAAGATAACATTTCAGTATGCAAATTCTTCTGAAAAAATACTTTATCACAATAAATGACAAAAAATATTATGTTATTACAATTGAATTATTTATTAAAATAACAAAATATGTGGAAATTGGGTGGTCATGTACTACATATGTATAAAGGTGCATACAGTATATAAGAACTGATACTTTTTTCACTAGTCGCTGATGCACCCACATTCACATATGATTCACTCATCAAGACAGAAATAAAGGTGCGGTGGCATTTCTTACAGGGCATTTCCACAGACTCACTTTAGGAGTTGCCTTTATGATACTTTCAAGCATAAGAACAGTTTGAAAAACTGCTGTTTCTTTCTGACTGCTAAATATTTCAATGCCTCTTTTGGGGAATTTGCTGATACCTATTTCTTCTTCAGCTTCAGGTGACAGCTCTGTTGTTTCAATATTATATATATTTTTTTTATCTGTAAGTTCAGTTTGTATAAGCAAGGTAAGGAAGACATAGTGAGGATAAATTACTAAAGGAGTTGAGAATCTTCACACAAAAATGTTTTGAAAATATTTGCTATAATTATCCAATCATGTGCAAAGCAAATCATTGTTTAGTTATTGCATCTGTACGTGACTGGATAACTCATGTGAATTTTCACACAATTTACTGTGTGAAGATTCTTAACTCCTTTAGAGGATCAGCTCAAGGAAGATAATAGAAAACTTAAAGTGATTGTAAAGGTAGAAGGTTTTTTATCTTAATATATTCTATGCATTAGGATAAAAATCCTTCTGTGCGCAGCAGCCCCTCTCAGCCCCCCTAATACTTACCTGAGCCCCATGTAGATCCAGCGATGTTGCAGGAGTGTCTCAGCTGCCTGGGAATCCCCTCCTCATTGGCTGAGACAGCAGAGCGGCGCCATTGGCTCCCACTGCTGTCAATCAAAGTAAGTTAGCCAATGAGGAGAGAAAGGGGGCGCGACCCATGTCTGAATGGACACAGGGAGCTGCGACTCGGCTCGGGTGCCCCCATAGCAAGCTGCTTCCTGTGGGGGCACTCAACAGGAAGGAGGGGCCAGGAGCACCGAAGAGGGACCCGAGAAGAGGAGGATCTGGGCTGCTGTGTGCAAAACCACTGCACAGAGGAGGTAAGTATAACAATGTTTGTTATTTTTAACAAAAAAAAAATGAGACTTTAGTATCACTATAAAGGATAATTGAGCTTTCAGTGAAGTGTCCCGAAACACCCTCTCCTCTCATTAAAATGACCATAAAAGACCTCAGATGCAAACTCCAGGCTACATTCTCCTGTGAGCACTGCAACAGTGGCTCTGCATCAAGTGATGTGGCAAACCACATGACCACTGATTAAGGCATTACTAGGGGACTAAGGAATGGCAAGGTCTACACACTCAGTATAGTCACACAAAGTTACAATTTACAATCTATTTTATAAATCAGGCACATTTTTTATTAACTAAACCATACAGAAACCCCCCAAAAAATGAACATATATAGCTTTCAAACAATTTGTAAATATGATCAATGCCAACAAATGAACATCTACATTTTGAAGGAGTAAGCTTTAGAAAGTATTTAGTTCTTCATCTAAATCAGTGGTCTCCAAACTGCGGCTTGGATGTGGCCCTTTGCTTTCCTTTATCCGGCCTTTGGGACACTATTCCTCCCACTGGCATTAACAGTGGGATATAATTTCTCCCACTGACACTAACCGTAAGGCATTATTCCTCCCTCTAATACCAATAATGGGACATTATTCCTCTCACTGACACCAATACTTGCACACTATTCCTCCCACTGACACCAACAATGGGCCAGGGGGTCAAGTCCTGGGGGAAAAAGTGTGGGAACTCACCCAAGATCCCCCCCCCCACCTCAAAAATAAAAAGTGAGTACACCTCTCACATTTTTGTAAATATTTTATCATATCTTTTCATGTGACAACACTGAAGAAATGACACTTTGCTACAATGTAAAGCAGTGAGTGTACAGCTTGTATAACAGTGTAAATTTGCTGTCCCCTCAAAATAACTCAACACACAGTCATTTAGGTCTAAACCGTTGGCAAAAAAAGTGAGTACACCCCTAAGTGAAAACGTCCAAATTGGGCCCAATTAGCTATTTTCCCTCCTCAAGGTCTCAGGTGTGAATGGAGAGCAGGTGTGTTAAATTTGGTGTTATCGCTCTCACTCTCTCATACTGGTCACTGGAAGTTCAACATGGTACCTCATGGCAAAGAACTCTGAGGATCTGAAAAAAAAGAATTGTTGCTCTACATAAAGAAGGCCTAGGCTATAAGAAGATTGACAAGTCCCTGAAACTGAGCTGCAGCACGATGGCCAAGACCATACAGCGGTTTAACAGAACAGGTTCCACTCAGAACAGGCCTTCGCCACTGTCGACCAAAGAAGTTGAGTGCACGTGCTCAGCGTCATATCCAGAGGTTGTCTTTGGGAAATAGACGTATGAGTGAGTACACCCGTAAGTGAAAATGTCCAAATTGGGCCCAATTAGCCATTTCCCCTCCCCAGTGTCATGTGACTTGTTAGTGTTACAAGGTCTTAGGTTTGAATGGGGAGCAGATGTATTAAATTTGGTGTTTTTGCTCTCGCTCTCTCATACTGGTCACTGGAAGTTCAACATGGCACCTCATGGCAAAGAACTCTCTGAGGATCTGAAAAAAAGAATTGTTGCTCTGAAGATTGCAAAGACCCTGAAACTGAGCTGCAGCACAGTGGCCAAGTCCATACAGAACAGGACAGGTTCCACTCAGAACAGGCCTCGCCATGGTCGACCAAAGAAGTTGAGTCCACATGCTCAGCGTTATGAGTGCTGCCAGCATTGCTGCAGAGGTTGAAGGGGTGGGGGGTTCAGCCTGTCAGTGCTCAGACCATACGCCGCACACTGCATCAAATTGGTCTGTATGGCTGTCATTCCAGAAGGAATCCTTTTCTAAAGATGATGCACAAGAAAGCCCGCAAACAGTTTGCTAAAGACAAGCAGACAAGGGACATTGATTACTGGAACCATGTCCTGCGGTCTGATGAGACCAAGATAAACGTATTTGGTTCAGATGGTATCATGCATGTGTGGCGGCAACCAGGTGAGGAGTATAAAGATAAGTGTGTCTTGTCTACATTCAAGCATGGTGGTGGAGTGCATGATTGCTGCCGGCACTGGGGAGCTACAGTTCATTGAGGGAACCATGAATGCCAACATGTACTGTGATATACTGAAGCAGAGCATGATCCCCTCCCTTCAGGGACTGGGCCACAGGGCAGTATTCAAACATGATAACGACCCCAAACACATCTCCAAGATGACCACTGCCTTGCTAAAGAAGCTGAGGGTAAAGGTGATGGACTGGCCAAGCATGTCTCCAGACCTAAACCCTATTGAGCATCTGTGGGTTATCCTCAAACAGAAGGTAGAGGAGCGCAAGGTCTCTAACATCCACCAGCTCTGTGATGTCGTCATGGAGGAGTGGAAGAGGACTCCAGTGGTAACCTGTGAAACTCTGGTGAACTCCATGCCCAAGATGGTTAAGGCAGTGCTGGAAAATACCAGTAGTCTTACAAAATATTGATACTTTGGACCCAATTTGGACATTTTCACTTAGGGGTGTACTTACTTTTGTTGCCAGTGGTTTAGACATTAACCACTTCCCGACCGGCACGCCGATGTACGTTGGCAGAATGGCACGGCTGGGCAAATGGGCGTACAGGTACGTCCCTTTGTATTTGCCGGCCAGGGGCTCTGTGGGTCTGGTCGCGGGTCCTGCGGACTCGATCGCCGCGGGGATACCCGCGATCGCCTCACGGAGAGGACGAACGGGGAGACACTGATGTAAACAGCATCTCCCCGTTCTGCCTACTGACAGTGTCACTGATCTCTGCTCCCTGTCATCGGGAGCAGAGATCAGTTATGTGTCACAGCTAGCCCATCCCCCCTACAGTTAGAATCACTCCCTAGTACTGACTTAACCCCTACCCACCCCATAGTGGTTAACCCCTTCACTGCCAGTGTCATTTACACAGGAATCAGTGCATTTTTATAGCACTGATTGCTGTATAAATGACAATGGTCCCAAAAATGTGTCAAAAATGTTCGATGTGTCCGCCATAATGTCGCAGTCACAATAAAAATCGCTGATCGCCGCCATTACTAGTAAAAAAAAAAATTATTAATAAAGATGCCATAAAACTATCCCCTATTTTGTAAACGCTATAGCTTTTGCGCAAACCAATCAATAAACGCTTACTGCGATTTTTACCAAAAATATGTAGAAGAATACGGATCGGCCTAAACTGAGGAAAAAACATTTTTTTTATATATTTTTGGGGGATATTTATTATAGCAAAATGTAAAAAAATAATGCGTTTTTTTCAAAATTGTCGCTCTTATATTGTTTATAGCGCAAAGAATAAAAAAAATCGCAGAGGTGATCAAATACCACCAAAAGAAAGCTCTATTTGTGGGGAAAAAATTACATCAATTTTGTTTGGGAGCCACATTGCACGACCGCGCAATTGTCAGTTAAAGTTGACGCAGTGCCGAATCGCAAAAAGTGCTCTGGTCAGGAAGGGGGTAAAATCTTCCGGGGCTGAAGCGGTTAATGGCTGTGTGTTGAGTGATTTTGAGGGGACAGCACATTTGCACTGTTATACAAGCTGTACACTCACTACTTTACATTGTAGCAAAGTGTCATTTCTTCAGTTTTGTCACATGAAAAGATATAATAAAATATTTACAAAAATTTGAGGGGTGTACTCACTTTTGTGAGATACTGTATGTATATATATAATAAATACTCCATGTGTGGACATGCTACAGGAGATGGTCAGAGAGTGTGCGGACATGCAACAGCAGATGATCAGAGAGTGTGCGGACATGATACAAGAGATGGTCAGAGACTTCAGATATGATACAAGAGGTGGTCAGAGACTGCAGACATGATACAAGAGATGGTCAGAGACTGCAGACCTACTAAAAGAGATTGGCAGAGACTGCAGACATACTACAGGAGATGGTCAGAGACTGCAGACAAGGTACAGGAGATGGTCAGAGACTGTAAACTTGATACAAGAGATAGTCAGAGACTGCAGACATGATACAAGAGATGGTCAGAGATTGCAGACATAGTACAGGAGATGGTCAGAGACTGTGGACATGATATAAGAGATGGTCAGAGACTGCGGACATGATACAAGAGATGATCAGAGACTGCGGACATGATAGAATATGGAAGTGTACTAGGGGGCCCGGAGAGCACAGGGGGAGCAGAGAGCACTGGAGGAGCCAAAGAGCACTGGGGGGCTGGAGAGCATGGGGGGGCTAGAGAGCATTGCAGGGGAGATGGAGAGCACCAGGGGGGGTCAAAGAGCGCAGGGGGTGGAGAGCACTGGGGGGTAGGGTAAACCGGGGGGATTGAGAGCACGGGGGCGGGGAGCACTGGCGGAGCCGATTATCACTGGGGGAACTGGAGAGCACTGGGGGGGCCTAGGGAGCACAGGGGGCGGAGAGCACTGGGGGGAGAGTTGAACAGAAATGGGGGGGAACTGGAGAGCACTGGGGGGAGACTGAAGAGCACTGGGGGGCAAGCAACAGAAGTTGGATAGGAGGAGCGACAGGGGCACCTGCATATAGAGGAATTGATTTTTCCATATTCCTCCTGCAGCCTCTGATTGCCTGATTCTCCTCCTCTCCCTCCTACAGGCATTCAGCGGCTGCAGGAGGAATATGGAAAAATCAATTCCTCTATTTGTAGCTGCCCCCGCCGCTCCTTCTAACCAGGCACAAAAGGAGGCTGCACGGACACTCACTTTCCAGTCCGGTGGCGGCATCAGAGGATGGGATTCCTTGCAGATTTACGGTCATGGGGTAGCTAGTTTCCGCCCCCGGTACTGACTGCTGATCTGAATAGACAGCCGGGCTGAAGGAGCAGCCCAGCTACTGCAGCAGCTTTCACCTCATGGATATGCGGCGTGGCGTTGCCGGCCTGACACCCCCCAAATGTGGCACCCGGGGACGGACCGCCCCCGCACCCACTTTGGTACGCCACTGCCTGCTACACAGCTCGCATTAATTCACAGGCCAGTCCTGCAGGATGCGGCTGCTAACAGGAATGGTGTTCCTGCTGTGGAAAAAGTACAGAAACACCGTTCCCATGTGTTCCTTCAGGGCTCGAGCCCTGCAATGGGCCTTATTCCTCCCACTGACACCAATAATGGGACACTATTCCTCTCACAGACACCAACAAAGGGCCTTATTCCTCTGACTTACACCAACAATGGAACACTATTCCTCCCACTGACACCAATAATTGGACACTATTCCTCTCACAGACACCAAAAAAGGGCCTTATTCCTCTGACTGACACCAATAATGAAACACTATTGCTCCCACTGATACCAACAATGGGACACTATTTCTCTAATGCCAAAATAGGGCATTGTTTACTACCACTTCCACCAGGATCTACTCCCACTGGCCACAGTTAGGCCCCTCTAAGGTCTGAAGGACAGTAAACTGGCCCTTTGTTTAGAAAGTTTGGAGACCCCTGATCTATATTACAGACAGATGTGTACCAAGCTCTCATAAGATTAAGGGCGTCGGCGGTAAAGCGCCGCTATTTTTAGCGGCAATTTACCGTCTTTTCTGCACCGCTTTTCACCCCCGCTAATGGACGAAAAAAGGTTACTTTGCCGGCGCTGCCCATTGATTTCAATGGGCAGGAGTGCCTTAGGAATGGTGTATACACCTCTCCTAAAGCACCTCCAAGGTGCTGCTTGCAGAACTTTTTTTAGCGTCCTGCCAGCGCACCGCTCCAGTGTGAAAGCACTCAGGCTTTCACACTGGAGTGACAGGAGAGGCGCTTTACAGGCGCTTTGCAGGCGCTATTTTAGGTGCTGTAGCGCCTGTAAAGGGCCTCAGTATGAAAGTAGCCTTATGCCCTGTACACACGGTCTAACATTGATCGGACATTCCGACAACAAAATCCATGGATTTTTTCCGACGGATGTTGGCTCAAACTTGTCTTGCATACACACGGTCACACAAAGTTGTCGGAAAATCCGATCGTTCTAAGCGCGGTGACGTAAAACACGTACGTCAGGACTATAAACGAGGCAGTAGCCAATAGCTTTAATTAAACATTAATTCCGAGCATGCGTGGAACTTTGTGAGTCGGATTTGTGTACACACGATCGGAATTTCCGACAACGGATTTTGTTGTCGGAAAATTTTATAGCAAGCTCTCAAACTTTGTGTGTTAGAAATTCCGATGGAAAATGTGATGGAGCCCACACACGGTCGGAATTTCTGATGACAAGGTCCTATCACACATTTTCTGTCGGAAAATCCAACCGTGTGTACAGGGCATTAGAGTCTACAAGAAGTAAAAGGCCTTAAAAATGAATTGCAGACACAGAAATGTTCACATTATCCTTTCCCACTATAATTTTTTGTATGAATCTGTAAGGGTTTGTTATACACTGTATAAGGAATATAATTGCCACATTACATTTAAGTTTTATCTCCTAACTATTCACATTTATGTGGTTCCTGTCTACTGACTCACCTTTTACCCATTGTTACTGAACTGGCAGATTAGTTAGCTAGTCGACCATTGTATGCAGTGTCTTCTTTTACGGCTAAGGTGTGTGCAGTCGTGGCTGGTAGTGGAGGGGGTTTTGTGTCTGCCTTCTCACGCCCTACCTGAAACCTGACACAGCAACCTTGGTGATCCCTAATACCTGAAACCTGACACAGCAACCTTGGTGATCCCTAATAATGCCCCAATCACTGCCCATAGCATCAATAATGATGTCATGCAGACCCACACTGAAGTGCACACAGGAAAATATAGTTTCCTGCTTGATAACTACTGTCTCGGGACATAAGAGCATCAAGTCATAAATCCCACAAAGCCACTTTTAAAGTGAATTGGTGCAAAGCAACATGGGAAGGAGTTTTAGGACATTAATTTAGGTATGTGGTAGAACTTTTTTAATATGAATCTTGCATGGTGATATTTGAGGAAGTCTTTAGGTCATTTGTTGCCTAAAGTTTAGTTTTACATTTTTAACAGGGTGTGCTTTTACAAATATCCTCTTCTGGAATGTAATGCACAGCTAGACTCTACATGAAATGTGATGGAATTGAACATTTTCCTCTTCTTAAAACATAGTAAACATAGCATAAATACCTAAAAGAAATGAAATCATAGCATGTTTGTACTTACATCCTATTAATACTTTTCATTTACTCCATTGAAGAACACAGGAAGCCTTATGCCCCGTACACACGATCGGAATTTCCGTCAGGAAAACCTTGGATGGTTTTTCCGACGGAATTCCGCTCAAGCTTGCCTTGCATACACACGATCACACAAAAGTTCTCTAAATTTTCGACCTTCAAGAGCGCGGTGACGTACAACACTATGACGAGCCGAGAAAATTAAGTTCAATGCTTCCGAGCATGCGTCAAATTGTTTCAGAGCATGCGTAGGAATTTTGCGAGTCGGAATTGCTACAGACGATCAGAATTTCCATTAGGAACTTTTTCAGTCGGAAAAATAGAAAACCTGCTCTCAATCTTTTGCTGGCGGAAATTCCGCCAGCAAAAGTCTGATGGAGCATACACACGGTCGGAACTTCCGATCCTTTCACATGGGTGGCTGTTCTGCCGCTGTTAAAAGCATGTTTTGTTATTTTGAAATTCCAAGACTCCAGGCACAGCGATGACTTGCATTTGTACTTTGCGATTAGCTGCGTTTACATGTGGCTGCGATTAGCTGCGTTGGAATATTCTTGACATTTCTGATGTGCTTCCTGTTGTTTTTCTTTCCTTTTTGCCACTATCCGCAGGCAAAATAGTACACTGTGATTACCTGCAGTTATGTGCAGATAGCTGCTGATAGCTGCAATAAATCGGTCCTGGACGCAGTCAAATTTATTTTTTCTAACAGCACCAAACCGTGTACCCATGTAACGAAACTGTTGCTAAATGCAGTGTGTGAATGGGGCCATAGGAAAGCATTGTCTGAGTTTAGCTGCGGTAGATAACGTGATCTATCCGCAGCTAAAAGCTGAATTCTATCCGCCCGTGTGAAAGGGGCCTTAAACCTAGTTTATCCTGCTGCTTACAGGAGAAATTGACACTGGCAAAAAAAAATTGTTGGCAAGACAAAACTAGAGAAATTTCCAGCTCAACTCACCAACCAGTCTACTTACCAACCGAATTAACCTATCTAACAGAATGCGTTAAAAACAGGTGTTTAGTTAGCACACATTTGGAAACGCATGCAAGGGCACTCCAGGGCACCCTGGAGGTAGCCCAATCCTCTTTAAAGTCACAGGGGCACGAGGCCATACATACAGTATTATGCAAGCCCAGAAGTAAAAGGAGAACATTAAATCCCTCAGAAAATGGCCAGTGAGCTACAGTTGCTTTTGTAGTCTATACCACATACGTAGCCTTGGTACCAAAAAGAGAAAAGTACAACCCAGCACAGGCCTGCTAGGTATTTATAAAAGTGAGTTACAGAGATGGGAACAGTAAAACTAACTCAGCCCTCGACTGATAACTCGAGTTCCCTAACATAATGGCCTGAGCTGAAAGTAGAGTCCTGTGTGAACTGGAACAAAGATGGGTAGTCATTGCTGACTGCTGAACTGTCACCGAACATCAGTATATTTGAAGAACTGAGAAAACCTATGCGCATTGGTTAATTGGGTAAACTTCCAGGATGTCCAATATTTGGCCTGAATCTACAAGTAGCTATTGATGACTGGAGATGACTGGAGAAACTTCCAAAAATTCAGGGCCATGGCACAGAGAAGACTTGCATACTAAAAGAACTGGGTAAACCTGTAATCTCAGGATTTCTGTATACATTGTGAATTAACCAGCAGCTGTTGATAGCAAATAAATCTCCCAAACAAACAGAAAATACCAGAGCTGAGGACACTAGAAAAAAACTGAGGCATTCTGGTTGTGGGTGAGGTTATCCTGTGCTGGCAACATTTTGTTTTACACTATACATTTCTCCTGTAGGTGGAAATATAAGCGAAGGTTTGAGACTTCTTGTGTGCCTCAATATACAAGAAAGAATGTAATACTAAAAAAATATTATACAATGGTTACATGTATAAAAAAAAGCGTTTATTGTGCGTAACTTGATTACCTTGTTTCAGTAATATCTGCATGGCATTCTTTAGTGTTTTCCTGGGGCTGGTCTTCATCTTCTGCATCAGCAGATTCTTCGGGGTCACCCTCTGCTCTCAGTGGTGTTACCTCTTCTGTGTCCTCACATTCATCCCAAACTAGTTTTCTTCTAATTGGGTGGGTGGAAACATCAGAAACCCCAAGATTACCAGTATTGGAGGCAGCTTTAGCTTTGGTTGGTGACTGGTGTCTGTTTTCATTCCTTGAAGAACTATGTAGACTATACAACCAATAAAAAGAATGACACTTAATTAACATCTGTAAATAATTCCTCATAATACTATCCAGCTCTTTCTATCCATATAAAATATATATAAATGTACACATACTTTTTAATAACAGTAACATACATAATTTACATTTCCTGATCAGACAGGTAATTTCCTAAGCAGCTGTACATATAGGTATACTATATCAATTATGGAATAGAGGTCATTGGCCATAAATAGTTCAACAGTCATTAAAGCTTGAAGTGAAACTAAACGCTATATAAATACAGTTTTTGAAGTACTTCCAAATTAATATGTTATTGTTACATTGCAGCCTATTCTGTTTCCTTGTATTCTAAAGAAGCTAACCAACCGTGACACATTTCAATACAGCTATCCTCCTGGTATTGTCACTATCAGTGTATGCATATGATGTATAAAACACTAGTGTATTTCTATAAGAGGTTTCCTCTTTCCATAGTAATAATGATGTGAAGCAACTGATTAAGCAAGTAATGATACACCAGGCCATAAGCTACCAGGGATAATTGCAATTTATTTGTTGGTCTTGATTTTGATTTTATATACAGTGAAAAGAATAACCCTCTTTAAAATAGACACATTTTGTTTCTCTGCAGCCTGAAATGAAGCCAGACACTGTTTTTGTTTTATCCAGCTGTATTTACTAACTTATAACATCAAAGTGAAAGATATAATACCAACATGTCAGAAAAAAAATCAAAAACAGAATCACTGAGTTGGAAAAAGGATCACCTCTTCCTAAAAATGACTTGTAAACTCAATCAGGTGTAGCTAATCACCTTCTCAATGGCAGACAAAGCCATTTGACTTTCCACTGTGATCAGATGTGGTGATTTTGATTAGCTCAACATGAAAAGAGCTTTCCTGGAGCATTTCAGTCCCTGATAGTGCAACTGAAGCAAACAGTCAATTATGGGTGGCAAGGCACTGTCAAAAGATCTCCGGAATAAAGCTGTGGACATGCAAAAGTCAGGAAATGGATACAAAAACATTTCAAAAGCTTTACCAATGCCTAGAAGCACAGTGAAGTCTATTAATAAGAAGTTAAAGGTATTTGGTACAACACAGACCCTCCCTGGATCAGGATGTTGGTCCAAACTGGATGAAAGAGCCAAGAGGAAACATGTCGATGAGGCTACCAAGTGGCCTACAGCAGCTCCAAATCAGTTGCAGGAGTTTATGAAAAAGAGTGGTCATTGTGTGCATGTGACAACAATATCACAAATTCTCCACAAATGTGGCTTGTATGGGGGGGGTTGCAAGAAAAAAAAAGCCACTCCTCAAGAAAGACCACATGCAGCCATGACTGAGCTTTGCCAAAGCACACCTTAAAGATTCTGAGGCCACATGGAAAAAGGTGTTATGTTCAGATGAGACTAAAATTGAATTATTTGACCTCAACACCAAACGATATGTCTGGCGGAAATCCAATACAGCTCAACATCTAAATAACACCATTTCTACAGTTAAGCATGGAGGTGGTAATATCCTGTCATGGGGGTGCTTCTCTGCAGCAGGGACTGGAGACCTTGTCAGGATAGAAGGAGAAATGGATGGGGCAAAATACTGTCATACTCTTGATGAAAATCTGCTGCCCTCTGCCAGAAAGTCGTCAATGGGAAGAAGGTTTACTGTCCAACATGACAATGACCCAAAGCAAACAGCAAAATTTACCACACATTGGTTGAAGTAGAAAGAGGTAAATGTGCTTGCATGGCCTAGTCAGAGCCCAGACTTAAACCACATTGAAAATCTGTGGAACGACTAGAAGACTTTGGTCCACAAATGGTTATTATCAAATTTAGCTGAACTTGAGCAATTCTGCATAGAAGAGTGGTCAAATATTGCAAAGTCTAGGTGTGCACAGTTAGTAGAAACATATCACAACAGACTAAAGGCTGTAATTAAAGCAAAATGTGGTTCAACAAAATACTGACACAAGGGGGTGATCATTTTTCCAACTCAGGGATTCTGTTTTTTAATTTTTTTTTTTTGGGACATGTCGGTGTTATATCTTTCACTTGGATGTTATAAGTTGCACTGTGTAAATACAGCTGGATAAAACAGAAATTTAGTCTGTTTTCATTTAGGCTGGAAAGCAACAAAATGTGATTTTTTTTAAAGGGGGTGATTCTTTTCTATACCCACTGTACATCATGATGTCATGTGGATTTTATTGGTTTGATTTTTGTTCTGTTTTGTTTGAATAAAGTTTATATTTTGTATATACCTAAGTACAAGTGTGCAGTGTATATTTGGCACTCCAATACTGTAGCTGCTGATTTAATAAACAAAAAGACACTTACCTGTCCAAGGATCCAGCGCTGTCTTCATCTAGGTCGGTTGTTCACCAGTCTTCAGGTCCCCGGCACCCCAAAGTTGACTGTGGGAAGCCGGCTGTGACTCCCTGAGGCTTCACAGCCCATTTCCTGCTATGCATGCACTCGGCGAATGGCCCTGCAGTCTTCTGGAACCTGTGATGTGTCTCAGTAGGTAGCGGAAGAGGAGGGGGCAAACTTCTGCTTGGATCGCCTAACTGATCCGAGTGGCAGTGGGAGCGGGTACCTGTCAAAACTAAGTACCCGCTCCTAGATAAAAAAAAAAAAAAATTATCTAATACAAGCAGAGTAGGGAGGGGAGGAGGACAATCTTCCTGAAGTTCTGTTTTAAGCAAACTAAACATCATTCTGCTAGGTTTTACATCTACTTTAATTCAGAACCCAAGTAAGCAGCTAATCATGTAGATTAAAATCACAAACCATTAGTGAACTATTTTACCTGTCTAAATATTTGTAATTCAGTCTAGCCAGTGTATACCTCTACCACACTGCATAGCCAGATCAATACCACTATTCATGATGATTCCTGGCTGCTGTGATGCAAGTCTGCATTTGCTTTTATCCAATAAAGATATTCAGCTTTCTAATCGGATCCCATGCTCCTGTCTGGCTCCTGTCTGGTTTAATAGACCAGCCTGGGTCTATTAAAGTAGCTTTTAGAACCAGATCCAGAGTTTTCAAGAGCTCCTCATGCTGACAGCCCCTAGATCTCCCTTCTGATGCATTTAAACTATTATTAATTATCTGTGTGCTTTTAGTTTAATATGTAGCATTAACACATCACCCTGTAATTCCCCCCTATTGTAGGCTACCTAAACAGCTCCCTCTTCCACCTTAAGTGCCTGAAAGTATGTTATAATGGCAGCAGTGCACAATGATATTGTGATTGAATGGCTCACATTGCAGAGCTTCCCACTCCTATTCTGATTTTTGTTGTGCAGGGGAACATATCTAACATATCAAAGATATAAAACATATAAAAAGAAGTCCAGCCTGATCTTTTTAGGCTGGGCTTCTCCTAAGTGTCATGGTTATGCAGTATGTGTGTCTGTCAGTTCACCTTTCCTCCTGTGTTCACCTTTAGAGGCCAGCCACCCTCACCTGACTGTTTAAATAATCTTCCCTCAGCATAGCTCCACCCCAGCCTCTAATTAGGAACACTATATTAACCTGGGCATTGCAAGCCAACCTTGCTGATCAACCATTGTGTGTTAGCTTTCGTGTGTACTTGCTGTGTTCCCTACGTCTGATTCCAGTTACCGACCTTGGCCTGTTCTCGACTATCCTTGTCTGCTTGTGACCCTGACCTTTGACGTGTAATGTTTATCCTTGTCTGTTAGTCGCCCCGACATTTGGCTTATCCCTTTACTATCCTTGTTGTTCCAGCCTGCTGCCTCCTTCCTCTTCTCCTGTAGTCTACCGTGAGCGTGAGCTGTGAGACCCTGGGGCCGCAACCTGGAGCCAGACTGCAGCGCAGTCCATCCTCACCACTAGAGGATCTGGTGACCACCTGCTGGCTCTTAGACTCCGCGCCCTGGGAAATCTATGCTCTAGCTCCCAGTGGGATCTGTGTTAGTGATCCAGTAGACCTGCTTCCTGAACCTCCCAGGGTTCAATCCGCAGCAGTCAGTCCTAGGGTCCACTACCTTAGCAGTGCACTCCTGACTCCCACGGAGTGCATCTGTCACCTGGTCTCAGGTGACCTGACACTAAGGGTCACACGAGTGCAATTCGTTTTGCACTCCTGTGACCCGTTGTCAGCGGAGAGCGGTCTGAAGTCCGCTCTCCGCTGACGTCACTAGAATCAGTGGAGGCAGCGCATCATCCCAACTTCCGAAGTCTGGATCCGCCAGCTGCCTTGACTGATGGCAGTCTCAGTGAGCCGCTGAGACGGCTGCTCCCCGCCCATCCACAGCTCATCGCTCCAATGAGTGTGGATGATCAGAGAGGAGAGATGCTGACTGACAGGCAGCAGCTCTCCACTCAGGGAGTGAGAACCGAGCCATCGACGGTGTTTGGTGGCTCGGTTCTCAGTGAAGAGGCGGCGGCGGACAGATGCAGCATCAGTCTGATGCTGCATCCACCTAGGTAAGTATGAATAGGAAAAAAAAACATACTTTTCTTTTAATATAATGTGAAGGAAGATTTAAGGCCTTTTTTGGAAAAGATCATTACAGTAAATTTATGACACTGGATGTAAAGCTCTAAGTAATTAAGTTTTATATACAGCCTGTCCACATCACCTCCCACTTGTATGCAAAGGAAACCGATCCTATAGTGACGGAACGTATATGCTCAAAGTGCAATACACATTACACAGTACACAACACACTAGGGTAAAACTACAAAGGAAAGTGTCAGACATACCCAGCCAAATCTAAAGCTTTAATATTGTTGCTTATATCCTCCTCGCTGCTCACGGTAGAAGACACATCCCAAAATTTATTGTTAGTAGACATTATCTGATTAAGGTGGTCCCGGGAGAAATGAGTTCCTTGAGCTCGGCGTCTATAATATTCAGCCTTTTCTCGCAGTTCCTTTACCTGATCAACAGCACAGAAACAGTTTGCTTAATTCATTATAAAAATATAAATGGTTAAAAGCTTATAATCACTCCACCTCTAATACAAGCACCCCAATTTTGGTGCAGTGTGTGTACCCAAATAAAGTATGCGTAAAAACTATGTGGTTGGGATAATGTTGTAAAGCAAGAGAGGAAATCAGGCAGGCAACAGCGGAAACCCCTTAGTAAGGCTGCTTTCACACTGGGGCGGTAGGGGGCGTCGGCGGTAAAACAGCGCTATATTTAGCGCTGTTTTACCGCAGTATTCGGCCGCTAGCGGTGCGGTTTTAACCCCCCGCTGGCGGCCGAAAAAGGGTTAAAACCACTCGTATAGCGCGGCTATAGCCGCGGTATTGCCGCGGTATAGCCATGCTGTCCCATTGATTTCAATGGGCAGGAGCGGTTTAGGAGCGGTGAATACACCGCTCCAAAGATGCGGCTCGCAGGAGATTTTTTCTTCTCCAGTCAGCGCACCGCTTCAGTGTGAAAGCCCTCGGGCTTTCACACTGAACAAACAGCGGAGGCTGTTTTGGGGCGGTTTGCAGGCGGTATTTTTAGCGCAATAACGCCTGCAAACCGCCCCAGTGTGAAAGGGGTCTAAGTCTATGAGTGACATCACTTCCCAGACGTTTCGCAACCGTTGTCGCGCTTTCTCCTTCACACAGAAGGTGCCGCTTTATACAGACCGGAGTAGCTTTAGAATAGGTAAATATAGCGATTTTTTTTTTCTTTTACATGGGTAAATAGATAGGCTTAGAATGTGACTGATAATAGGTTTAGACCCCTTTCACACTGGGGCGGTTTGCAGGCGTTATTGCGCTAAAAATACCGCCTGCAAACCGCCCCAAAACAGCCTCCGCTGTTTGTTCAGTGTGAAAGCCCGAGGGCTTTCACACTGAAGCGGTGCGCTGGCTGGAGAAGAAAAAATCTCCTGCGAGCCGCATCTTTGGAGCGGTGAAGGAGCGGTGTATTCACCGCTCCTAAACCGCTCCTGCCCATTGAAATCAATGGGACAGCGCGGCTATACCGCGGCAATACCGCGGCTATAGCCGCGCTATACAAGGGGTTTTAACCCTTTTTCGGCCGCCAGCGGGGGGGTTAAAACCGCACCGCTAGCGGCCGAATACCGCGGTAAAACAGCGCTAAAAATAGCGCCGTTTTACCGCCGACGCCCCCTACCGCCCCAGTGTGAAAGCAGCCTTAGAGTTAGTTAGGTTTTGCCTTTATGTCTACTTTAATTGGACAAGCTGAAGTTAAAAGCTGATTGGTTACCATGCACAGCTGCACCAGATTCTGCGTGCACCAGTTTTAGTAAATCTCCCCCATTATATGAACTTGTGCCCAAAAACCCCTTCCCTGAGATTGTTCTAAAATGTAAATTTAATATTCCCACTTTTTATACTCTCCCGCAACAGTATAAAAATGAAATCTCTCTATCTGGTCTACCCATTGTTTCCAGTGTTAATGTACCTATGAAACAAGTTAAAAAGAAAAAAACTGCCCTTGTAGAGCAGTCTGCACTGAAAGTGCTTATCTACTGTAACTATGGAAAAGTAAGGTAGTTTTAGGAGAGAACAAACCAACCTCAGCGACCCACATGGAGCCTACACTGAGAGGAGAGTCCTAAAGGAAGGAACACAGAACAAATCATCATTTATTATAACTATATCATTAGCATCAACTGGAAAAAGCAAAGTACAGCTCGTTGCTGCCACCTAGTCAAGCATTCTAGTTACTGATACTAGATAATAACATGACTAAAATTGTGCAAAATATATAAATAAATAATACTTCTCTTACAGCCGTTTTTGAAACAAGAATGCTGTAACTGAAATGATCACAATGGCCCTGCATCATCAAGCTGTGATAATACTTATATGTTGCTAAAGTGGCCTCTTTATCACATGAAAAATCACTTGAGAGATCACTTCAAACGAGCCATGAGCTCTATCACAGCTTGAAAAGTCAGAAACCTTGTGTACTTTTCAACTTCAACAAACATAATCAACAGTTGTTGGAAGAAATGTCATTAAAGCACAATGCCATGCTCAAATTAATGAAAATAGACTTGAGCTTTGATTACTACTTATGAAAAATACGTTTTTTTGTGTTCTTGCTTATAATTTCATATGAAGTTACAGCATAAGTGTTTTGTAAGTGCATTCTTAATTTTCATATAAAAATGCTCAATTCATTTTTCACATTAAATGGTTATTTTGCCATAGACGGTTTTGTTTCATCATAAATAAGTATTTTATCTCATCAGTTACTAGTGTTTCTGCACTAAGAATAACTATTTTTTCCCATCCTCCTCAATTGGAACCCCATAGAAAATCACATTTACTGCCAGCCAAAAGATTTTAAAGTAGAACTATAGGCAAAACTTTTTTTTTTCTTTCTAATTTTGGATAGAGTAAGGGAGGGCTATAACCGCGAAGCCGCGATGATGTCACTCTCGCGCATGCGCACAGGAGTCGCCGTTTCCGGCACGGGCTCTGAAGGTCTGGCACTGTAAGCCGGGCCTTTAGAGCATGTGCGCCAATGATGTCATTTGCTGCATGCACTCTGAATATCTCCTAAACTGTGTCAAGTTTAACCACTTGCCGACCGCCTAACGCCGATATATGTCGGCAGAATGGCACGGGCAGGCAGAATCACGTACCCGTACGTGATCTGCCTCCCGCGGGCGGGGGGTCCGATCGGACCCCCCCCCGGTGCCAGCGGCGGTCGGCATTTGTCTAGGAGCGTTGAGAGGCGAGGGGGAGGCCATCCGATCATGGCCCCCCCTCGCGATCACTCCCAGCCAATGGGAATCCTCCCCTGCCTGTGTGTAGTTTCACACAGGCAGAGGATGTGATGTCATCTCTCCTCGGCTCGGCAGTTTCCGTTCCGGCGTCGAGGAGAGAAGACATGTGAGTGCACCAACACACACACACGGTAGAACATGCCAGGCATACTTTACACCCCCGACCCCCCCCCCATCGCCCCCTGATCCCCCCCCCAATCACCCCTCCCTGTCAAACTGACACCAAGCAGTATTTTTTTTTTTTCTGATTACTGCATGGTGTCAGTTTGTGACAGTTAGAAGTGGTAGGACAGTTAGGGTTAGCCCCCTGTAGGTCAAGGGTACCCCCCTAACCCCCCCTAATAAAGTTTTAACCCCTTGATCACCCCCCGTCACCAGTGTCACTAAGCGATCATTTTTCTGATCGCTGTATTAGTGTCACTGGTGACGCTAGTTAGGGATGTAAATATTTAGGTTCGCCGTCAGCGTTTTATAGCGTCAGGGACCCCCATATACTATCTAATAAATGTTTTAACCCCTTGCTTGCCCCCTAGTTAACCCTTTCACCACTGATCACCGTATAACCGTTACGGTTGACACTGGTTATTTTTTATAGTGTCAGGGCACCCGCCGTTTATTACCGAATAAAGGTTTAGCCCCCTGATCGCCCGGCGGTGATATGCGTCGCCCCAGGCAGCGTCAGATTAGCGCCAGTACCGCTAACACCCACGCACGCAGCATACGCCTCCCTTAGTGGTATAGTATCTGATCGCATCAATTTCTGATCCGATCAGATCTATACTAGCGTCCCCAGCAGTTTAGGGTTCCCAAAAATGCAGTGTTAGCGGGATCAGCCCAGATACCTGCTAGCACCTGCGTTTTGCCCCTCCGCCCGGCCCAGCCCAGCCCACCCAAGTGCAGTATCGATCGATCACTGTCACTTACAAAACACTAAACGCATAACTGCAGCATTCGCAGAGTCAGGCCTGATCCCTGCGATCGCTAACACTTTTTTTGGTAGCGTTTTGGTGAACTGGCAAGCGCCAGCGGCGTAGTACACCTCGGTCGTAGTCAAACCAGCACTGCAGTAACACTTGGTGACGTGGCGAGTCCCATAAGTGCAGTTCAAGCTGGTGAGGTGGCAAGCACAAGTAGTGTCCCGCTGCCACCAAAAAGACAAACACAGGCCCGTCGTGCCCATAATGCCCTTCCTGCTGCATTCGCCAATCCTAATTGGGAACTCACCACTTCTGCAGCGCCCGTACTTCCCCCATTCACATCCCCAACCAAATGCAGTCGGCTGCATGAGAGGCATTTTCTTTATGTCCTTCTGAGTACCCCTACCCAGGGAACCCCCCCAAAAAAGATGTTGTGTCTGCAGCAAGCCCGGATATAGGCATGACACCCGCTATTATTGTCCCTCCTGTCCTGACAATCCTGGTCTTTGCATTGGTGAATGTTTTGAACGCTACCATTCACTAGTTGAGTATTAGCGTAGGGTACAGCATTGCACAGACTAGGCGCCCTTTCACAGGGTCTCCCAAGATGCCATCGCATTTTGAGAGACCCGAACCTGGAACCGGTTACAGTTATAAAAGTTACAGTTACAAAAAAAAGTGTAAAAAAAAAAAAAATAACACATACAAAAATATGAAATAAAAAAAAAATAGTTGTCGTTTTATTGTTCTCTCTCTCTCTATTCTCTCTCTATTGTTCTGCTCTTTTTTACTGTATTCTATTCTGCAATGTTTTATTGTTATTATGTTTTATCATGTTTGCTTTTCAGGTATGCAATTTTTTATTCTTTACTGTTAACCATTTTTTTGTCTTCAGGTACGCAATTCACGACTTTGAATGGTTATACCAGAATGATGCCTGCAGGTTTAGGTATCATCTTGGTATCATTCTTTTCAGCCAGCGGTCGGCTTTCATGTAAAAGCAATCCTAGCGGCTAATTAGCCTCTAGACTGCTTTTACAAGCAGTAGGAGGGAACGCCCCCCCCCCCCACCGTCTTCCGTGCTTCCGTGTCTCCACAGGGAACCTGAGAATGCAGTCGGTGATTCAGCCAGCTGACCATATAGCTGTTTAGAGACCAGAGTGGCTCCAAACATCTCCATGGCCTAAGAAACCGGAAGCTACGAGCATTTTATGACTTAGATTTCGCCGGATGTAAACAGCGCCATTGGGAAATTGTGAAAGCATTTTATCACACCGATCTTGGTGTGGTCAGATGCTTTGAGGGCAGAGGAGAAATCTAGGGTCTGGACCCCAATTTTTTTCAAAAAAGAGTACCTGTCACTACCTATTGCTATGATAGGGGATATTTACATTCCCTGAGATAACAATAAAAATGATTAAAAAAAAAAAATGAAAGGAACAGTTTAAAAATAAGATAAAAAAGCAAAAAAATAATAAAGAAAAAAAAAAAAAAAGCACCCCTGTCCCCCCTGCTCTCGCGCTAAGGCGAACGCAAGAGTCGGTCTGGCGTCAAATGTAAACAGCAATTGCACCATGCATGTGAGGTATCACCGCGAAGGTCAGATCAAGGGCAGTAATTTTAGCAGTAGACCTCCTCTGTAAATCTAAAGTGGTAACCTGTAAAGGCTTTTAAAGGCTTTTAAAAATGTATTTAGTTTGTCGCCACTGCACGTTTGTGGGTAATTTTAAAGCATGTCATGTTTGGTATCCATGTACTCAGCCTAAGATCATCTTTTTTATTTCATCAAACATTTGGGCAATATAGTGTGTTTTAGTGCATTAAAATTTAAAAAAGTGTGTTTTTTCCCCAAAAAATGCGTTTGAAAAATCGCTGCGCAAATACTGTGTGAAAAAAAAAAATGAAACACCCAACATTTTAATCTGTAGGGCATTAGCTTTAAAAAAAATATATAATGTGTGGGGGTTCAAAGTAATTTTCTTGCAAAAAAAAATAATTTTTTCATGTAATCAAAAAGTGTCAGAAAGGGCTTTGTCTTCAAGTGGTTAGAAGAGTGGGTGATGTGGGACATAAGCTTCTAAATGTTGTGCATAAAATGCCAGGACAGTTCAAACCCCCCCCCAAATGACCCCATTTTGGAAAGTAGACACCCCAAGCTATTTGCTGAGAGTCATGTCGAGTCCATGGAATATTTTATATTGTGACACAAGTTGCGGGAAAGAGACAATTTTTTATTTTTTATTTTTTTGCACAAAGTTGTCACTAAATGATATATTGCTCAAACATGCCATGGGAATATGTGAAATTACACCCCAAAATACATTCTGTTGCTTCTCCTGAGTACGGGGATACCACATGTGTGAGACTTTTTGGGAGCCTAGCCGCGTACGGCACCCGGAAAACCAAGCACCGCCTTCAGGCTTTCTAAGGCCGTAAATTTTTGATTTCACTCTTCACTGCCTATCACAGTTTTGGAGGCCATGGAATGCCCAGGTGGCAAAAAAAAACCCAAATGACTCCATTTTGGAAAGTAGACATCCCAAGCTATTTGCTGAGAGGTATGGTGAGTATTTTGCAGACCTCACTTTTTGTCACAAAGTTTTGAAAATTGAAAAAAGAAAAAAAAAACATTTTTCTTGTCTTTCTTTATTTTCAAAAACAAATGAGAGCTGCAAAATACTCACCATGCCTCTCAGCAAATAGCTTGGGGTGTCTACTTTCCAAAATGGGGTCATTTGGGGGGGTTTTGTGCCACCTGGGCATTCCATGGCCTCCGAAACTGTGATAGGCAGTGAAGAGTGAAATCAAAAATTTACACCCTTAGAAATCCTGAAGGCAGTGATTGGTTTTCGGGGCCCCGTATGCAGCTAGGCTCCCAAAAAGTCCCACACATGTGGTATCCTCGTACTCAGGAGAAGTAGCTAAATGTATTTTGGGGTGCAATTCCACATATGCCCATGGCCTGTGTGAGCAATATATCATTTAGTGACAACTTTGTGCAAAAAAATAAAAAAAATTGTCACTTTCCCGCAACTTGTGTCAAAATATAAAACATTCCATGGACTCAACATGCCTCAAAGCAAATAGCTTGGGGTGTCTACTTTCCAAAATGGGGTCATTTGGGGGGTTTTATGCCATCTGGGCATTTTATGGCCTTCAAAACTGTGATAGGTAGTGAGGAGTAAAATCAAAAATGTACGCCC
Organism: Lithobates clamitans; assembly: GCA_037952925.1. Classification (NCBI taxonomy): domain Eukaryota; kingdom Metazoa; phylum Chordata; class Amphibia; order Anura; family Ranidae; genus Lithobates; species Lithobates clamitans. The sequence continues at coordinate 8,103,923 of JBBGZY010000044.1, forward strand.
TTAGAAATCCTGAAGGCAGTGATTGGTTTTCGGGGCCCCGTATGCGGCTAGGCTCCCAAAAAGTCCCACACATGTGGTATCCCCATACTCAGGAGAAGCAGCTAAATGTATTTTGGGGTGCAATTCCACATATGCCCATGGCCTGTGTGAGCAATATATCATTTAGTGACAACTTTTTGTAATTTTTTTTTTTTTTGTCATTATTCAATCACTTGGGACAAAAAAATGAATATTCAATGGGCTCAACATGCCTCTCAGCAATTTCCTTGGGGTGTCTACTTTCCAAAATGGGGTCATTTGTGGGGGTTTTGTACTGCCCTACCATTTTAGCACCTCAAGAAATGACATAGGCAGTCATAAATTAAAGGCTGTGTAAATTCCAGAAAATGTACCCTAGTTTGTAGGCGCTATAACTTTTGCGCAAACCAATAAATATACACTTATTGACATTTTTTTTACCAAAGACATGTGGCCGAATACATTTTGGCCTAAATGTATGACTAAAATTGAGTTTATTGGATTTTTTAAGAACAAAAAGTAGAAAATATCATTTTTTTTCAAAATTTTCGGTCTTTTTCCGTGTATAGCGCAAAAAATAAAAACGGCAGAGGTGATCAAATACCATCAAAAGAAAGCTCTATTTGTGGGAAGAAAAGGACGCAAATTTTGTTTGGGTACTGCATTGCATGACCGCGCAATTAGCAGTTAAAGCGATGCACTGCCAAATTGTAAAAAGTGCTCTGGTCAGGAAGGGGGTAAATCCTTCCAGGGCTGAAGTGGTTAAGAGCTATTCACAGTACCTACAGGTATGCCTTATTTTAGGTACAAGTTGGTAGTACAGAGTTTACTACCACTTTAAGAGAATTTCTTGGGGACCCTCAGATCACCAGAATTAGTGTTCCTATTGGAAGATTTCCCCTGTATTACTTTTCTGGGGACAACCCAAAAATTGGGATTTTCTTTTACTTTCGATTTCAATGATAATGGTAAACAGAACACATAGAGAGGGTGAATCACCTTAATGGGGGCACAGACAGCAATAAAAATTGACAATCGTTCTAATCCCTCTCCACTCTATCCAAAACTAAAAATATGTTTTGCCTTTAGTTACACTTTAAAGTTGAGCTCCATCCAAAAGAGGAATTCCCGCTTTAGGGCCTCCTTCCCCCCTCCTCTTCCCCAAATGGCATTTTTTTTTTAGGGGAGGGAGGAGCGTATACCTAGTTTTGACAGACACCCGCTCCCACTTCCACTCGGAACGCCTAGGTAATCTGACCGGAGGTTCTCCCCTCCCTCTCTGCAGTCATCTGGGACACATCACAGGTCCCAGTAGACTGTGGGACCAATCACAGGGTGTAGCACTGCTCGCGCATGTGCAGTGGGCACCCATGTGTGAAGCCTTAAGCTGTCACAGCCGGGTGCCCACAGTTGATATGCTGGTGCCGGGGACAGAAGACAAAGGGAAGGGACGGCTTGGGTGAGTACATCGCCGGATCATGGGACAGGTGAGTGTCTGATTATTAAAAGTCAACAGCTATAGGTTTTTGTAGCTGCTTTTAATAAACACAAAAATGACTGGAGCTCCTCTTTAAGAAGACACTGCTGGAGCATGTAACACATTACACCCCAAATATTGGGTAACGTGTAACATGCTCACGAAGGTCAATTTAACTTTTAAGCCTTAGTAAATTGACCTTAGAAATTGCTTTTATTTAACCTTTAGGATCTTCCGTGCAGTGTGGGAATTCTCCATATTTCATAGCTGAATCTAACAAAAAAACATTTATTTATTAGCACAATTTGATCACTGCTGGAAGCCTTATTAACAAAAAAGGACTAACAAAGACAGGACATCGCCAGGCTTTTTTACCTGCATACTACTATACTACTGCTTTATAAATTATGCACATGCAAAGTTATTTTGGAAAAAAAGTTTAAACATAGCATCCAATTATATTGGCATTATACTGTATGTGTATTAATGTAAAAAGTAAATAGAGGAGATGTGATGGCATTTTATGGGTAATGCCTATATTTTTCCCTAATACAAATTTCATAAACATTCCCCAGCATATGTTGCACACGGTGCAATAAAAAACAACTTAAATGAGAAATATGGGACTACAAAAGAAAAAAAAAACATATATACTCACCACCGTAGTGAAGGATCTGTGTTGCACTGCAGCCGTCCCATGCCAGCTCTAAAACTGAGAACTGAGCGATCACCTAACTGCTGATCGCTCAGCTCTCAGTTTGCTCGCAGCAGAGAGCAGTGACTATCAGTCACTGCCGTCTGTTCTCTGTTCCTCCAGTGCTCACTGAAGCATGAGGCTGGGGAGGAGGCGGCGCAGCTGGCTCAGGCTCTCAGCCATATGCTGAAAATCGGAGCCACCTGTCAACCCAGCAGCCTGGGGGATCCCGACAATACTTTTGAGATACTTTCCGAGCCTGGCCCAGCTCTGCCTAGGTCACAGGGGAACAAAAGTAAATGTACTCCTGTGGCCCTAAAAAGAAGTACAGCCAAAAAAGACTTGGTCATACTTCTCTTTTAATTCATGCCAACCCATCTTCACCTCTAAGTGGAGCAATTAAAAAAAAACGAAAGAAATACATTTCACTCACTTGATCATTTAATTGACGTTTTGCTTTTATCCAAGCTCCATCTTTGTAATTATATTCTGAAGGAGATAAAAAATTTGCAGAATATTCTGTTTTTGCTTTCCTGCAAAACAAATAATATGGTATGAGATTTGCTAAGGCCCATGTACATTGTGCATATTTGTGTTGCAGATATTGGCTCATTATGATCATAAGTTTCCTTTGATCTCTCACTTTCTGTCAAGGATATTTTCATGAATAGCATCACATATTTTAGCCAGGTGCTGATCCTGGCTTGTACGTAGTAGCAGTATTGTAATTAGATTTGTATTATTCTCTACCATTGAAACATATTCTTTCTACAGTCTTAACACTGTAATTATAAACTGCAAATGAACCCTGCCCACCCTGTTTTTACAAATTAGGCATGGTGAAGTTGATTTACAAAGACCAAAGAGTGCAAAATCTGATACAGCTGTGCATGGTAGCCAATCAGCTTCTAACTTCAGCTTATTCAATTGAGCTTTGACAAAAAACCTGGAAGCTGATTGGTTTCTATGGAGAGCTGCACCAGATTTTGCACTCTCCGGTTTTAGTAAATCAACCCCGGTGTTTCTTAAGACAGTTATTTGGCCAGATTCTTTTTGCTGTTGTGTATCAGTCTACCTGTGTCCTCCTGTCACAAACAGTGCCTATCATTGTCTGTTGTCATCTTTGTCAATTTATGGCAGAGTGGTACCAACTTCAAGAATAATAGAAGGTCTAATTTACTCTCTATAATGTATAATTATGCATATTGGGATTTACCAATGAGTTTACAGCCATGGCCAAAAGTTTTGAGAATACCACAAATATACATTTTTACAGAGTCTGCTGCTTCAGTGTTTTTAGATCTTTTTGTAAGAAGTATAATTACAAGCATTTCATAAGTGTCAAAGGCGTTTATTGACAATTACATAATTTTTTTGCAAAGAGTCAATATTTGCAGTGTTGATCCTTCTTTTTCAAGACCTCTGCAATTCGCCCTGGCATGCTGTCAACTTCTGGGTCACATCCTGACCAATGGCAGCCCATTCTTACATAATTAATGTTAGGAGTTTGTCAGAATTTGTGGGGGGTTTTTTTGTTCACCAGCCTCTTGAGGATTGACCACAAGTTCTCCATGGGATTAAGGTCTGGGGGGGTTTCCTGGCCATGGATCCAAAAATTCAATGTTTTGTTCCCCCCGAGCCACTTAGATATCACTTTTGCCTTATGGCAAGGTGCTCCATCATGCTGGAAAAAGGATTGTTTCTCACCAAACTGTTTTTGGATGGTTCGAAAAAGTTGCTCTTGGAGGATTTTTTTGAACCATTCTTTATTTATGTCTGTGTTCTTAGGCAAAATTGTGAGTGAGCCCACTCCCTTGGCTGAGAAGCAACCTCACACATGAATGGTCTCAGGATGCTTTACTGTTGGCATGACACAGGACAGATGGTAGCACTCACTTTTTCTTCTCCAAAGTTTTTTTCTGGATGCCCCAAACAATTGGAATGGGGAATTTATCAGAAAAAATGACTTTACCCCAGTCCTCAGCAGTCCATTCCCTGTACCTTTTGCAGAATATCAGTCTGTCCCTGATGTTTTTCTTGGAGAGAAGTGGCTTCTTTGCTGCCTTTCTTGATACCAGGCCATCCTCCAAAAGTCTTCACCTCACTGTGCGTGCCGATGCACTCACACCTGCCTGCTGCTATTTCTGAGCAAGCGCTACACTTGTGGTGCCCCAATCCTGCAGCTGAATCAACTGTAGAAGATGGTCCTTGCGCTTGCTGGACTTTCTTGGGCGCTCTGAAGCATTCTTCACAAATGCAGTAGAAATGTTTTTTATGTTATTAAGTTAATTTTCATGGCAAAGAGGGACTTTGCAATTAATTGCAATTCATCTGATCACTCTTCATAACATTCTGGAGTATATACAAATTGCCATCAAAAAAACTGAGGCAGCAGACTTTGTCAAAATTAATATTTGTGTCATTCTCAAAAACTTTTGGCCATGGCTGTACATTTGTAAAATGTAAGAACGCTAACACCTCTATAATTACCATTCTATATTGTATCTAGTTTTAGATTCCTGATACCCATTAGTTGGTTTCTGGACTTTGTATTTTATTTGTATTGCTGGATCTTCACTCATCCAGCCTTGTATCCTAATATTCACAGTTGCTTTGAATTAATGGTTCATTAGCGGTTATCAGTCTTGATTATAAAGTACTGCTTGTCTGCCAACTTGTCAAACCCTGACCTCTGCTTTACATTGCTTATTCTGAAGGTTTTGAAATAGTAGCCCCTCAACCTGATCACTGAGATATGAAACACAAGGCAAAGTGTCTGTTCTTAAGCAATATATCTCCCAGGAGCTGGAATGCAGCTGGATACATTTGTTCACTGGATGCTGTGCAGATCTCAGAGCCAGACACATACAAAGTGGGACTAGGCTATAACAATAAACAGCAATAACGTAATAGATTGTTAGATATGACATGTTTTATATACTGCATTTGGTATTTTTAGCAGCTACTATACTTGGCCAGTTCAAATGCTAGTATACCCTAGTTTTGCTGGAAATGTGTGGCATTGTGTGGATTTCATACATTCCTTATCTGAGCAAAAGCCAAGAGACAGGAGATTCAGCTGGAAGTGCTAATGTCACTCTGAAGTCTCCTTAAAATCAAGAGATTGAAACAGATAAGCTATGATGGATATTAACATTAACCATCAAAGGCTGAGTAATCGCTATGAAAGTAGAATTAGTACGAAACTAGCAACCCACAAACTGCCACTACACGGTCTGGACCTGTACCTAAAAGCTAACATCCTACAGTAGAGTTCAGTGCTGAATAAACTCCGCTAGGAAGTAAATAAAGATAATTTTTCACTGATATACCATACTTGCATTTATGATCTGTTTATTTTATTGTTCAAGACTAAAAAAAAATATTTTCTGATTTTTATAGTCATTTATATTACCGCAGTCAGAAGCTGGGCTGCTTTTCAAATTTCACCAGGCTAATATCAATTTATTATCCAAAAAAAACTTGTTTAGAAAGCTCAAGCCCTGATTACACACATCCCTTCCCTTTTCTCTGTATTACCTTCCAGTTAAAGAGACAGTCTGAAAGAAAACAGCTTCTGCTATGCTCTCTCCTTAAAAAATACAAAATGTTCTGGAAGACCAGTGTCATGGGTGCACCCTGTATCAGATGTTTATTTGTAAAGTAGAAATAATATAAATAGTAAAAAAAAGATCTAAAATTCTATTTACAATCTTAGCAATTTTAAAAAAATGGACTCAAAACCTTAAACTTTTCTTAAAGCGGATCTTCACTGCATCTGAGCACCACTAACCAAAAACATAATTTAACTCATTTCTAATATTCAAAGCTAACTCCCCCATCCATCCATGTCTTTATACTTTATTTTGTTGATAAAATACCACCCTAGCATTTCTGGCTGTGGCCATCTTGAGTAAGGGTAAATGATTCATGTTACATTTGCTTCCTGGAATCCATCTGCCCTTAGTTCAAGCATGCCCTCAAGCAAGCCCTCCTTCTGAAGACTCCTGGGATGTATGACATCATTTGCCTAGGCAAGAAACCAGGAAGTAACTGAAGAAATGTTAAAAAAAAAAATAATACAAGTAAATATGATATACTTTCCTATCTATTTACTAATGATAGAGGATTGAGGATAAAAAATAAATAATGTTGATTGGGAGAGTGAAGTTCCAATTTAAGAAAGGTTTTTTTATGATAAAAACTTAGCTTTTTAAATCCCCCAGGGGTCCCTGTGTACATAGCACAAATCTGTGAAGGGTTGTTGAGCAGCCTTGTCAGATAGCTGTCCCACATCCTGCCACCACTATCCAACAAGGCTGAACAAAAGAGATGGAGTTATGACTAACAGTGCAAGAGGAGAGGGAGCATGACATACAGTGCATACAGAGCCTACGTAACTCTTGCTTGTGATGAGAGCGGTGCCAGATCCCAGCCGCTGCCTCCAATATGTGACATACTGTAGGCTAGATCTCACCGTGCTCCCACCAACACATGAAGATAGCACTCTTATTGTCACCCAGCACAATGATATTTCACCTTTTGGAACCACAATCTAAGTGCCTGCAGATCACGAGTAATAAACAATATGTGCTTAACCAATGAAACACCACAAAAGCTGCCGCCACTTTTTTTTATCAGAAACAAGAACGTGCGTTAACAATCTTGACTTTTATGAAATGTCTTTATTATCCACTATCAGACAGGGATATTTCAGAGATATATATCCGGGCTTTGTCTGCACTACACTGGGAGGTAAACAATTGCTGTCTATGCAAGGAGAATGCTGCATTTAGGAGATTGCAGAAAGTACAGTGTCCTAGTCTGAACAATCCCTGTGAGAGATGAGGAGACACAGCACTGCAGAATGGAGAGGGGTAGGGGCTCAGTGATGACTGTAACTCCCTCATAGGATTGTCCATATTTTGGTCTTCGGAAGGAAAACAGCCAGCACTCCCCCTGAGGAAGACATGTGATTTCCTGTGTCGACACACGTTGGGGAGGAGACAGGACGGCTTGGGCAGTAGCAACAGCGTTAGAACAACCTACTGTGTCTATACAACGGACCTACAGCTTTCATATTTAATAGTTTTTGCTGGAACAGATTGGTGCGCTGCAAGCACCTTGAAAGTGTGAGTACCCTGCATGGGTATTTTTTAATAAAGTGTGGTTTTAAACGATAAAACACCATCCAGATTGTTTTTTTTTATATGCACCAAGGATACATTTTCTGAATGGTTCAAGAGCCGCCACAGTATACATAACACAGAGCCCAAGGGAGGTTCAATGAGTCTGTGTATTGACCGAACTTAAGTGTGCGGTCACATACCCTGAGGTGTAATTACAAAAGGGGGAGCACAAGTGTGTTGGCACTTATTATAAGGTTTGGATCACCATCACTATTCCAGTCTACATCAACCTGGAAATGTATCTATAATGGACATTTGAGCACATATTATGCACTTGGGACTTTATCATTTATTATTAAGAAGTTATCACATTGTTTTACCATCACATTGGCACTTTTTTGCATGAATGATATAGGGGAGTATTACATAATATTTACTGTATTTAGGTATCTTTCATGTTTTTATTAGCACATTTGTACAGTTTTGTATTTGTGTAACACTTATTTGCTACTTTTTTATTATTTAACGTAGCACTTTGTAATTTCAGGCTGACAAAAATAAAACAGGCATTTTATGTGCACAGGGTCCCCTGGGGGGATTTTTTTTCTATCTGCTGGTGGTATTTCTTCTTTAAATAGGTTACATGAAATCATGCTCTCTTGAAAATGGCTTATACTGTCATTACGAAAACAGCCCACTCTCTCTTTAAGGACTGAAAATGCTCTAGTCCTGCCCGTGCAAACTCTGAAATAGATCAATCTGAAAGGTGATTAACTCTTTTTGACTAAAAAAAAAAAAAAAAAATCTAGGTGCACAGTTTTCTTTTGTGTCAAGAAAACCCAATTGGTTTCCCTTTAACCAGTACACCCTTAGTTCTGCATAGAAGTTGTGCATATTATTCCTGCAGGATTATTTATCAACATTCTACTTATTGCCTTTTCTTTTTATAATAATTGTGATATTGAGACTCACTTCAAGTATCCATTCATATGCAGATGAAAAAACTTCTCCACTTCTTTAGTTAAGCAGCCTAAATGTGGGCTGTATAAAGCATTATTAAATGATAGACGTTTACAGTATTAAAAGATAAAAAGATCTGGGTTTCATTTAACAATTTGTGTCATCACTTGGATATGCATATTATCCCTGAGTATTGTTTTTTTATTTTTTTTGGTAAATCTTTTAAAAGAGTTGAATTCATAATGCAATAAATAAATGTATTTTTTAACATATTTAACTGTATTTGACCCATGGGGCGTGCGCAAGGCGGGTTCTGGGGGGGACTTCATATGACATCCACTCAGAACTAGAGGGTTCCCACCCAGCCGTCATTTGACTATAGACCAAGCGGGAGCTCTCCAGATCAGGGTGGATGTCATATGATGTTTGGCTCCTTTATAAATCATAATGATAACAGAAACCCCCCGAATGGCCCTGATCAAAGAATTATATACCCTGGAATATATGGCCTTAGTACAGACACAAAGTGTGCCACACATGGGTTAAAATGGCAATTAAAGTTCCATTTTCCACATATGTGGCTTTTTAAATTACAATTAGTGTCTGTGTATAAATAGTCAATGAGTTTGTTATCTCTCACGTGGATGCACTGAGCAGGCCAATTACTGAGCCATGGAGAGCAGAAAAGAACTGACAAAAGGCCTGCATAACAAGGTAATTCAATTTTATAAATATGGAAAATGATATAAAAAGATATCCAAAGCCTTGAATATGCCAGTCAGTACTGTTCAATTACTGGGAAATTCAGGGATCTCTTGATACCAAGCCAAGGTAGATAAAGAAAGATTTCAGCCACAACTGCTAGATAAATTGTTCAGGATACAAAGAAACACCCACAGGTACCTCAGGAAAAATACAGGCTGCTCTGGAAAAAGATGGTGTGGTTGTTTCAAGGAGCAAAATACGATGATACTAAAACAAGAATTAGCTGCATGGTCGAGTTGCCAGAAAGAAGCCTTTACTGCGCCAATTCCACAAAAAAAGCACAGTGAGGCATGTCAAGGTGTAGTTGGGCATATTGTAACTGGACTTTTTTTGTGGCATTGGTGCAGTAAAGGTTTCTTTCTGGCAGGTTTACATTTTTTTGTCATTTACTTAAAGTCATTTTGAAACTACATGTCCATCCAAGGATATTCTTTCCACAGGGGGATAACATTTTGTATGATTTAAGTGCAGAAAAGCTGCAAAAATTATGAAAAATTTGAAAAAATAAAAAATGTTGAACTCAGAATAAACAGGGTTGTTAGCCTGTTAGAGTAAGTGGAAAATAATGTATCTACTAACAGGTTCAACAGGTAATAAAACTATGTTACAGGAAGTAAATCAACAACCACTGTGATAATGCTATTGAAAGACTGCATTATATACTTCATATTTTTATTTTGCTCACTTTGTGCTTCATATGTGAGTTATATGTGAATCCGATCTGTTTGTTATGCTACCATTTCATCCAGTAAAACTTGTGTAATACATTTAAGTATTCTGTTCAATAAGGTAGCATGAAAAGATTGCCTACCTGTAATATTTTGTGGGAGTGTAAAGTTGTTTAAGAATTTTTTCCTTCAGATTTTTTTCTATTAGAACATTTTGTTGGTCAGTTTCTTTCTGTTCTATTTCAGATGTGTTCACTTTGGCAGAACCAGATTTCATCTCACCAACCGTCTTCTTTTTATCCTAGAAAAACACATTTGCATTAATACACAGCATGAAGTAAGGATCGTGTGCAGGGATCTGATATATTTTGTTTGTTTTTTTACCAGCAAAAGCACTTTCTAAATGAAAAATTATCAGGTCACTGCATACTGGTTTCTTGAACGAGAATATTTTTAAATACTGTGTTAAAACAGTATTTAAACCCAAAACCAAAAAAGTAAGATCCCACAGCTTACCAATCCTTAAAGGTGGTGGCTGCATTATTTTTGTTTTGTTTAGGCTTTTACTCCCACCGTTTTTTACCTGGTGATCTGGCCAGTAGCATACCTTTGGAAAGCAGCTAGACATGTGCAATTGGTTTTGGTCCGAATGTAAATTCAGGCAATTTTTGGTTATTCAGAGATTCGGATGTATAGGAGATTCGGATGTATTCGGATGGGGGCTCTGCCCCCCCCCCCCCCCATCCCAAAGCACCTTGTCCCCATGTTGATGGGAACAAGGGCCTCTTCCCCACAACCCTGGGTGGTGGTTGTGGGGGTCTGCGGGCAAGGAGGCTTATCAGAAACTGGAGGCCCCCAGATCCTGCCCCCCACATGAGAATGAGTATGGGGCACATAGTACCCCTAAGCATTCACCAAAAAAGTGTACAAAGTGAAAAAAAGACCGTACAGTAGATGTAGATCCATCCTCAATCACCCCGCCTGCTGCACCACCGGACCCAAAAAAAAAAAACTTCTGGTCTTGTCAAAGGCTCCCCGCCAACTGCCTGCTCCTCTGTCTGACATTCAAGAAATATCAGACGGTGGAGCAGGCAGTTGGTGGGGAGCCTTTGACGAGGCGGGAGATTTTGTTTTCTTCTTTTATCGGGTCCGGCGGTGCAGCAGGCGGCGTGATTGATGATGGATCTACATCAGGGGACATTGTTTTTTATTTTTTATTTTTTAATAAAGGAATTGTAAAAAAAACTCATGTACTGTCTTTATTTACTTTTTACACTTTTTTGGTGAATACGTACCCCATACACATTCACATGGGGGGGCGGGATCTGGGGGCCCCATGTTAAAGAAGGCTTCCAGATTCTGATAAGCCCACTGCTCGCAGACCCCCACAACCATTGCCCATGATTGTGGAGAAGAGCTCCTTGTCCCCAGCAACATGGGGACAAGGTTCTTTGGAGTGGGGGGGAGCAGAGCCCTCCCCCGCCCCAAAGCACCCCCTCCCCATGTTGAGGGCTTGTGGACTGGTATAATTCAGGAGGGGGGGCGCTCGCTTGTCTCCCCCCTTTCCTGACCTGCCAGGCTGCATGCTCAGAAAAGGGTCTGGTATGGATCTTGGGGGGACCCCATGCCATTTTTCTTTTTAAATTTTGGTGTGGGTTCCCCTTAGAATCCATACCAGAAGGGCCTGGTATGGATTAGGGGGTCCCCACGCTGTTTTTTTTCTGACTTTTCTATTGCTGGCATTCTGCTGTTTCATCGGGTGTTAAGGACGCGGTGGCCGGCTACCCGGCCCGCTTTTTAACAACCAGCTATTCTTCACACAGAATTCAAATCAGTCAATCATTCTTCAACCGATCCGAATTTGAATTGTTTCCGATAATTTGGAATTCGTTCGAAAATTAATAAACAAAACAAAATGAAACTAAACGAATTTCAAAACGAATCAATGAAACTAAATTTGTGACATAGCGAATCTATCTGAAACAAAACTAAACACATTTTTCTGTTCTGTACATGTCTAACAGCAGCATTGTCAGTCCAGGGGGAGGATAGTGTTAAATGTACTAGCCGATTCAGATATACTAACAAATTGAAGCCAAACAAGTCGGGTTTGACTGACGGACCGACCAAACGTGGGGTGGGGGGAGGCGGTTGGTTTGTTTGTCTCAACACTCCCAACTGTTGCATTTGCAGGAGAGATTGTTCTGTTGAAAAATAACATACTTACTGGCTGAATCACCAGCTGAAAATAAAGGAAAGAAAGCCTAAAAAAGAAAACGAATACAGCTATCACATCTAATAATTGGTAAGCCGCAATATAATAAATGTTTAATTTTGGGTTTAATCCTGCTTTAAATAATAAAACTGCTCATGAACAGTGGGATAACTACCATAAGCACAGGGAAGGGGTCACCTCTTCAATATCTGTGAGTCTTGAAGAGGTCATAGCAGCCAACTCCTGCTTCTCCAGCAGTAAGTTCGGTGTTTCTAATCAAGATTTCTGAGCTTGGCATATGATTTCAATGACCTACATTAGGAGACAGTATTGCTAGAATGACTTATCCTAAAACATGCATGTTAATTGATTTTACTCCGTAAGTCACACTGTTGGGTGTAAATCTTCTTAAAGGATAAGTTAACATTCTATAACATGTTACATGTTACACCCGTATACAGGGTGTAACATGTATACATGTTACTGATGCAGCAGAGGCCCACACCCCGGGTCCCAGTTGTGACAGTGGGCCAGGGATCTTCTCCCCACACCCACTGTCACAATTTAAAAAAAACATGGCCGGGTGGGACTCCGCCCACCCAGCCGCATAACTCATTCACAGAGTTCTGTGAATGGGAGAACTACAACTGCTGCGGCTTGTATTTCTCAATGGACTACCGTGGTGCTGATGAGCGCTCTAGGTAGTTCATTGATCCTTCCTGTCATTCAGTACCTGCTTGCCCATACGAGGTACGGACAGACTGCAGGAGCCTGAGATTGCACCCATGATCTGCTAATCATGGGTGCAATGCTTTACAGTCTCCTAATAAAAAAAAATTCTAAATGCACATTTTATTTACCTGCAAAAAGTGTGCATTTAGTATTTTTTTTAAAACGTGAACTTATCCTTTAAGGGTTGAGGGAAAATGTACCTTTCTTTTAGGAGAATGATTATCTTTGTCATATTCTGTGTGATGTTTGTCTTCCCAGTCCTTTCTTAACTTTGGACCTTTAGCCGGTGGAGATCCTTTAAACTGCCTCTTATATTCTGTCTCTGTGTTGAGATTGAATTTAAATGGTGGCACTGATTGATTCTTGTTGTGTATTACCTGAAAGAGAAAACATTCACAACTGTTTAAAAATAGCTTTAGTTAAAGAATATGTCAACCCAGAATATCCTAATATGTGCCCGATGGACCATGTACTTATCTGAAAATGTACCCTTTTCTCTTTCTATTGCTTCTTTTGTGTGAATTCAATACCTGCTGTTCCTGTCAGTACCTCTGCTTTCGTATTAAAACCACGCTAGGCATGAGAGCACAGCGTGGGCAGTTTTATGGCTGTGCTGGGAACTCAGCCTGTTCTGCTCCAAGGATCAGACTGGTGCTGACACCCCCCCTCCTCTGCACAGCCATTCATTGGGAAGACCAGTGTACTGCTGTTTCTCCCCCCTCCCAGCTCTCTAAGATCCTTATGCAGCTGAGAACAGAGATTATGTGATCACTAATAAAAAAGTGAAAAAGGTATTTATAATGTTTTTTATATGTATACACAAATGTTTTGCCTTTTATTTCTATTTTAAAGTAAATGGGTTGTTTTACAAGATGAGGGTTTACATATAATGAATTAGGGCTGTCACTCCAGCAGCCACGCGGATTGAGAGCACTGGTAGGAAACAGTGACAGCGTGCCATTCCCAGCAAATTGCACTGTTTACTTTTCCCTTTTTTGGTTGGAACCTTATTTAAGTGTGTCACAAGTGACATTTAATTAAAGAGGTGTTCCCATTTAAAAAATAAATAAATAAAAGTCAGCAACTACAAATACTGTGGCTGCTGACTTTTAATCTGACACTTACCTGTCCCTGGGTCCAGCGATGCGGGGGATCGAAGCCCTGCTCATCCCTCCCACCGCTCGGCGGCGCCGGCATTTTAACTGTGGGCGCCCGGCTGTGGCTTCACAGCCGGGCTCCCACTGCACATGCGCGAGTGGCGCCGCGCGCCGTAATTGGCCGCTCAGTCACCTGGGACCTGTAATGGGTCCCAGATGATTGACAAGAGAGAAGGAGCAGAGCTGAGCCCTTCCTGTGCCGAGGGGGAAGTGATGTCACCAGCCCAGGCACTGAAAGAGGCAGACTATGAGGGACCCCCTAGCAACAGGCATTTAGAGGTGAGTAAAAAAAAAAATTTCCAATTTTTTTTTTTTTTAGGAACATTCATGCATTTTTTTTTTTTTTGGGTGGAACACCACTTTAAGTTCCATTCAATTAGTTGATTTACTAAAACTGGAGATTGCAAAATCTGCAGAGAAGACAATCAGCTTCCAGGTTTTTTTTGTCAAAGCTTGATTGAACAACATGATGTTTGAAGCTGATTTGCTACAATGCACAGCTACACCAGATTCTGCACTCTCCAGTTTTAGTAAATAAACCCCAACATGTCACAACACACTGTTCTGAAGAAAAGTACTGAATGCAGTATTTTAATCAGCACACACCACTGCAACACAGTGATGTGAACTGACAACACTGGAAACAAGGGAAATTTCTTTGTCTTTGCGTTGGTATTGTTCTGGGCAAAGCAGCCCAACACAAATGGTGTGCATGAGCCCTTAGTGTCGGGGCAAAATGCAATTCTGTAACTAAAACAATCATTAGAAGCTTTTGTCAGTCCCAGTAAACCTGTCACACACCTAGGACATTCAAATTAAGCATATGATGCATAAATGCATAAGCAAATGTTACATTCAGTGATAGCAGGATGCCAAAATGACCAGTAGATGCAGACATACAGGCACCTGAAGTTATGTAAAAAGCAAGCTTGGTTCCACTCCACCCCATTGGCCAGCTGTGCAGCCAATAGGGATGCTCAGAAAGAGGGGGTAGGTCTAAGCAAAACTTTAAAAGCAAGGTATGGGATTTTTTTCACAATAATACTTACATAGGTCCGATGCTGCATCTGTCCCTTGCGGTCTCTAACACTGAGAACCGAGCGATCTAACACCGACGATCGCTCGGTTCTCGCGTTTCAGTATGCAGAGAGCTGTAGACTGTCAGTCACCGCCCTCTGCTTTGCCCCCTCCTCGCTCACTGGAGCGCTGAGCTGTGGAGGAGGCGGGGTCCAGGCATGTGGGCGGATCCCAACTTCTTAATTGTCATGATCTTGCCTGAGCCTGGACCGGCTCTGTGACGTCAGCAGACAGTGGACTTCAGCCTCCTGTCTGCTGAAAACGGATCACAGGAGTGCAGAACAAACTGCACTCATGTGATCCATAGGTTTGGCTGTACTTTAATATTAAAAAACAGAAATAAGTCAGCAGTAACTAGGGGTGCAACGGATCATCACTGATCCCTGATCCGAACAGTTCAACCTGTTCGGATCGGCACACATGCGCTCCGTGGAGTGCGCCGCTGCCTCTGCCTTAGGAAAGGCCGCGGCTTCGGCCTAGCTCCGGAGTGGCGGCCATCTTGGTACACCCGGCGGCCGTTTACCACATGATTGCTCCCCTCTGTGTACTGATCTGTACAGTGGAGGGGAGAGATCGGATGGCAGCAGTGCCAATACTCTGCAATACCCTGCCAATACTCTGCCATACCCTGCCAATACTCCACAATACCCTGCCAATACTCTGCAATACCCTGCCAATACTCTGCCAATACCCTGCCAATCTCTGCCAATACCCTGCCAATACTCTGCAATACCCTGCCAATACTCTGCCAATACCTTGCCAATACTCTGCCAGTACCCTGCCAATACTCTGCCAATACTCTGCCATACCCTGCCAATACTCTGCCAATACTTTGCCAATACTCTGCCAATACCCTGCAATACCCTGCCATACCCTGCTAATATATTACTACAGTGGGGGAGATTGTGGATATGATTACAGTGGGGAAGATGACGTGGATATTACAGTGGGGGAGATGACGTGGATATTACAGTGGGGAAGATGATGTGGATATTACAGTGGGGGAGATGACGTGTATATTACAGTGGGGGAGATAACGTGGATATTACAGTGGGGAAGATGACGTGGATATTACAGTGGGGGAGATGACGTGTATATTACAGTGGGGGAGATAACGTGGATATTACAGTGGGGGAGATGATGTGGATATTACAGTGGGGGAGATAACGTGGATATTACAGTGGGGGAGAAAACGTGGATATTACAGTGGGGGAGATGACGTGGATATTACAGTGGGGGAGATGACGTGGATATTACAGTGGGGGAGATGACGTGGATATTACAGTGGGGGAGATTTTTTTTGTTAATCCGAAAATGATCCGAACCATGACTCCTGATCCGAGGAACCTTCCGAACCGTGAGTTTTTTGATCCGTTGCACCCCTAGCAGTAACGGACACTTCCAAAATTGGTGATTTCATGTAGGTCCTCCTGCTGATACCTGCATCACTACTTTGCCCTTAGCACTGCAGAGTACAGGAGATCGACATTACCGGTAACCAGAGAGGTAAGTATTGACGTTTTAGATTTAGTAATAGAATTTCTACAGATTTCATGCAATCCGACAGGGTTTAATATTATGTCATCATCACAGAACAACAAACATTCCCCATGACCAGAAATGCTTAATAATTTGTTAATAAATGGATAAAGTGAAAGATGAATAGGTTCAAGGTGTGTGATTTACCAACATATACCTGTTCTGCAGCAAGCAAAGGAGAATTTTCTGTGTAGGCTTTTCTTTCAAACTGCCTTTGATATTCAGATGTCCTCAGAGGGTGATGTGACGGAGCTACATTCATGCCAGCTTTCTTCTGCAGAACTCTGTGAACCTTTTAATAAAGTGTTTATTAGTATCCTTGTGTTTACTTGAAAAAATGACTTAGTGGACACACTTTATATTTAAAGGTATGAGCACCCTAGACAAATTACATGTTGTTGGGTATCTTAAGGAGGAACTGCAGTCTGCTCACATAATTTGTAACAAAAACATCTTTGCCATTCTGAAGTTTTCCTCCAACCACTTTGCATATTATTATATACCGGTATATACTGTGATTCTGTACTTGCCAAATATGCTGCAGAAATCTCCCTCTACTAAGTCTGGCTGCATCCATTTTAACTGTGGGCAGCTGAAGCTGCTGCCTGTTCACTTCCTGGATTTATACAGACACACAGAGGCACACCTCCAGCTCTGCAGCTTATGACTCATCCCCCCTCCCTTCCTGGCAAACTCTCAGAGAGTGAGAGTGAGAGCTGTGCATGATGTCATAAGCCTAGGCTAATGACCAGACAAGAAACAAGAAGTGGGCTGTATAAGGTATTTACTGGCAGAAAAAAAAATGTTTTACTATCCAAAGTTAAAACAAGGGCAGAAGATTTAATAGATGGAAAGTTGAAAAAGTGACTGAAGGTCCACTTAAAAGAAAAGCAATTAAAGTTTCAGGTAATTACTACCTTTCAAAGAGAACACTGACAATGCCCTCGTTTTATCTATAGCCCAGAAAGCCAGCAGTGCACTTTCTTCATGTATCCTCCGGGGTCTGTATCTACTTCCTTGACTAAAGTATTTCCCCTTGGTGTCACAATCATTTAAATCCGGGTGCCTGAGCAACAACAGCATGTATGTTCTTGGCTAGGTGCACACATGCACGATACAGATCTGCTACGTTTCATCTCAGACTTGCTACAAGGTTACAGTGCCACAGTAATCACTGTGGAATCCTCATGCCTACAGCAAATTGATGGCAACATTCTACCAGATTGCACCCCTAAGCATTGGCTAACACCAATCAAGATCTATTTTTCACCATCATTCAAAGTGTATTAATGTAGAGAGCAGCATTAGCATTACCACGTTAAAACTACTCTCTGCATCATCAGAAGACTACCAAGAGCAAGTGAGAAGGTGGGAGCCATTGAAGAGTGGGGGCTGAGCCAAGAGATGGCCATTAAAGTGTTACTAAACCCACAACAGTAAAATCAGTGTGTATATGCAATAAAGCATGCTTGTTATATTCACTGTGGAACCTAAGGAGTTAATCCTCTGCATTGTGTAAAAAGGCTGTTTGATCCTGTCTTCTCTGATCCTCCCCTTGTTCCACTGTCCCCAATCAATCTCCAATACCTCAATATGTCATCTCCAAATTGCTATGATTGTTTTTATGAATATCTGGTCAATAATATGTGATTGTTATGCTTATTTACTATGTATGTACTCATATTGCCATGTCATGTTTTTTAATGAATAAAACATGTCTTTTAGCCATTCTAGATCTACCTCATTTAGGGTCCCAACCCCTCTTTTTGTTGCAATCTCCTGATAAGACCGAGCCTTTGGAGTTGCTATGCACATGCTCAGTTTGGTGTACATTGTTAGAGAGTTTTCTTTTCTTGGGAGGGTGTATGTGATCAGCACTGTCCGGACAGAGGGTCAGGGGTCCTGCAGCCTCATAGAACAGTCAGAGTAGAATGAGAACTCCTCCTACAAGCTTTAACCAGACACTGATAGAAGTCACAAGACTGCTATATACTGCTGATGAGAAAAGGTATTTAGCAGTTTATATTTACTTAAATAATTGCATTTCCATGTTCTGTGTACTGTGGGAGACCAGATATAGTGAATGTAGGGTGAATGCAGATATAGTGAATGCAGGGTCCTGGGTTTAGTAACACTTTAAGTATAGTTGGTATATGTTGTGACATATCAGGAAATGATTCATGCAGACCCACAGTCTCTGCAGAGAACAAATGTCAGTAAAAATGCACCTTTGCACTTATGTCGACAGGGGAGGCTCCCCGCCAGCAGAACACAGTGCAGGAAGGATTTCCCCATCAACACTGACTGACCTGTGGTTGAAAGAAAGAAAATGGCATAATGTATGGCCTACATAAGGGAAAGAACATTAAAAAGCTTTTTTTTTTCCTCAATAAACTTGCGATGTGTTGATGTGCACCGCACTGCACTGCACATGACACCAGCATTGTGGTGTGGACAGGAAACATTGGAAACAAATTGGTTTCTATGGTGTTGATTTACTAAAACTGAAAAGTGCAAAATCGGGTGCAGCTCTACATGGTAGCCAATCAGCTTCTAACTTCAGCTTGTTCAGTTAAAGAGGAAGTAAACTCTTATTTTTTACTTGTACCTACAGGTAAGCTTAAAATAAAGTTTACCTGTAGGTACTGTGAACATCTCCTAAACTTGAACACTTGCGTCATCGGTGCATGCGCTCTGAAGGTCCGATTTATTGACTCGGACCTTTAGAGCCCATGCCATAAACGGCGGCTATCGCACGCATGCACGGGTGTGACGTCATCGCGGCTCCGGTCACTCACATCGCCGAGGCACGCAAACCCGGAAGAAACACCGGGGAAGATGTCACCTATCTCAGCGGTGTGCTGGCCCTGCAGGAGGGCTTTGTTCTAAGGTAAGTATTTCATTATGAGCTAGTATGCGATGCATACTAGCTCATTATGCCTTTGTCTTACAGGTTATTTCTTTTTTTTTTCCCCAGGGTTTACAACCTCTTTAAGCTTTGACAAAAAAAAACTGGAAGCTAATTGGTTTCTATGCACCAGATTTTGCACTCACAAGTAAATCAACTCCACTGTGTCCTTGCGGTGACCTGCACTCCTCCGGTGCAATAAAACACAGGTCACTGCAGTATGTGTGAACAAGGAATAAAAGATACAAATAATCCCAATGCAATGGTGCAATAATCTATCTATGTAAAATAATCAGAACTGAATAAAATTACCACTGGACTCTGGACATGCTGAAAAGTATAGGCCCATATTTTCAACAGCTATAATCTCTATTATTACAACAGACATGAGACAATACTGCACATCAAACCCTGGGACAGGAGTACACATTTATTTTATAACAGCAGGCAAAAGAGCCTGTCAAAGCAAAAAGTCAACTTTCTATAAATATTGGAGTTGATTTACTAAAACTGAAGAGTGCAAAATCTGGTGCAGCTCAGCACAGAAACCAATCAGCTTCCAGTTTTTTTTTGTCTAAGATTAAATGAAAAAGCTGCACCAGATTTTGCACGCTCCAATTTTAGTAAATCAACCTCATTATGTTTTATTTTACACTTTTTTTGCTTGTGGATTTATTATGTTCATCAGTATTTAGTGCTTTTATATGCATAATCTGTGTGGTACCAACAAGGTACAGTCCATTGCTTACCCCATTAGCTTCTTTGTGATAAATTGATATCTTCGGCACTGGCACATTTTTTGAGTTATCTTGATTATTTTTTATTTCTGCTGCAGGTGTACTACCCTTGGCAGGCCGTGTTTCTACCACCTTTGAGTGGCCTTCAGCTGCCTGCATTATGGGAGCTGCTGAGTGCCCATTATCAGTCTCTATTCTAGGCACTGCTGACTTGGACCTAGCTTTCGTCTTTGACCTTGGCGCATCTGGTGTAACGATTTTCTCTTTATCTACAAAGTCCTTTCCAATACCTCGATCTATCTTCATACTGTCTGCTGCATAGTCATCATTTTCCTTCCATTGAAATGATTTTGAAATCTGTGGGTGGTAATATGGAACTTTTCGTTTTGAAGAAAAGCTTGGCTCTTTAGTGATCCCTTTAAAATTAAGAGAACAAACCATTAGGGAACAATGAAAACAGCAAATAAAAATATATATATATTTTTGCTCGGTGGTGACTGCTAACTTTTAAGCTTATTTAGGCTACTTTCACACTGAAGGCGTTTTTCAGGCATTTTAGCGATAAAAATAGTGCCTGTAAAGCACCTGAAAACCGCCTCCCATGCCACCCCAGTGTGAAAGCCCAAGTGCTTTCACACTGGGGCGGTACGATTGCGGGATGTTACAAAAAGTCCTGCAAGCAGCATCTTTGGTGCGGTTTGGGAGCGTTGTATACAGCACTCCTAAACCGCCCCTGCCCATTGGAATGCATGTGCAGCGCTTACGAAACGGCGCCTCAAAAATGATTTGGAAGTGCCGCAATACAGGCAGTTTTAACCCTTTCTTCGGTTGCTAGAAGTTAAAAGCACCAAGCTGGCGGCTGAAAAGCGCCACTAAAACAACGGTAAAGAGCCGCTAAAACGGGCAGAGTTTTACAACTGACACGGCACGGCCCCAGTGAGAAAGAAGCCTTCGTGCTGGCTAAAAAATTTGTACAGCCATGTAAAAAAATATGTACACTTCATGGAAATTGTTGACCTTTTGAACATACTTGCACAAGATAAATATTAGATGTTTCATTTAAACAGTGCCTACAGATAAAAGTCATATACTGTATAGAACTTAAATCAGAATTGCCTTTTCGATCATACCACCTCAGTCTCAGAAGCTGGTACAGCCCTCTTAAGCAGAGATGACTTCTTGTAGGTAATTTGCATAACTACCCCACAGTCTGAGACCCCTTTCACACTGGGGTGGTTTTCAGACGCTTTAGCGCTAGAAAAAGCCTCTGCAAAGCACCCTTTCATTCCAGTGTGTCTTTTCACACTGGGGCGGTGCGCTTGTAGGAAGTTCTGAAAAATCCTGACAGGTTGGGAGTGCTGTATTTAGCACTCCCAAAACGTCCTGCCCATTGGAATGAATGGGCAGCCCCTTAAACGCGCAGCAAAACTGGAGTTTTTAACCCTTTTTTTGTGTTAAAAGTGCCCCGCTAGCAGACGAAAAGTGGCGCAAAAGTGCAGCTTAAATAGCGCTAAGGTGCCACTAAAACGAGCAGTGCTTTCAGTGTGAAAGCAGCATTATATCAACTCTGAGACATTTTTGACCTCTCCTTCATGTAAAATTTCTTCGGTTTCAAGATGTTTGTGGGTTCCCTAACTCTCCATAACATTTCAATAGGGTTCAAATCAGGTTTTTCTAATCCAAACTATAACCCTCCATTTCTTTTTTTGAGACATTCCTTGGTGGATTTGTTAGTGTGCCTCAGATCTATATCTATAAAAGATTCATTTCCGGTTCAACTTCAATATTTATGGACAGATTGCCCTATATTCTCATCTAGCACACTTGGATATATATGGGCACTGTTTGAATGAAGATATAAAGTTTGCCTGTTCAAATATGTTCAAAAAGTCTACTAAATTAATTTGGTGTACTTATTTTTTCACATGATTTCCATAGCGTGGCCACATGTGTACTTTAACACCTTCCTGTGTGGCCTATAGTAAAATGCCGGCCGGGAACATTCGTCGTTATGGGTGAGCATCTTATGACATCACAGCCGTTGTCGGCCATGTCCTCTGCAGAGCTTCTGCCACTGGAGACCGGATCGGCTTCAAAAAAGGTATGTATTCTTCTTTACAGAGCTAGATAGGTTAGTGTTAGATCGTGGGTGTCTGTAGATGCAGGGATTTTAGTGTTAGGGTGGATTTACACTTTAAGTTCTTCTTGTAACAAAAAATTACAACTCCATGCCCCTTACTAAATACCTCGGACTGTCTACTTTCCAAAACAGGCAATTTGGGGGGGTATTTGTACTGTCCTGTTATTTTCAGGCCACAAGAAATGAGACAGGTCGTCAGTACATCGGGATTAATCAATTTTCAGATACATAAACCATAGTTTGTGGACTCTATAACTTTCTTACTAACTACATACAGGCAAACCCCACTTTTAAGTACACAATGGGGTTTATTTACTAAAGCTGGAAAGTGCAAAATCAGGCTCATTCTGCATAGAAACCAATGAGCTTCCGGGTTTTATTACTAAAGCTTAAATGAACAAGCTGGGGTTAGAAGCCCATTGGTTTATATGCAGAAGTGAGCCTGATTTTGCACTTTCCAGCTTTAGTAAATAAACCCCATTGTGTACTTAAAAGTGGGGTATGCCTGTATTACACACTGATTTGGGGGCATTTTCACCAAAGAAATGTAGCAGAATACATTTTGGCCTAAATTTAAGAAGATTATTATTTATTTGCAGAATCTTATAACAGAAAAGTTTTTTAGTTCATTTAGCAAAAATTAAAAAACCCAGTGGTGATTAAAGGATATGTAAACGTTTTGTTTTTTTTAAACCAAAATGTCATACTTACCACATCTGTGCAGTTGGTTTTGCACAGAGTGGCCCAGATCCTCCTCTTCTGGGGTCCCTCATCAGCGCTCCTGGCTCCTCCTCTCCTGTGCCCCGTCGAAGAAGCAATATCCCTCAGGGCACCCATGCGGGCGTGCTCCCGTGTCCTGCTGCTGCGTCCATTGACGCAGACAGCAGGACTCGGCTCCACCCCCCGGTTCCTGCATCATTGGATTTGATTGACAGCAGCGGGAGCCAATCTCTGCGCAGCTATCAATCTATCCAATCAGGACCCAAGACACCGGCTGGAGCCGGTGTGCTCGTCCCCAGCGCAGGAACGATCGGGCTCAGGTAAGTAAAAGGGGGGCTCTGTGGGGCTGGTGAACTACAAGAGGCAAGGGTTTACAAACCCTTTAAATACCACCAAACAAAAGCTCTATTTGTGTGAAAGAAATTATAAAAACTTAATTTGAGTAAAGTGTTGCATGACCGCACAATTGTCATTCAAAGTGCAACAGCGCTGAAAGCTGAAAATTGGCCTGGGCAGGAAGAGGGTGAAAGTGCCTGGTATTGAAGTTGTTAAGGGCACTTTCAAAGTGAATAGGCTGCCTTAAATCAAGACACAACACTTTAGGGAGATTTCCTCTCGCATTGCATCAACAAGACAGGAAGTGAAGAGAAATCTTTCCAGTAGGACACAGACAGCAAAAAGCAACCTGATAGGGGTTTAACCTTTCCTTGCGCTATCCATACACTCTAAAAAAAAAAAGTAACCAAAAGCAACATCAATCACTGTAGTTTATTGAGATACTTATGCCGCGTACACATGACCGGTTTTGCCTTTGGACTAAACTCCGAAGGTTTCTCCGACGAAATTCCATTCAAGCGTTCTTGTCTACACACGGTCAAACTAAAGTCCGACCACAGTCCGACCGTGCAGAACGCGGTGACGTACAGTATGTACCATGGGACTAGTAAAAGGAAGTTCAATAGCCAGTAGCCAATAGCTTTTGTCTCGTACTTGCTTCAGAGCATGCATCGTTTTTGGTCCGTTGGAACAGCATACAAACAATCGGTTTTCCCGATAGGAACTGGTTCCCGCGGAAAGATTTAGAACATGTTCTATTTGTAGGTTCGTCTGAATTTTTTAAAAAAAAGGTCCAATGAGGCGTACACACGAGCAGATTATACGATGAAAAGACTCCGTCAGACTTCTTCTATCGGACATTCCGCTCGTGTGTACGCGGCATTATATATCAAGTTACAAATCATGGCAACTGAAAGTTTCATTGGCAAATAACTAGGGTTCTCAGGGCAGCTATTTAAAATGAGACATACAGTATATAAAATAAGCATGCCATAAGGGTTTATTACAATTAGCTCATGTGAATATGACATGTCTGTTTGTTGTGGAGACTTTAGATTGTTACAGTACAGCGTGAATATTTCATTTGTGAATAGTAGAGGTCTAAATGCACAACCCTAGGAAGAAGTCATTTAGGCTTTTGTCTCCAAAAGCCTTTCACTTGAGAAGAATGTTGTCTTATTATTATCAACACACATACCAGCATACACCTAGTTAATCATTAAAAAAATAATATATTTTTTTAAAGCAGACCTTCAGTAATTTTTTCAACTTTCCATCTATTAGATCTTCTGCCCTTGTTTTAACTTTGGATAGTAAAACATCTTTTTCTGCCAATAAATACCTTATACAGCCCACTTCCTGTTTCTTGCCTGGTAAAAAGCCTAGGCTTATGACATCATGCACAGCTCTCTTTCTCACTCTGGTGAGAGTTTGCTAGGACGGGAGGGGGGATGAGTCATAAGACGGCCAATGAGAGCTGCAGAGCTGGAGGTGTGCGTCTGTGTGTCTGTGTAAATCCAGGAAGTGAACAGGCAGCTGCCCACAGTTAAAAATGGATGCAGCCAGACTTAATGGAGGAGATTTCTGCAGCATATTTAACACGTACAGAATCACAGTATATATAAAATATACAAAGTGGTTAGAGGGAAGCTTCAGAATGGCAAAGATGTTTTTATTACCAATGATGTGAGCAGACTGCAGTTCCTCCTTACGTTTAATTCTAACTAAAATATACAAAATGCTTTCTCCAGTAATGTTCATTATGCTATCTTAGAACAAGATCGTCCATATGGTTAAACGGTTGTATTATAAGGACACTATATTATGTTCTGTATCTGTCCAACAAGCACAGCAGTATACTGGAGGTATGACATTGTAGCACCTACTGTCGTTTACTGCTGCTTCATCCCTGTCAAAGACACCAATGATTTTTATGTTCTGTGTGCACTACACTGTAGATCAGGGGTCTCCAAACTGACCCGCAGGCCAAATCCAAACCATAAGACTTTATCCGGCCACAGCTAGGGTCAGTGGCCTTTCACACAGGTCTCCCCAACTCCCACCCTTCGTTCTCTAGTGCAGCTGTCATTAATTCCAACAACCAATCATATGCATGCCGCACCATTCACAGAAGAATGGCGCTTCCTCTGCCTAGATCTCATGGGGACTCTGATTTAAGGAGGTCTCTGATGTAAGGTGGGGTGTACAGGAAACTCTGGTCTAAGAGGGACTGTGATGGGGACCCTGATGTAAGGGGAGAATGTGATGGGGACCATGATGTAAGGGGGAACTCTGATGTAGGGGAGTCTCAGGTGTAAGGGGCACCATGATGGGGATTCTGATTAAAGGGGGGACTCTGATAGGGACCCTAATTTAAGGAAGGACTCTGTTGTAAAAGTAGACTTTGATAGGGACTATGATGTAAGTGGGATTCTGATGGAGACCCTGATTTAAGGCGAGACTCTGCTGGACTCAAGTTTATTTAGAATTTCTTTGCTTTGCTTTTTTTTTTTAACTGAAGTTCTTTCGCTGTTGTTCTAAATCATATGATGCTAATTGAAAAATGCTCCAAGTAAAACGTATTTATTCATTTAAATCTCAGTCATTTGTTTATAAAACTGATCTTTCGGCCCACAAATATTTGTAAAATACAGGATGTGGCCATTGTTTGGAAACCCCTGCTACAGCTCAACAGGCAGCACACCTAGAATCACCTACTATTTACTGTGTACTGTATACCTTCATCCCCTAGGAAGCACATATTAACGCTTGCCAACTGTATCACTTACATGTACAGCAGCGAGGCAGGCTCTACTGCGCCAGATCACATGCTAGGCACGTGATCTGGCATTTCCAGGTAGGGGGCACATGCACGCCGTGTGATTATACACAGCAGATGCCGATCAGCAGGTGCCGGCCAATGAATGGCGGCTAGCACCCGCCAATTGTCGGGAAGACACGTTGGACAGAGCTCTGTCTATGTAAACAAGGCATAGCTCTGTCCTGTTAGTGGAAAAGTAATGGATTTTCTTTCCCCGCAAAGCAGGGAATAAAATTCATCACTTCCCTTAGTAAAAACAGCACATACAGACAACAAAAACACTGGTTAGGCACACATTTAACCCTTTGATCGCCTTAGATGTTTAACCCCTTCCCAGCCAGTGTCATTAGTACAGTGTCAGCACATATTTTTAGCACTGATCCCTGTATTATGCCGTGTACACATGCTCGGACTTTTCAGCAACAAAAGTCCGACGGCCTGTCCGACAGACTTTCAACAGACTTTTGGCGAACTTCCGCCGGACTTTCTAACGAATGGACTTGCCTACACATGATCACACCAAAGTCCGACGGATTTGTACATGATGACATACACTGCCGTAGCGTCGGTTTTCACAGTGCCTAAGTACCAGTTAAATCCATGAAGGGAAAATGATGTCATTTTCCAGTCCTCACAGACATGATACTGTCAGCCACAAGACTGTTCAAAGATCTTTTGATTTTGATAATGACATATTCATTAATGCTTCTAAGTTATGAAATGAACGTCTACTCTAGAACGTTCATGGTCACCTTCAATCTACAATCTATGCCAGTTCATTATTTTTTAGAAAGAATCATTTGCAAGTGCACTTTTTCTCACCAAGCTCATCAGATGGAAGCCCGGCCCATCTGGACATCTGGGTGGCGTCTTCACTTGCATCATAGGATGTGTTCCTCTTGAAGTTCCTGTTATATTCTGATGAGGCCTGGGCCAACACAGAACATTAATTCAAATGTAAGATACAGCTTTTATTCCAATAAAAATAGCAGCGAAAAGCTTAAAGTGGTTGTAAACCTCAGACATCAATTATGAACAAAGCACGTCCCTCTATAGTGTGTACTTGACTCAGCTAAAAGCACTAAGTTTCATTTCTGTCTGCTGCTTCGTTCCTCTGCTATCAGCATGAATCACTTCTGATAAGTGTTCCTGACACCAAGAGAAAAAAGGTGACAGGACGGACCTCCAGCTGATTGACAGCCTCAGCTCTGTTGCTTTGAGCTGTGTCCTTCCCTCCAATCAGCTCTCTGAGCTCTCCTCACTGAGTTGTGCTCAGCTCAGCTTTCCTCCCCTTTTTTTCTGAGCTCTCAGACAAGCTTATAAATTCAGCACTTTGAACAGATGTAGAGAAGAGAAGACTGCAGATAGACAGAAACAACTTGTAGGAGGATTTGTTTCATCTATGTGTAGTCCCTTCACTGAGTATATGTAAGGGTTTACAACCACTTTAAATATGTTAATTATTTTTTTACCAAAGATCACTTTCTCAATAATTTATAGTGGAAAAATTATATATACTGTATAATATCATTAGCATTAATACTCCAGTCCCACCTGTAACATCATTTTATTACCTGTTTATCCTGCCTGTCAGTTATTTTTTAACTTCCCAAGCTGTCCAGCAAAAGTGGTAGTTAGAGGGTTTAGATAAACAATTGAAAAATGGAACTAATCCCATCAATTTAAGGGCCCTTTCACACTGGGGCGGTTTGCAGGCACTACTGCACTAATAATAGTGCCTGCAAACCGACCCAAAACAGCCGCTGCTGTGTCTCCAGTGTGAAAGACACGAGGGCTTTCACACTGGAGCGGTGCGCTAGCAGGACGGGAAAAAAAGTCCTGCTAGCAGCATCTTTGGAGCAGTGATGGAGTGGAGTATCCTTCACCGCTCCTGCCCATTGAAATCAATGGGACAGCGTGGCTATACCGCCAGCAAAGCGCCTGTGCAGAGGCGCTTTGCGGTGGTTTTTAACCCTTTCTCGGCCGCTAGCGGGGGGTAAAACCGCCTCACTAGTGGCCGAATACCGACGGTAAAGCGCCTCTTACAATAGCGGCGCTTTACCGCCGACGCCGCCCCCGCGTGAAAGAAGCCTAAAGGTTTCCCAAAACAGTTACATTCAAGGCATGCCATCAACAATAACTGCCAAAGTAATAACTGATCACATGTGCAGCACCATGGCAATTGCAGATCAAACAGAGGCTAAGATGGCAGCTTCCTTGGCTGTAAGGGATTGAAGGGTTTAGTTCCACTTTAACACTTAGGCCGGCCACACACGGTTCAAATCTCGGCCGGTTCAGGAGGAACCGGCTGAGATTCGAACCTTTAATGGGCAGGCTAAATGTGCCAAGTTGATCGATCAAATTAACTTGGGTACAACCAGCCTGCTGGGTTTCTCTTGCGATTATCACTAGCGGCTTATACCAGGAACAAGTGCGATGGGAATATGAAACATTGCATTGGAAGTTCAACATGGTACCTCATGGCAAAGAGCTCTCTGAGGATCTGAAAAAAAGAATTGTTGCTCTACATAAAGATGGTCTAGGCTAGAAGAAGATTGCCAAGACCCTGAAACTGAGCTGCAGCACGGCGTTCCAGACCATACAGCAGTTTAACAGGACAGGTTCCACTCAGAACAGGCCTCGCCATGGTCGACCAAAGAAGTTGAGTGCACGTTCTCAGCATCATATCCAGAGGTTGTCTTTGGGAAATAGATGTATGAGTGCTGCCAGTATTGCTGCAAAGGTTGAAGGAGTTGGGGGTCAGCCTGTCAGTGCTCAGACCATATGCTGCACACTGTATCAAATTGGTCTGCATGGCTGTTGTCCCAGAAGGAAGCCTCTTCTAAAGATGATGCACAAAAAAGGCTTCAAACAGTTTGCTGAAGACAAGCAGACTAAGGACATGGATTACTGGAACCATGTCCTGTGGTCTGATGAGACCAAGATAAAATTATTTGGTTCAGATGGTGTCAAGCGTGTGTGGTGGCAACCAGGTGAGGAGCACAAAGACAAGTGTGTCTGGCCTACAGTCAAGCATGGTGGTGGGAGTGTCATGGTCTGGGGCTGCATGAGTGCTGCCGGTGTTCTGCCGAGAAAGTTCCGCTCGGCGGATTAGTTCCCCCTCTACTGCGCATGCGCAGTAGAAGCCGGCGGAAATAGCCGAAGCGGAACAGCTGAAAATCAGCTGTACACGGCGCCTGTAAGAGGGCCCCTCGCGGGCTCGCTTCGCTCGCCACGCTTCGGGCACGGCCTCGCTGCGCTCGGCACTTTTAGATTCCCCCTCTAGGTCCACTTGGATAGAGGGGAAGGAATCTGGACCCAGAGCGCAGGCGCCGTGTACAGCTGATCGAAGCGTTTGAGCTTCGGCTATCTCCGGCGGCCAACAGTACTACGTACTGCGCAGGCGCAGGAACCTATCCGCCGAAGGAACTTATTCGGCAAGACACCGGCACTGGGGAGCTACAGTTCATTGAGGGAACCATGAATACCAACATGTACTGTGACATACTGAAGCAGAGCATGATCCCCTCCCCCCCTTCGGAGACTGGGCCGCAGGTCAGTATTTCAGAATGATAACGACCCCAAAAGCACCGCCAAGACGACCACTGTCTTGCTAAGGAGGCTGAGGGTAAAGGTGATGGACTGGCGAAGCATGTCTCCAGACCTAAACCCTATTGAGCGTCTGTGGGGCATCCTAAAAAGGAAGGTGGAGAAGCGCAAGGTCTCTAACCTCCACCAGCTCTGTGATGTTGTCATGGAGGAGTGGAGGAGGACTCAAGTGGCAACCTGTGAAGCTCTGGGGAACTTAATGCTCAAAAGGGTTAAGGGTGGCCACAAAAAATATTGACACTTTGGGCCCAATTTGGACATTTTCACTTAGGCGTGTACTCACTTTTGTTGCCAGCGGTTTAGACATTAATGGCTGTGTGTTGAGTTATTTTGAGGGGACAGCAAATTTACACTGTTATACAAGCTGTACACTCACTACTTTGCATTGTAGCAAAGTGTCATTTCTTCAGTGTTGTCACATGAAAAGATAGAATAAAACATTTACAAAAATGTGAGAATATATATATATATATATATATGTAGTAGCTACAAAAGAAAGATTAAGTTTGTTTTGCTTTCTGTTAAGCTCACATGTAGTGGCAAAGATATTGCATTTCTGGCAAGATCAACAGATATTTTCTGTACTTGCGGAACGTGCCCTGAGCCTAAAAAGAGAAAACCAATGCAACCACCCCATCCAAGCACTGGTAAACTGTATTCTATTGGATTTTTGCTTTTGGGATTAGTTATCCTTCAAGGCTTTTCAGTTGAAAACACACAGAAGTGAATGTGACCCATAGCAAATGAGCCTACATAGACAGAAAATCTGTAAGGTGAACTTACACTGGACCCCCTCACCACGCCCCCTGTCAGGCACTGGGACGTCTTTTTATTGGTTTGGGGATTTTAAATCCTCCTGGCTTTCTCTCCTGTCCTCCAGTGCTGACAGGACAGGCTAGGAGGATTCTGATTGGTCAGCGCCGTCCATTCTGAGAGGTACGGATAGGAGATTAGGCTCTGTTCACACTATTGCGATGCAGGAACCAGCGTGATTCAAGTGCAGAGTCCCGCATCTCATGTCTCTGTCAGGCAGTTCACACTGCCCTATGCGAACCGCTGTGGGTGTCAACACAAAGTTATAGACAACCCCCAGATCAGTTTGCAAATCGCTGTGCGAACTGCCAAATGGTGCAGGAATCAGATCACATAGGTGTGAACGCCCATGCGATCCAATTCCAGTGCGGACCAAAAAAAGGGTCCTACACCATTTTGGTGCGAATGAGATGCGAATTCAGCCATACAATCTGTATCGCCGAAATCACATCGCACAGACATCGCATGAGATCTGCACAGCAGTGCAGTGCGAATCACATGCGATGTGTGAACCCAGCCTAGGCCGTGGGGATTTCAAATCCAAAGACCGGGGGAAGCGTTGTCCTGGTGTCTAACAGCGGGGGGGGGGGGGGGGGTTGTACATTTCTGCAGATCCAAAAACGCACTGCAAAATGCATTAGTGTGAACCTAGCCTAAATGTTTGATACACGTTAGCGTGTTCCATGAAGTGCGCATTTACTAGAGATCTGATCTGGTATAACACAATACTACAATCACACAGGTAGATAAGGACAGATCACAGACATTTTCACTTTCACTTTCTCACACTTGTACAGCATTCATCCTGATCTGTGTACAGATATTACAATCAATGGGACACACAATACACAGCTACACATCTGACAGTTCAATCCAACATCACATGTGGATGGCACCCTTTAACTGCCATTTCTGCTGAGGTATTATCCTATACAAGAACGGCAGTTTCCAGGTAAAAGATAAACAAGGACTTCTCCTGTTTGAAGTAAAGAGAGAAGCCATTCTAACTAATAACGAACCCAGGAGTCACAGTGTACATTGCTGGACCCTCGCTCTATCTCCTATCTCCATCACTAGAACACACACAGCTGCAGCTCGAGGCACCTTGAATCGGACCGGCATGCTGCGGAGTCTCCTTTCCCCGGGCTTCCTTTGTGCTGCAACAGGGTTCGATCGCTGCTGTCAGGACGATGTAAACAACCCGTTACCTTGGCAAAGCCCAGCCAGCGTCTAATCCGTACTGCGCATGCGCCTGTGCTAACGGCTCTGCCAGCTCCTTCACCAATGGAAGAAGGCCTTCCGGAGTCCTCAGGGCGCAGGCTTGTTTATTTCTCGTGCTGTGTGGATTAGTTGTGTGCACTGCTGTATTCATGTCTCAGGTGATGGCTTCCCTTGTCACCTGTCCCCTGGTCACAGTGTCTATAGTAGAGACAGATACAATCTATGGAGAGCACAGCACACAGTGGAGGGGCCTGTGCTCTCCTCCATGGGGACCACCATAGAGCTTTTCTTTCATTATTCCAGTCTTAGTATTTCCAGGATGGAAATGCAGAGTAGAAAAATGTAGCGGCGTGTTTTTTTTTTTTTTTTGCTTGACACAGTTGAGACGAATGCTGTGTAAAGGGAAACCCTAAAGTAAGGGTGTTTCAGCTCCCCAAAGCTCCCACTTACTTTGGAGTTCCCAGCATTCCCCCTTAACAGATATACTGCGGCAGAATGGCTCTCCTGGGCAAAATCCCGTATATATATATATATATATATATATATATATATGGCTTTGCCCAGGAGAGCCACCAGAGGGCGTGCAAGCACCACCAGAGGCACGTGCGTGCACCCGCTGCACAGCGGGGGACCCGATGATCGCCGCCGGCCACACGCGATCACGTGCACGAGAGCCAGCACACACACAAATCCCTGTGCTGTCAGAGAAGAGGAGACAGATCGTGTGTTCCTACAAAGTGGGGACAGCGATCTGTCTTCTCTCCTAGTTAGTCCCATCCCCACACAGTTAGAACACAGTGAGAGAACACACAGTTAACCCTCTTGTTTGGGTATAGCCAGCCACGCGCGACCGCGTGCATGAGAGCCAGCACGTGGATTTGTGTGTGTAAACACTAAGGATGAGCTCCGATGTGCGGCTGCAGAGATCGGGAAATGTCTCACTGTCTGTGATTAGCGCTGCGCCGTGCCGACTTCCTGGCAGGCTCGGCACGTTTAGCATGCGAACATGCCGGAGCTCATCCTTAGTAAACACACAAATCCCTGTCAGAGGAGAGAAGACAGATCGTGTGTTCCTACAAAGTAGGGACAGCGATCTGTCATCTCTCCTAGTCAGTCCTATCCCCACACAGTGAGGGAACACACAGTTAACTGAAAGTATAAACAGAAAAAGTGTTTCTCCTGCATTCGTGCAGGCAGTATTAATGTAAAATAGTAGTCATTTCGAATGGTGAATAGTATAGGACAATCATGCATGTCCCGCTGCCTAAACTGTCCAGGGGTGGTCCAAAAGAAGCTGAATGAAAAAGGGGATTTAAGGTGCATGATCTAACCCATGAATCTAAAGTGATATCGTTTATTCATTTATTATGAATAAACTATATCACTTTGATTCATGCGTTAGATCGCGCGCCTTCCATCCCCCTCTTTTTCATTCAACACACAGTTAACCCCTTGATCGCCCCCTAGTGTTAACCCCTTCCCTGCCAGTGACATTTATAAAGTAATCAGTGCATATGTATAGCACTGATCGCTCTATAAGTGTCAGTGGTCCCAAAAATGTGTCAAAAGTCTCCGATCTGTCCGTCGCAATGTCGCAATACCGCTAAAAATCGCAGATCACCACCATTACTAGTATAAAAATAAATAAAAGTGCCATAAATCTTTCCCATAATTTGTAGACGCTATAACTTTTGTGCAAACTAATCAATATACGCTTATTGCAATTTTCTTTTACCAAAAATATGTAGAAGAATACATATTGGCCTAAACTGATAAAGGAATTTGTTTTTTTTTTAATTTGGGGGATATTTATTATAGCAAAAAGTAAAAAAAAATTATTTTTTTTCAAAATTGTCGCTCTTTTTTGTTTATAGTGAAAAAATTAAAAACTGCAGAGGTGATCAAATACCACCAAAAGAAAGCTCTATTTGTGGGGAGAAAAAAAAGGATGCATTTTGTTTGGGTACAGCATTGCTTGACGGCGCAATTGTCAGTTAAAGCGACGTAGTGCCAAATTGTAAAAAGTGCTCTGATCAGGAAGGGGGTGAATTCTGGTCAGGAAGGGGGTAAAAAAACACAGAACTAGTAGGGTTTAGGCTACTTTCACACTGAGGCAGTTTGCAGGCGTTTTAGCGCTAAATATAGCGCCTGAAAACTGCCTCCCATGCCACCCTTCTGTGAAAGCCCGAGTGCTTTCACACTGGGGCAATGCACTTGCGGGACAGGAAAAAAAGTCCTGCAAGCAGCATCTTTGGGGTGGTGTAGGAGCGCTGTATACAAAGCTCCTACACCGCCCCTGCCCATTGAAATGAATGGGCACCACTTCCAAAGCACCTGAAAAGAACATCGGATGCGTCACAACACTGGCGCTATTAACTCCTTCTGCGGCCGCTAGCGGAGGTTAAAAGCACCCCGCTAGCAGCTGAAAAGCGCCGCTAAAACGACAGGAAAGTGCAGCTAAAACTAGCGGCACTTTACCGCTAACGGACCCACCGCCCCAGTGTGAAAGTACCCTTAAGAAGAGTTTTTCAGCTCTAAAAACGCTCTCTAACTCTAATAAAAGCTGAAAAACGCAGCTATTCAGTGTTTTTGAGCCATAAGCTTTTATGAGAGTATAGTTTTGCTAAAAAAAAAAAAAAAAAAAAAAGCTAAAAAACGCTACTGCAAAACCGCTGCAAAACTCATTCTACAGCTAACGCTACTGGCATTTTTACAACGTCCAGTGTGCATGAGGCCTAAGGAGCAAGCAGTAACTCCATAAAATCTGAAGTAAAACAAGTGGAAGCAGCGCTAGCTCTGATACTGGGATAAAGTGTAACAATGTGTCTAAAAACGAACCTACAAATATTGTGCAAACAAAATTGCTACAAAAGAATCAACTGAAAGTGACAAGTGCTTTTCACACGAACTGTGTTACATCAGTAAGGGCTCTCATGCACACTGCAGCTCAACAAAAAAAAAGCTGCTTTTACAGACATTAGCTTTTATTTCAGCTTGAAGAAGCTTATGATTTTTTGTGCTCTTTTGCATGAGCCCTAAACCTTATTTTTGTGTGACAGTCCCATAAGTCTAGTAAACTCTCTATTTTTATTTTTACCTATAGGTAAGCTTATAATAAAGCTTACCTGTAGGTCAAATGAATATCTCTTAAAAGTGCGTCGTTTCGGAGATATTCTAGTGAGCGGCAGCCGGTGACATCACCGGCACATGCGTTCTAAAGGAACAGCACACCCATGTCGATCTAGAGCTCCGTGCTGCAGTAGTGTCTCCTGCGCAAATGCGCAGGAGTGATGTCATCGCAGCTCAGCCATTCAACCACAGCCCGCAAACCGAGAAGGAAGTCCAGGTGAAGATGGAACTCTCTGCAGCAGTGATAGCGCTCCACTGGAGGGCTTCATTTTAACCACTTCTGGACCACCCACCGTCACTATACGTTGGTACTTTGAAGGAGGATATTGTTGTTATGGCAGCAGCTAGCTGCCATAACCCGGTATCCTCTTCTTCAGTGAGCAGTCCAATTTAAGATAAAAGTGGTCTCTGCGGTGGATTCGCCGCGTGATCACTTTTATCGGCAGCGGGAGAGTGGCCCCCCCTCCCGCCACGATCCGGTGCCCTTCACCACGATCCGGAGCCGTTTGTAGCGGCGGAGGCGATCGGATCCTTCCTGTGGCCTGACATGGAGACGAGTGAGGGGAAGATGGCCCCCACCTGTCTCCATATCATTGCAGGGCGGGAGCAACATCAAAATGTCACTTACTCCCACGATCCGGTGCCCTTCGCCGCGATCCGGAGCCGTTGGTAGCGGCGGAGGCGATCGGATCCTTCCTGTGGCCTGACATGGAGATGAGTGAGGGGAACATGGCCCCCACCCGTCTCCATATAATTGCAGGGCGGGAGCAACATCAAAATGTCACTTACTCCCACGATCCGGTGCCCTTCGCCGCGATCCTGAGCCGTTGGTAGCGGCGGAGGTGATCGGATCCTTCCTGTGGCCTGACATGGAGACGAGTGAGGGGAAGATGGCCCCCACCCGTCTCCATATCATTGTAGGGCGGGAGCAACATCAAAATGTCACTTCCTCCCATAGCTCTTAAAGGGCTTTTTTTTTCTTTTTTTAAATGACATTTTTTTTTTTTATTGCATTTTAGTGTAAATATGAGATCTGAGGTGTTTTTGACCCCAGATCTCATATTTAAAAGGTCCTGTCATGCTTTTTTTCTATTACAAGGGATGTTTAACATTCCTTGTAATAGGAATAAAAGTGACACATTTTTTTTTTTTAAACAGTGTAAAAATAAAAAATAAAAGGTAAAATAAATAAGAATAAAAAAAAAATTTAAACGTGCCCCGTCCCAACGAGCTCGCGTGCAGAAGCGAACGCATACTTGAGTAGCGCACGCATATGAAAACGGTGTTCGAACCCCACATGTGAGGTATCGCCATGATTGGTAGAGCGAGAGCAATAATTCTAGCCCTAGACCCCCTCTGTAACTTAAAACATGCAACCTGTAGAATTTTTTAAACGTCGCCTATGGAGATTTTTAAGGGTAAAAGTTGGTTGCCACTCCACGAGCGGGCGCAGTTTCGAAGCATGACATGTTGAGTATCAATTTACTCGGCGTAACATTATCTTTCACAATATTAAAAAAAAATGGCGTAACTTTACTGTTGTCTTATTTTTTAATTCAAAAAAGTATACTTTTTCCAAAAAAAAGTGCGCTTGTAAGACTGCTGCGCAAATACGGTGTGACAGAAAGTACCGCAACAACCGCATTTTTATTCTCTAGGGTGTTAGAAAAAATATGTATAATGTTTGGGGGTTCTAAGTAATTTTCTAGCAAAAATAACTGTTTTTAACTTGTAAACAACAATCTCAGAAAGAGGCTCGGTCCTTTACTAGCACTGAAAAAAAACATATATATAAATATATATATATATATATATATATATATATATATATATATATATATATATATATATATATATATATATATATATATATATATATATATATATAATATTTATATAAGTTATATTTACAATAAATAGTGCCTTGTATAAAAACTGGTGCTTAACAAAAGGAGGCAAGTCCACTGTCCTTTATTTAATCTGTGTATCAATCCTTTATTTTGATCCACCATCACCCGACAGTCCCCATTACCAGTGTTGCCTTATATACACAATGCTCCGGCTCTCTGCCCCCCTACCAGACAGTAGAAGTTATGGAATATGAATGGAAATTAAGATTTTGAGATACAGTATATGAGAGCTCAAGTAAATATAGGTCTCTACCCCAGTCTCACAAATGCAAGGTTCCACTCTATGGGTTGTTATATAAAGCAACAAATCAGCATTATAACATGCCTATCTTCAGCATTATACTAGCAGTAAAATATACAGCAGTATATACCTCTCCCCAAACCACATACTGTATATTCTTGAGTGCATATTCCCACAGTCAAAAATATAAACAGCCATTCAAAAAATATATACAGTATTTGACAAAAGTGAGTACACCCCTCACATCTTTGTAAATATTTTATTATATCTTTTCATGTGACAACACTGAAGAAATGACACTTTGTTACAATGTAAAGTAGTGAGTGTACAGCTTGTATAACAGTGTAAATTTGCTATCCCCTCAAAATAACTCAACACACAGCCATTAATGTCTAAACCGCTGGCAACAAAAGTGAGTACACCCCCAAGTGAAAATGTCCAAATTGGGCCCAAAGTGTCAATATTATTTTCCAGCACTGCCTTAACCCTCTTGGGCATGGAGTTCACCAGAGTAGACATGTGCAATTCGTTTAGTTCTAAATTTGTTTTTTAATGAATTTAGACAAATTTATTAATTCAGGAATATCTGAATTTCTGAATTTTTCCGAATGTTCGAAAATTCGAAAATTCTAAATTTCAAAAATTCGGAAGTGCAGAAATTCGGAAATCCAAAAATAGGAATGAAAATCCGAAAATTCAAAAGAACGAAAATCCGAAAATAAGATCAAAAATCCGAAAATTCAAAAACCCGAATACGAATTTATCCGAAGTTACGATTTATTCGTGATAACGAATGCCATATATAAACGAATGGAACGTAATGAATTAATAATAATAAATAACAATAATAATAATAAAAACGTAGTATTTATTATTATTTCGTTTCGTTCCATTTGTTTAGATGTGGCATTCTTTATTTTGGATAATGCGTAACCTCAGATAAATTTCTATTCGTTACGTTCACTAACAGCCAAATTTGAAAGCAAAATCCAATACCTATAATTTAATAGTTAGTTATTATTAGTTAGTTAGTTATTATTTCGAATTTTTGGATTTTTGTATTTTCGTTCTTTCTCAGTTTCGGATTTTCCTTTCTTATTTTCGGATTTTTGAATTTCCAAATTTCGAATTTTCAAATTTACGAATTCTGAATTTTCGAAATTCCGAATTTTCGAATTTCCAAATTTTTGAATTTCCAAAAAAAACCAGCAACGAATGAAATGAAAACAAAAAGGAACAAATTTTTCAGCAGTGCACATGTCTACACCAGAGCTTCACAGGTTGACACTGGAGTCCTCTTCCATGATGACATCACGGATCTGGTGGATGTTAGGGACCTTGCGCTTCTCCACCTTCCGTTTGAAGACGCCCCACAGATGCTCAATAGGCTTTAGGTCTGGAGACATGCTTGGTCAGTCCATCACCTTTACCTTCAGCTTCTTTAACAAGGCAGTGGTCGTCTAGGGGGTGTGTTGGGGTCGTTATGTTGGAATAATGCCCTGCGGCCCAGTCTCCGAGGGGAGGGGATTATGCTCTGCTCCAGTATGTCACAGTACATGTTGGCATTCATGGTTCTCTCAATAAACTGTAGCTGCCCAGTGCTGGCAGCACTCATGCAGCCCCAGACCATGACACTCCCACCACCATGCTTGACTGTAGACAAGACACTTGTTTTTGTACTTCTCACCTGGTTGCCGCCAAACACGCTTGACACCATCTGAACCAAATAAGTTTATCTTGGTCTCATCAGACCACAGGACATGGTTCCAGTAATCCATGTCCTTTGTCTGCAGCAAACTGTTTGCAGGCCTACTTGTGCATCATCTTTTGAAAGGCTTCATTCTGGGACAACAGCCTTGCAGACCAATTTGTTGCAGTGTGCTGCGTATGGTCTGAGCACTGACAGGTTGACCCCCCCTTCAACCTCTGCAGCAATGCTGGCAGCACTCATATATCTATTTCCGAAAGACAACCTCTGGATATGATGCTGAGCTCATGCACTCAACTTCTTTGGTCGACCATGGCGAGGCCTGTTCTGAGTGGAACCTGTCCTGTTAAACCGCTGTATGGTCTTGGCCACTGTGCTGCAGCTCAGTTTCAGGGTCTTTGCAATCTTCTTATAGCCTAGGCCATTTTTTATGCAGGGCAACAATTCTTTTTTTCAGATCCTCAGAGAGTTCTTTGCCATGAGGTGCCATGTTGAACCTCCAGTGACCAGTATGAGAGAGTGAGAGCGATAACACCAAATTTAACACACCTGCTCTCCATTCACACCTGAGACTTTGTAACACTAATGAGCCACATGACACCGGGGAGGGAAAATGGCTAATTGAACCCAATGTGGACATTTTCACTTAGGGGTATACTCACTTTTGTTGCCAGCAGTTTAGACATTAATGGCTGTGTGTTGAGTTATTTTGAGGGGACAGCAAATTTACACTGTTATACAAGCTGTTCACTCACTACTTTACATTGTAGCAAAGTGTCATTTCTTCAGTGTTAGAACAAAATATTACAGCACACACATGCAAAAAAGGCATTTACCTCCTGCAAGGCTATTTAAAACACCTAAACATTTTCAAAAAACATTATCAATAAATATGGGGATAATGTCACACCATATTGTTATATGGGGCTTAAGCCCACTTACTGCAACAAAGTACCCCATGGTTAGTGTGTCCTACGGTTTCCATAGAATGGGAGATCCTGCTTCTCTGAACCATGGGAGCCATACACTCCTCTATATGGGAGAACTAAAGGACTCCACCTATGACACAGGTTAACACTAATGAGAGGCACTGATGAGGGAGTAGGGTGCTCCTGCCCAAAAGGATTTGGTCAGAATCCATACAATAGACAAACAAGATATTTGGGGGGCACACTCTAAAAGATGCATTAAAGATGGTGCAGCCACGAAGGTGGACATATCTTTAATCAGGCACGACATGACAAAACTGAGGGAGAGAGTTACTGAGGCCGAGACCAGGATTGGACGTGCGGAGGACACACTATACCCCCTGCAACATTCCCATGATGATCTGCAGCGGCAGATGCAGCAACTAGCACAGAAGCATGATGATCTCGAGAACCGCTCCCGCAGATCCAACCTACGCTTCATTGGGCTGCCTGAGGGTTCGGAGGGCACAGATCCTGCCACCTTCCTTGAGCAGCTTCTGATTACAACATACGGCAGAGAAGCCTTTTCTACAACTTTCGTGGTGGAACGGGCCCACCGCATGCCTGCACGCCGCCCGCCTGAAGGAGCACCACCCCGCACCTTCATAGCCAAGCTGCTAAACTTCAGAGACCGAGATGCGGTGCTTCGATTGGCAAGAATCAAAGGCAACATTCCCTTCCAGGCAGGCTTCATCTCTGCATTCCCAGATTTTTCTGCTGAGGTGCAGAAGCAACGAGCGCGGTTCACAGAAGTCAAACGCCGCCTAAGAGCTCACCACATCAAGTACGCAATGCTCTTCCCAGCACGTCTACGCGTGGCAGGCGAAGACAGGGTGCACTTCTTTGAGGACCCCACCTTGGCTTCGGAGTGGCTAGACCAACAAGACGCCGCAAGAAATCGCCCAGCCTGACCACATCCTAGCCCTACCAAAATTGTAAGTGCCTTTTCTTCTTAACCTACTAAGTTACCTTTCTACCTGAACCCACTACCTTTGATCCTCCGTTGCCAACATGGCCTACCTCTTGAACCTGGACATCTACGTTTTATGCCCACAACATATTTGGTCCTCAGCACTCGTGCTATGTGCTCCCCTTCTCCTTATACTCAAACTTGCCAGGACCTGGAACCCACCACCACTACGGTTCCTCCAGAGTACTGAGTACTTTCAAACCCACATTCCCGCTCACGCAGTGCGATTAACGGTTTGGTCCCAAGGGGACCTTCTTAATCTCAGGGACATGCCATTACCAAACACAAGGAACTATCCGATCCCTATTGCACCCCCCGAACACCGGACGCACCCCCCCATCGCTATCACAGTACTCTGGACTCCAACCCTTTTTGGTGCCAATATGGTAAAAGTCTATACCACAAAGGAGCATAGGCCCAGGCTTATGCAATATACCTCCGGTTTGAACCGCAGAGGTTTCACGTTCTCCATCGTTGATTTATCATCCAGAACTTATTCGCACCCAAAGAGGGTTTTTGTTTACTCTGCTGCCGGCGCTGCCAAATAGGCTTTCGCCGACAGTGGAATGTTTAAAAGTGCAGCAGTTTCTGATTGTTTGATAATGCAATGTAGCTGCACTAAGTTTGGGCTAGATGCCCCAGTCAAGTTCGGGAGACTGAGGGCAGGGAGGGGGGCTGTGGGAAATGTTCGCTTTAGGAACAAGTTTGATGTTGTTACATGCCTTCATATACCAGTACGCAACCAATATCACATGGGAAAGGTGACAGAACTTAAAATCAATGTGTGTCTTCCCTTCATTCATGCGGGATGTGGTGGCATGGGAGCCCATAAAATGATCCACGTCTATCCTATCATCATCTGTACTACACTGATATGGCCAACATAAAATTCCTCTCCTGGAATATTCGGGGGATCCGGGATAAAATTAAACGCACTGCGATTTTCAACAATCTTAAATCATACAGAGCTGACATCATAGTCCTTGTGGAAACCCATGTCACGGGTCACCTTCAACATGCACTTAAACGTCCCTGGATTGGTTGGGCGTTCCATGCCACCCACACTCCGTATTCACGTGGAATTTCGATTTTAATAGCCAAAACAACCCCATTTGCAGTCATTTCAGTGTGCACCGACCCTCAGGGGAGGTATATATTCCTGCACTGCACACTGAATGGTACGCAGTATTTAATAATGGCATTTTATATTCCTCCTCCATATAACTCCACTTTAATTACTGAGGGTTTGCTATACATGGCACAACACCCCAATATCCAATGTATTTGGCTAGGCGATTTTAATATGGTCCTAGAACCCCGTAAGGACAGATTACAGTCACAACAAAGTACCCCTCATCCTGAAACCACTAGACTTGCGCGCACGCTAGCGGAATTTTCATTAACCGATACCTGGAGATACAAACACCCAGACACCAAGGCCTACTCATGCTTTTCGGCGACACATTCCACCATGTCCCGAATTGATCTCATCTTAATATCAAACAATTTAATCCCAAAGCTATCTGACTCAGGTTACCATACGAGATCCCTTTCGGATCACGCTCCATGTTGGGCCACACTACAATTAGTCCCCAATACAGGACCCCACAGCTGGCGCCTACACCCTTTTTGGCTTACAACACTGAAAGACCAGGAGGACATACACGGGGAGTGGCAATACTTCTTCAAGACTAATAGGAACACTGCCCCTAAGGGTATGATATGGGAAACATTCAAACTCCATGCGCGCGCAGTTCTATCTTTCCGCATAAACAGAATCAAAAAAACTTCCAAAGCTCTTATGCTTCAAGCCTCTGACAAGCTAAACTTGCTTACTGGAGAGTTCCAAAACGACCGAACACAGGAAAAGGCATCTGCACTCAGAATGCAGACCCGCCTCGTAGACCAGTTGCAGTTTGAAAAAGCTAAGCAAAAACTCTTCTTTGTGCGACAACGGATATTTGAACAAGGGGAACGCGCGGGGAAATTATTGGCGTATCTTGCTCGCCAAGATACAAACCCACCGGTAGTAGTCACACTCTCGGGCCCCAATAATACCGCATAATCAGACCCCCCCATGGTTGCGAAAGCTTTTCAAGCATACTTCGCTGATCTATACTCGTCTAAGGTTCAGACCACCGCACAAGAAACGCAGGCCTTTCTCCATGATATCCCTTTTCCCCAACTATCAGAATCCCAACTCACTGACCTGGAGGCTCCCCTAACGTCGGATGAAGTGGCACTCGCCATAGCATCCCTCGCGCCCGCTAAAGCACCAGGTGGAGATGGGTTGCCCCTCGACTTTTACGCAGCCTACTCAGAGGTGCTCATCACCGAATTGTTGACGCTTTACAACCACATATTTGAGTCTGGGTCTCTTCCTGAATCCCTACCCCAGGCAGTTATTATAGTGATCCCCAAACCAGGTAAGGACCCCCACCACATAGAATCCTATCGCCCTATCTCGCTCCTGCAAGCAGATATTAAAATTCTGGCCAAAATACTGGCCACGCGCCTTAACCAAAGCATTCTTTCCTTAATTCACCCGGATCAAACGGGGTTCATGCCCGGCAAAAATACGGCCATGAATCTACGGCGCCTACACATGAATATCGAGGCAGAGCATGAGAACGCGGGGGAGAGGGCGGTTGTGGCGCTGGACGCCGCAAAAGCCTTCGAATCAGTGGAATGGGGGTACCTTTGGGAATGTCTCAGGGGGTTCGGGTTTGGACTCAACTTCATAAAATGGGTAAAACTGCTATATTTCTCCCCCTCGGCCAGGGTGGTGGTGAACGGGCACATGTCTGACTCATTCCCTTTGGGTCGTGGAACCCGGCAGGGATGCCCACTGTCTCCCCTACTATACGCCCTCGCGGTGGAACCCCTTGCCATCTCCCTTAGGTTAAACCCCAATGTACGAGGGCTAAACAAGGGCCCTGTGTCAGAAAAACTAAGCTTATACGCAGATGACATGCTGCTATACCTAGAGGATACCGGCCCTTCCCTCCAAAAAGTTTTTGAGATCATTGGAGAGTTTG
This sequence comes from Lithobates clamitans, assembly GCA_037952925.1. Taxonomy (NCBI): domain Eukaryota; kingdom Metazoa; phylum Chordata; class Amphibia; order Anura; family Ranidae; genus Lithobates; species Lithobates clamitans. Next base: position 8,147,623 of record JBBGZY010000044.1, read on the forward strand.
GGAAACACTCGGGATTGAGCATGAACTGGTCCAAATCACAGACTCTCCCTCTCGACTTATCGCCCCCATCATCTGTTGCAGCGTCCCTCCCGTTACAAAGAGTCGCCTCCATTAAATACCTGGGAGTAACAATTACGAAAGACCCCTCTGAATACTTAGCTAACAACATTGAACCATTATTTCCTTATCTGAAATCCCGCACACAATCATGGGCGAGACTCCCCCTGGGAGTAATGGGGAGAATTAACCTATTTAAAATGATACTCCTCCCAAAATTTCTTTATATGTTTTGGAACTCCCCAGTACTGATCCCGCTAACACTATTTAAAAAAATGGACAAAATTATTAACTCTTTCATATGGGGGTCTAATAGACACAAATTGGCTTGGAACACGATTAAAAACCCCACCTCGTCGGGAGGTGCAGCCACACCAGATTTATACACCTACTATATAGCTGCACAACTATCGCACTTTTACCACATCCATAAGACTGACGAAACCAGATACCAAGCACTAGTATGCAAAAGGCCAAACAATGACATGTACTCTCCACTACAAGTTTTATTTAGAAAGGGGAACAAACAGCAGACCAAAACAGACCAACATTCAATGTTACTCCAACATCGTCACATATGGGAAAAGGCGATTAAAATGCTGGGTGACGATTTCTTCCATTCACACACACCCCTCTGGCACAACCCCCTCCTGGGAGAACTGAGGTCCTTACCCGGAGCCACCAGATGGGCAGCTAAGGGGATAGTATTCCTTTATCAGGTTGTCACCCTATTTGGTGTACGTCATTTTCAAACAATCAGCGAAGAATTCGACCTCCCCTCTAACATGCACTTCAGTTACTTGCAATTGAAGCATGCACTACAGACGCAGTTCGCAAGTGGCTTTCCTAACTCCCAAATGGTCTCAGTAGTAGATGTAATCACAGGACCCAACCCAGGAAAACTCATATCTACCCTATACACCACACTAAGAAATAGAGAAACCGCCAGAATAATAGACAAGGCAAGATTCAAATGGGAAACAGACCTGGGCCAAATAGACATTAATGACTGGGAAGATATCCTAGAGAGCGTACGGAAATCCTCACCTAAGATATCTGAACGCCTGACCCAACTATACATCATTCATAGATCCTACCTTACGCCTGCCAGAATGGCCAAATTCTCCCCAAACCAAAACCTAAATTGTCCACGATGTCTGGGTACCCCATGCTCTTTCTTTCATCTGATCTGGTCTTGCCCAGTGATACAGGACTACTGGTCACAGATTGTGAAGTTCCTCCATGATCTCATGGGTTCACCCATACAGCTGGACCCCAAACTGTGCCTCCTGGGCCTACTTCCAGATACCATGGCCAGGCCCATGGCTACACTTCTTAGTGAAACCCTTTTTAGTGCCAGGAAACTAGTAGCCAAATACTGGCTAAGAGCTACCTCCCCCACCGTCCAGGACTGGCTGAGGGATGTGAACACATCCCTACCATATAAAAAAGTGCTATATAACCACAGAGGATGCCCAAAAAAATACTATAAAGTGTGGGGTAAATGGCTTGAAAACACAAACACATGCTCCACGTGACCAATAGGTAATAGCTATACACCAGGAGTGGAGGTTGCTTTCATAGATACCTGAATTTAACCTCAAAGAATGTCTAGCCGGATGGAATGCTATAGATTAACTATATGCTTTAGATAAAGAATCACAACCGCATATACGCCTACATCTTCCTAAAAGGTATAAATGCAACATCAGAAATGTATGTTTGAATATAAATAATGTCTGTTGCTTACATGACTATGCCACCTAAGATAATTGTATGATGTGATTGACAACAATAAACTTGTTCTTTTTGGAAAAAAAAAAAGATGGTGCAGCCACAAGACCATACAACAGAACAAAATATTACAGTGCACATATGCAAAAAAGACATTTACCTCCTCCAGTGTTGTCACATGAAAAGATATAATAAAATATTTACAAAAATGTGAGAGGTGTACTCACTTTTGTGGGATACTGTATATATATTGCATTCTAATACTTACTAGACTGCATGCATGTTATGTGCCCATCCACTGGCTCCTCATTGACAGCCACAATGATCAGACGAGAATTAAGGGGTGAGGGAGGATAAACAACACACATACACCTTAATCAAATTAAATGTTCAATATCCCCTACCACCTGCTGATTGTTAGCCCTGTGAGCAACCGGGACAGATTTGCATTGAAGCAGCAATGTGCACAGTAAGAGATGGGTTTTGTGTTCTAGGGACATGTGCCCTGGATGCACTGGCATCCCTATGTGCCTGTGGTAGCTATATACTGTAAATAATCCAGCCCTGTTCATTGATAGCCCATGATTACTTTTAACATGTTTCCAAATAGGGATGTTCAGGGAAAGATACACTCTTTTACCAAAAGTATTGGGACGCCTGCCTTTACACGCACATGAACTTTAATGGTATCCCAGTCTTAGTCCATAGGGTTCAATATTGAGTTGGCCCATCATTTGCAGCTATAACAGCTTCAACTCTTATGGAAAAGCTGTCCAGAAGGTTTAGGAGTATGTCTATGGGAATGTTTGACCATTCTCAGAAGCGCATTTGTGAGGTCAGGCATTGATGTTGGACGAGAAGACCTGGCTCGCAGTCTCCGCTCTAATTCATCCCAAAGGTGTTCTATCGGGTTGAAGTCAGGACTCTGTGCAGGCCAGTCAAGTTCCTCCACCCCAAACTCGCTCATCCATGTCTTTATGGACCTTGCTTTGTGAACTGGTGAGCATTCACGTTGGAACAGGAAGGGGCCATCCCCAAACTGTTTCTACAAAGTTGGGAGCATGAAATTGTCCAAAATGTCTTGGTATGCTGACCCCTTAAGAGTTCCCTTCAATGGAACTTAGGGGCCAAGCTCAACCCCTGAAAAATAACCCCACACCATAAATAATCCCCCCCCCTTCTACCAAATGATTTGTACCAGTGCACAAATCAAGGTCCATAAAGTTATGGATGAGCGAGTTTGGGGTGGAGGTACTTGACTGGCCTGCACAATGCGCTTCTGAAAGAATGGTCAAACATTCCCGTAGACACACTCCTAAACCTTGTAGACAGCCTTCCCAGAAGAGTTGAAGCTGTTATAGCTGCAAAGGGTGGGCCAACTCAATATTAAATATATATTTATATATCTATTTTTAGATTTTTTTTTCAGACTTTCATAGAGGAATCTGTTTGTTTGTTTTTTTTCCTCAGAAGCAGACATCAGATTTCTTTGAGTGTTTGAGTAGACACTTCTCAAACAAATGCCATTGGATACAATGGAAACATACTGTAGATTTGATTGTTGTATGTTGGGCATATGTCAGTTGGCAGTTAAAGCAGGATTCCGGCCAGCTAAAAAAATTTTTTAAGTCAGCAGCTACAAACACTGTAGCTGCTGACTTTAAATAAGTAGACTTACCTGTCCTGGGTGCCCGGGATGTCGGCCGCCTGAGGCCAACCCGTCCCTCGGCTCTCAGGTCCCGGCACTGCCATACTAGTTAAGGGAAACAGACAGTGGAGCCCTGCGGCTTCACTGTCAGTTTCCTACTGCGCACGCGCGAGCGGCGCGGCGATCTGTGAATGATCCCAGTGGTGTTCTGGGAACACACACAGTTCCCAGAAGACAACGGGGCCGCTGACCGAGGAGAAGAACACGCCGCTGAATAGAAAGAGGCAGATTAGGAAGACTGCCTAGCAACAAGGGTTTAGGTAAGTATAAAAACATTTTTTTTTCCAAATGTTTTTTTTTTATTTTTTTAGGATTTTTGGTGGCATTTTTTTTCCAAGGTGGCCTTTAAATGTACCCGTTGAATTCTGTTTAGAATTCATTCAGGCAGCCAGGTTAACATACTGTAGATTGACCTTTAACATATATGACCTGTGGCATGTATGTTACAACAGCGTCATCTAGAGGTTGAATTGAAATGTTTCACCCATTGAAAGGCAATATTGAGAAAGGGGCCACGCCCATGTGGGTATGGTCAAACTTTCTAAATAAAAAGGCCTGCAACTTAAAGTAGAACTATGCACAATGCTTTTTTTATATTTTGGATAGAGTAAGGGAGGGTTAGAATCCCTCAGATTTTTTTTCGCTATCTGTGTCTGTTGGAAGGCAACATGGTTTAATATCATATTTCTGGAGTTTTCTTTCTGGTTGATACAACCAGGTGATTGGAATGTAACATATTGCACATCAAAGCTTTGTAGAACAAAAGCTTGGCTCCTGACCAACTGGTGTGATAAGATTGAAATCCTTGATTAACACCCTTCATAGAGGGCCATTGCTGAAGGTGGACTACAAAAGATCAAAGGACCAACAGTCAATGAAGATGACCAGGGTGACATAGCGATGATCCATAGACGAATACTGTCCCGAGAGGCCAATACAGCAAGACTGACAGAAATATAATATATTAAAAGGACTGCCTCTTGGCAATATCTCATCGGACAGGAGGCTAGTGGGGTGTGGTTATGAGGGGGTCTGAATGCAGTGTAAAAGAGCACACAGAAGGGAAATCAATCCTTTTCTCGCTCTTGGCTCTTGCCTGATGGCTCTCATGCCGCATGGCTCTGTTATCATTTTGATCCCAGCTGACGAGACAATATCTAGAGGACAGCCTTGCGATAAGTATCTTTGATGTTCCTTTATTATATGCTCTATAATATTTTCCTTTAGTGTTTTTATGTTAGCATTTTCCTATTTTCTTGGGAAATAAATAAGACGTTGTTTTACTAAGCAGTGTGTTTGTTTTCATAGCTAACCTTATATCATTGTGCTATCAACAGTAACATTATCAGAGTTTTAATAGACTAGCTAACTATAGGAATAGATACGTTAATACATATATGGAATAAATAGAGGGAATCTGTAACCACCCTCGAATGTTTATTTTAGCATTTATTTCAGTGTTCCATTGCAGAGATTTCCCATTGTGTCCCATTGCAGAGAGTTCATGTGCGTGTAAAGACAGGCATCCCAATACTTTTGGTAATGTAGTGCACATTCTAGATATTTCTATCAATCTGAATAATGTTTAGGACATAAAAAGATAATCAAATATGTTGTTATGATCACATTTTTATGTGAAACAGATTTTTGTATAACGGGTCAGTAACTGTGTGGGCTGTGCAGATTTGTATTTACGGAAAGAGTTTTATTGAGACACAAAATGAGTTGCTGTTTTCCAACTGTGAGAAATGCAGGAGAAAGATATGAAAATTTGTAGCTAATCTCTTGTCTGTATAGGTGGCAACAAAAAGATAAACAACTGCTTGGTGACTGCTATGAGTTAATACTAAGTAAATATTGTGGCTTGAATAAAAATTTGGAGCCTAATTCGGACTAACCACTAATGTTATTACCAAAAATTGTTGATAGCAACATTTAATAAATAGAAACATAGTGGTATTTGTTAGAACAAGTGGTACATAGTTGTATTTGTTAGAATTCGAATGTTTTTCTGAGACAGACCAAAATGCAATGGTTTCTGACCATTTTTTTTTTAATTTTGACTGATGTTTTTTTAATTATCCGCAGAAGAAAAATGTATACTTGGTAAATACAGTTTGGATGCATGGTGCAACCATTGCGTTTTGCAGGACTGGTATCTGTATCTGTAAAATGTTGATCTGGGCAAAAAACCTCCCATACATTCACAATTACATTTGACTTTTTTCCTGTTAAAATGCACGTACAAAAAAAAATATGTCAATCTTGCCAGAAAATCAATAATCTTTCAAAAAATGGATTACATTTGGGGATTTAAGATGTAACCTTTCAACAAATTCACATAATAAAAAATCTGTTAAAACAGGTTTCTTTATTAATACAAGGTGTAACAACCAATTTATTAAAATTATCACACCCTAAAAGAGGCCAAAGAAAATAGATACCAATTTACATAGTGAAAATACACATTAGATTCCAAGTCTGTTTATCCAGGACCGATGGGAAATTTCTGTTAATCAGAAGACAATTGATATGGTCTCATTCTTAACATGTTTCACAGATTGCTTTGTCAGGAGTAGGGTGACAAAAAAAAATACTGTAGCCATGACGCTTGTCAATAATCTAAGTACCCCATTTGCCAATAGGGGCGCAAGGAACACACCAAGGCTGTAGGGCCCTCTTGTAGAACAAGTGTAATAAGCAGTCATACACTGCACTAAAAATGCCACATAGAAAGTTGGTTCTATAGTAGGGGTATAGGTAATAATGTTTGATCTGTTTCCCAAAAGGAAAGAAAGATTCAATCCCACACCCTCACCACAGAGGTAAGATCCACCCCTTAGAAGGACATAGGCTGTAATAAAATGGTCTTCCACCACCAGTCAGGAGCAGGCCAGTACAGTAATTGTGCATTGGACAGAATGGAACTGTGTTACTGACAGGATCACCTGGGGAAAATAAAGTAAAAAAGCCTTAAAGGAGAAGTATAGCCAAAGTTATTTTGGCTACATTTCACATATGGGTCACATGAGTGCAGTTCGTTCTGCACTTCTGTGACCCATTTTCAACTGACAGCATGCTTAACCCTGCTGTCGACTGATGTCACTCAGCTGGTCCAGGCCCAGGAAAGATCTCAACCTTATAGTTGGTTCTACCTAGATTCCTGGACCAGCAGCTGGTTCAGTCTCTCAGCATTGAGCTGACAGCCTGAGCCAGCTCCTTCCACCCCCTCCACAGCCCAGCGCTGGAGAAGTAGAGCAGAGAGCCGGTGACTGACAGTCACTGCTCTCTGCTCAGAGTGGAGGGGAGAACTAAGTGATCAGAGGTGTTTGATCACTCATTTCTAGGTGTAGAGCCAGCGGGGCTCAGCTGAAGCTGGGATCAGTGCTACAGCCATCTAGGTAAGTATGATTTTTTTTTCACACTTCCCTTTTAATGAAGAAATATCACCAGAAGTTGAAAGTGCTTATTAAATCCCCAGTGCACATAGCATATGGTCCTGTTCAGATCTGTGCAGTAATTGCTGGGCATTATGGTCAAAAAGTTGCCCCCCAAACTGCTGTTCAAACATGCTGCTCACATGGAAATGAATATTTCATTCTGTCCAACAATGCAGGAGGATAAGGGGCATGAAAGACAGTGAACACAGAGCCTGTATAACCCCCGCCTCCTCTGAAAGCTGCTGGATGGAACATCTACAGCTCTGCAATGTAATAATACATCCCTCTCCCTTCTCTGCTCTCCTCTGCCACTTTCTTTGTAGTGAAAAGAAGGACTGCTATCATTCATAAAAACACACAAGCCAACAGCTACTACTCTAGTCTCTCTCCCCCGAGTAACTAATATCAGAGAGAGACTAATGTAGCAGTTGGCTTTTGTTGTTGGGGGGCCTGTGTTTTTGTGAATGACAGTGCTTTTCTTCAGCATGCTGTCAATCACAACACAAGCTGCCAGCTGCTACTGTAGTTTCTCTCCCAAGTATAGCTAGAAGCTGGGTATGAAATATTTTCTGTACAAGGAAGTCGGCAGAGGACAGCAGAGGAGGCACAGGGTTACAAGAATAAAGGATGAAGAATGAAGAGGGGTAATATGTAGAAGTGTCCTAGGGAATTTATCAAGCATTTTCAACTTCAGGCCATATTTCTGCTTAGAAATGTAACTAAAAGCTCAAAAAAAATTCTAGATTTGGATAGAGTAGTGAAGGGTAAAACCAGTTTAGTTTTTTATTGCTGTCTGTGTCCACATTAGGGTGATCAACCACACTAACTGCCCTGATAACCTAGGTTGATCAGAATAAAAGAGAGGGTAAATTCACAACAATGAGTAGAGGGGGGCATCTTCCAACATACATTGGCTCCCATGAGAACATGAGAACTGTCAAAAGGGGATATCCCTCACATTGGACGATATCCTTTGGAATGTAGCAAGGTCCCAGGCCTCCTTTGATCTAATGAGAACCTCCAGGGCCAGGGACAGCTGACATCCCTCTGTATATAGTGGGTTGTGAGGCATGGTGGGTATAGAGTAGTTAAAGTTATTGGGCGCCAGACACTTCTTAAATGCAAAAGAAAGTTTATTTCTCTTAACAAACTTTTTTGGGGGAAAGAGGGTTAGGACCAGGACACCCTTAGGTAGTTGCAAGATTAATTGCCAGACTCTGAGACTTCAATAGGAGGACAGCCATGCAGGGAAAGACATCCAACAAGACACCACATCTGCATGTGCAGGAATGCTGTCTCCTATGGCAACAGTCTTTAACAGTTATTTCTCTTTTACTACAATCGTTACTTGTAGTTTTTCATCCCTCTGAGCTCCCAGTCTCTCACTAGACCTGCTAATTTACTGTCACTGAATCCCTTGAGCCCCTCTAATCTTCACGGTGGTATCTTCCTTAAGCGTGACCCCTGCCTCTCTGCTGAGTCCCTAGCTTGGCACTCAAGATAACTCTCAAGCTTCACCCCACTGGACTGCTCGGTCCCTGGTTTGTCACACAAGCCTGCTCTACTAGCATCACCTCCACTGGCTGGGTCCCTGGCTTGATACCCACTGAAGTTTCCCGATTCTTCACTGTCCCTGGGTGGTGAGAATGCCGCTCCGGTACCTGCTTCAGTTACTGCGGTTCCTGGTAATTAGACGGATAGTCCCTTACTGGCGACAGCTTCCCCTCTACCTCCAACCATGACAGGTTATCTGTCTGGCAGAACCGGCACTTTTGGTAGGACTGCAAGCAGTCCCAACCCTGCGCTGCTCTCTTGCTTCTGGATAGGCCCTCAGAAGACAGCTTAGCAGCCAGATGTGCCTTGGATAGGCCCCATCTCCAGCCTAGCAGCATGGGCAGTACAACACATGTCCACCCAGACAGCCATCCAGGTGGCACAGAATACAGATCACCTGACTCCACCCAAATATATAGGCTCTCCCAGCAGGCCAAGGGATTCAAGAAAACCCCTGCCCATTGGCTGAGATACCCGACATACCCATAACCTGATCTTGCGTTACCCTTCTCGTATCTTGTACCACCAAGTAGCCGGCCATCTAGTGGTAGAATAGAAAAGTGCAACAAGGCCAAACTTAGGGAGAAATCAATAGATCTCTAACAATCAACCAGGATAATTATTTCTGGCAAGTAAATTTGTGAGGAGCAACCCTGCCTAAACTCCAGGGTGCTACAGGAATGTATGACTTCACTTCTTTTTGTGTCAATAGAAAGTGAAGAGAAATCTCCTAAATGAAACTTAAATGGCAACAAAAAAATCTATTACAACTGGGTAATAGGCAACTACTTTCAGGTGATTGGACTCTGACAAAATAAGGAGCTGGAACATCCCCTATATAACCCCTCCCACTCCCAGATACCCTCAGTTTTTTGCTAATGTCCTTAGGTAATGGACCTCTTCTCTCTACTGAGAGAGGTTTGTCTTATATGGAGATTTTTTTCTTTCTCTGGATTTTTTTCCTTGGTGATTCTTCTAGCAAGACTTTGCTGCACCATGGCTTTCTTCAGCTTCTAGGTTCCTTAACTTCTCTAAAGTGTGTTGGGGGATTGTGCCCAGACCCTGCCACATAGAAGACATGTAATGATGCCTTTAGCACTGGACCCTTCTGTGGGCAATCCCTTTGGCACACAGTGCAAAGCGTGGTGTTAACTGCAGGGTGCTCTAGAGGTCCAGAGCCACAGTGCCTAGGGCCCAGACTCTAAGGACTTGGAGGGCAAAACAAGAATTGGGTTAAATCCTCCTTTTAACTGCAGCAGATTGGTCAACACAACATGCATTGAATTAAAAAGAAGACAGCTTCAATTTTGCAATTTTAAATGAGCAATCTGTTATAAGCTCCAGTTTTATTTTAATAATAAAACCCTTAACCATTTTCCACCACATTTATAAAAAGGTGGTGATGTATTTAGCAATATGAATATACATTAAAAAAAAAAAGAACAGAACACTGTAAAGGATTATGCCCAGGACTTTTCTAACCTGCATACAGTAACTACGGTGAAAAAAATCAACTATTGTAGATGTTAACATAAGCTTATTAGTGGTATCAGTGGATAGCAGACTGTATAAGCATGTCACAAGAAGTTTTTGGAGTCATTATGTAAAGCAATGATCTACTTTCACGACACAGTTAAGCAGGGTAGCTCTATAGAAATTTATTTGAAGTCATTAAAACATCAAGATTTGGAATGTTTCTTCACATAAAGCTACTGCCTTAGTCTTTTTTTGGGATGATATGCTAATATTATCACTAATTATAAGATCAAAGTATGAAGAAGTGTGCACTTTCATTAAAGAGATTTGATTTTACATAAAAGATAAAGAATATTATTGGATAGGAGTACCTGCAGAAAGTAGTATCCACCAAAAGGTTTAAATTCTTTTGACTATCAAATTCAATAACAGAATCCTAAATGTACTCTCTAATGTACAGGGCACGACCATGCCAAAAATGTATATCAGGATAGTTTGTAAATAAGACACAAAAAAAAGACATTCGGATCAACTGTGGGTATAGGATTGTGTATACGGAGATTTGTGAGTGTGTGTTTTTTTTTTTTCTGTGGGTTGAACTTGATGGACTTTGCGACTTTTTTCAGCCTAACTCATGGGTTGATTTACTAAAGGCAAATAGACTGTACACTTTGCAAAGTGCAATGCAGTTCGCCACAGCTTAGTTAATGAGTGTAAAGCTTCACTTTTGAAATAATACCCAAGGTGCATTATGCAAGGTATATTAAAAAAACAAACAAAAAAAAAAGCATATTTGCTTGCACATGATTGGATGATGGAAGTCAGCAGAGCTTCTGCTCATTTACTAAGCTCTGGAGCAACTGCGCTTGCAGAGTGCAGCTACACTTTGCAAAGTGCACAGTCTATTTGCTTTTAGTAAATCAACCCCTATGCAACTATGTGACATTGTAGTAGTCTCAACATATCCCAGATGTCAAATCATATAATAGAGATGATTAGATTAAATACCAAAAAATATGAAAACTTTTAACCAAAATTAATATCACCAATTAAAATATATATAAACATTAATAACTGGATGACAAGAAGTTTCATAAAGCACAGTGCATCAGAAACAATTGCCTTTTTAATCGTTTAATCAACTTTTAAATTCAAATGGCCATGTTCACTTTTTTCATTATTTGTTGGATATCAGCACTGCTGAACTCCTGCTGTAGTTGTAGCCACTTCCCGTTTACATGCATGTACCCCAGCATCTGTTACATGTCACTTCTCAGACTGGATTTCCTGATGATAACTGTCAAACATGCTTGTGCAATGTGCATTGACACAGTTGCTTGTAGTCTCCACCATAGGCATGTGTAACACAGTAGCACCACAAGAGGGCAATTGGGAGACAGAGACATAGCATTGACACCCATATAACAAGAAGCCCCTGCACTTTGGTTAGGCTCACCAAGTTCTATCTTAATGCAAATTTTTAAAATATTGAAAATTACCTTTGAAATGACAGTGCTTTAACATATTTAGGCTTCATTTACACTGCTGTAAAAAAATGCATTTTCACATATGCCTAATGCAGGTATTGGGGGGAAAAAAAGGACAATTATTTTCTGCTCATTAAGGAAAAAAAATTGTGCTAGAAAAAACATGCATAATAAGATCAGTAACATTTAGACACTAATGTGGATGTAACCTTAAGTGTATTAGTGCTTTTTATAATAAAAAAAAAACTGCTGGTTGAACGAAAAAATAATACATGTATTGGGTTGCCTTAGTGATTATTTTTACATATACATACGGAACATTTAGGTATGACATTTGTCTTATATCAAATATCACAGGCATTACCTTTGTAGTTTCTAGTGTAATACATATAATAGCATAGCGGGGGGAAGCTGTCTTTGCCGGGAGAGCACAGTGATTACTGCTAGCAGCTATAAAAGCCACTAGCAATAATTGCATTAAATATCCGACAGGCTGGTTGTACCCAGATTGATCAATTGATTAACTTGGGTACATTCAGCCTACCCATACATGGTTTGAATCTCGGCCAGTTACTGCTGAACCAGCTGAGATTTGAACATCTATGGCCAGGTTAACTCATCGTATTTGTCCTATTAGTGATGGTCCACCCAGGGCTTTATTTTGCCAGAATGCAATTTGCTTAGTAAATACTGGCTCTGTGTTTATAGAGTTCTTGGTGCACATTCTATGCCTTAAGGTAAAAAACCTTCTGTGCTGCAGCTGCCCCCCCAGAGCCCCCCTTTTTCTTACCTGAACCCGATCGTTTCAGAGACAAGAACGAGCACAGCAGCTCCAGCTTCTGTCTCGGGTTCTCATTGGATAGATTGATAGCAGTGGGAGCCATTGACTCCCGCTGCTGTCAAACAAATCTAGTGACATGGGAGCCAGGGGGCGGAGCTGAGTCCTGCTGTCTGTGTCAATGGACGCAGCAGCAGGACTCGGGAGCCTGCTTGCACGGGTGCCCCCATGGAATGTGACTCTCCGTGGGGGCACTCCATGAAGAGGAGGAGCCCTGCGGGGGACCCCAGAAAAGTAGGATTGGGGCTGCTCTGTGCAAAACCCTTGCACAGAGCAGGTAAGTATAACATGTTTGTTATTATTTTTTTTTTTTTTTTTAAACAAACCTTTACAATCACATTAAATCCCCGAAACTTCCATGATATGATAAAAGTCCAAAATGTCTATAACCACAGTATTAATAAAATCAAGTTCCAAAGTAAGATATCCACATTACCTCCTCCTCCACTTCGTGCACAAATGTTACAATATGTCACCACCGTCATGCAAGTGTGACCCCGCCATCTTCACTCCAATGCGCTCACCTCAAGGTATGGACCTAAGATCATACGTTGTTAGGTCAAATGTACTTGAACCCCCTAGGGGTGTGAATAGGTTGGTATCACTTCAACACAGGTATCCTCAAGGGGCTACAGTTTCCTTGGTGGTAATATTGGGCTTGTGCCTCATTAAGAGACCCTCCATCTATTTTCCTCTGCTCCAATCACTCAAGGAAACACAAAGTGGGTACCCATAGTGTAGTATGTAACATAATCCAGAATTTATTAAAAGAAATACACTTACATTAAAATCAGGTAAATGTGCCTTTAAACTTAATAAAACACCTGCTGATGCCCCCAGCACTCGGGGCATCAGCGTCACACGGCTCCTCCTCATTGTATTTGTGTTTCAGGATGTCTAAGTCCTTGACATAAATGCTCACTTATCAATTTCTATATCTTGTTCTTTATGCTTCTTATACATGAAACACAGAGCCAATATCAGAGTTAATGTCACAGGGAACCTCCAGATTATTTATAGTGATTTGAAAATTATTCATACCCCTTGAAATTGTCCACATTTTGTCATGTTATAACCAAAAACTTAAATTTTTATTTTAGGTGGCACATAATTGTGAAGTGGAAGCAAAGTATAAAATGGTCTTCAACATTTTTTACAATTAAATTCTGAAAAGTGTGGCATGCATTTTTATTCAGTCCCCTTTACTCTGATACCCCTAACTAAAATCTAGTGGAACCAATTGACTTTAGAAATTAGTAAAGAGATTCCACCTGTGTGTAATTTAATCTCAGTATAAATACAGCTGTGAAGCCCTTGGAGGTTTGTTAGAGACCCTTAGTGAACAAACCGCATCATGAAGGCCAAGGAACACACCAGACCAGTCAGGGATAAACTGATGGAGAACTTTAAAGCAGGGTTAGGTTATAAAAAAATATCCCAAGCTTTGAACATCTCATGGAGCACTGTTCAATCCACCATCTGAAAATGGAATATATGGAATGGAATATGGCACAACTGCAAACCAACCAAGACATGGCCGTCCACCTAAACTGACTGGCCGGGAAAGGAGAGCATTTTTCAGAGAAGCAGCCAAGAGGCCCATGATAACTCAGGTGGGAGCATTTGTCCAAAGGACAACTATTAGTCGTGCACTCCACAAATCCTTTATAGCCTTTATAGAAGAGTGGCAATAAGAAAGCCATTGATGAAAGAAAGCCATAAGAAGTCCCGTTTGCAGTTTGTGAGAAGCCATGTGGGGGACACAGCAAACATGTGGAAGAAGGTGCTCTGGCCACATGAGACCAAGATTTAACTTTCTGGCCTTTTTGGCGGAAAACTAACACTGCACATCACCCTGAACACACCATCCCCACCGTAAACATGGTGGTGGCAGCATCATGTTGTGGGGATGCTTTTCTTCAGCAGGGACAGGGAAGCCGGTCAGAGTTGATGGGAAGATGGAAGGAGCCAAATACAGGGCAATCTTAGAATATAACCTGTTAGAGTCTGCAAAAAACTTGAGACTGGGGCAGAGGTTCACCTTTTTAGCAAGACAACAACCCTAAACATACAGCCAGAGCTACAATAGAATGGAATGGTTTGGATCAAAGCACATTCATGTGTTAGAATGGTCCAGTCAAAGTCCAGACCTAAATCCAATTGAGAATCTGTGGCAAGACTGCTGTTCACAGATGCTCTCCATCCAATCTGACAGAGCTTGAGCTATTTTGCAAAGAAGAATGGGCAAAAATGCCACTCTCCAGATATGCAAAGCTGGTAGAGACATCCCCAAAAAGACTTGCAGCTGTAATTGCAGTGAAGGGTGGTTCTACAAAGTATTGACCAGGGGGGCTGAATATACATGCACGCCACACTTTTCACATATTTATTTGTAAACATTTTTGAAAAACCCTTTATCATTTTCTTTAAACTTCACAATTACCGTATTTATCGGCGTATAACATGCACTTTTTTCCCCTTAAAAAATCAGGGGTGCGTGTTATATGCCGATCCCCTGCCGATTGGGAGCCTTTTGGTGGCTCTCGGTGGCTTTTGGCCACTCTCGGTGGTTCTTGGCCGCTCTAAGCGGCTTTCGGCCATTCTCGGTGGCTTTCGGCCGCTTTCGGACATTCTCGGCCGCTCTCGACGGCTTTCGGCCATTCTCGGCGGCTTTTGGCCATTCTCGGCGTCTTTCGGCCATTCTCGGCCGAGAGTCGCCGAGAGTGGCCGAAAGCCGCCAGGAGAGGCCGAGAGCCGCCGAGAATGGCCAAGAGCAGCCGAGAACGGCAGCGCCATTTTTAAACGCCATTGCAAATGACACAGGGCAAGGCAGATAGACACTGACAAGGCTGCAATGAGGGACAAGGCTGCAATGAGGGACAAGGTACAGATGGACACTGACAAGGCTGCAATGGGGGACAATGCTACAGATGGACACTGACAAGGTTGCAATGGGGGACAAGGCTGCAATGGGGGACAAGGCTGCAATGAGGGACAAAGCTACAGATGGAAACTGATGTGGCTGCATTGATGGGCATTTGAATGTAAGTTTTTTTCCTTAAGCTTCCCTCCTAAAAGTTTTTTTCCTTAAAATTCCCTCCTAAACTTGGGGTGCGTGTTATACGCCGGCGCGTGTTATACGCCTATAAGTACGGTATGTGCCACTTTGTGTTGGTCTATCACATAAAATCCCAATAAAATAATTTTTTTTTTTTTTTTAAATATATTTTTATTAAGATTTTTGAGACAAACAACAAACAACACAATAACACATGGCTGCCACAGTACATCAAGACTGCGTCAGATTAAATAGAGCATTTGATAGAACATATGACAGCGTGAGTTGCCAGGTTAATTAACAGCAATCAAGGTATGTATATGGTTCTCCTCAGAAGGAATTAATTAGTTAGATACCATAACGAATTACGCCTGAGATTTCAGATCTCTAAGCCTAGAAGCATAGTATTTTAATCAGTACATTAACCTGAGGACTATTGTGAATCTGTGTTCATTGTGAAATATTCAGAACCTCCATCCATTTACACCAGACCCTGTCGAATTTCAAAGGACAACCTCTGTTAGCGTATGTGTCTTTGTATAGCGGGAGGTTCTCATTGAACAAACGTTTCCACTGTGTGATTGATGGGGGGTTAGGTTTTTTCCACTGTATTGCGATGCACTTCCTGGCATAGAAAAGTAATAAACTGGTCAACGTGCGTTTGGCTATGGTTGGAACAATATTTTCTAGTAAACCTAGTATACATATCTCCATCAGCGGTGGTAAATTAGTTGAAGCCACCTTGTTAGTCAAGTCGAGTACCTCTCCCCAATATTGCTGTATTTTTGGGCAGCGCCAGAAGATGTGTGCGAAATCTCCTGGGGATAGACCACATCTCCAGCATTCTGAAGAATGCTGGGGGTTCATCAAATGTAGTCTATGTGGGGTAAAGTAAGCCCTATGAACAATTTTAAATTGTACTACTCTGTCTCTTATGGAAACAAGTGACCTGAAGGGGAAATCCCAGACGTCATCCCAGTCATCATTATCCAACGCAGGAATGTAGCGTTGCCAACGGGACCAGAGCCCTTCCAGAGGTGGCAGGGACACAAACATCAGGTGCGCGTACAGAGATGATGTAGGCTTCTCAGAGCAGCCGGATCTGAGCGTCTTCTCCAGCTCGGATTGAGTCAGGATGCAAGATGCGTGTGGAAATTGAGCCGCAAATGCGTGTGCTAGTTGAAAATAACGGAACTGGTTTTTGCTTGTAACATGACAAAATGTGGAAAATTTCAAGGCACTGTAGATTGCAAAGAACATTCTTATTCTTATTATTATTCCACATTTTAACAAAACTGAGCAACTATTACCGGTTCTAGCTTCCAACCTTAGTTTATATTAGATGGCCTTTCACATATGCAAGCACAAATATGTAAATGAAACATACTGTAAAACCAATTCCTGCAAACATAAAATAATACAGATGATCAAATAGGGAAAGCTTATAGCCTTCCCATAAATCACTGTTCTAAAGGAACATTTGTCCTTGGAATCCATTATTATTGATGCCAGTATCCCCAGAGTTTAAATCAATATCACCACTTACTATTGAAGAATTTTATTAAAACCCCCCCTCTTATGATACCCTTCACAGTAAATGGCCATAGAAAACTATTGAGAATTTTTTTTAAATATATGTTTATGTAAAAACCGAGTTAATTCAGGAATAAAGGTACTAATATTTAGCATTAGCGCCTGCCTATAAAGATGTGATGACTGAGCCTCAGAAACAATGTACAGACCATAGATCTCCCTACTGCACAATGCTCTATAACAGGGGTGCTGACAAAAGCCCAAACATTTTTTTAAAAACTTAATTTCTTCATTAGTTTAGGCTAATATGTATTCTTCTACATATTTTTGGTAAAAAAATTGCAATAAGTGTATATTGATTGGTTTGCGCAAAAGTTATAGCGTCTACAAAATATGGATAGATTTATGGCATTTTTATTATTTATTTATTTTTTACTAGTAAAGGCGGCGATCTGCGATTTTTAGCGGGACTGCGACATTGCGGCATACAAATCGGACACTTTTGACACTTTTTTGGGACCATTGACATTTATACAGCAATCAGAGCTAAACTTAGCCACTGATTACTGTATAAATGTCACTGGCAGGTAAGGGGTTAACACTAGGGGGTGATGAAGAGGTTAAGTGTTCCCTAGGGAGGTGTTCCTAACTGTGGGGGGAGTGTACTGACTGGAGGAGGAGAGAGATCTCTGTTCCTGGTCCTGGTCACTAGGAAACAGCAGATCTCTCTCTACTCCCCTGTCAGAACGGGGATCTGTTGCGTCCCCCCCCCATCGCTCTTAAAGCGGCCGACGTACACCTACAGCGATTCACGCAGCCGCGCCAACCTGCCGCCGTATAATGATGGCGGCTGGTTGGCAAGTGGTTAATGATGGGGAGGCATTTATTAATGATGGGGAGGCACTTATTAATGATAGGGAGGCATTTATTAATGATGGGGAGGCACTTATTAAAGTGTCATTAAACCCTATGAAAAACTCTTATTACATGCTATATGAAAATGTGTGCATACTCACAAAGCCCCTAAATCATTTGTTATGTGTAGAGTGAAATATACCTGGTTGATGCTGCTTTCAGCTGTCCCCCCCATCTTTTCTATGTCCGCATTGTAGCCTGAAATTGTGTGGATCAGCTGTTCAGCTCCATTCTAAGCGCTTAATTTCCTTTTTTTCTTAGCTGTGCAGCCCACATGACTATTGAGTTACACATGTGGGCTATACACGGGTGGTAGATGACACTCCCCTCCCTCCTCATCCTCCATGTCCTCTATTGCTAAACAGTATGAGGGAGGGATATACCGTAATATGCTTTTTGACTAAGATACTCACAAAAAAGCTTAGTTTTTTTTCAAAAAGCAAGTAATTAGTAATAAATATTTTAAATAAAATTGCTAATACCTGTAAAGTAAAAAAAAAGCCTTGGATGCAGATGCCATCTGAACTAAATGTAGTGTCAGTCATCTTTGTCTCTGCCTACACCAGAGTAATGCTCA
This sequence comes from Lithobates clamitans, assembly GCA_037952925.1. NCBI lineage: Eukaryota > Metazoa > Chordata > Amphibia > Anura > Ranidae > Lithobates > Lithobates clamitans. The sequence goes on from JBBGZY010000044.1 coordinate 8,166,000, forward strand.
AAACACACAAACGTTTGATGTTTAATAAAGATTTATAGGGAGCTGTAAAACAGTTTTATTACGTATAATTTAATTTAAATTGCTCTTATGAAACTGTTTTTTTTACGCCCCATTCACACGAGGTGGACTCAGTTTCCACGGAGCCCGCCTCGGTCCGCCAGCTCAACGGGAGATCTCTACGTTGATCTCTCCGTTGATCTCCGCTAAGCCGGCGGATGACAAGTCCCTCTCTGCTCACTAAGCGGGGAGGGGCTTGTCAGACGCCGCTGCTGCCTATGGAGGGATCGGATGAAAATGGACAGCATGTCCGTTTTCGTCAGATCTCACCCGATCTGATCCGCCAGCGACGGATCTGGACGTAGGGCCATCCGTCTGCTTTTTAGCGGACTTTAGGACATGTCTCAGCTGACATTCTTCGCTCCATTGGCTAACATTGAGCGCCCGCTCAGATCCGCCATCAAAACTGACAAGCCGACCTGAACGGTCCGATCGTGTGAAAGGGGCCTAAGTCATGTGACTGGCACAGCACCAATCAGGGCTGTGCAAGCTCATACTATAATAATAGACTAGTCACAAGAGGTAGATAGCATGAGGGACACTGAGCAAAACCATAAGTTGTAAGGTGTGGCAAGTAATAGCTGTCAGTTTCCAATGCTGATTGCTGGATGACCAGAGGTCAGACAGAAGTAAAACATAGTGGCATGTATTATATGGCAGTTTAATTGATGATTTCTAGGGTACACTTCTACTTTAGGAAAAAAAAAATATTGTTAAAAGTTGAAACATTGAACATTTTTACTTGCATTGTTATTTAATTCTGTAGAGATGCATAGTAGTTGTAACTGATCTGCACAGTTCTGGAAGGTCCACGTTTTTCTGAGCTGTGCTTGCTTGTCAAGGAGTAACCATTTGAATATGGCTCAGATGTAGGATCTACTACTTCAGCTGGTTGCCATCTATCCATTTTCTACCATTTCTTCAGTGTCCAGGCAAATACCAGGCTGTCAATTTGTCATTGTCACAATTGATTTAAAGTGCAGAAAACTTTGATGCTTTTGGATTGCAAAACCGTTGCCTGACATAAGCAGTTTATATGCAACTGAGGTTGAATGACACAATAGGCAAAATTTTCCTTATCCTCTAAATAGGTCACTCTGTCTGACCTTGCTGCATAATAGCTGTCAAGAATGTCAATTTTTTTTAAAGTTTATATCGGTTCAGGGATTTGCTTTTAAAGGGTATGGATCTGCTATGCAAAAGTCCAAGGCATGCTCCAAAGATTTCTTTATGTTTGATTATTTCTGTAATAAATTACTGTATTTATATTTGCCAATTTTATCGGCCAATTGTGCACACCTCATTCAAAGTCCCAAGGGCGACATTCATGTTTCCAAAGATTGCACCAATCACTTTTTGCCACTCTCCCACACCACCCCTAACAGACTTTAACAGCTTGATAACTATTGAGCAGCAATTTACTATGACCAAAACCATCTTCAGAGAAATAACACCTACTTAGTCAAACTCCCTTAAAGGTCTAATGCAGGGTTTTTCAACCAGGGAGCAGCAGCAGCCTGGGGTGCTGCAAAGAGCCCTAAGGGGTTACGCAGCAAAAGCAAAAAAAAAAAAAAAAGCCCCAACTAAGGTGGGCGGTTAAATGAAATATTCAAACTCTCAATTTTTTTTTTTAACCAATCTTGAGCCTTTTTTAACTCGCATAACTCCTGTGGGACTGACGTCATTGGTTGCTAAAGAGGCTGTTGGGAGCCCGCCCAGCATCCTTGGTCTCCCCTCACTTGCCTCTACAGAGGATACAGAGTACAGGACGACGAGGGTGGGGGCTGTCTTTGGTGCTCTTCTCTCCTCTTCATATGGAGCTCTCCTGTCCCAGCTTCTCCCCGTGCAGCCAGAGATGTTAGGTGGGACCGTGGGTGTGGCCACCTCTTTCCCTCCTCGCACAGGTGGCTGCAATGGCTGATCCAGCAGCTGAAGATGAAGGAGCAGAGAAAATAGGCCCTGGAAGTCCTTTTTCATCTGCATCTTGAGTGGTGCGGTAAGTGGCAGGTGGAGAGAGGCTTTTCCAGTAGAAATTCCATGCTTTTGCACACTCACTTACACTACATACCGCTCTCTGACTGGCACTACATACCACTCCCTGACTGAAACTATGTACCGCTTCCTGACTGGCACTACGTACTGCTTCCTGACTGGCACTACATACCGCTCCCTGACTGGCACTACGTACCGCTTCCTGACTGGCACTACGTACCTCTTCCTGACTGGCACTACGTACCGCTTCCTGACTGGCACTACGTACCGCTTCCTGACTGGCACTACGTACCGATCCCTGACTGGCACTATGTACCGCTTCCTGACTGGCACTACGTACCTCTTCCTGACTGGCACTACGTACCGCTTCCTGACTGGCACTACATACCGCTTCCTGACTGGCACTACGTACCGATCCCTGACTGGCACTACGTACCGCTCCCTGACTGGCACTACGTACCGCTCCCTGACTGGCACTACGTACCGCTCCCTGACTGGCACTATGTACCGCTCCCTGACTGGCACTACGTACTGCTCCCTGACTGGCACTACCTACCGCTCCATGACTGGCACTGCATATCACTCACTGACTGACAATACATACTGCTCACTGACTGACACTACATACCTCTTGCTGACTGACACTATGACGCTCGCTGACTGGCACTACATACCACTCATAGACTGATACTACATGCCACTTACTGACTGACATTACGTACCACTCGCTGACTGGCATTACGTACCGCTCCCTGACTGGCACTGCATATCACTCATTGACTGACAATACATACTGCTCACTGACTGACACTACATACCTCTCGCTGACTGACACTATGCCGCTTACTGTCTGGCCCTGATACTACATGCCACTTACTGACTGACATTATGTACCACTCGCTGACTGGCATTACGTACCTCTCCCTGACTGGCACTACGTACCGTTTCCTGACTGGCACTGCATATCACTCACTGACTGACAATACATATTGCTCACTGACTGACACTACATACCGCTCACTGACTGACACTATGCCGCTCGCTGACTGGCACTACATACCACTCACAGACTGATACTACATGCCACTTACTGACTGACATTATGTACCACTCGCTGACTGGCATTACGTACCGCTCCCTGACTAGCACTACGTACCGCTTCCTGACTGGCACTGCATATCACTCACTGACTGACAATACATATTGCTCACTGAGTGACACTACATACCTCTCGCTGACTGACACTATGCCGCTCGCTGACTGGCACTACATACCACTCACAGACTGATACTACATGCCACTTACTGACTGACATTATGTACCACTCGCTGACTGGCATTACGTACCGCTCCCTGACTAGCACTACGTACCGCTTCCTGACTGGCACTGCATATCACTCACTGACTGACAATACATATTGCTCACTGACTGACACTACATACCGCTTGCTGACTGACACTATGCTGCTCGCTGACAGGCACTACATACTGCTCACTGACTGATACTACATGCCGCTCACTGACTGACACTACATACCACTCGCTGACTGGCACTACATACCGCTCACTGACTGGCACTACATACCGCTCACTGACTGACACTCACTGACCGCCCTACCACTGCATAATGCCCTGTCCTGCCAGGACATACTGTTCACATATTTCTACAGGTACAAGGCAACTCTGCATCACAACCTACTGACCACAGAACTCTGCCTCACATACTACATTTCAGGGCTTGTTCACACCAGGTGTGGTGCACGAATCCGTGAGAAATTGTGCATTTTTCCACACTGCACAAAAATGCACTGCCTTTTGCATACATAAGAGGGTGCCCTTAATTCTTAATGGCACCTCCATGCATCTAGCAAATGAAAAAGTATTCTCATCCGCTAAAATGCATGGTACCTCAGCAACATGCCTTTTGGTGCAGTGTGATTTTATGAATTGTGCCTTTTTTGCTTGGTTCACATGCATAGGGAAACCCATTGAAAAACGTAATGCGTGGAAACGCACAAGAAAGTGCACGCGTGCTCGGAAGCACTTCCTGGTGTCCCCCAAGATTGTGCAGAATTCTAAAGGGTGCCTGGTCCAAAAAAAGGGTGATAAACATTGGTCTAATGGACCAAATCCAACTTCTACTTTGGGCAGAAACATTCTCAACCTGTTTTATTGTACCAGTGTGAATCCACACCACCACCTGGATTTACCCTAATGCCCTGTACACACGGTCGGATATTGATCGGACATTCCGACAACAAAATCCATCGTTTTTTTCCGACGGATGTTGGCTCAAACTTGTCTTGCATACACACGGTCGCAAAAAGTTGTCGGAAAATCCGATCGTTCTGAACACGGTGACGTAAAACACGTACGTCAGGGCTCGGATCGGATTTTGTTGTCGGGAAATTTTATAGCCTGCTCTCAAACTTTGTGTGTCGGAAATTCCGATGGAAAAAGTCTGATGGAGCCTACACACGGTCTGAATTTCCGACAACAAGCTCCGATTGCACATATTCCGTCAGAAAGTCCGACCGTGTGTACAGGGCATAAGACTCATGGAGACATTATCCTAAAAAAGACAAAAGAACATGAGCCATTAACCTTTAACTGTACCACAATCTCCAATAAACTCTTATTTCTGAGCCAAAATTAGAAAGACCTAAGCTAAGTTTATTGAGATCAACCCTCCACCAATGGAAAATCCCATAATCAGTCAGCGAGCGGTATCTCCAGACCCAATAAGGGCTGGAGATCCACCATTTGAGCCAAACACTCAGAATATACAAACCCCGGTAGACAAGGGTGTCAGCTAATCTTCATCTGTGATGGAAGGATACCCAGTACCCTTTCTGGGTAAAACATTGCAAATACCTGGCAGTAAATACTTTCTTACTTCCCTAGAAGTGACTTCTAGCCTTGTTTTAAAGTGTATGTTGCCCTAAATATTTTTTTTTTCTATCTGTGTGTTCATAGTATGTGTATTCTAAAAATCATAGTCTCTATCATTTTCATCCATCTGAAGTATAATTTTTCCAACTGAAGTACCTGGTTGATCCTTCCGGTCCCCCTTTTTTTCTGATCTGTGCTTGCATGGTCAGTTTTTATTCTTTAGCTGCTTATTCAAAGGTACAGGACACTGTGCAGATACACAGCATGTCTGCATTGCCTAGTTTGTTTAGCCAGCACAGTGTTTATTGCTAGAGGCTATAACATCTGCTAGCAATAATTGCATAAAAAATCCAGCAGGCTGGTTGCACCCAAGTTGATACTTGACCACCATGGGTACATTCAGCCTGCCCATGGTTCAAATCTCGGCCAGTTCTTGATGAACCAGCCAAGATTTGAACCGTCTATGGCCAGCTTAAGATACAAATAATCACAGTCCCTTGTCTAAGCTTAGTTATTGGGATCAGACCTGCTTGAGTTGTCCTAAATTGGGTAGGGGTTTTGCAAGATGTTCTCAGCATTGAATTTGTTGTATGAATGTGCTGTGCATGTCTATCCTCTCTTCCTCACTTCGGAATACCGGTGGCTAATAAAGTCAAAGATTTATTAGACCAAAAATACTATGGCAATGTTAAATATACTAGTAAAGAACTTTTGTGGCCTAAATGGTATATTTAAACCAAATCCTTCACGTTATCTGTTTTAACCACTTGAGCCCCGGACCATTATGCTGCCTAAGGACCAGAGGTCTTTTTCCAATTTGGCACTGCGTCGCTTTAACTGCTAATTGCGCGGTCATGCAATGCTGTACCCAAACGAAATTTGCGTCCTTTTCTTCCCACAAATAGAGCTTTCTTTTGATGGTATTTGATCACCTCTGCGGTTTTTATTTTTTGCGCTATAAACGGAAAAAGACCGAAAATTTTGAAAAAAAATGATATTTTCTACTTTTTGTTATAAAAAAAATCCAATAAACTAAATTTTAGTCATACATTTAGGCCAAAATGTATTCGGCCACATGTCTTTGGTAAAAAAAATGTCAATAAGCGTATATTTATTGGTTTGCGCAAAAGTTATAGCGTCTACAAACTAGGGTACATTTTCTGGAATTTACACAGCTTTTAGTTTATGACTGCCTATGTCATTTCTTGAGGTGCTAAAATGGCAGGGCAGTACAAAACCCCCCCAAATGACCCCATTTTGGAAAGTAGACACCCCAAGGAAATTGCTGAGAGGCATGTTGAACCCATTGAATATTTATTTTTTTTGTCCCAAGTGATTGAAAAATGACAAAAAAAAAAAAAAATATTTACAAAAAGTCGTCACTAAATGATATATTGCTCACACAGGCCATGGGCCTATGTGGAATTGCACCCCAAAATACATTTAGCTGCTTCTCCTGAGTACGGGGATACCACATGTGTGGGACTTTTTGGGAGCCTAGCCGCGTACGGGGCCCCGAAAACCAAGCACCGCCTTCAGGATTTCTAAGGGTGTAAATTTTTGCTTTCACTCTTCACTGCCTATCACAGTTTCGGAGGCCATGGAATGCCCAGGTGGCACAAAACCCCCCAAAATGACCCCATTTTGGAAAGTAGACACCCCAAGCTATTTGCTGAGAGGCATATTGAGTCCATGGAATATTTTATATTTTGACACAAGTTGCGGGAAAGTGACACTTTTTTTTTTTTTTTTTTTTCATAAAGTTGTCACTAAATGATATATTGCTCACACAGGCCATGGGCATATGTGGAATTGCACCCCAAAATACATTTAGCTGCTTCTCCTGAGTATGGGGATACCACATGTGTGGGACTTTTTGGGAGCCTAGCTGCGTACGGGACCCCGAAAACCAATCACTGCCTTCAGGATTTCTAAGGGTGAAAATTTTTGATTTCACTCTTTACTGCCTATCACAGTTTCGGAGGCCATGGAATGCCCAGGTGGCACAAAACCCCCCCAAATGACCCCATTTTGGAAAGTAGACACCCCAAGCTATTTGCTGAGAGGCATGGTGAGTATTTTGCAGCTCTCATTTGTTTTTGAAAATGAAGAAAGACAAGAAAAAAAATTTTTTTTTTTCTTTTTTCAATTTTCAAAACTTTGTGACAAAAAGTGAGGTCTGCAAAATACTCACTATACCTCTCAGCAAATAGCTTGGGGTGTCTACTTTCCAAAATGGGGTCATTTGGGGGGGTTTTGTGCCACCTGGGCATTCCATGGCCTCCGAAACTGTGATAGGCAGTGAAGAGTGAAATCAAAAATTCACGCCCTTAGAAAGCCTGAAGGCGGTGCTTGGTTTTCGGGGTCCCGTACGCGGCTAGGCTCCCAAAAAGTCTCACACATGTGGTATCCCCGTACTCAGGAGAAGCAGCAGAATGTATTTTGGGGTGTAATTTCACATATTTCCATGGCATGTTTGAGCAATATATCATTTAGTGACAACTTTGTGCAAAAAAAAAAAAAAAAAAAAAAAAATTTGTCTCTTTCCCGCAACTTGTGTCGCAATATAAAATATTCCATGGACTCGACATGCCTCTCAGCAAATAGCTTGGGGTGTCTACTTTCCAAAATGGGGTCATTTGGGGGGGTTTTGAACTGTCCTGGCATTTTATGCACAACATTTAGAAGCTTATGTCACACATCACCCACTCTTCTAACCACTTGAAGACAAAGCCCTTTCTGACACTTATTGTTTACATGAAAAAGTTTTTTTTTTTTTGCAAAAAAATTACTTTGAACCCCCAAACATTATATATTTTTTTAAAGCAAATGCCCTACAGATTAAAATGGTGGGTGTTTCATTTTTTTTTTTCACACAGTAATTGCGCAGCGATTTTTCAAACGCATTTTTTGGGGAAAAAACACACTTTTTTTAATTTTAATGCACTAAAACACGCTATATTGCCCAAATGTTTGATGAAATAAAAAAGATGATCTTAGGCCGAGTACATGGATACCAAACATGACATGCTTTAAAATTGCGCACAAACGTGCAGTGGCAACAAAATAAATACATGTTTAAAAGCCTTCAAAAGCCTTTACAGGTTACCACTTTAGATTTACAGAGGAGGTCTACTGGAAAAATTACTGCACTCGATCTGGCCTTCGCGGTGATACCTCACATGCATGGTGCAATTGCTGTTTACGTTTGACGACAGACCGCCGCTTGCGTTCGCCTTAGCGCGAGAGCAGGGGGCGACAGGGGTGTTTTTTTTTTTTTTTTTTTTTTTCTTTCTTATTTTTTTGCTTTTTTAATCTTACTTTTAAACTGTTCCTTTCATATTTTTTTTTTTTTAATCATTTTTATTGTTATCTCGGGGAATGTAAATATCCCCTATGATAGCAATAGGTAGTGACAGGTACTCTTTTTTGAAAAAATTGTGGTCTATTAGACCCTAGATCTCTCCTCTGCCCTCAAAGCATCTGACCACACCAAGATCGGTGTGATAAAATGCTTCCCCAATTTCCCAATGGCGCTATTTACATCCGGCGAAATCTAAGTCATGAAATACTCGTAGCTTCCGGTTTCTTAGGCCATAGAGATGTTTGGAGCCACTCTGGTCTCTGATCAGCTCTATGGTCAGCTGGCTGAATCACCGGCTGCATTCTCAGGTTCCCTGTTGAGACAGGAGATCCAGAGAAAAACACGGAAGACGGTGGGGGGGGGGGGGCATTCCCTCCCACGGCTTGTAAAAGCAGTCTAGAGGCTAATTAGCCGCTAGGATTGCTTTTACATGAAAGCCGACCGCTGGCTGAAAAGAATGATACCAAGATGATACCTAAACCTGCAGGCATCATTCTGGTATAACCACTCAAAGTCGTGAATGGCGTACCTGAAGACAAAAAAATGGTTAACAATGGTTAACAATAAAGCACAGTAAAGTGTAAATAATTACACACCTGAAAAACAAACATGATAAAACATAATAACAATAACAATAACAATAACAATAACAATAAAACATTGCAGAATAGAATACAGTAAAAAAGAGCAGAACAATAGAGAGAGAGAATAGAGAGAGAGAGAACAATAAAACAACTATTTTTTTTATTTCATATTTTTTTTTTTTTTTTTACACTTTTTTTGTAACTAACTTTTATAACGGTAACCGGTTCCAGGTTCGGGTCTCTCAAAATGCGATGGCATCTTGGGAGACCCTGTGAAAGTGTGCCTAGTCTGTGCAATGCTGTACCCTACGCTAATACTCAACTAGTGAATGGTAGCGTTCAAAACATTCACCAATGCAAAGACCAGGATTGTCAGGACAGGAGGGACAATAACAGCGGGTGTCACGCCTATATCCGCGCTTGCTGCAGACACGACATCTTTTTTGGGGGGTTCGCTGGGTAGGGGTACTCGGGAGGACATAAAAATGCCTCTCATGCAGCCGACTGCATTTGGTTGGGGATGTGAATGGGGGAAGTACGGGCGCTGCAGAAGCGGTGGGTTCCCAATTAGGATTGGCGAATGCAGCAGGAAGGGCATTATGGGCACGACGGGCCTGTGTTTGTCTTTTTGGTGGCAGCGGGACACTACTTGTGCTTGCCACCTCACCAGCTTGAACTGCACTTATGGGACTCGCCACGTCACCAAGTGTTACTGCAGTGCTGGTTTGACTACGACCGGGGTGTACTAGGCCGCTGGTGCTTGCCAGTTCACCAAAACGCTACCAAAAAAACTGTTAGCGATCGCAGGGATCAGGCCTGACTCTGCGAACGCTGCAGTTATGCGTTTAGTGCCTTGTAAGTGACAGTGATCGATTGATACTGCACTTGGGTGGGCCGGGCCGGGCGGAGGGGCAAAACGCAGGTGCTAGCAGGTATCTGGGCTGATCACGCTAACACTGCATTTTTGGGAACCCTAAACTGCTGGTGACGCTAGTATAGATCTGATCGGATCAGATATTGATGCGATCAGATACTATACCACTAAGGGAGGTGTATGCTGCGTGCGTGGGTGTTAGCGGTACTGGCGCTAATCTGACGCTGCCTGGGGCTGGTGCTTGCCAGTTCACCAAAATGCTACAAAAAAAACTGTTAGCGATCGCAGGGATCAGGCCTGACTCTGTGAACGCTGCAGTTATGCGTTTAGTGTTTTGTAAGTGACAGTGATCGATCGATACTGCACTTGGGTGGGCTGGGCTGGGCCGGGCGGAGGGGCAAAACGCAGGTGCTAGCAGGTATCTGGGCTGATTCCGCTAACACTGCGTTTTTGGGAACCCTAAACTGCTGGTGACGCTAGTATAGATCTGATCGGATCAGATATTGATCCGTACAGATACTATACCACTAAGGGAGGCGTATGGTGCGTGCGTGGGTGTTAGCGGTACTGGCGCTAACCTGACGCCTGGGGCTGGTGCTTGCCAGTTCACCAAAATGCTACCAAAAAAACTGTTAGCGATCACAGGGATCAGGCCTGACTCTGCGAACGCTGCAGTTATGCGTTTAGTGCCTTGTAAGTGACAGTAATCGATCGATACTGCACTTGGGTGGGCTGGGCGGAGGCACAAAACGCAGGTGCTAGCAGGTATCTGGGCTGATCCCGCTAACACTGCGTTTTTGGGAACCCTAAACTGCTGGGGACACTAGTATAGATCTGATCGGATCAGATATTGATCCGTTCAGATACTATACCACTAAGGGAGGCGTATGCTGCGTGTGTGGGTGTTCGCGGTACTGGCGCTAATCTGACGCTGCCTGGGGCGACGCATATCACCGCCGGGCGATCGGGGGGCTAAACCTTTATTCGGTAATAAACGGCGGGTGCCCTGACACTATAAAAAATAAACTAACTAACCAGCGTCACCCGTAACGGTTATACGGTGATCAGTGGTGAAAGGGTTAACTAGGGGGCAATCAAGGGGTTAAAACATTTATTAGATAGTATATGGGGGTCTCTGACGCTATAAAACGCTGACGGCGAACCTAAATATTTACCTCACTAACTAGCGTCACCAGCGACACTAATACAGCGATCAGAAAAATGATCGCTTAGCGACACTGGTGACAGGGGGTGATCAAGGGGTTAAAACTTTATTAGGGGGGGTTAGGGGGGTACCCTAGACCTAAAGGGGGGTAACAGTAACTGTGCTAACACAGTAACTGTCACAAACTGACAGCTAGCAGTAATCAGGAAAAAAAAAAAAAAAAAAAACTGCTGGTGTCAGTTTGTGACAGGGGGGGGGGGGGGTGATTGGGGGGGGATCGGGGGGCGATCGGGGGGGGGATCGGGGTGTAATGTGTGCCTGGCATGTTCTACTGTGTGTGTGTAGTGTTGTGCACTCACATACTTGTCGTCTCTCCTCGGGCCGGAACGGAAAATACCGACCCGAGGGGAGATGACATCACTTCCTTTGCTGCTGTTTAGCATACAGCAGCAAAGGAGCGTTTTCATTGGCCGGCGGCGATCGCGAGGGGGGGGCCACGAACGGATGGTCTCCCCCTCATCACCGATCGCCGCTGGACATAGGACGACCGCCTCGGGCACCGGGGGGGGGTCCGATCGGACCCCCCACCCGCGGAAGGCAAATCACGTACCCTGTACGTGATTTTGCCTGTCCGTGCCACTTTGCCGACGTACATCGGCGTGAGGCGGTCGTCAAGTGGTTAAATGGACACATTTAAACCCTGCCTCATTAGTAAAGTTTGCAAGCAAGTTCTCCCTGTAAAAGCAGAGTGTAAATACCCACATTTTACATCTAGGCTCTATCCTACACTAACTCATATCTTCAATCTCTGTCTCTCTACTGGAATTTTCCCCAACCCTCTAAAACATGCACTAGTCACCCACATACCTAAAAAGGCCTCACTGGACCCCACCAATCTTAACAACCTAAGATCCATCTCTGTACTCCCTTTTGCCTCCAAACTCATTGAACGTCTAGTCTACAACTGGCTGTGCTGTCACCTCATTGAGAATAACCTTCTTGATCCACTTCAGTCTGGATTTTGCCAGCAACAGAAATTGATCTCCTAAAACTCACAAATGACATACTAACAGCTAAAACCAATGGTCACTATTCCGTACTCTTACTCTTGGACTCTGTGCTAATTTTGATACAGTTGACCACCCTCTCCTTCTCAAAAACCTCTATTTCCCTGGTCTTCATGACTGTACTCTCTGTTGGCTCGAATCTTACCTATCTCACCGCACCTTCAGTGACACTTACAATTCTACTCCTGCCGCTCCTATTGCACTCACCGCTGGGGTCCCCCAAGGTCCTCTCCTATTCTTGATCTACAGCTCCTTCCTGGGTCAGCTGGTGGTATATTTTCTGGGGGGGGGGGCGGCAAACAATCCATTCGACGCCACCCTCCCTCTGGTCAGTCGGGTCACTGGCACCCCCTGGTCAGTCAGTTGGTCGGTCGGTCACCAGTCCCGCACTTACTTACCCCATCTAGGTCACGGGCAGCGCTTCACCCTGCGTTTCCTCCTCCTCAGCTTCGGCGGCCAATAGAAGCCCACCCTTTTTTGAAGCCAATTAGAGCCTCAGGTTCTAATCATGTGCTTCTAAGAAAAAAAAACCCATTGGAATCCATGCGTCCAGCGCTCTGCATATAGATTAGGGGCTGGGCGCATGAATTAGTGGGTGCCGCCCCTGCAACCTGTATGGACGGACTGCCACTGTTCCAATACCATTTCTATGCCGATGACACTCAAATATATCTCTCTACCCCACAGCTCACTCCTTCAGTCTCCTCACGTATCACTAAATTACTAACAGACATATCTGACTGGATGTCACACCACTTCCTTAAACTCAATCTATTAAAAAACAAGCTCATGATATTTCCTCCCCATGTGCCTCTTCCCATGATTTCTCTGTCAAGATCAATGGCACAACTATCAGTCCGTCCCCCACATGTCAAGGTGCTAGGGGTAACCCGGGACTCTGAACTGTCCTTTCAGGCCCACATACAATCCTTATCCAAATCATGCCGCCTCAACCTTCGCAACATCTCTAGAATACGCCCCCTTTTAACCAATGACACCACAAAGCTTTAAATTCACTCCCTATCTCTTGTCTCGACTACTGCAACTCCCTCCTCATTGGATTACCTTTGCATAGGCTTTTTTTCCCTTCAGTCCATCATGAATGCTGCTACCAGACTCATCCACCTTACCAAAAGTTTAGTGTCTAGTACCCCTCTCTGCCAATCCCTCCACTGGCTCCCGCTCACCTAACGAATAAAATTCAAAGTGCTAACAACTTACAAAGCCATTCACAACTCCTTAAAAACCCTTCTCTTTAAAGAAGCCTATCCTGCTTCTAACTAATATGCAGAGGGGGTCATTTACTAAAGGCAAATCCACTTTGCACTACAAGTGCACATGAAAGTGACCTTGGAAGTAAAGTCGCTGTAGATCTGAGGGGGACATGCAAGGAAAATAAAAAACAGCATTTTAGCTTGCACATGATTGGATGATAAAATCAGCAGAGCTTCCCCTCATTTCAGATCTACCCCTTAGATTTAGAGCGACTGTACTTCCAAGTGCACTTTCAGTGCATAGTGAATTTTCCTTTAGTAAATAACCCCCAGTGTTTTTTTTTCACAAAAAAAGTTTATTGTATGTTTTAAGATGCACAGATCAATAAACATAATGTGTATCATGAACATATATATATATATATATATATATATATATATATATATATATATATATATATATATATATATTTATATTTATATATATACACATACACATTTATGAATTAGGGTTAGGAGTAGAAACGTGGACATGACTGATGAAGCAATGATATATAAAAAAATAGTTTCAATAATCAGTATAGGTAGATTAATTGCATATGCGGAATCCTTTTAAATGCAACATATATCTGAGGTTCAACAAAATCTAGTAAATTGTAAAGGATATCTCTTAATACGGGGGGGTTAGACCAAGTATTTTCCTACATTGGGAAAACTTCCTAGGGATATAAACCAGAAAGTAAATTGTGTAGACCAAATTGTGATTTTTATCTAAGATTTTGTATATTTATTGGCCTACGGATGTTTATTTGTGATTTTACTGGTACTTTATCAGCTCATCCCCCACAGTTATTACCTTTTGTATCACTTGACATTCCCTCTTAGATTGTAAGCTCTAACGAGCAGGGCCCTCTGATTTCTGTTGTATCAAATTATATTGTAACTGTAATGTCAGCCTTCATTTTGTAAAGCACTGCCCTGAGCTTCATGTATAATAAAATAATAATAGTAATCTTCTAGTACGTGCTTCACCAAATACCACTAAGTTTAGAAGAAATTGTTTGCGAAAATCTGCTAGGAAACCGATGCCTCTGAGAGTATTGATCTCCTGGGTGCCTGTCAATTCTGCATGAAAGGTAGGAGGAGTAGGGCGGAACCGTTTTAAGAATAGTTAGTGTTAGGATTTACTAGGATTTACTACCACTTTAAGGCAATCTACTTCTAGTATATAGGGTTGTCATGGTGATGCATTTTGTAGACAACTTCCTCTTTTTTATAATTTAGGCTCAGCTCTTATACATCCTATGCATTTTCAGAATTGAAGCTGGGGGGTTTATTTACTAAAGGCAAATCCACTTTGCACTACAAGTGCACTGCAAGTGCAATTGGAAGTGCAGTCGCTGTAGATCTGGGAGGGACATGCAAGGTAAATAAAAAACAACATTTTTGCTTGTACATGATTGGATGATTAAATCAGCAGAGCTTCCTCTCATTTCAGATCTTCCCCTCAGATCTAAAGGCACTGCACTTTGCAGTGCACCTGCAGTGCAAAGTGGATTTGCCTTTAGTAATTCAACTCTTTAGTCCACATACATTGAATGTAGCCTTTATTATCTATATAGTGTTTCATCCCTTTTTAAAAAACATATACAGGGGGTCCCCTAGTTACAAACATCCGACTTACAAACGACTCCTACTAACAAACGAAGAGAGACAACAGAAAGTGAGAGGAAATCTACCCCTAGGAAGGGAAATTCTCTCCTGTAAGAGTTATTATGGGGAAAAGGTACCTCCACTGATGCTTTATCACCAAGGCTTGTTTCCACAACAACTCAAAATTTTCAAAATCCAATTGTCATTGGGACAGAAAGTGAGGTGAAATCTTCTGAACAGGGGCACAGACAGCAAAACAAATGTTACAGGGGTGTTAACCCTTCCCTATGCTATCCAAAAAGCTTAAAAATAGTTTTTTTGGCTGGAGCTACACTTAAAAAATTTACCTGTTCCGACTTACAAACAGATTCAACTTAAGAACAAACCCCTGTATATAGTTTTACAAATTCTTGACTCTGCATCTTTCATAACCTAGACATATATTCCATCTTTTGCAGGAGGAATTCTTCCTTTTTATTACATCCTGTTGTTGACTCAGTTGCCCTGCTTAGATGTACACTGGCTCACAGAAACCTTGCTTTTGATTTACTAAAAGCAGTTGTAAAGACTAAGGTTTTTCTTTTAAAATAGCAAACATGTTATACTTATCTGCTCTATGCAATGATTTTGCATAGAGCGGCCCTGAACCTCTTCTACTGGAGTCCCCCGCCAGCGCTTTCCACTCCTCCTCTACTAAGCTCTGGAGCAGTGGTCTCCAAACTATGGCCCTCCAGTTGTTCAGAAACTACAATTCCCAACATGCCTAGTTATGTGTGTGAATGTCAGAGTTTTACAATGCCTCATGGGATGTGTAGTTCCGCAACAGCTTGAGGGCCGTAGTTTGGAGATCCCTGCTCTGGAGCAACAGCACTTGCAGAGGGCAACTGCATTTGCAAAGTGCAGAGTCTACTTGACTTTAGTAAATCAATCCTATTGCATATCCACTAATTGATTTTGACACTTTTTTCCCAAATGGATGCATTTTGATACTTTTCATCCTTTCCTCTGGTGTGAGATACACTATGCTCCATCTAGTGGTGGCTTTTCCTCATTGCTGTGTGCTATGCTGCTAACTGTTCCTTCGCTACCACTTTTAAAGCAAGTCCCATATGCATTCCCCATCTGCTTGAGAAAAGGGAAGTTATCCTTGAATAGCCATGACAACCCTGTAACCCAAAAGTAGGTTGCCTGGGAGCCATGAGGACGCCACATCTCACAGATACATTCAGAACGTAGTTCCCCAGCTACTCACAACCCTGTCCCTGGCCACAGAGGGTGCTGCCAAACATCTGACTGCTAAGGCCTCATGCACACAGGGCATTAGAAAAAACGAGCTGTAAAGCCACTACCAGCGGCAGGAAAAAGCAGCTGTAAAAACGTGATTTAGGTAGCTTTTTGCATTGGCGTTAAAGCAGCGTTTCTCTGCCTCTATTCAAAATCAATGGTTCCCTATGAGAGCCCATTGATTTGAATAAAAGTCTCACCACAAGTCGGATCATGATGATTTGACTTGCATTGAGGCTTGTGCGCTGAGGATCCTGAAAGGGAACCCTCGCCAAAATGGGAAAAAAACTGCTGTCGGGTCCCCAGGGCCAATCCTGGCCAGAGTGCACAGGGTGCACCGCACCCCAGCGCTGTAATTTCTTTGCAGAAGAGGGGTGCCGAGCTAGAATCGCCGGCCGCCCAGCCGGGGTCTAGCTAGCGAGCAGTGACCTCAGTCAGGGACGCCGTGGCCGCCCCAGAATTCAGACGCGCCGCGGCTGACCCAGCATTCTTTGCACGCCGCCTCCGCGGCTAGTAAACAAACTCCGCCCACCTCTGCCATCTTCAGACAGCGTGGCTAAGAAGGAGTGGAGCCGGAGCGGACTAGGCTGGTCTGAAGACAGAAGACAGAAGGAAGAAATCCTCCCAGAGAGAGCAGATCTGCTCAGCTGCGGCGCAGCGGCTGCCTGCCTTGCTGTGACTCCCTGTCCCTGCACTGCACCAGGGTCCAGGCCGGTCAAGCCAAGGAAGTTGTAAGTAAGTCTGTGCTGCCCATCAAACACAGCTACTGTTGTGCCCATCAAAAGCTGCCACTCTGCCCATCAAAAGCTGCCACTGTGCCCAAACACAGCCACTGTGCCCATCAAAAGCCCATCACTGTGCCCAAACACAGCCACTGTGCCCATCAAAAGCTGTCACTGTGGCCATAAAACACAGCCACTGTGCCCATCAGACACAGCCACTGTTGTGCCCATCAAAAGCTGCCACCGTGCCCATCAAAAGCTGGCACTGTGCCCATCAAACACAGCCACTGTGCCATAAAACGCAGCCA
This sequence comes from Lithobates clamitans, assembly GCA_037952925.1. Taxonomy (NCBI): domain Eukaryota; kingdom Metazoa; phylum Chordata; class Amphibia; order Anura; family Ranidae; genus Lithobates; species Lithobates clamitans. The sequence continues at coordinate 8,183,175 of JBBGZY010000044.1, forward strand.
CTGTGCCATAAAACGCAGCCACTGTGCCATAAAAGCAGCCACTGTGCCCATCAAACGCCGACTGTGCCCATCAAAAGCTGTCACTGCCCACCAAACGCAGCCACTGTGCCCATCAAACGCAGCCACTGTGCCCATTGAAAGCTGACACTGTGCCCATCAGACACAGCCACTGTTGTGCCCATCAAAAGCTGCCACTCTGCCCATCAAAAGCTTCCACTGTGCCCAAACACAGCCATTGTGCTCATCAAAAGCTGACACTGCCCATCAAACACAGCCACTGTGCCATAAAACGCAGACAATGTGCCATTAAACGCAGCCACTGTGCCATAAAACGCAGCTACCGTGCCCATCAAATGCCCATTGTGCCCATCAAAAGCTGACACTGCCCATCAAACACAGCCACTGTGCCCATCAAACGCAGTCACTTTGCCATCAAATGCAGCCACTGTGCCCATCAAACAATGCCACTGTGCCCATCAAACGCAGCCACTGTGCCCATCAAAAGCTGACACTGTGCCCATCAATCACAGCCACTGTGCCCATCAGACACAGCCACTGTTGTGCCCATCAAGAGCTGCCACTCTGCCCATCAAAAGCTGCCACTCTGCCCATCAAAAGCTGACACTGTGCCCATCAAACACAGCCACTGTGCCATAAAACGCAGCCAATGTGCCATAAAACATAGCCACTGTGCCCATCAAATGCCCACTGTGCCCATCAGAAGCTGACACTGCCCATCAAATGCAGCCACTGTGCCCATCAAACCCAGCCACTGTGCCATCAAATGCAGCCACTGTGCCAACAAACACAGCCACTGTGCCCATCAAAAGATGACACTGTGCCCATCAAACACAGCCACTGTGCCCAAACACAGCCACTGTGCCCATCAAAAGCTGTCACTGTGCCCATCAAACACAGCCACTGTGCCATAAAACGCAGCCAATGTGCCATAAAACATAGCCACTGTGCCCATCAAATGCCCACTGTGCCCATCAAAAGCTGACACTGCCCATCAAACACAGCCACTGTGCCCATCAAACGCAGTCACTGTGCCCATCAAACGCAGCCACTGTGCCCATCAAATGCAGTCACTGTGCCCATCAAACGCAGCCACTGTGCCATCAAACGCAGCCACTGTGCCCATCAAAAGCTGCCACTCTGCCCATCAAAAGCTGCCACTGCACCCAAACACAGCCACTGTTCCCATCAAAAGCTGACATTGTGCCCATCAAACGCAGCCACTGTGCCCATCAAATGCCCACTGTGCCCATCAAATGCCAACACTGCCCATAAAACACAGCCACTGTGCCCATCAAACACAGCCATTGTGCCCATCAAACACAGCCACTGTGCCCATCAGACACAGCCACTGTTGTGCCCATCAAAAACTGCCACTCTGCCCATCAAAAGCTGCCACTGTGCCCAAACACAGCCAATGTGCACATCAAAAGCTGACACTGTGCCCATTAAACACAGACACTGTGCCATAAAACGCAGCCACTGTGCCATAAAACGCAGCCACTGTGCCATAAAACGCAGCCACTGTACCATAAAACGCAGCCACTGTGCCATAAAACGCAGCCAATGTGCCATAAAACATAGCCACTGTGCCCATCAAACGCCCACTGTGCCCATCAAAAGCTGACACTGCCCATCAAACACAGCCACTGTGCCCATCAAACGCAGCCATTGTGCCATCAAACGCAGCCACTGTGCCATCAAACGCAGCCACTGTGCCCATCAAAAGCTGCACTGTGCCCATCAAACACAGCCACTGTGCCCATCAGACACAGCCACTGTTGTGCCCATCAAAAGCTGCTACTCTGCCCATCAAAAGCTGCCACTATGCCAATCAAAAGCTGACACTGTGCCCATCAAACACAGCCACTGTGCCATAAAACGCAGCCAATGTGCCATAAAACGCAGCCACTGTGCCATAAAACGCAGCCAAATGTGCCATAAAACATAGCCACTGTGCCCATCAAACGCCCACTGTGCCCATCAAAAGCTGCCACTGTGCCCATCAAACGGAGCCACTGTGCCATAAAACGCAGCCAATGTGCCATAAAACGCAGCCAATGTGCCATTAAACGCAGCCACTGTGCCATAAAATGCAGCCAATGTGCCCATCAAATGCCCACTGTGCCCATCAAAAGCCGACACTGCCCATTAAACGCAGCCACTGTGCCCATCAAACGCAGCCATTGTGCCATCAAACGCAGCCACTGTGCCATCAAACGCAGCCACTGTGCCCATCAAAAGCTGACACTGTGCCCAGCAAACACAGCCACTGTGCCCATCAGACACAGCCACTGTTGTGCCCATCAAAAGCTGCCACTCTGCCCATCAAAAGCTGCCACTGTGCCCATCAAAAGCTGACACTGTGCCCATCAAAAGCTGACACTGTGCCATAAAACGCAGCCAATGTGCCATAAAACGCAGCCACTGTGCCATAAAACGCAGCCAATGTGCCATAAAACATAGCCACTGTGCCCATCAAACGCCCACTGTGCCCATCAAAAGCTGACACTGCCCATCAAACACAGCCACTGTGCCCATCAAACGCAGCCATTGTGCCATCAAACGCAGCCACTGTGCCATCAAACGCAGCCACTGTGCCCATCAAAAGCTGCACTGTGCCCATCAAACACAGCCACTGTGCCCATCAGACACAGCCACTGTTGTGCCCATCAAAAGCTGCTACTCTGCCCATCAAAAGCTGCCACTATGCCAATCAAAAGCTGACACTGTGCCCATCAAACACAGCCACTGTGCCATAAAACGCAGCCAATGTGCCATAAAACGCAGCCACTGTGCCATAAAACGCAGCCAAATGTGCCATAAAACATAGCCACTGTGCCCATCAAACGCCCACTGTGCCCATCAAAAGCTGCCACTGTGCCCATCAAACGCAGCCACTGTGCCATAAAACGCAGCCAATGTGCCATAAAACGCAGCCAATGTGCCATTAAACGCAGCCACTGTGCCATAAAATGCAGCCAATGTGCCCATCAAATGCCCACTGTGCCCATCAAAAGCGGACACTGCCCATTAAACGCAGCCACTGTGCCCATCAAACGCAGCCATTGTGCCATCAAACGCAGCCACTGTGCCATCAAACGCAGCCACTGTGCCCATCAAAAGCTGACACTGTGCCCAGCAAACACAGCCACTGTGCCCATCAGACACAGCCACTGTTGTGCCCATCAAAAGCTGCCACTCTGCCCATCAAAAGCTGCCACTGTGCCCATCAAAAGCTGACACTGTGCCCATCAAAAGCTGACACTGTGCCATAAAACGCAGCCAATGTGCCATAAAACGCAGCCACTGTGCCATAAAACGCAGCCAATGTGCCATAAAACATAGCCACTGTGCCCATCAAACGCCCACTGTGCCCATCAAAAGCTGACACTGCCCATCAAACACAGCCACTGTGCCCATCAAACACAGCCACTGTGCCATCAAACGCAGCCACTGTGCCAACAAACGCAGCCACTGTGCCCATCAAAAGCTGACACTGTGCCCATCAAACACAGCCACTGTGCCCAAACACAGCCACTGTGCCCATCAAAAGCTGACACTGCCCATTAAACACAGCCACTGTGCCATAAAATGCAGCCAATGTGCTATAAAACGTAGCCACCGTGCCCATCAAATGCCCAATGTGCCCATCAAAAGCTGACACTGCCCATCAAACACAGCCACTGTGCCCATCAAATGCAGTCACTGTGCCCATCAAACGCAGCCATTGTGCCATCAAACGCAGCCACTGTGCCATCAAACGCAGCCACTGTGCCCATCAAAAGCTGACACTGTGCCCATCAAACACAGCCACTGTGCTCATCAGACACAGCCACTGTTGTGCCCATCAAAAGCTGCCACTCTGCCCATCAAAAGCTGCCACTGTGCCCAAACACAGCCACTGTGCCCATCAAAAGCTGACACTGTGCCCATCAAACACAGACACTGTGCCATTAAACGCAGCCACTGTGCCCATCAATGCCCACTATGCCCATCAAAAGCCGATACTGCCCATCAAACACAGCCACTGTGCCATCAAACGCAGCCACTGTGCCCATCAAACGCAGCCATTGTGCCCATCAAACACAGCCGCTGTGCCCATCAGACACAGCCACTGTTGTGCCCATCAAAAACTGCCACTCTGCCCATCAAAAGCTGCCACTGTGCCCATACACAGCCACTGTGCCCATCACAAGCTGACACTGTGCCCATCAAACACAGCCACTGTGCCATAAAACGCAGCCACTGTGCCATAAAAGGCAGCCACTGTACCATAAAATGCAGCCACTGTGCCATAAAACGCAGCCAATGTGCCATAAAACATAGCCACTGTGCCCATTAAATGCCCACTGTGCCCATCAAAAGCTGACACTGCCCATCAAACACAGCCACTGTGCCCATCAAACGCAGCCACTGTGCCCATAAAACGCAGCCATTGTGCCATCAAACGCAGCCACTGTGCCATCAAACGCAGCCACTGTGCCCATCAAAAGCTGACACTGTGCCCATCAAACACAGCCACTGTGCCCATCAGACACAGCCACCGTTGTGCCCATCAAAAGCTGACACTCTGCCCATCAAAAGCTGCCACTGTGCCCATCAAAAGCTGACACTGTGCCCATCAAACACAGCCAATGTGCCAAAAACGCAGCCAATGTGCCATAAAACGCAGCCAATGTGCCAATTAAACGCAGCCACTGTGCCATAAAACGCAGCCAATGTGCCCATCAAATGCCCACTGTGCTCATCAAAAGCTGCCACTCTGCCCATCAAAAGCTGCCACTGTGCCCATCAAAAGCTGACACTGTGCCCATCAAACACAGCCAATGTGCCATAAAACGCAGCCAATGTGCCTAAAAATGCAGCCAATGTGCCAATTAAACGCAGCCACTGTGCCATAAAACGCAGCCAATGTGCCCATCAAATGCCCACTGTGCCCATCAAAAGCTGACACTGCCCATCAAACACAGCCACTGTGCCCTTCAGACACAGCCATTGTGCCATCAAACGCTGCCACTGTGCCCATCAAACGCCCACTGTGCCCATCAAAAGCTGCCACGGTGCCCATCAAAAGCTGCCACTGTGCCCATCAAACACAGCCACTGTGCCCATCAAAAGCTGCCACTGTGCCCATCAAAACACAGCCACTGTGCCCAAACACAGCCACTGTGTCCATCAAAAGCTGCCACTGTGCCCATCAAATTGTGCCACTATGACAGCCCATTTGCCGTCTGCCCGGCACTTACCTTGTCTCTGTGGTGCCGGGTGGCGGCGGTGAGCGGTGGGACCTTGCATCATGTCAGACAGTGGCTCCTGTGTCCTCCATGCGTCTCCTCCCCTGATAGGCGTCCAATCATAGCACTAGTTGTTTCAGCCAATCAAGTGACAGGTAACAGACCCACGAATCTGGTTGCCTGAGAGGTGGTTCAGTGTTAGGAAAGCGAATATTCATTTGCTTTCCTAACACACCTGGGTGAACTGCTTAGCGCTCGCAGTTCACATTTTTTGAAGCCTATTAGAGCCTATGGCTCTAATCAGGTGCTTTAAAAACACCCCCCTCTGCTGTAATTCAGGCACCCGGTGTCCAAAAAGGGGCCAGGTGCCTGAATAGGGGGTGGCTACAGCGGCCATGGATAGATTCATGAAATGCATGAATCTATCCATTATACACAGAGGGGGAGAGAGGGAGCAGCACCCGTGTGCTCCTAATGGACGCACCGCCACTGAGGAGTGGTGTATACACTGCTCCTAAAGTGCCCCTGCCATTGAAATCGGCAGCGGTGCTTTGCGGGCACTTTTAGCCCTTTTTTCGGCTGCTAGCGGGGGTTGAAAGCACCCCACTAGCGGCTGAAAAGCCGCTAGCGCCAAAGTGTGAAAGTCCCCTAAGTGTTAACAACACAAAAAGGGAGAAACACAGCAACCTGGCCCAAAAGGTGAATCAACAAAAAGGCTTCAAATGAAGACTCCGCCCAGGCCAGATCTCCATAATTAAGGCCGATGGTGAAATGCATCAGGTGCCATGGCTTGAGTGGAGTCAGGCTGAAGTCGTCATGTTTACTCACCTCTCGGGCTGAGTTCCTGTGTGGCAGTGCTTTTCCCTTTCTAGTGTATGCTAAAAAGCCAATGGGTGGGCTCTGTAGCCACCCGCACCCTTGAGTAGGAGTCATCGGAGTTGAAAGTGTTACTAAACCCAGGACCCTATAGAAACAAAGCAATTTTATGGTCCTGGGGGTTGCTGTTATTCACAAAATGCAGCTACATTTTTTTTTAAACTTCATCTTTATTTAGAATGCATTAACCAATCCCTTCTTCCTTTTGCTTGGTAGTCTGCCCAGTTGAAAAATACCTTTGCATACAGAGTAGACCCCCAAGCTGGAGGACGACATACAGGAAGGGCACGCAGCATTCTTCTAAACCGCAGCAGCTTCAATCATCTATATATACACACATGACTGAGCCTGCATGTGCTGCCCCGCTGCAGTATATCTTTTTGGGGACCAGTGACACTAATACAGTGATCGATGCTAATAATATGCACTCTCACTGTACTAATGACACTGGCTGGGAAAGGGTTAAAAAAAGGGGCGATTAAAGGGTTAACTGTGTGCCTAGCTGTTTCTTGTGCACTGTGTGTGAAGTGCTTTTACTAGGGGAAGGAATGGATCCTGTGTTCTTGCAAACAGACATAATGGCGGTCTGCCTTGTTTACATATGCAGAACGCCATTCTGGCTCTCTGCCTAATGATCGGTGGTGTCTGGTGGACATCAAGTCTGCGGTACCCGCAGATCAGCTCCCATTGTGTGTAATCACAGCGGGAGTGGGTCGCCGGCGGTGCGTATGCACTCCCCCGACCCGGGAGTGTCAGATCATATAATACATAGTTCTCTCTCTCTCCCCTCTCGTTCCCATACTCCATGTTGTATGTTGCATAGTCCTAACCAAAGTGTTCCTTCTCTCAACAGTTACTGATTTTAACGAAGTTCTGTAAGGTAGGCTCAGACAAAGTGATATCATTCTTTGTGCAAATGTTATTGAAAATTTAAATGTTTTAAAAAATGATTGTCTAGCCCTAGGTGTATGTGTGGCTGTGAGGCTGTCAGTTGTGGCTCAGTAATTAGGAGAATTTTGTGGGTAAGGCTCGGTTCACACTGGGGCGACTTGGGATCCGACTTGTACGCCCTCAAGTCGCCCCAGAAATAGTCTCAATGGGAGTATACGCTAGCGTCTTAATAGACGCTACTGAAGTCGCTCCGACTTCAGAGCGTACTCCCTGTACTACTTTGATCCGACTTTGATCCGACTTCAGCCTATTGACTATCATTGAAGTCGGATCAAAGTCGGATCGCCGTCTCGCATGATCCGACTTCGGCATGCGACTTGTGCACAGATGATCTTGAGGGGGAACTCCGCGCCAAATTTTAAATAAAAATCCGGCATGGGTTCCCCCTCCAAGAGCATACCAGGCCCTTGGGTCTGGTATGGACCTTGAGGGAAACCCCCCCTACGCCGAAAAAACGGCGTGGGGGGGGTCCCCCAATCCATACCAGACCCTTATCCGAGCACGCAGCCCGGCCGGACAGGAATGGGGGTGGGGGACGAGCGGGCGCCCCACCCCCATCCTGAACCGTACCAGGCCGCATGCCCTCAACATGGGGGGTTGGTGGCTTGGGGGAGGGGGGCGCGCTGCGGGCCCCCCCCCCCAAAGCACCTTGTCCCCATGTTGATGAGGACAAGGGCCTCTTCCCGACAACCCTGGCCGTTGGTTGTCGGGGTCTGCGGGCGGAGGGCTTATCGGAATCCGGGAGCCCCCTTTAATAAGGGGGCCCCCAGATTCCGGCCCCCCCACCCTATGTGAATGAGTATGGGGTACATCGTACCCCTACCCATTCACCTAGGGAAAAAGTGTCAATTTAAAAAAAAACACTACACAGATTTTTAAAGTATTTTATTAGACAGCTCCGGGGGTCTTCTTCCGACTTCGGGGGTCTCTCCGGTTCTTCTCCGCGCTCTCCGGGTCTTCTGCCGGGCTCCTCCGCTCTCTTCTGCTCTTTTGCCGCTCTTTTGCTATAGCGAAGGAGCCCGGTCTTCAATCTTCTGACTTCTGCCCTCTTCCCTCTTCTCCTGATGTAGACACGACGCTCTCTGGGGCTGGAATGCACTCTGAGCGCTCCGCTCTGACTTATATAGGTGGTGACCACGCCCCCTTATGCCGTCACAGTCCCTGGGCATGCTGGGACTGTGACGTTTTAGGGGGCGTGGTCATCACCCGATGACCACGCCCCCTTATGTCGTCATTGTCCCAGCATGCCCAGGGACTGTGACGGCATTAGGGGGCGGGGTCACCGCCTATATAAGTCAGAGCAGAGCGCACAGAGAGCATTCTAGCCGGACAGAGCGTCGTGTCAACATCAGAAGAAGAGAAGAGGGCAGAAGATTGAAGACCGGGCTCCTCCGCTTTAGCAAAAGAGCGGCAAAAGAGCAGAAGAGAGCGGAGGAGCCCGGCAGAAGACCCGGAGAGCACGGAGAAGAACCGGAGAGACCCCCGAAGTCGGAAGAAGACCCCCGGAGCTGTCTAATAAAATACTTTAAAAATCTGTGTAGTTTTTTTTTTTTAATTGACACTTTTTCCCTAGGTGAATGGGTAGGGGTACGATGTACCCCATACTCATTCACATAGGGTGGGGGGCCGGGATCTGGGGGCCCCCTTATTAAAGGGGGCTCCCGGATTCCGATAAGCCCTCCACCCGCAGACCCCGACAACCAACGGCCAGGGTTGTCGGGAAGAGGCCCTTGTCCTCATCAACATGGGGACAAGGTGCTTTGGGGGGGGGGCCCGCAACGCGCCCCCTCTCCCAAGGCACTAACCCCCCATGTTGAGGGCATGCGGTCTGGTACGGTTCAGGAGGGGGGGGGCGCCCGCTCGTCCCCACCCCCATTCCTGTCCGGCCGGGCTGCGTGCTCGGATAAGGGTCTGGAATGGATTGGGGGGGACCTCCACGCCGTTTTTTCGGCGTAGGGGGTTCCCCTCAAGGTCCATACCAGACCCAAGGGCCTGGTATGCTCCTGGAGGGGGAACCCATGCCGGTTTTTTATTTAAAATTTGGCGCAGAGTTCCCCCTAAAGATTCATACCAAACACAGTGGCGGGGATCCAAGTCGGATCCCCGTTCATTGAAAGTCGGACACATGTTGCAGGGCAAAGTCGGATCCACAAGTCGTGTTGAAGTCGCGTTGAAGTCGTGTTGCCCCTGTGTGAATCGAGCCTAAATAGACTGTGGCATAGGAGTGCAGTGCATAAAGTGACTAGGCCCAAGTTCTGACCATAATAACGGTTTTTCATGTGCGCTATATGAATCTTTGCATGAGTTTTCCTTCCCCATCCAGAATTTTTCCTAGGTTTTTCATCATTTTAGTCACACGCCACTTTTTATCAAGCTAACTTTTCAATTGTAACGCCAGGCAGATTATTTATTACTGTATAGGTATTGCTAATGTTTACTGTAAACAGTTTACATATAGTTTAAATGTCAATAGTTTTGAATAGTTTCTGTCAAATTTCACGTTGTAAGTAACAATTGCATCTTGTCAGTGCATTTTCTAGGTTTTAAAAAAGTCGTAGGGGTTGGCAACACTGAGTACCGTGTATATATAATTTTATATGGACAGTGTGGCCATCAGTAATACTGAAACGGGGCACACAGCGGCGGTGAGACCATTCACTCACCTGTTCTCACAGCTGCAGTATGCAGGACACAAATACACTATGATCTAGCTGGGGGCTTAATACAAAAAAGAATTTGGAAACCGCTGCTTGGCATTGCATCAGGCTGGATATAAATCAATGATTTAAAAAAAAAAAAGTTTATTTTAAAATGTTATTGGAGTAAAAATTGATCTAAAGATAGTTTTCTATTTAAGATACATTCATAATTTAGTTTATTCAGCATGAAATGGAGTCTAGTTATGTAGCATGATGAGGCCGTATATTCTGCAATATTTACATTTTTGGTAAACTCATTTAGCCCAGGTTCACACTAAAGCAATGCAGGAACCAGCGCAATTGCAGTGCCAGTTCCCTCATCACTGCCACACTGCCCTCTGCAAACCGCTTAATACAATGTTAATGACACCCCCAGATCAGTTCACAGATCGCAGTGCTAACTTTTAATTCGATCCATGTGATCCAATTTCAGTGTGGGAAAAATAAAGTCCCTGTACCTTTTTGTGCAAATCCAATGCAAGTTCAGCCATACAACTGTATGGCTGAATTCGCATTGCACAGAAATCACATGTGATCCGCACCATCAACGCAGCAATTGTGCCATCAAACGAGATAAAACAAAGTTCAGGGATATTCCTTTATCCCATTGTTTTGCAAATCTATGTACACTACAAACTGTATGATTGAATCAGTTCTGATATCGATGTTTTACTAACTTGACAGATTATTATTCTAAAGAGGAAACCTTCATTTTGTTTGCAAATATTAAAGATTTACTACCAGGAAGAATGAGTCCTTACATTAAAAGAGCATCTGTCATTTCAGATCCATCATGGCAGCGCCTGTTAGCAGGCGTCCACTCACCTGCTGCCGCCACGGAGTCAGAGGAGGAGCTGGTGGGGGACAGAGATGACAGTTGCTCTTTAAAAATTATGATTTCTATCGAGTGGATTTAAATCAAGCCTTTTTACTAGTGATTTAAATCAAATCCACCCTGCATTGCATGCTATTATTAAGCTTATGATATACCAGTTCCTTTACCACCATTGATCCCCCAGCTGATCTCCTAGTATTTATGATGCATGCATATTCTTAGACCCAGTCTAAGAATACCCAGTGCATAACCATACATTTATCAACATGAAACCTCATTTTGCCAAATAGTTGCCCAATAAAACGGTGCATTGAGGTCGGCTTGTAAGTTGGAGACATCCTGTAAGGACGTTATTCCACTGCAAGAACTGCTCAAGTTCAGTTGCATTTGATGCTGACCGTTTGTGGACTGCAGTCTTCATGTCATTCCACAGATTTTCAATGGCGTTTAAGTCTGAGCTCTGACTGGGCCATGCAAGGGCACTCACCTTTTTCTCCTTCAATCACTATGTGCATATTGTTCTGTGTGCTTTGGGTCATTGTCAAGTTGGAAGGTAAACCTTCTTCCCATTGACAACCTTCTGGCAGCGGGCAGCAGATTTTCCGCTGCAGAGAAATACCCCCATACCAGGATATTACCACCCCCATACGAGGATATTACCACCTCCATAACAGGATATTCTCACCTCCGTGGTTTACTATAGGAATGGTGTTATTTGGATGGTGAGCTGTATTTGGATTTCTGGCAGACATATTGTTTGGTATTGAGGCCAAATAATTCAATTTTAGTCTCATTGGACCATAACACCTTTTTCCATGTGGCCTCAGAATCTTCATGGTGTGTTTTGACAAAGCTCAAGTAAATGCACGTGGTTTTTCTTGAAGAGTGTTATTTTTTTATTGCAACCCTCCCATACAAGCCACATTTGTGTAGAATGTGTGATATTGTTGTCACATGCACACAATGGCCACGCTTTGTTCTTTTACATCAGGGATATGCAATTAGCGGACCGGACCACCAGCTGTTGCAGAACTACAAGTCCCATGAGGCATAACAAGAGTTTGACAGCCACAAGCATGACACCCAGAGGCAGAGGCATGATGGGACTTGTAGTTTTGCAACAGCTGGAGGTCCGCTAATTGCATATCCCTGTTTTACATGGATGTTGAAAGTGGCAGGTAGGGGACGGGGGGAAGCAGAGAAGAGGGGGAGGGGGGCCGAGTTGCTCCACCATGGGCCTCTGGGTAGTACTTGCCCCCTGGGCCAAAAGTTGCCAGTCAGACCCTGCCGAAAGGTAGTAGTGGAGCTGGGGGGGAAAGGAGGTCCCAGACAGACAGGAGGACCAGCAGCCAGCCCCAGCACCTATTATTTAAGGAAAGTGAAGTTTTATAGGGCTGGGCCTGGGCATCAAAGTACTATAAATTTATATAATATTGCTTATTTTTACTATTATTCAGTGACACTCTAATGTAGTCTTTCATGGAGCCTGGAGGGGACTTTTTCTATCAGAAACTCTCCAATGGTCACAGAGAGGGCATATGTTAGAGAGCCCCCTCCAGCATCCTTTGGACCCCATTGTAGTTTGTAATGGGGCCTGGTGGGGGCTCTAAAGGACTCTCTAATGGATACCAAGAGGGCCTCTAGTAGAGAGACCCCCCCACTCCAGATCCAATTAGACCCCATTGTAGTTGCCTAATATATCCGACCACTTGACAGGTGCCATTGTAATGATATAATCAATGCTATTTACTTCACCTGTCAGTGGTTTTAATGTTGTGGCCGATCAGTGTAGTGTACATTTGCTTTTCCCCTTAGATGGCTAGCAAAAAACCAAAGTTATCAGGATATCAAAACCTGCAACGCCAGAAAAGAAAGGAAGAAGCTTTGAAAAAAATGACTTCTTCCATCACAAGCTTCTTACAGCCACAGTCTTCATTAAGCAGTGGTCAAGATTCCCTTTGCACAGATGCATCAACATCAAGCAAAGAGTTAAGGTCCAGTGTCACAGACATTTCACACGGTGGAGAAGGTGAAAGAATTACAGATTTGGAAGAGTCATCAGAATGTGATGATGATCTGGTCCCCGTGGATCCCGAGTGTGTCACTGAGCCAATAACAACTGGAGATGTAACTTCAGGTTACATTGTTTCAGCAGCAGAGCATTTTGACATTGAAGAGGAAGATATATCAGAGGTTTCCTCTAACTCAGACACTGGATCTATTGTATTTATGGATGAGGAAACGGTAATGGAACTTGAACAGCCATCAACATCATCAAGTGGAATCTCAAGTGATCCTGCTTTCTGGCCTGAAAATATAGATGACACAGACCAACACAGACTAACTTTGATAAAAATTAGTCCTGTTCAAGAAAAGGCTTCTACATTCCCAAAAGATGATACCAGCAGGAGCTTTTCTGTCTCTTACTACCAAAGAGTACTGGATAATGGAGAGAAGATACCAAGAAATTGGTTGATTTATTCCACATCTAATAATTCAGTCCAGTGCTTTGCTTGCCGGCTATTCAATAGTGACAATATGGCTTTGGCCTCAAAACAAGGCTTTAATGATTGGCAGCATCTGTCAAGACATTTCAGCCGACATGAAAAAAACACAATTCATGTCACAAATTATAAGAAATGGATGGATCTTTCAAGAGCTCTGGCAAAGGGAACAACCATTGATCAAAAGATCATTAAACAAGAAGAGAAACGCTGGTATTCTGTCATACAGCGAATAATCTACATTATCCAATATTTAGCAGGACAAAATCTGGCGCTTCGTGGCTGTGATACCCATTTGTCTCAAAACAATAATGGTAACTTCCTGAAATTGGTTGAAATGATAGGGAAATTTGATCCCATCATATCTGAACACATTCAGAGAATTCAGAGCTCCATTTCACAGCATTCACAAATGCCACATTATCATGGTTACAAGATTCAGAATGAGATAATTGCCATAGTTGGAACCAAAATACGAGAAAAAATTATACGAAGCCTGAATGAGTCCAAATATTTCTCCATTATCCTGGATTGTACTCCTGATGTGAGCCACATAGAGCAGATTAGCATTGTTGTCCGATTTGTTGTTCTGGGATCAAAGTGAAAAAAAAATTTGAGAACACTTCCTGGATTTTTGCCCAGTGTACAATACAACATCTGAAGGACTGACATCCTTTTTACTGGCCTACTTAATGAACAATCAGATTGCAATTGAGAATATGCATGGCCAAGGCTATGACAATGGCACAAATATGAAAGGAAAACATAATGGTTTGCAGCAAAAAATACTCAATATCAACCCAAGAGCCTTTTTTGTTCCATGCAGTGCACATACTCTCAACTTGGTTGTGAATGACGCTGCAAAGATTACATACCTGACAATAGATTTTTTTTGGCATCATTCAAGAACTTTATGTGTTCTTTGTCTCATCCACCCAACGATGGCAAGTACCCAAGGAGCATGTTACAAATCTAACTTTAAAACCACTCTCCAATACCAGATGGGAAAGCAGAGTTGCAGCAATTAAACCCTTGCATTATTTCCTACCTGAGGTATTTGATGCACTGTATGACATCTCAGATGATGACAACAGGGATATTAACACCAAACATCAGGCTCAATCCTTGGCAACGAAAATTAAATCATTCAAATTCATTTGTTCCATTGTCATTTGGTATGAATTATTATCAAAGGTGAACGTAATCAGCAAAATACTGCAGCAAACAGCATTAAACCTATCAGGCTGTGTACAGGAACTGGAAAAGTTGATCAAGCACTTGGTGGAATACAGATCTGATGAAGGCTTTGAGAATGTGCTATCTGATGCCAAAGAAAAAGCTGAAAAGCTTGATTGTGAAGCGCGATTTCCTGATGCCGTTACGATTAGACCTAGACAGAGAAAGAAGATGTTTTGACTATGAACATGAAGATGAGTCTCTTGCAGACCCAACACAATATTTTAAAGTGAATTTTTTCTTTGCCGTTTTGGACACATCCATCCAGTCCATAAATGAGAGATTCACGCTACTTCAGGGCCACTGTGACACATTTGCGTTTTTATATGAAATCCCAAAACTTGTAATGGACAGAAATTATATATTGAATTGTTCCATGGAGCTGCAAAACAAGTTAACTGACAGCCAGTTATCCCACTCTGACATTAGTGGAATAGATCTTTGTGATGAACTGGACACCATTAGACCTTTTCTAACTCAGGAGATGACAGTCACCAACATCTTGCAGTATCTAGTGGAGAATAACTTGACCAACACATTCCCTAACCTTTCTATTTCACTGAGAATATTGATGACACTTCCTGTAAGTGTAGCTGCTGGGGAACGTTCATTTTCAAAACTAAAGCTGATAAAAAATTATCTCCGTTCCACAATGTCACAGGCAAGACTTTCCAACTTATCCATAATATCCATTAAAAAATCCTTCTGTGAAGACTTGGATATACATGATGTGATTAGAAATATTGCTGTTGCCAAGGCTCGAAGAGTTAGTTTTGTTTGATTAAATAATCAAACAATGTGTACACACTGCATCCTTCCCTAGTGTCTCACAACTGGAAGGTAATGTACCAAAAAATTCTGGGAGACTGCAGATGTGTTTTTGCAATATTTTGCTGGGTTTGGATGTTTTTATTAAGAAAAAGCTTGCCACTCTACCCCATAACCCAGACATATGAATAATACAGGAGATTATTGTCACATGTAGCACACAGCCAGATATTCCCGCAGCTCCTTTAATGTTGCTGTATGCCTCTTGGCAGCCTCCCTGACCAGTTTTCTTCTCATCTTTTCATAAATTTTGGAGTGACGTCCAGTTCTTGATACTGTCACTGTTGTGCCATATTTTCTCCACTTGATGATGACTGTGTTCATTGTGTTCCATGGTATATCTAATGCCTCGCAAATTCTTTTGTACCCTTCTCCTGACTGATACCTTTTAACAACAAGATCCCTCTGATGCTTTGGAAGCCCTCTGTGGACCATGGCTTTTGCTGTAGGATGCGACTAAGAAAATGTCAGGAAAGAACAGCTGAACTTTATTTGGGGTTATTCAGAGCACTCCGAGGCTGGGTTCACATCTATGCTGCTGCGCTTGTTGCATTTTTCAGGCACATTTTGCACTTTTAAACCCTTGTTTTTGCATGCAGTTTTCATGCATTTTGGGGGTTTTTTTCTCTTTAAACACACTGTATATGGCTGGTTGCTAAGGAGGATAGGAAGCCAACCGCTTTAACTTTATTTAATTGATATTTACATTGTTTTGTGATTGTATGCATTATGCAAATCTGTTATTTGCACTTTAGTGATTGTATTTATTGAAAATGTAAAAAGTACAGAATCAATCTATCTGGCATATTTTACATCTGTATTTATATATTTTCTGCTATTTCATTTTCTGTTCAAAAGTTTAATATTGTTCAGTTCATATTTATATCCTAAGCTTTTTTTCTGCTACACTTTTTGATTTAAATGCACTTGACACAGAATTGTCAATAAATAAAACATTTATTTTGACTTGTCAAAGCCGTTAACCAAGTTATTGTCAAAGCAAAGTGGTGGTGCTTACAGATGGAGAGGTGGAGTTGTTGCCATAGAAACATTAGTAAAGGGGAGGAGTTAGTAAGATGACCACGCCCATGTGGGGGCGCCAGAAATATTTCTGCACCTAGGCGCCTGTGACCCTAGGATCGGCCCTGGGGGTCCCTCCCACAAGAGCATACCAGACCCCTCAGTCTGGTAAGGATTTTAAGAAAACCCCCATGCCAAAAAATTGGCATGGGGTTCCCCCCAAAAAATCCATACCAGACCCTTACCCAAGCATGCAGCCCGGCAGGCCAGGAAAGGGGGTGACAGTGGTTGTTGGGGTCTGTAGCCCCGGCAACCACCCTGGCCGGTGGTTGTCGGGGTCTGCGAGCGGGGGTCTTATCAGAATCTGGAAGCCCTCTTTAACAAGGGGACCCCCAGATCCCGGCCCCCCACCCTATGTGAATGAGTATGGGGTACACTGTACCCCTACCCATTCACCCCCAAAAAAGTGTAAAAAAATAAAAACAGTACACAGGTTTTTGATAAAGTAATTCATTAAAGCAGCTTCAGCGTCTCTTCTTCCAATTTCGTCTACCTCCGGCAATGTCTTCATCCTCCGCTGATGTCTTCTCCCACCGCTGGTTCTCCTCTCTCCACTGTCTTCTCCCTCTACCGGGTCTCCTCTCTCTCTGCTGTCTTATCCCTCTGCCGTCTTCTCCCTCTGTTCTTCCTCCGATGTTCTCCCGGCGCTCTCTCCCACTGTAATGCTGGGTCCGCCATGTGCCATTACTTATATAGCCATAGGGCAGGGCAATTCATGATCCTACTTGTGGTGTGACTTCTATTCAAATCAATGGGCTCTAATAGGGAACCATTGATTTTGACATTTAAAAAAATGCTTATCGCGGCTGTATCCAGCATTAAGCTGCGTCTAGCAGCTTTTACCAGCATCAGACATTTTTACAGCTCTAACGCCGGTCCTCAGAACGTGCTGGCCCTGGGTTTCTTTTACAGCTTGAAAACGCCTATGCCACTTATAGCTCCTAAAAGCCTGTGTGTGCATGGACACATAGAATAACATGGAGAGGCATTTTTAAGCTGCAAAAAAAGTCTGACGCTGCTAAAGCAGCTGTAAAAATGCCCTGTGTGCATGAGGCCTAAAGGCTTGTGCAAGCACATACCCTTCCAAGGTTTTATAGGTGTATTTTATTCTGGAGTCAATAAATGTTATTGGTGATAATATACAGCCATGACCAAAAGTTGAGAATGATGCAAATATTAATTTTCACAAAGTCTGCTGCCCTTAGTTTTTATGATGGTAATTTGCATATACATCAGAATGTTATGAAGAGTGATCAGATGAATTGCAATTGATTGATTCCCTCTTTGCCATGAAAAAGAACTTAATCCCGTAAAAAAACATTTCCATTGGTGAAGAAGGCTTTAGGGCGCCCAAGAAAGTCCTGCAAGCGCCAGGACCGTCTCCTACAGTTGACTCAGCTGCGGGATCGGGGCACCACCAGTGCAGAGCTTGCTCAGGAATGGCAGCAGGCGGGTGTGAGTGCCTCTGCATGCACAGTGAGGCAAAGACTTTTGGAGGATGGCCTGGTGTCAAGAAAGGCAGCAAAGAAGCCACTTCTCTCCAGGAAAAATATCAGGGACAGACTGATATTTTGCAAAAGGTACAGGGAATGGACTGCTGAGGACTGGGGTAAAGTCATTTTCTCTGATGAATCCCATTTCCGATTGTTCGGGGCATGCCGAAAAAGCCTTGTCCAGAGAAGAAAAGGTGAGCGCTACCATCAGTCCTGTGTCATGCCAACAGTAAAGAAACCTGAGACCATTGATGTGTAGGGTTGCTTCTCAGCCAAGAGTGTGGGTTCACTCACAATTTTGCCTAAGAACACAGCCATTAATAAAGAATGGTACAAAAACATCCTCCGAGAGCAACTTCTCCCAACCATGCAAGAACAGTTTGGTGACACACAATGCCTTTTTTCAGCATGATGGAGCACCTTGCCATAAGGCAAAAGTAATAACTAAGTGGCTTGGGGAATAAAACCCCAACATTTTGGGTCCATGGCCAGGTAACTCCCTAGACCTTAATCCCATTGAGAACTTGTGGTCAATTCTCAAGAGCCAGGTGAAGAAAAAAAAACACAAATTCTGACAAACCACAAGCGTTGATTATGCGAGCCAGGATCAGCCAGGATGTGGCCCAGAAGTTGACTGACAGCATGCCAGGGCGAATTGCAGAGGTCTTGAAAAAGAAGGGTCAACACTGCAAATATTTACTCTTTGCATAAATTTAATTTAATTGTCAATAAAAGCTTTTGACACTTATGAAATGCTTGTACTTATACTTCAGTATTACAGTAACATCTGACAAAAAGATCTAAAAACACAGAAGCAGCAGACTTTGTGAAAAATATTATTTGTGTCATTCGCAAAACTTTTGGCCATGGCTGTAGTAGATCTTTACACCCTGTTGCTCTGGGCTCTTTTCATATTTGCTATGCAGATTCTCTCTGTCTGAGGGGTCATAGGAGTTGCGTTATCTATTTCACCAAGGTCACAGGACATAGGCTAGAATATGTTTGGACACTTAGAATAGTAATATTTCTATAGGGCTTTTCACCATGAAGACTCAAAGCACTGATCAGATTGGTGGTGGGGTCCTTAAATAAAAGGATTTGCCAGTTGTTGTAATAGCCCTGGATGATTTAGATGTGTCTACAGTCTTTTTTTTTTTAGAACATCCAGAGGGGGTATTTCCAGCACAATGAATGCCAGTAAGTTCCATATTGTGGGTGATACACAATATAATAGTTAAGATTCAAAGATGACTTTGGGCATGTGTTATATTCTTTCTCTAAGGAGCAAAGGGAGTGTGGTAGCATGGTTAACCAGAAGTTCTGTCAGATAGGCAGGACCAAAGTTATTTATGGTTTTACAAGTAAGTAGGTCAATCTTCAAGGATAGACTTCATTTATTGGAAGCCAAGTTAGAGAGTGAAGAATTGGGGTGATATGGCAGTGACAAGGTTAATGAACAAATAGCTTGGCTTCTGCATTCCGCACTAGCTGCAAGCAATGCAGTTCATGCTCTGGTAGACCATAGTAGAGGGTGTTGCAATAATCCAATCTTCACATTACAAAAGCATGTATTATTTTTGGCATATAAACTGTTTAACCACTTGCCAACCAGCCAATGTCATTATACTGCGGCACGGTGGCACGATCCCGCAAATCGCTGTAGGTGTATGTCGGCACGGGAGCTCACTTTTGTGGGCACGCTGCCAGCGGGGGAGCCAATCAGCGGGTCAGGCAGACTCGATGTTCACCGGCCACCGTTCCCCGCAGTGACAGAACGGGGATCTGCCTGTGTAAACAAGGCAGATCTCCCTTCTGACAGAGGAGATCACACAGATCCTGTCTTTCTACAAAGCAGGAAGATGGATCTGTGTGTTTCCCCAGTCACACAGTCCCCCATACAGTTATAAAACATCTGCAGGGAACATATTTAACCCCTTGGTCACCCCCGGATGTTAACCCCTTCTCTGCCAGTGTCATTAGTACAATAACAGTGCATATTTTTAGCACTGATTACTGTAATAATGTCACTGGTTCCCAAAAAGTGTGTCAAAAATGTCAGCCGCAATGTCGCTGTCCCGCTAAAAATCACTGATCGCCGCCATTACTAGTAAAAAAAAATAATAATATTAAAGAAAAAAAACATAAATCTATCCCTCATTTTGTAGACGTGATAACTTTTGCGCAAACCAATCAATATACGCTTATTGGGATTTTTTTTACCCAAAATATGTAGCAGAATACATATCGGCCTAAACTGTGGAATAAATTTGTTTTTTTAAATTTTTTGGGGAAATGTTTTATAGCAGAAAGTAAAAAATTTTTTTTTTTTTTAAATTATTGCTCTTTTTTTGTTTATAGCGCAAAAAATAAAAAACGCAGAGGTGATCAAACACCACCAAAAGAAAGCTCTATTTATGGGAAAAAAATGACATCAATTTTGTGTGGGTACAGCATCGCATAACCGCACAATTGTCAGTTAAAAAGATGCAGTGCCGTATTGCAAAAAATGGCTTGGTCAGGAAGTGAGGTAAATCCTTCCGGGGCTGAAGTGGTTAATTACTCTTTTTTTCCAGGGATGATGGAAGAAGGCCTGATGGCAGCTGATACCTGTTGCACAATCGATAGGTTGGTGTCAAGGGTCACGTCCAAGCTATGCACATGGTCTGAGAACATAAGATTTGTATTCCCAAGGTTGAAATCAGCTGGATGTGTTTGCTGTCACTTTGATTATCCCTCGAATAACCCTGAAGTGCAAGTAATAATTGCCTTTTTTTTTACTGTATATCTCTAGGGATGGAACTGGGACTGGAAAATCAGCTCTACAGTACCAGTGTGTAGTGTATTGTTGGATAGGCCCTACTGATAAAGTACTGGTACAAACTAAATAATGACAAATTACTGGGGGTTCACAAATTCACAAGAGGCATAAAAGCTAGGGTTGCCACCTCATCCCTTTAAACCTGAACACATATTAATTACACAGGTTCTGAGACTGATTAAGGTGATAATTAAACTCATTTGTTGCCTTATCTGCATTAAATTAGCCTTCAGAACCTGTGTAATTCATATGTGTTTGGGTTTCAAGGGATGAGGTGGCAACTCTAATATAAGCTGCTGCAGGCCTGACTCCCCTAATGTACCAGCAGCTAGAAAAGATATGTCTTAAAGGAAACACGGTTGTGTCCATTTTTTCTTTATTTGTTTATTATGACCAGGACTAGACAGATATACAATTTTATTTTACATGGCTGAAAGTGTGATTTGTTGTCACATAGCTGGGTTAGAGATGTTTTCCACACATAATGCCATTTTAACATCTCTACCCCAGGATTTTTACAACAAATCATATCTTCAGCCATGTAAATTGAATAAATAACAAGGTTGGGATTATCTAACTAGTGCAAGATGGTTCCACAACCTTCATACCTTCCATCAGTTCTGCTGTTGGAGAATAAAATGTATCTTTCCATGGGGATTAGATCAAGGTATCAGTGCTACCTGTATAGATAAAAATGCTGGGTACTTTCCTGACCCCTTTTAGAACTGGAGAAGTGTTTGGATAGATTTCTTTGTATACCATGGGGCAGATAAATGAGAACCTTCACAAACATATCATCTAAGCAGCAGTCAATGTACTGAACATCAACATTTGATCGTTACTGTCCTTTAAAGAACGTTGCACAGCATCATTATTGTTTTTAGCAGGTCCTTTTTATAAATTCTCATCTAGCTACATTTCACTTTTTATCTATGTAAAACAACCCAGAATAGTGTTGAATTCCTCTTAAATATATGGACTTTGCCTATAATTACTTGAACATTCTGACTCAACTCTAGTAAAGCACAATCCGTTATTGTTCAGCACTTGCCTTCTAACTGATATTTCAATTGCTTTACTCTACATTATACTCAGGTAATTATAAGCCATCAGCTTCTGGACCCCTGGAGACAGGTTATGCAAATAGAGACCACTGACTGAAGAAGATTTCCTGCAACACGAAAATCCATCCCAATTAATCTAGGAGTAAAAGAGAAATCAATATCCATTATCTGAATATGTCATATAGTACAGTGACACGCATGCTGAAACTATGATCAACACAATGTCACCTCAAATGCTGAACAAGGAATTAGGAAAAGCTTTGTGATAAAAAAAATATTATATTTAGCGAAAAGGATCACACCAATCACTGCCCAATCTTTTATATAGATCGAGCTGTCTGGAACAGATTTATTGTAATATGCATAGGAGGAGGGGATCTGCAAGCTGTGAAAGAGCATCTCTCCAGACAGCACTTTTGTTTAATGTGCTTAACCTATGTGCCGCCCTCTTTATTATCTCCTTGAGGGCGCCAACATTTTATCTTTGTGCTTCAACAACAATTTTACCGTTGGCTACAACCATTCTGGCCTAATGTGAAGCATGAATGATTTAACTGCATTTTCCCCACACTACCTTCTTTGAACTAAGACTCTGGCATTTAGCTACGTTGCCTTACCCTATTAGAATCAGTTCAGAGTTAATTGATTGGGTCTTATTCATAAATCATCTAGCAACACTGAATCATTTATAAAACATTGACAGGTGGTAGAGACAAATACCTTGGATGTTACATTGTAGCAGGAATAAAAACATAACTTCCAGCTAGCCCTGTGACGTAATGGTATAGAGAGCAATAGAACATTTTATGATTACATATGAAAGAACATGCAAAGATTGGAGCTGCCTCTGTTACTGCTTGTTTATGGTCTGTACCTCATTGATTTCCCTATGGGGTTGGAGATGCAACCCTGATGGTTGTTATTTGTCATTTTGAACGTTACACAATTTAAACGCTATTGACCTCCAATAATTTGAAGGTCCTCTTCAACTGGTGATGTTGGCTTACCATTTGCTGGCTGATGAGTGTCTCACTTGGGAAAACACACTGAAGTTGTGGAAGTTTGATGGCACAAAAAACGATCATATTTTTGGCACTTTTGTTTAGCATGGGTTATGTTTGTCACAACTTTGCTCAAAATATTAATTTTATGAACAATTTTGTTTCTATTTTGTAGCATGTTCTATATATGAGCCGTGAAAGCGATGCTTTATTTTTTTACATTTGAACATTGCATTGTTACTTTTGCAAGAAAGTTGCACAATCACTAAGGTTAGGTTTGCATCTGTGCATTGGAGGAACATGCATGCATTCCCACAACACACAAAACCATGTGTTTTGGCGTGTGCAATTTTTTCAAGCACTGGGCAGCCCATTAAAATAAATAGCCTGCCCTAAACAGGATGCGCAAAAAACATGCACGCATCATCGCATCTGCATAGGTGTAAGCGTAATAGGGATTATCCAATAAATAGTACAAATGGCAACAGGCACTAGATTTTTTGCCAGACAAGCTGCAGACAATGTCAGAGGCCCAAAGCCATCAAAAGAGGTAAGGGGGACGTTGACACAGCTAAATGCATTGATGGGGTTAGGGAGAGAGGCCGGGTGACTTTTCTAAAAGTGGCTTCTTTCTTCTTTATCTTTAGCAGGAAAAAGAGGAATTCTGGGAAGGATATCCCAGTGCACCAGTAACGGTTTTCCATAAAGAAACCTGCTTATATTTGCTAGTATCTTAATATTTGCAGAAAATTGAAAGGTTCACTATAACGTGAAAGCACATTTCAATGAAGAAGACATTTAAACCTCCACGTTCTTAATTATGTGAAGATTTAAAGTAAGTGTCATCAGTTAAAATAATAGTACTTACTATAATTGTAGTTTTCCAAATTTGATAAATGAGCCTGACACTGATAAATGAAGGGTATTAAATATTTCTGAGCAAAGCAGATAGGCAGACAATACCTGAGCTATCACTCTAAGTTTATCCCTAAAATTATGATTTTTATTGTGTGCTTTTCTATCAAATTAAATTTAAATAAAGTACAATATAAAGCTGTTCTAAGCACTTTAAAACTGCTGACCTAAATGACTAGTTTAAAGAATTGAATAGATGCCCAGAGTGCATGACATTGTGATATTGCCTTATAAAAGACCTTTCTTGATTGGAAAGGTATACAGCCTAATTGAAAGCAGTATTAAACCCAAAAGCAAAAATTCAGTATATTGCAGTTTACTAATTCTTAGATGCGATGGAACGTATTGGGGGGGGGGGGTAAGCTTTTTTCATCTAGTAATTCTGCCAATAAGTCTTGTTTTTCAAAAGAACGAAAGTTCTGCAAATTTATCGGCTTACAGGGATGAGACAAACCATATAACACTTGAATCAGAAAATGGCTGGTGACTCGGATGCTCTTGAATAAAAGTCCTTAATTTGGTTACATGGGTACACGGATACAGGCTACGCTGACGCGTTTCAGCTAAGAAGCCTTCATCAAATCATACATGTTTGATTTATAAACTGATATTTATAACAGAGTAAGCACTCCAAATGGGGTGGGTGCCAAAACAATTAAAAGCACATGAAGAAAAAGGAAGAGAGAAGCACAGCAGGCATATGAGGGACATATCATGAACAAATAAAGCATATTCAAAATGGTGCGATAAATGTATCAAACAATGCGACTATGTTAAAAAATGTGATTATGTTAAAAAAAGATTCATGTCCATCCTATAATTCAAACCATACGGTTTTCTAGTATTGAGGGTATGTATCCACCACACTTCATGTTTAAGCAAAATACGATGAGTGTCCCCTCCTCTTGGGGTTTTTTTTTAACCTGTTCAGCACCAAAAAAGGAAAAAGTGTCAAGATTACCATGATGGAATTCCCAGAAATGTTTTGACACATTTGAGATATTTTTAGCATTTATATTTGTAGTGTCACTCACATGTTCTGAGATTCTAACTCTCAACGGGCGTATAGTGCACCCAACCTGTTGTAGACTGCAGGCACTACACTGAATAACATATACCACGGATTTAGAGTTGCAGTTTATGTACTGTTTTTTAAATATACGTTTTTATTAATTTTCAAAAAAACAGACAACAAACAAAAATGAATATTTGCAGCAATTAAAGAAACTATATACATAGAAAACAAAACACAAAAAAAAAAAAAAAACCCAAAACAAACCCCACATACATACATACATACATACATACATACATTTGTCATACCTGGTTCCTATGCCAGTTTAATTTTAGAGAAAGGTGTCATCCCGTGTTACATATGTACACCTAGAGCCCAATAACTAATGGAGAGATTGCAAAGAGTCATATTCCTTTAGGAGGCTATTGAGGCTGTAGAGGGGTCCGTGAGCCATTTGGACCAAACCTTTTCATATTTGAGGAGACAACCCCTATTTATATATGTTTCTTTGTATAATGGTAAGCTATTATTAATGAGTTGTTTCCACAAAGTCAGCGATGGGGGGGTGGTTTTCTTCCAGCCGAGAGCTATGGCTTTACGAGCATAGAACAAAAGCAGCCCCACCAAAGTGTGCCCTGCTGTCGTAGGAATAAATTGCTCTATCAGACCTAAAATACATATTGGCATTGATCGTTGCAGTGGGATATATGTTATTTTGAATATAAAAGCTAGTATTTCTTCCCAATACTTTACGATAGCTGGACAAGTCCAGAATATATGAGTAAAGTCTCCAGGAATCTCCCCACATCGCCAACAGCCAGGAGCAGAGTCTGAATTAATTTTATTTAATATATGGGGGGTGTAGTATGCTCTGTGGACTATCTTAAACTGAATAAGTCTGTCTCTCAAGGAGACGAAAGAGTTGAAGGGAGAGTCCCATATATTATCCCAATCATCCTCATTAAGTTCAGGGATATCCTTAGACCATTTTGATCTTAATTTCTCTAAATCAGGGAGAGAGGCAGTTGTTAAGTGAAGATACAATTTAGATGCGGCATTCTTTGTGCAATCCAACCTAAGAAGCTTCTCTAAGGCAGATTGGACTAGTTGTAGAGGATAGCCAGAGAATTGACAGCTGAAGGCATGGGAGAGTTGAAGGAAACAAAAAGAATACGACTGAGGGATATTGAAATCAAAGATTAATTGGGAAAAAGAAATCAAAGATTTATCCAAAATGATCTGTGTTACTGTTTTTATCTTAAAATTAGTCCAAGCATAGGGGTCGGGTAGTGAATAGAAATGCTCCAGAGTGGGATTTAACCAGAGGGGAGCATTAGGTGATATTGCCTGTAGGGGATATCATTCAATTTTGAGGCCCTCTCCCCATACATGTAGCGTGGTAAGCATAGATGGTGTCAATGAATATGGAGCACGAGGGCCCCAAAAGATCAAAAATGTCAGCGCCTCTAGGGTTTCCAGCACTGCTGCTTCTACCTGAGTAGCAGAATTTGAGGTATCTGGGTTAAGCCACCAGGCCATAGTTACTAGCTGAGAAGCCAAATAATATTTATGGAAATCTGGACATGCCAGGCCACCTTGGGAGGTCAGGCGTACCAATGTTGCCCAGCTATACCTAGGGGGCTTTGATCTCCATGTGAATGCTGAGAAAATACGATGTAGACTTGCAAAGAAAGATTTAGGGATCCACTGGGGAGAGTGTCGAAATAAATATGTGAATTTAGGTAATACATTCATTTTTATTAAATTTATGCGTCCTAACAATGAAAGGGGTAATGACTCCCATGCCTTCAGCCGTTGTTGAGTCTCCTGGATCACAGGTGTTAAATTTAGGGATATATAGTCTGAAACCTGTCTGGAAACCACCACCCCTAGATATTTAAAATTCTCCACCCATCTTAGGGGGGTATCCATATCAGCAGTAGCACGAGCCGCAGAGTCTATAGGAAATAGAAGTGACTTTTCCCAGTTTACTTTAAGGCCTGTGACTGCGGAGAAAGAATTGAGGACCTGTACTGCCCCCCTAAGTGATGGTCCTGCGTCATTAAGAAAGAGGAGTAGGTCGTCCGCATACAAGGCGACCCTTTCCTCCAGCCAGCCAACGCGCAATCCCTTAACATGAAGGGAAATACGGAGAGCCTCCGCCAGCGGTTCCATCGCTATAGCGAAAAGGGCTGGAGAGAGGGGGCAGCCCTGTCGAGTACCCCTTGACAGAGAAAAAGACTGTGATAAGCTACTTCCCAACTTGATAACTGAGGTGGGGTTTTGATAAATTATCTGTATCCATTTAATAAAGATCAGGGGGAACCCTATCCTTCTAAGGACCTCCCAAAGAAAAGGCCATTCGATAGTATCAAAGGCCTTTTCAATATCTAAGGAGGCCACCACCCTAGTACCTTCATTTAAATGCTTTGCATGTATATTAGTAAACAAACGTCTCAAATTTACATCGGTTGACCTGTTGGCCATGAAGCCAGTTTGATCAATATCTACAACAGATGGTAATAGTGGCTGTAGTCTGATGGTAAGTAATTTAGTCAAAATTTTAAAATCTGTATTAAGTAGGGCAATTGGCCTATAGGAGGCACACAATGAGGGATCTTTTAGATCTTTATGAATTAGTATAACATGGGCATGGCTCATAGAAGTTGGAAGGGCTCCATCTGTCAGGCATTGAGAATAAAGTTGTGCTAGCTTGGGAGCTAATATATTCCCATGTGTCTTATAACTCTATGGGGAGGCCATCCGGACCCGGAGTATTCCCCCACGGAAATGATTCGAATGCTCTCAGTACCTCCTCCGGGGTTATTGGCCCCACCAGAGATTCTCTTTCTTTATCTGAAAGCCAGCCTAATGCCAATGGGTCTAGCCAGGATGCCAAATCCTTGGGCTGAAAGTCAGAAGGCAACACAGAGGTATAAAGAGAACTATAACATTGGCGAAAGACCTCTAATATATCTGGTAATGTACTGTTTGATGGTATATGTTTTCTTGATAGCCACACATGTAGGAACCTACAGTGGAAAGCCAGGTCTGTAATTTGTTTGACTTCTGAGAGCAAAACAAGCTGGGTAACAACATACTTCCCAGACTGGGGGCCCTTCTACTGGAAAATTGGCAACCGTCCTGGATAACAGAGTACAGATCCTTGTCAGCATACAAAATGGGGAGATGCGCTTTAAGAATCGCAACAATTTTGTTGTATTCTAAAGAAAATGTAGTGACAAAATTAACTTTATTTCTATTGTAATCCCTACATTGTTTGTGTTTATTTGTGCCACTTTTCTGAATCATCTCCACTCGATCTCTATGAAATGCTATATTTTTACTTCTAGCTATTGATCATGTATTATGACCGCTTTCTTTCAGTTGCTTTTCAATCGCTGTGCATTCTTGCAAGAAATCCTTGTCTGTAGAGCAGTTTCTCCTGGCCCTGATGAATTCACCAGTGGGCAAAGACCTGATGGTGTAACTGGGGTGACAGCTATTGGCCAATAAAAGGGAATTCCCTGCACAGGGCTTTCTAAAAGTTCTGGAAGTCACTGTGTTGCTATCTAGATGCCCCATCAAGGTCAAATCCAAATAGTCTATTTGGGTCGGGTGGTGCACACAGGTGAACTCCAGGTTTAGGGAGTTGGTATTAATATATTTCATAAAGTCACCTATGTCACCACACGATCCATGCCATACTACAATCAGGTCATCAATGAAATGACCATACCAGGCGATGTTGGTTTTAAATGGGTTACCATGGGCAAATAAAGTAGATTCTTCCCGCCAGCCCATGTAAAGATTCGCCAAAGAAGGGGAAAATTTTGCCCCCATGGATGCACCTTGGCTCTGAATGTAGTAGCATTCATCAAACATGAAGAAATTGTGTGTCAGGAGGAACTCTACTGCTCTACAAATAAACTCACGTACATTAGGACTGTAACCACTGTAGTATGAAAGATGGTGTTTAATGGCTAACAGTGCTAGAGAGTGAGGAATGCAGGAATACAGAGATCTAACATCTATGGTGGTCCAAATGCATTCTGTGGACCAAAAAATTTCCTTCATGTGGGCTAACAAATGTCCAGTGTCCTTTATAAACCCAGGCAGACGGACAACAAGCGGTTGAAGAAATTGATCAACCCATTCTCCTAATCTCTCCAATAGTGATTCTATGCCGGTGTTCTGCCGAGAAAGTTCCGCTCGGCGGATTAGTTCCCCCCTCTACTGCGCATGCGCAGTAGAAGCCGTCGGAAATAGCCGAAGCGGAACAGCTGAAAATCAGCTGTACACGGCGGCTGTAAGAGGGCCCCTCGCGGGCTCGCTTCGCTCGCCACGCTTCGGGCACGGCCTCGCTGCGCTCGGCACTTTTAGATTCCCCCTCTAGGTCCACTTGGATAGAGGGGAAGGAATCTGGACCCAGAGCGCAGGCGCCGTGTACAGCTGATCGAAGCGTTTGAGCTTCGGCTATCTCCGGCGGCCAACAGTAGTACGTACTGCGCAGGCGCTGCGCCTGCGCAGTACAGGGGGGGAACCTATCCGCCGAAGGAACTTATTCGGCAAGACACCGGCAACTATGGAGCGACCTTTCACTGGATTATCTTGTTTGTGCACTTTGGGGAGATGGTGAAAAACTGGAGTAATGGAATGTGTGACCATGAGATAATCTACAGTTTTTTTATCTAAAACACCCATCTCCTTACCTATATCCAATACGTGTAACAATTTTTGTTGTATAGTTGCTGTGGGATCAGAACTGAGGGGGCGATATGTGATGTGATCTTCCAGCTGCCTGAGTGCTTCCTGTTTGTAACTAGCAGTATCTAGGATCACTACAGTACCCCCCTTGTCTGCCTGGCGAATCACTATGTCAGATCTAATTTTCAAGGATTTTAAGGCTGTGGTTTCTTGCTTGGTAAAATTCATTTTATTTCTATAGAATTACACTTATTGGATGAAGGTAAGGAGATGGGTGTTTTAGATCAAAAAACTGTAGATTATCTCATGGTCACACATCCCATTGCTCCGGTTTTTCACCATCTCCCCAAAGTGCACAAACAAGATAATCCAGTGAAAGGTTGCCACATAGTTGCCGGCATAGGATCGCTATTGGAGAGATTAGGAGAATGGGTTGATCAATTTCTTCAACCGATTGTTGTCCGTCTGGCTGGGTTTATAAAGGACACTGGACATTTTTTAGCCCACATGCAGGACATTTTTTGGTCCACAGAATGCATTTGGATCACCATAGATGTTAGATCTCTGTATTCTTGCATTCCTCACTCTCTAGCACTGTTAGCCATTAAACACCATCTTTCATATTACAGTGGTTACAGTCCTAATGTACGTGAGTTTATTTGTAGAGCAGTAGAGTTCCTCCTGACACACAATTTCTTCATGTTTGATGAACGATACTAAATTCATGTTGTAAAGCGCTGCGCAAACTGTTGGCGCTATATAAATCCTGTATAATAATAATAATAATTCAGAGCCAAGGTGCATCCATGGGGAGAAAATTTTCCCCCTCTTCTGCATATATGTACATGGGCTGGTGGAAAGAATCTATTTTATTTGCCCATGGTAACCCATTTAAAACCAACATCGCCTGGTATGGTCCTTTCATTGATGACCTGATTGTAGTATGGCATGGATCGAGTGGTGACATAGGTCACTTTATGAAATACATTAATACCAACTCCCTAAACCTGGAGTTCACCTGTGTGCACCACCCAACCCAAATAGACTATTTGGATTTGACCTTGATGGGGCATCTAGATAGCAACACAGTGACTTCCAGAACTTTTAGAAAGCCCTGTGCAGGGAATTCCCTTTTATTGGCCAATAGCTGTCACCCCAGTCACACTATCAAGTCTTTGCCCACTGGTGAATTCTTCAGGGCCAGGAGAAACTGCTCTACAGACAAGGATTTCTTGCAAGAATGCACAGCGATTGAAAAGCGACTGAAAGAAAGGGGCTATAATACACGATCAATAGCTAGAAGTAAAAATATAGCATTTCATAGAGATCAGATAGAGATGATTCAGAACAGTGGCACAAATAAACACAAACAGTGTAGGGATTACAAAAGAAATAACGTTAATTTTGTCACTACATTTTCTTTAGAATACAACAAAATTGTTGCGATTCTTAAAGCACATCTCCCCATTTTGTATGCTGACAAGGATCTGTACTCTGTTATCCAGGGCGGTTGTCAATTTTCCAGTAGAGGGTCCCCCAGTCTGGGAAGTATGTTGTCACCCAGCTTGTTTTGCTCTCAGAAGTCAAACAAATCACAGACCTGGCTTTCCACTGTAGGTTCCTACATGTGTGGCCACAACACCTGTAGGCAGTGTCATAGACATAAAAAAAGCACCTCAGTTTTTTCTTTTTCTACCAAGAAAACATATACCATCAAACAGTACATAAACTGCAACTCTAAATCGGGGGTATATGTTATTCAGTGTAGTGCCTGCAGTCTACAATACGTTGGGTGCACTATACGCACGTTGAGAGTTAGAATCTCGGAACATGTGAGTGACACTACAAATATTAATGCTAAAACTATCTCAAATGTGTCAAAACATTTCCGGGAATTCAATCATGGTAATCTTGACACTTTTTCCTTTTTTGGTGCTGAACAGGTTAAAAAAAACCCAAGAGGAGCTGACACTCATCGTATTTTGCTCAAACGTGAAGTGTGGTGGATACATACCCTCAATACTAGAAAACTGTATGGTTTGAATGATAGGATGGACATAAATCTTTTTTTAACATAATCGCATTTTTTAACATAGTCGCATTGTTTGATACATTTATCACACCATTTTGAATATGCTTTATTTGTTCATGATATGTCCCTCATATGCCTGCTGTGCTTCTCTCTTCCTTTTCTCCATGTGTTTTTAATTGTTTTGATTGCTCTGATTAGGATGCATCCACCTCATTTGGAGTGCTTACTCTGTTAGGCCCCTTTCACACGATCGGACCGTTCAGGTCCACCTGTCAGTTTTGACGGCGGACCTGAACGGGCGATCCATGTTAGTCTATGGAGCGTCGGAAAGGCCTATGTTTCCTTCTATGGATGTCAGCGGAGACATGTCCGCTGACATCCGACCCCGTCCGATCCGCTAAAAGCAGACAGATGGCCCTACGTCCAGGTCCGTCGCTGGCGGATCGGATCGGGTGAGATCTGACGAAAATGGACATGCTCTCCGTTTTAGTCCGATCCCTCCATAGGCGGCAGCGGCTGACAAGCCCCTCGCCGCTCAGTGAGCAGAGAGGGACCTGTCATCCGCCGGCTCAGCGGAGATCAACGGACTGATCTCCCGCTGAGCCGGCGGACCGAGGCGGGCTCCGTAGAAACAGAGTGGCTTATAAATATCAGTTTTTAATCAAACTTGTATGCCTTGATGAAGGCTTCTTAGCTGAAACGTATCAGCATAGCCTGTATCCGTGTGCCCATGTAACCAATTGGTGGACTTTTATTTAAGAGCATCCGAGTCGCCAGCCATTTTCTGATTCAAGTACTGCATTTTGGGGCCTGAACGTCCTGGCTGGAGCAACAGTTCACAGTTCATAGATCATCATATTGGCAGTAGAGCTGGGGTATCATTTTGCTTCTCCTGAAACCATATAACACTGGCAGGAGTGGTTAAAATGATCAGCTTTTATTTATTTATTTATGTAAAACTTTTATCCCAAAAGGGAAAAAAACTGTTGCTGTAACTGCTTAGAAAGTATTAGCTGGGGTTTGGCTTCAATTTGTTAGTGTATTTAAATCTGCTAATAAATGTAAGAATACTCTAGATTGACAATGCTGATGTCTGCTGTGCCCCTGTGCTCATGCTTCCAGAGTGTCAAATCAGCCAAGTCCTGGAAAAAACAGCAGCCAAGACTCAGTTGAGGTAACTCTCAGAGCATTTGAATGAAAATAGCAATAACACATAAATGACAAAAGTGTCCAAAGTAACAGACAGTAACAGACATTGAGCGAACGGATTTTCAAGGGGTCATTAGTTGATATCAGCACTACTATTACTAAAGGGAAAACCCGGACTGGCCTATAGTACCTCTAATTCTAATGAGAGCTTGAGTAGTATATGAACCAGTAAATGTGTCCCCCTTAAGAGCAAAACAGGCAGTGTCCTAATATAAGGCTTTGTAATTATCTTCAGTTGCAGCTCAGTAAAGCAAAGATATTCTAGTATGACAAAGTGGTCGGCAGTCAGTGCAGAAATACTTGGTATGACTAATGACAGTTCCTTTTGGCAATCCAAGTCTGTGAGGGCTGTATACAGTGTTCAAGGGTAGTGTGTTAGTGGCTGGCAATAAGACTTTTGGGCTTGTGCCCGCTCACCAATCCTGATAACCACAAACGACTATCCTGTAAGCAATGCAAGTCGAGATGGCAGCTCGGCTAGCTGATTCAGTGGTCTGCCTGGCACCTCTGCTGTCAGCAATGATGCGAGGATACCTCTGGCGTGGCTGAGCAAAGTTCGGCCTATTGGAGCTGGAACCGCAGTAGCAGTGGGTGGAATGGCAGGCCGCAATCCTCCGGACAGAGCGGCGGACAGATGCTCACACATGGGTCCAGGAAAAACAAGAGACCATGGGACAGTTCGGCACATCCTTTTAAAGCCTCTCCCACACTTCTCCCCTGGAGAGGATGGCCTGCTGGGAGGTGTAGTTCATGAGTAAATCAACAGTTCAGCGATGGCTGCACAGAAAACTACAATTCCCACAATGCTCTTCTCTAGGCTCAGAAATGTTATGCAGATAAACTGAGCCCAGCAGTAGAGGGATACAGGAACAGTCTAAAGACATAGAGGATAAGTATGCCGGTCACAATCTCCCGTCATGCGAATTGGATGCGGGGAAACCCATAGGTGTGAACCCAGGCTTAATCTCTGCTTGGCAATAAGACACAGTCCTATATATTACCTAGGCCTA
This sequence comes from Lithobates clamitans, assembly GCA_037952925.1. Lineage (NCBI taxonomy): Eukaryota > Metazoa > Chordata > Amphibia > Anura > Ranidae > Lithobates > Lithobates clamitans. The sequence continues at coordinate 8,216,703 of JBBGZY010000044.1, forward strand.
AGACCGATGGGACATCATAGGGACACAGGGATCTAACTGAAAAATAGCACTAGTTGTAGGCACTTAAGCTCCATTCACACCTATGCAGTTTGCTTTTGAGCATTTCTACAGTGTTTTTTGTGTTTTTTTACTGTGAATTTACAGTGATTTTGCCATGTTTTGCATTTTTATGCTTTTTTGGGGGAAAACTTGTTGTTGGACGGATTAAAAACCACAAATCGCATCAAAATCATGGTAAAAACACAGTGAAATTCACTACATACTTTTCTGCAGCTTCTCCATTGAAGTCTACTGAACCAAAAAAGCACAGTTTTGCATTTAAAAAAGTCCCTGACCCTTTCCAAGAATGCAGAGGCAAAAAAATACATTGATGTTAACGTGTTCCATAGGAACCCCTGTTAAAAATAATGTCCTGCGTTTCTGCAGAAAGCATGAAAAAACGCATTGGTGCGAATGGAGCCTTCTAGGCTTTCTAGATGTGTTTGTGTTCGCTCACTACACCCAAAACCAACTGAAATGCAACATAATAGATGGTGATGTATTTACAAAATGCAATTAAACATGATGCACTGCAAATGCAAGTATACATTGAAGTAAACACTGCCCAAAATGATCTAATTTAAATAAAAAAAACTCTCTATACTTTAGGTAGCACTAAGCCCTGGTTCACACCTATGCATGTTGCAGTTTGCATATTCCAGTTGCATTATGTGTTTTTCAATACACGTTTTTGATCTATTGAAGTCTATGGAACCAAAAACCAGAAAAAGTCCCTGGCCCTTTCCATAAAATGCATAGATGTGAACGTGACCCATAGGAAACCTAGTTAAATGGACTGTAGTGTATTTCTGCAAATGCATTAAAAAATGCATAGATGCGAATCAGGCCTAAGGTCATTTTGTTTACATTTTGGATAGAGTATATAAAATCTGTAATTCACCATTGGATGATTTTGCCATATCTCTGTCCTGGTGACAACCCAAAATGTGGGATTTTCACTTTCTGTGATAAGGGGTAATTAGAACAAATAGCATGTCAGAGGCAAAATGCAAATGCCCATGTTTTTACTTATCCACCGATGCTTAGTCTTCAAACTGTACTCAAAGTAATTGATTACATAGTCAGACATTTAGATTTGGATTTATGTCCAACCACTGTGAGGTCAAAAATGATCTAAGGACAGAAATAGGATGTTACAAAATGCAAATTGTAGGCAGTTATGCCCTGTACACACGATCGGACATTCCGACAACAAAATCCATGGATTTTTTCAGACGGATGTTGGCTCAAACTTGTCTTGCATACACACGGTCGCACAAATCTTGACGGAAATTCCGAACGTCAAGAATGAGGTGACGTACAACACGTAGGACGAGCCGAGAAAAATAAAGTTCAAGAGCCAGTGCAGCTCTTCTGCTTGATTCCGAGCATGCATGGAACTTTGTGTGTTGGAATTGTGTACATACGATCGGAATTTACAACAACGGATTTTGTTGTCGGAAAATTTGAGATCCAGATCTCAAATTTTGTGTGACGGAAATTCCAATGGAAAATGTCCGATGGAGCCTACACATGGTCGGAATTTCCGACAACAATCTCCCATCGAACATTTTCCCTCCGAAAATCCCACCGTGTGTACGGGGCATTAGTAACTTGAAATGCAATGGGTAGTAGAAACAAAGATGTACTGGATCTGATGTCAAAAGAGGGATAATTTAGTTTGGTAATAAACATACTTATATTTAGTTATATAAGAAACAGTATTACATGTTTATTGTATTTTCCATATTTTTTCATAGCGATGAAGACAAAACAGTAATTGAAAACACTTAAAACTGTACGAGGAATAGAAAATAGTTGTAGAGGTACATGACATGAACACTTCTGCTTTGTCATTTCCTTTCTCGGGAGTAGGATCTGAGTCAGCGCATGCATTTAATGGATAGATAATATACTGCTTCCTGACACTTTCAGTTCCCTTAAATTAGAACTTGCTCACACAGCATTTCACTGGCTTGCTGCCACAATAGAATGAGCAGCTTATATCACAAAGACAAGATTTTATATAAACCCATAATATAACACTAATTTACAAATTTAAAAAAATGCTGTGACCTACGAACAGTTTGCCGTTATTTCCTTAGTAACTGGAAGCTCTTGCATGGTTTACTATACAGGAAAATGTTCGGTCTTCCTGTGAAATTGACAAAAGAGGGATGTTTTTTTTTATCAGCACAGATACAGACAGCCAAATGTTTGTAGGCGCAACTCGGACACTGAATCTGCAAGTAGATCGTTTGCACACACACAGCTGCTTCCTGTTCCATAATAACGAAACACATTCATAGAAAGGAATGCAAATTTAAAGGAAAAGTGTTATTATGCACTGGAATCATCCTGATGTTCTAAGTACATCTGCTTCTGAAAATTACTCTCATTGAGTTCTTAGTCAATTTTCATTTAACTCTACCACATCTTTCTTTAGTAGTATACTGGATGGTCTAAATTTCTATTTTCTTTCAGTTTCTGTTAACCTTGATAGATGACCTATTTGTATTGAGCTAAAGGATTGTCTTTTATAGGCTGATAACAGGGCCAATCTGGGTGACAGAACAAAGCCCACAATTTTACGGCATTCAAAATAATTAAAGGGAACGCTTTAGGAAAATAAAAATTACACTGTTTTAGGAATTCGGGTATATTCTATTGATCTAACCCTATAAGAACTGTAGCCGTACAGGCTGTTGCCCCCACTGCAAAACTTGACCAAAATGTATGTAAATTTAATCAAGACCTAACAGTTTTTTAATCATAAAATTGTGTAAAGTGTTATTTATTTTCACTTATTGTATAGCACTCTAATACCAGCTTTTTTGCGGGAGATATGTCATAATATGTTTTGAGGTCTACATAATATCACATTTGAAATATGCTGTTTAGGGAAAAGGTTTGGGTTTGCTGTTACCACGGGTTTACGGCAAATCCCCTTTATTCATAAAGTTCAGAGTTTGCGAACTTTAAAAAATTCAAAAGTGTGGCGCTATGAGCTACGTAAATAAATGAATCAAAATGGTGAAAAAATCTTAAATGTTAAGTGACTTCAAAGCAAACATTTCAGTGTGAACCAAAAAAGTGCTACGTGAATGAATGTAACTAGTGAATAAAGTAATAACACTTAAATACATTTACTAAATCAAGTGATAGATGAAAAAAATCACAAAATGGTATTGAATGCAAAGTCCATATCAAAATAAGTGAACAACCAAAAGCAAAAAGTCTGTGGTAACAGTGCATAAACGATGATGAACAGGTGTCTCCTGAGCATGCAGAGGGATTGTTCAGACCCGGCGACCTGGAAGATAAATGGATGGTAGGGAGACCAGAAGTGCACAGAAGATTGAAATCAGTGCCAGGACCATCACCAGAAATCATGGAGGCTTACCAGAAATAGTGGCCTGAAATAGCATATGCCATACAGGTCAGAAAGGCTTGATGACCAACAGGTCTGGGTATTATATCTGGTCAGATGTCATCACCACACAGAAAGGGGGAAGAAATTATCAATCCTCATCAATGGGTACACCATGAGCCAAGCGAATAATTTGTATTACATGTGAGGGATAAAAACACTCACATAGCGTGATAAGGTTTAAACTTGGATTTATTTAAAATAAAGAGTAAAAATAAACTTGGCTGTAAAAGAGGAGTTCTCGGGATATCCAAGGTCCAGAAACAAAAAAATAGAGTAGGATTGGATTTGAACAATTTGAACAATATAATGTTGCCTATAGACATTACTTTGAAGTAAGAATACAGACATCTTTTGCTCACACATCTTTCTAGATTTTATGGTTAACATGCATGTTCGGATTGGCTTAATTTGCATTGTATATTCCTATGGAGTAATAGGATAGGAGGAGTGGCAAACAACCTTGGTAAGTATAATAAATCCGTGCTACGGATTAAGGTATCTTCTACGTGGGGAGCTGCCGCCCCTACAGGTATAAATCCACCTGGGTGGAAAAATACTATGATGTAAAATTAGGGGTGTAGGTGTGGCGCTGCTCTGCTGTTTATGGGATTTATTATGGTTGTCAAAATTCTTGACTATATAGATGAAAAATGCATAGAAGGCTTAATTTGTTTACAGGAAGTATAACTCTATAACAAATTCTACTTCTTGAAACATAAAAAAAAATAAGTGATTTTATGGGTGAAGTGGCCAAAAGGCTGGTGAGTACTTGATTCCTATTTTTAGTGCTTATTATTCACTATGTTTACATCTGCTGATGTGAATATTATGGTGCTAAAAAACAAAAAATATTTTTTGTAAAATAAATTATACCTTTAAGTCATAAATGTGCAAAAATGTGCAAATTGTGCAATTAATAAATAAATCAGTAAAAAAGAAATATATAAAAATGCAAAAAATACAGAAGCCTATGAATATCACAGGATTAACAATTTTTTTGGTGATTATACATACGTGAATAAATAAATAGATATTGCAGGATTAAGATAAAGGTGACTTAGTGATTATACATGAATGCTTATATTACACATCATTCAGCTAAAGTGCAAACATACGTGCAATAACGTGCTATTTCTTATAAGTTATAATGTGACTGGTGCTTATGCTATAAACAGGTGATTTGTGCTTCATAAGCCCAGTACTTGCTAAATGGTGTAATGTTATAATGAAAAAGGAAATCATTTGACTGTTTCAATAATTTAAATGTCTTTTGTTCGATATGCAGTATGGAGAGGGTTAATATTCATTTAAGGTGGTGTTTATGAAAACCCCCTCTGAATTCAAGTGCTGGTCTTGTGATGGTGCTCCTTAGCTGAGGTCTTATTGAGCTTGCACTCACCAAATAGGGACACCCCTGCAGGGGTATGAGCGGTCACAGTGTCCATAGCGTGAACCTGTTTAAAAACGTTTTTTATTGTGCCATAAATAAAATCTTTTACTCACATTTTGAACGATACTGATAAGCATATAGTAAAAACACAGTCCGCGGTACTTCTGGAGGTGACGCAAGACGTGGATAAGTCCCTCCCTACGCGTTTCATCATAGGATGGATGCCCCAGCAGACGTGCTTCATTGCTACACCTCCTGACTTTAATTAATGTATCGTGCGCTTAGTGCGGCTGCGCACTTCTAATCCACCGCAGCCATTTTGGGGTGGATATGACAGCCCGAAGTCCATGAATCTCAGCTATGCAGCATAAATTCAGCTGCCGTCTGTCATTCTCTTCCATATGTTCAATGTGACCCGATATCCGGGATGGTGACTCCATTTGGTGTTAACTTAACCTTACATTTTTGGGAATGAACATGGATTTTTCAGTTGTAGGTGAATTCTCTTTGTGCACAAGATACATTATTTGCCTGCTGTATTATTAAATGGGTATAATTTTAAGAAACCATAACATGAAAATAAAATAAAATAAAATAAATGAAATAATAAATGAAAAAATGAGATGCGGATATATTTAAAGTATAAATTTATAATAAAATTAAAAAATGAGATGAAAATGAAAAATAAAAATGAAATAAAAATAAAAATAAAAAATAAGAACAAATAAAAGTAAAAAAATATATAGGCCAAAAATATTTACAACAGAGAAAAGTATATATGTGTATAAAAACTAGGGTTGTCCCGATACCACTTTTTTAGGACCGAGCACAAGTACCGATACTTTTTTTCAAGTACTCGCCGATACCGATTACTGATACTTTTTTTTTTATGTCACGTGACAGTGATTTTTTTTTTCTTCTTTTTTTGGGGGGGGGGGGTGAACAGTGTCTGTGTGTTTTTTTTTATTTACATTTATTATTTTTTACAATAATATTTTTTTTTATTCTTTATTGCAATATGTGTGTTTTTTTTTTAATCAGCCCTGTTGGGGGGCTTTGGTGATATCTCCCCCTTGAGACAGAGAAAGAGACCGAGGATAGAGATTCCCCAGTTCCTTTCTCTGCAGCCTCAGCTGCACTGAGAATGAATGGAGAGAAGACAGCGGCTCCTCTCCATTCATAAACTGACACATCGTAATCACAGGAGATTACAATGTTTCAGTTATGTGAATAGACAGAGTCAGCTGACTCTGTCCATTCACACAGTGGGGAGGGACAGCACAACGGAGGGGGACAGAGGAAGAGAGAGGGACAGCGGAACGGAGGGGGACAGAGAAGAAGAGGGGGACAGCGGAACGGAGGGGGGCAGAGGAACGGAGGGGGATAGCGGAGGGGGACAGAGGAACGGAGGGGGACAGCGGAGGGGGACAGCAGAACAGAGGGGGCATGGAGGATGAGGTGACAGTCAGCTGTGATCGCGTGTGGGGGAGTTACAAGCACCGATCACCACTGTATGTCACTAAACAGCTGAAAGCCGCGGGGGGGAGAAGCTTGTAACTCCCCCACGCACCGATCACCGCTAACTGTACAGGTATCGTCGGAAGCATCGGGAGCATTTGCCCGAGTACAAGTACTTGGGCAAATGCTCGGAATCGGTGCCGATACCGATACTAGTATCGGTATCGGGACAACCCTAATAAAAACATTAAAATGATGTTCGAAATGTTTTGTGCTGTATTGTTAAAATTAATACGAAATTTTATGCTAAATTTGAATTTAAAAATTTTGTTTAAAACAGGAGGGGATATGTGGTAAAAATGGAGATAAGACCAAAGTGTAAAAATAGCAAAAATAGAAAGGACGATTTTATTGGAGGTAGGGGAAAATCAAAAATGTATCAGATGGTGGGAGGAGAGGGATGCATGTATGCACTACATCCGACCTTAGATGATCTACCTTCCATTTGCTGAAATTAGTAAATACATTTTTTTTTCCCAGAATGAATTTTAGTTTGTGGTATCTATTTTGTCAAAAGTATTCTAGCGTGTTCATAACCCTTGGGCAAAGAAAAAACCAAGATGTTACATTATAAGGGGTGATGCTTTTATCTGAATATTAGAAAGATTTGGGAGATTGTTACGATCATGTTGTATCGGACTGCAGGATTTATTTGTCCTTGATGGGCCTAAAAATTAGTAAGAAAACAGTTCAAGTCCACATCAATATTCATTCCTGCTGGCTGGAGTGTTTCTAGTAAAAAGATCCATTTTGTCTCGTTTTGTGAGATTTTAGTTTTTTTGTTGTCTCCTCTCCAATGTCCATTGATCTTATCAATTCCATAAAACGTTAGACATGTCGGATCTTTATTATGATAGTTTTTGAAATGTCTCGAAACACTATGTTTATTAAAACCGTTTTTAATATTCGTTATGTGTTCTCTGACTCTCACCCACAGTTGTCTAGTTGTCCTACCCACATATTGTATATGACATGGGCATTCCAAGACATAAGTTACGTAGGTACTATTGGAGGTAATTAGCTCTTTTATGTCGTATTCTTTCCCATTTGTAGCTGATTTAAATTTCAATATTTTTCTGTTTGTTTTTTGGCTGACTTTGCAAGGTAAGCAGTTCCCACATTTGAAAAAACCTTTCAGATTTTTGATTATTTTGATCTTCTTTGGTAGGTCGAGAGCATTGTGTACGAGTTTGTTTCTTAGAGATGGGGCTTTTCTGTAGATGAAAATAGGTTTCTTTGGTAGTATAGTATTAAGGATTTTATCTGATTGGAGGATAGGCCAATTTTTTTTATGATAGACTCCATGTTCTTGTACTGTCTGTTGTATCCTGTTAGGAAGGCCACATCCATATGTATGTTCTGTTTCTTCTTATAATTTAGTCCACCTTCTATTAACATATTCCTATCCAACTTCTTTACTTTTTCCTTTATATTTTCCAATTCTTTTCTGTTATATCCTTTCTCCACAAATCTGTTGATAATGGTATTAGCCTGTACCTCATAGTCACTCAGGCTACTGCAATTTCTATGTATCCGCATTAGTTGTCCCTTAGGGATATTTACTATCCATTTCGGATGGTAACAGCTGCTAGTTGGTATATAGCCATTTCTGTCTGTGGCTTTGAAGAATGTTCTGGTGTTAAAATATGCATCCCTTTTATATAGCTGTAGATCCAAATAATCTATGCTATGTTTGTTCCAGTTTCCGGTAAAGGTTATACCATAGATGTTGCAATTTGTTTCATCGAAGAACATTTGTAGTTCTTCCTCTGTTCCTCCCCATACCATGACATGTCATCTATGTACCAACGGTACATTATTAGATTTGGTCTAGATGTACTGTAAATTTGTTCTTCTTCCCATCGATTAAGGAACAAATTGGCTACACTGGGGGCATATTTAGCCCCCATCGCCACTCCCTTGGTTTGAGTGTAGTAGTTTCCTTTGTGCCAAAAATAATTATGGCACATGGCTAATTCCAGGCCTTCCATAATGTATTTAATTTGCTGCCCTTTTAGATCAGTTTGTTTATGCAATGCCCATTCAACACTGTTAAGGCCATCTTTTTGTACAATATTGGTGTACAGAGAGTTAACATCGATAGTTACTAGGATATCATTATCCTGTACTTCAAAATTATTTAGCTCCGCAATTAGTTGTCTGCTGTCCTTTAAATAAGCTTTCCCTCTGCTACCAATGGTTGTAAAAACCCATCTAAGTATGCTCCTAGTCTGGAAAATAGTGCATCAATGCCACTAATGATTGGCCTTCCTGGGGGATTGGTTTGATTTTTGTGTATTTTAGGAACATAATACATCACTGGAGTTTTTGCTGTTTCTGGGATTACGTACCTTGCTTCCTTTTTAGTCAAAATTCCCTTTTTTCCCCTTTATGGATGTAACTTTTTAATTTCTTCCTGTATTCTTCTCTCGGATTGCCCTTTAATCTTTTATATGTGTTTGGAATTTTCAGCAACCTTTCCATTTCTAACTCGTAATCTTTTTTGTTTAGTATCACTAGGCCTCCGCCTTTGTCAGCCGGCCGGATAACGATTTCCTTCTTTTTTTCAATTTCTTTAATGGTACTCCAAATTTTGGTATTTCTTTTTTTGTTAGTATTTATTTTTCTGAGGTCTTTCTCTACCATTTTCTTAAAAACTAGTAGGCTCTCATTTTCTTGAGTTTTGGGGTTAAATATTGAGTTATTCTGCAAATTTGAATGTGTATAGTAGGAAGCTTGTTGGTTAATTTGACTTCCTTCTTTATTTTTGATGGCAAAGAATTTTTTGATGTTCAGTTTTCTTACAAATTTCTGTAAGTCTATATATGCTTCGGGGGCATATTTGAGGCCTAGGTCAAGAACCTTCATTTCTTCTTCATTAAAAATGACTTCACTTAGATTAAAGATACCATTCCCTAGTATTCTCTTCTTCTTTTTCTTGATCCCCCCTCTCTTTCCTCTATTTCGTTTCCTCTTGCCCATCTGGGTGGTTTGTATATCTTTTTTTTTTTTATTCTTTTTTTTTTTTTTGCCACTCTGCAAGGTAATTTCTCTGGGAGTCATTTTTCAATTATTCAAAATTCAAATTTGTCCAATTCTTTCTTCACATCATCGTGGCCGTAATAATTCCTTCATTATACACCTCAAAACTTATCTAGGCGATATTTGTATTTCAAGTTTACATTCACACCCACGTGATAATCCCTCCCTCCCCCTTATCCTACCCCCCCTCCCCTCTCCCCCTCTACCCCGAGACTGTACCCCGCCTGTTCCCCCCTTCTCCTCAGATGTCCTCTCTTCTACCTCTATTTCAACCTCCCCGCACTCCTTTCCGCTAGTCGGAGGGTCACTATCTTTTCCTTCCTAGGGAGTCCATATCTCGGCTCCTCTCAGGGAATCCTTAAATTCTACCCAGACTCTCCATTTTGTTTCGAAGGCCCCCATTTTCATCCCTTCACTATACCTTAAATATTCTAAGCTATGAGTCTCATTGAGTCTCATTCATTTTATTAAACCAGTCCCTCATCGTGGGTCTTTCTTTCCTTCTCCAGTACTTAGGTATCAGGCTTTTGGCCGCATCGATGAGGTGCGGTAAGAGTGTTCTCAGATAGGCTTTAGTGGGCATTTCACTCATATAAAATAGGCAGACCCAAGGGTCATCTGGTAAGTTGATTCCCGTTATGTCTTTAATAAATCCCCTCACTTCGCTCCAGAATATTTTAATTGTCGGGCATAGCCACCAGGTGTGGGCCATTGATCCTATTTCCTTACACCCCTTCCAACAATATTGTGGGGATACGTTTTGGAATTTGTTTAAGCGGTCCGGGGTCAGGTACATCCCAGCCAAACATTTAAAGTTTAACTCCAGAGCTTTGCAGTTTACCGACGTGGCCGACGCTCTCCTTAGGATCAATGACCCCTCTGGGCCTGTAAGCTTCCTTCCTAGTTCCTTCTCCCATTTCTGCATGAACTCCGGGGCTTCTGTACTCCCCCGCCCTATTAACATTTTATAAATCTGGGAAAACCCACCCTTCCTGTCTTTATCTATTCACATTTTCTCTAGTGGGCGTAAATTCTCCCTCAATCTAATTGGTTGTGGTAAGGCTTCTATAAAATGACTCAATTGATTGTACCGCCAAGTATTAATAACTAGTAGGTTTTTTTTGTCCTTTAGCTCTTGATATGTACAAATTTTGTTCTGGTGCATTACGTCTTTTAACTGTATGTTCTCGTTCAGTAGCCACCCCCCAAACCACTCCCCTATCCCTGGTGCAAAATAATCTGAATCCTTAAGTGAAATTAGAGGAGAGTTAAACCCCCAGTGCTCCCTTTTATGTACGGTGTCCCATATTTTTAGTGCGTGTCTAGTAATCTCGTGTGTTTCAGTACTTAATTTCCTTAAATGTGGTGGAATCCAAATTTATTTTATTCAACTTAGTGTCACTAATTTCCTTCTCCATTTTTACCCATTGTTTATCTGCTTTATCTTTCGCCCAGTCTGTTACTCTGGCGAGAGCTATAGCTTCATAGTATTTGCGGACATCTGGTGCTCCCCATGGGTGGTTTGTATATCTGATCCATTCTCCTTTCTTGCTGTATTTCTTCCTGTTCTCTGTTCCTTCTTCTCCTGTCTGTATTTCTGGTTATTCTTGAGTTCCAGCTCGGTCGTGGACCCCCGTAGTTTTGATTTCTGGTGGGAAATCTGAAAGGTTTTCATCCTCCTGGTGGTCCATAATGGCCTCTGAAGGTTGGTGGTTCTCTTCTGAATACTGGTGGTCTTCACCTGTACTCCCTGGGAAAAAACCCGGTCTGTGTTGTGGGCCCCCATAGGGGGTATATTGATATTCGTGTTCTCGTCTTAATGGAGAATATCTATTCCTATAGCTTGGTGTTCTTGGTGTGATTGGCGCAGTATATGGCTGTCGTGTATCATATCTGTCATGTTGTCTATGACTCCTACCATCAGGACTTCTCTCTTCCCTTCTTATTCCAGGTGTTGATGTTTCTTCTGGTATATTTCTAATTGGTGCAGGTCTTACTTCCTGCCATGTTAATGTGTCTCTTTCCAGTGAGTTTTCCCTTGATTCTTCTGTCATCGAGACATTAAGATTTTCTTCCATATAATTTTCACCAGCCTGCCATTTATAGACCTGTTGGTTCTTGTAGTCTAGCACGTCTCTTTTAAACTTTTTTTGTTTTTTCTTTTGTATGTCTTTATCGGATTTCTTCATAGCTTCCTGTAGGTTGTTCTCTTTATCTTTGTATTCTTTTGTTTCTAGGAATGGTATTAGTTGGTCTCTTAGTTGTAGGATGTCAGACTCTATATTCTTTAGTTTGTGTTGCCTTCTTATTACAATCTTTTGTAATAGTGTGGTTTCGCTTTCATTGAAAAACTTATACCACTCCTCCATCAATCCTTTGTCATTGACGGCATCATTTGGTGAGATATCCCACTTAAGTCTTCTTGGTGTGATCTTTTCTGAGATATACATTTGTAGTGTTGCTATATCCCACCACACTCTAATGCCGCGTACACACGGTCGGACTTTCCGGCATACTTGGTCCGGCGGACCAGAGTGTGCCGGACAATCCGCCCGTGTGTAGGCGCCGGCGGACTTTTCCGGCTGACTTTTTCCCAAAAGCCCGCCAGACCTAGATTTGAAACAAGTTTTAAATCTTTCCGTCAGACTCAGTTTCTGGCGGACAGTCCGCTCGTCTGTGTGCTGGTCCGACGGAAAGCCCGCTCGTGTGTATGCTGGTCCGACGGACCAGATACGACGCGAGGGCAGGGTATTGCATCTCGCGCTCGCTGCAATAGGAAAAACAAATTTTCCTATTGCGGCGAGCACGGGGCATGCCAGGCCCTTAGGTCTGGTATGGATTATAAAGGGGAACCCCCCTACGCCGAAAAAACGGCGTGGGGTCCCCCCTAAAATCCATACCAGACCCCAATCCGAGCACGCAGCCTGGCCGGTCAGGAAAGGGGGTGGGGACGAGCGAGCGCCCCCCCCTCCTGAACCTTACCAGGCCGCATGCCCTCAACATGGGTGGGTGCTTTGGGGGAGGGGGGGCGCCCTGCGGGCCCCCCCCACCCCAAAGCACCTTGTCCCCATGTTCATGAGGACAAGGGCCTCTTCCCGACAACCCTGGCCATTGGTTGTCGGGGTCTGCGGGCGGGGGGCTTATCGGAATCCGGGAGCCCCCTATAATAAGAGGGCCCCCAGATCCCGGCCCCCACCTTATGTGAATGAGTATGGGGTACATGGTACCCCTACCCATTCACCTAGGGAAAAAGTGTAAATAATAAAACACTACACAGGTTTTTAAAATATTTTATTAAACAGCTCCGGGGGGGGGTCTTCCTCCATCTTCGGGGGTCTTCCTCCGTCTTCGGGGGTCCCTCCGGTTCATCTTCTCCCGGTGTTCCAGTCCTTCGGCCGGCTCCTCCGCTGTCTTCAGGTAGCTCTCTTGCCAGCAGAGGTCCGGACTTCTGGGCTTTTTGTCTTCTCTTCTCTTCTCTTCTCTTCTCCAGATGTTGACACGACGCTCTCTCCGGCTGGACTGTTCTCTGAGGGCTGCGTTGTGACTTATATAGGCGGAGACCCCGCCCCTTATGATGTCACAGTCCCTGGGCATGCTGGGACTGTGACGTTTTAGGGGGCGTGGTCACTGGGTGATGTTGACCACGCCCCCTAAAACGTCACAGTCCCAGCATGCCCAGGGACTGTGACATCATAAGGGGGCAGGGTCTCCGCCTATATAAGTCACAACGCAGCCCTCAGAGAACAGTCCAGCCGGAGAGAGCGTCGTGTCAACATCTGGAGAAGAGAAGAGAAGACAAGAAGCCCAGAAGTCCGGACCTCTGCTGGCAAGAGAGCTACCTGAAGACAGCGGTGGAGCCGGCCGAAGGACTGGAACACCGGGAGAAGAGAGCGGAGAAGAACCAACCGGACGCCGGGAGAAGATGAACCGGAGGAACCCCCGAAGATGGAGGAAGACCCCCGAAGACGGAGGAAGACCCCCCCGGAGCTGTTTGATAAAATATTTTAAAAACCTGTGTAGTGTTTTATTATTTACACTTTTTCCCTAGGTGAATGGGTAGGGGTACCATGTACCCCATACTCATTCACATAGGGTGGGGGGCCGGGATCTGGGGGCTCCCGGATTCCGATAAGCCCCCCGCCCGCAGACCCCGACAACCAACGGCCAGGGTTGTCGGGAAGAGGCCCTTGTCCTCATCAACATGGGGACAAGGTGCTTTGGGGTGGGGGGGCCCGCAGAGCGCCCCCAAAGCACCCACCCCCCATGTTGAGGGCATGCGGCCTGGTACTGTTCAGGAGGGGGGGGCACTCGCTCGTCCCCACCCCCTTTCCTGACCAGCCAGGCTGCGTGCTCGGATCGGGGTCTGGTATGGATCGCAGTTTTTTCAGCGTAGGGGGTTCCCCCTTTATAATCCATACCAGACCTAAGGGCCTGGCATGCCCCGCGACGGGGCTCGCAAGGTGTCAATCTCGCCGATAAAAGCGGCAAGATTGACATCCTTTTCTAGTCCCGTCGCACCTGAGTCACGTTCAAAATGAACGGACTTTTCCATGTGTGGGCAAGTTCGTTTATTCTGAAAGTCCGCCGTAACTCCGGCGAAAGTCCGTCGGAAAAACGGGCGGACTTAGCCCGCCGCAAAGTCCGGTCGTGTGTAGGCAAGTCCGTCCGTTTTAAAGTCCGGCGCACCTGGCGGACAAAGTCCGTCGGAAAGTGTGCCGGACCAAGTAGGACAGAAAGTCCGACGTGTGTACGCGGCATGAGTTGTTTATCTATGCTATGTTTGAGTTGTTTAAAGAGTCCATCAATGTCTTGTCTGTTGACAACCTGTTCTTGATTAAAAACCTCTGTTAAATTGATGGATCTATTATTGGTATACCTAAAAATATCCATTGCTGCAGATTTCTGTGTAGGAATTTAGAATTCCAAAACAGTGAAAAGTAAGTATAATAAATCCGCGCTATGGATTAAGGTATCTTCTACGTGGGGAGCTGCTGCCCCTACAGGTATAAATCCACCTGGGTGGAAAAATACTATGATGTAAAAGATAGGGGTGTAGGTGTGGCGCTGCTCTGCTGTTTATGCGATTTAATATGGTTGTCAAAATTCTTGACTATATAGATGAAAAATGCATAGAAGGCTTAATTTGTTTACAAGAAGTATAACTTAAACCAAATTCTACTTATTGAAACATAAAAAATAAAAAATAATAAAAGTGATTTTATGGGTGAAGTGGCCAAAAGGCTGGTGAGTACTTGATTCTTATTTAGTGCTTATTATTCACTATGTTTACATCTGCTGATGTAATTATTATGGTGCTAAAAAACAAAAAATATTTTTTGTAAAATAAATTATACCTTTAAGTCTTAAATGTGCAAAAATGTGCTAATTATGCAATTAATAAAAAAATAAATCAGTAAAAAAGAAATATATAAAAATGCAAAAAATACAGAAGCCTATGAATATCACAGGATTAACAAATTTTTTGGTGATTATACATACGTGAATGAATAAATAAATATTGCAGGATTAAGATAAAGGTGACTTAGTGATTATACATGAATGCTTATATTACACATCATTCAGCTAAAGTGCAAACATACGTGCAATAACGTGCTATTTCTTATAAGTTATAAAGTGACTGGTGCTTATGCTATAAACAGGTGATTTGTGCTTCATAAGCCCAGTACTTGCTAAATGGTGTAATGTTATAATGAAAAAGGAAATCTTTTGAATGTTTCAATAATTTAAAAGTCTTTTGTTCAAATTGCAGTATGGAGAGGGTTAATATTAATTGAAGGTGGTGTTTATGAAAACCCCCTCCGAATGCAAGTGCTGGTCTTGTGATGGTGCTCCTTAGCCGAGGTCTTATTGTGCTTGCACTCACCAAATAGGGACACCCCTGCAGGGGTATGAGCGGTCACAGTGTAAGCCCCTGTGTGGCTGCTCTGGATGTCTCAGGTCCGTACTGGGAGTGTTGCTGTGTCGGCTTAGGGTGTATTCATCATGGAAAGAGGGAATGTCCATAGCGTGAACCCGTTTAAAAACATTTTTATTGTGCCATAAATAAAATCTTTTACTCACATTTTGAACGATACTGATAAGCATATAGTAAAAACACAGTCCGCGGTACTTCTGGCGGTGACACAAGACGTGGATAAGTCCCGTCCTACGCGTTTCATCATAGGACGTCTGCTGGGGCATCCATCTTGCTACACCTCCTGGCTTTAAATAATGTATTGTGCGCTTAGTGCGGCTGTGCACTTCTAATCCACCGCAGCCATTTTGGGGTGGATATTACAGACCGAAGTCAGTGAATCTCAGCTATGCAGCTTAAATTCAACTGCCGTCCGTCATTCTCTTCCATATGTTCAATGTGACCCGATATCCGGGATGGTGACTCCATTTGGTGTTAACTTAACCTCATATTTTTGGGAATGAACATGGATTTTTCAGTTGTAGGTGAATTCTCTTTGTGCACAAGATACATTATTTGCCTGCTGTATTATTAAATGGGTATAATTTTAAGAAACCATAAAATGAAAATAAAATAAAATAAATAAATGAAATAAATGAAAAAATGAGATGCAGATATATTTAAAGTATAAATTTATAATAAAATAAAAAAATGAGATAAAATGAAAAATAAAAATGAAGTAAAAATAAAAATAAGAAAAAATAAGAAAAAAAAATAAAAAAATATATATATATAGGCCAAAAATATTTACAACAGAGAAACGTAGTATATATGTGTATAAAAACATTAAAATGATGTTCGAAATGTTTTGTGCTGTATTGTTAAAATTAATACGAAATTTTATGCTAAATTTGAATTAAAAAAATGTGTTTAAAACAGGAGGGGATATGTGGTAAAAATGGAGATAAGACCAAAGTGTAAAAATAGCAAAAATAGAAAGGAAGACTTTATTGGAGGTAGGGTGTTGGTGTTGGCTTATCTTGGTGGAGAACAACAGTAATCACCTGACTGGAATGGACCGAGTTGACAAGGCTTCAGAGTCCAACAATGCCTCCACTGGGTGTCAACTCATGCTTAGTTCCTAGGTGTGTTGCCAGAACAAGCTTAGAAAATATTGGCATATGCTTACCCAGGTCACATTCCATAGAGTTATGCAAAATAGACTACTGGCAGACACATATCCCAGTCCTTGGCACTGCCAGCACCAAATATGCCATGTCTTCCTTAACCACTTGCTTACCGGGCACTTAAACCCCCCTCCTATCCAGACCAATTTTCAGCTTTCAGCGCTGACGCACTTTGAATGACAATTGCGCGGTCATACAACACTGTACCCAAATGAAATTTTAATCATTTTTTCCCTACAAATAGAGCTTTCTTTTGGTGGTATTTGAACACCTCTGCGATTTTTATTTTTTGTTAAAAAAATTTAAAAAGACTGAATTTTAAAAAAAAAAAATTTTTTTTTTTTTATATTTTGTTATAAAATTTTTTAAAAGGGTAATTTTTCTCCTTCATTGATGTACGCTGATGAGGCGGCACCAATGGGCACTGATAGGTGGCAGTGATGGGCACTGATGGGTGGCAGTGATGGGCACTGATTGGTGGCAATAATGGGCACTGATCTTGTACACTGCTAGGTGGCACTGATTGGCATCACTGGTGGGCATTGTTAGGTGGCAATGGTGGGCAGTGATAGGTGGCACCTGTAGGCATTGATAGGTGGCACTTATGGGCATTGATACATGGTACTGGTGGGCACTGTGGGCACTGTGATGTTTTAATGTCTGGGTGCACTGGCAGGGGGTACTGGTGGCATAATTATAAGGCACAATTGAGGCATTATTGCCTCCTCCTCTTCGGGACCGATGTCCCTTGCAGCTGAGCCGGTGATCGGCTTTTTTCTCTCCTCGCACTGTCAGCGCGAGGAGAAAAAAAAAACCAATCACAGAGCTTTTGTTTTGATCATGTGATCAGCTGTCATTGGCTGACAGCTGATCACATGGTAAGGGGCCGGGACCGGCCCCTTACACAGATCGGTGATCACCCGAGTCTCAGTGACTCGGTGATCACAGCGCGCTCCACGCGCGCCCTGCAGGGCGCGCGCAGGGCACGTGCACAGGGGAGGCCGTCATATGACGGCCTCCCGGGAATGCAGGTCCGCGCTGTAGCCGTCATTCGGCTATAGCGCGGATAGCAAGCGGTTAAAAGATGACACCTTTTTTGATAAGGAGCCATACACATTCATGGTACCCATGAATGCCTTACACCCCATTTAGGAGTAAGGAGAAACAGTCTTACTTGAGGTTCGTGTTTTCCTGTTTCCAGGAGTTACTGGCTTTGAGGACAGAGCTTGGGGATAGTCCTCTGCAGTAATATGTTGCTCCAGCCACACCAGTTCATCCACACTCTTGTAGTCTGTGTTCTCAATGCACCACTGTATCTTAACTGACAAGGCTCTTATGTAATGGTTGCAGACTACTCACTGCACAATTTGAGCAGTTTTGAGCAACTCCAGTTGTAGCCACTTGATTGTAAGGTGGAACAAATCATACAGCTGAGACCTCGCCAACTTTCCAAGGTCTTATAACCATAAGATCACACATTTTACTTGGACTGTATTTCTCTTTTCAGCGTAAGGTACTCCTTGGCTGAGGTTGGGAGTTAAGTCAGCCTTTTGGGGCTCCCTCATTAAAAAGGGTGCTAGCACATGGCACATCCACCTACTGTTTCTGTGTTCAATGACTTTCATCAAAGATGCTGATGCTTCAATTCCCATAATGCACTGTGCACCTAATGTCAGTGCAAAAGTTGAAGATATTAGCCACCAGCTGCCTCTCTGAGTGGGCCCATATCTGCTGCTGTAGCGACAGGTTCACTTCCTTTTAAAATGTAGACTGACTTTAAAATAGACAAACAAAACCTGCTTACACTGGTTCAAAAGTCAAGATTTTTTTTTTCCTTAATGCATTTACTGCATTAAGGAAAAAAAGAGGAGAAGGAGCAGGAAGCTCCAGAGGGAGACCCCAGATAAAGAGGTAAATGGTTGCTCTATGCAACACCATTGCACAGAGCAGGTAAGTATAACATGTTTTTTTTTTTAACAAGAAAAAGAGCCTAAAGAGCCACTTTAAACTAATAATATAAGCATTTGTACTTTTTCCTGTCTTGAATACATTATATAATAATTTAAAAATCTATAATGAATAAAGTATGAGAATCCTACTATTTAGTAACTAGTAGGACTTTTTTTCTACAATATTCTCCACTAAATGTTTCTTGTAGTTATTATGTGACATGCACAAAATTTAAGCTACTCCTTGCAAAAAGTAATTACATTTGTTCATATTTCTGGTACTGCTTGCCTAATCAGCTCTATTCAGGCCCATTTCACTTGGGCTGAGGTACGGACTCAAGATTCTAGGATATATATTTCTTCTGATTAAACACTAACACATAAACCCTAATAAACAATAAACTTCTCTAAAAGCTGCAGGGTGTGACGTTGACGCTGGGGGGTGCAGTCTGAGCATGACGGAGTGAGAGGCGGAGCACCACAGTGGCGCGCTCGAGCAGGAGATCGTGTTCGGCGGGCTGAGTAAGAGACGCCAGGAGCGCCACGAGTATATGCCGGGACGCGGACGAGAGAAGGGCATAGGTCGGGCTGAAGCATCCAGATACCCGCCCATTACCAAGTACCTCGCTGCGAAGAAAGAACCAGCCATGTCAGTGGAGACCGGTGTTGTTTCACAGCGTGCTGTACGGGCTGCCCAGAGACAGCTAGCGGCCATGGAGGAATCAGTTATCCCAATCACCTCAAGCAAATCAGTTGGGAACATCCGTACAGAGCTGGTGGAAGCCGCTGAAGTGAGTCCCCCAATCACGCCCTGGACTAGGGCTACTACAGAGACTCAGGTATGTTCTGTTAACATGGGGGAAACGATTGCACTGGCTGATGGTGGTGTACAGGATATTAGGAAGCTCATACAGGCGCTACCAACTAAAGAGGAATTACAAGCCCTGTTGAGCGATCTAAAGGCGGCGGTAAGGGAAGAAATGAGTGAAGAAACTGCTAAGCTAGAGGTAATGGACAAAAGATTGTGTAGCTGTGAGTCCTTACAGTCCTCGGCAGACGCCCGCATAGATTTGTTGGAAAGGAAGTTTAAAACACAACATCAAAAATTGCTAATGTTGCAGCTGCAAGCAGAAGAATCTGAGAATAGAAGCAGAAGAAATAATGTACGCATCAAAGGGATCCCAGAAATAATAAAAACACCCGACTTGAGGAAAACAGTAACTGATATTTTTAATAAATATTTAGAAAAACCCTCTGAAACCCATTTTGAGCTGGACCGCGTTCATAGGAGTCCGGTAGGGCTCACTTCGGAACAAGGGCCCCCCAGAGATGTGTTATGCCGGGTGCACTTTTTCAGAGTAAAAGAAGATATAATGAGAGCAGCGTGGCAGAAAGGTGCACTGGAATATGCAGGCCAGAGGGTCCAGGTGTTCCCAGACCTTAGCTGGCAGACGAAGAGAAGGAGAAGGTTACTGAGACCACTTCTGGATCAAATACGGGCAAAGGGTGCAACTTATAGATGGGGGCACCCATTATCATTAATCATAAAAAAGGATGGCCATACCTTTGCCCTGATGGTGCCAGAGCAACTACCGGACTTATCTAAGTTCTTAGGTTCAGAAGTAGTGGAGGTCCCCGACTGGATTGATATCTCTATTGACAATGTGGGGGAGTATACTCAACAGAAGAAACTGCAGAGGAGCAGGAATAGGGAGAAGGAAGCAGAATAATAGTACTTTGGTGGACCTGTTTTTTTTTCTTTTTTTTTTTTTACCTCTCCCTAATCCGGACTTTATGGGGTGCTCCCTGATCTCTCCCCCCCCCCCCCCCCGGTGTGCCCTCCCTTGTCTTGCCCCCTTAAGTGGCCCTATTTTTTTGTATTTTTCATGCTTAATGGAGGGTTTCCCATAAGAATTTTATGTATTATGGAATGCAGGTGGGGAAAACCCCGGATATAGAGTCAATGAGACTCAAAGTGGTGTCAGTGGAAGATTCCTCTGTTCCCCCTTTTTTTTTTCTCTTTTTCTTTTTGTGGTGTGCTGTGGGGATGGTAGAATTTTTGCTGTGTTTTGGATGAATAGCACATGGGTTTTTGGAAACACATGATATACTTGATGCACATGAAGAAAGTGATGGGAAAGGTGTAAAGGGGGGGTGGGGAAGGGGGAGGGGACTGGGGAGGTATGGGTTTTCGAGGGAGGGGGAGGTGGGGGGAGTGGTAAATGAAGGGGAGAGGGAAGAGGGGAGGGAAGGGGGGAGGGAGGGGAGGGAAGAAAGGGGAAAGAGTTAAGATATCAAATATCAATAATTGCTTTATTTTGTCACGATAATATCCTCACACTAATTAATACAAAGTTTTCAGTGTCTCTCATGAATTAGGGTGAGATAGGGTGGGGTAGGACACAAGTAAACTGATTTTTTTTTTTCTTTTTTTTTTTCTTTTCTCCCCTTTATCGCCCCGCCCTTCTGGGGTTAGTAGGAGGGTGTGGGGGTATTAGGGGAGGGGACTGGGGGAGGATAGGGGTAGAGGAGGGGGACGCACGGGGTAATCCATTAGGAGTAAAGGGTAGAGAGGAAGTCGGGTAGATGGGTGGGGAGGGTTGGGGGGAGAGGGGGGGGTGGGGGTAGATTAGGTACTATGATGGCAATTACCAAATAAGTATGGAAATGCAAATACAGCTGCATAAGGTTATTTTTGCTTTCTTTTTGATGTGAAAAGGGAAGATACAGGGCGATGTCCTGAGGGTTGGGGAAGACAAATATGTTGGAAAATTTTTTCTTGTTTTTCTTTTTTTTCTCTTTGTCTCTTTACTCTTTTTAGTTATTATTAAAGGGCGCGCCACTGCTATTGCTGATATATTCACGCTTAAACTTTTCGTGTTCAGGGGCATTCCCCAATAATAGACGTCTTCCCTCCGAGTGGAGGAATAGTCGGAGGCGTTTTTAATCCAGTTTTTTTTTTTTTTTTCTCCAACGGCATCGAGGATTCGCGCCGATTGGATTTTTCCCTTAACCGGTATAAGGGAACTGGGGGAGGGTTTTTTTTTTTTTTTTTGGTCTGGGGGTCCTCCTCCTCATAGCCCCCAAGAGATCGTAAAGACATGATTAGAATAAAATTCACCTCATATAATGTCAAGGGACTGAACATTCCGGAGAAACGGATTAGATTACTTGCGGAAATGGGCAGGCTTAAGACGCAGATTGTTTTTTTCCAGGAGACACACTTTAGAAGGAACAGAATACCAAAACTTGTAAACCATAAATTTCCAATAGTCTATCATAGTGCATCTTTGAGTGCCAAAACCAATGGAGTATCTATTATTGTTTCGAAACAGATCCCATGGAAGGAGTTGAAGGTAGTTACAGATGAGGAGGGCCGTCTTTTAATTGTAAAAGGACTAATTGGATTACAGAGGGTCACATTGGTGAACCTATACCTCCCGAATGAAGACCAGGTCGGTTATTTAGAAACTTGCCTACAGACGATACATCAACATAAGGATGGTATCCTAGTGATAGGAGGAGATTTAAAGCTCACGTTGGATCCTCTCCTGGACACGTCCAGGGGAGCATCACATTTTTCACTGACAAAAATAAGAAGAGTTAAGAAATTACTAAGTAATTTGCAGGTAATAGATTCATGGAGGACACTCCATGTTCAAGACAGGGACTATACTTTCTTTTCGTCAAAACATAAGACATACACTCGTATTGATTACATTTTTATATCACAGACAGCCATAACATCATTGGTGAGTGCTGAAATAGGATCATTCACCTTGTCAGATCATGCTCCGACAGACTGTACGCTGGATTTAGGGGAGGAGGAACGCCGTGAATGGCACTGAAACATTAATGAGACGTTGCTAAAGGATAAGGAGTATGAGCAAAAACTAAGCCAGGAACTGGATTCCTTCTTTCTGACAAATGAGTCGGATGAAGTTACCCCATTCTGTGTTTGGGAAACACATAAATGTGTGGTGAGGGGAGTTTTGATATCGCTAGGGGCGTATAGGAAAAAAAAGCTTAATGAACAGATCGAGGATATGTTAAAAAAAATTCGGGAAGTAGAATTAAAACATAAAAAATCCCAGATACAGCCATTAGAGGAGAAATTAGGTGATCTCCGAGGAGACCTGAACTCCCTACTCATTGAACAGGCAAAAGCGAAATTGAAACGGGGAAGGCGGACACTATATGAATTTGGGAATAAACCAAGCAGGATGTTGGCGAAGGCCCTCAAGGATGCCTCAATACAGTCTCACTTGTCGGGTATTAAAACACAGAGGGGTGAGGTGGTGAACTCATCGCAGGACATGGCACAGATTTTTAGAGAATATTATGAGGGTCTTTACCAACTGGATGGTCACCATTCCCCACAGAGGCGTAAAAATAAACAAAAGAGGGCAAGAGATTACCTGTGCAACTCAGAAATGCCAAGGCTAACGGAGGAGATAGCACGACAATTAGATGTACCAATCTCAATAGAAGAATTTAAGAAAGCAATAAACCTTCTAAAAGTAGGGAAAGCCCCGGGCCCAGATGGCTACACACTGCTGTATTATAAACTTTTTGCTGAGAAATTGGCTCCAAGATTCATAGCGGCTTTTAATCCCCTACGGCAGGGACGGACGATACCTAGGGAGATTTTGATGGCACATATAGCAGTAATCCCGAAGGAGGGAAAGGATCCATTCAAATGTTCCAGTTACCGACCAATTGCGTTGCTGAATGTGGACTTAAAATTTTTTTCTAAAATTCTGGCGTTAAGATTAGAAGAGTATATTCCTGCATTGATTCACCCAGATCAAGTGGGATTCACGGCAGGAAGGGAGGGGAGGGAAAACACGCAGAGAGTAATCAATGCGATATACACTGCACAGAGTAGACAGGAATCCCTTATATTGTTTTCAGCGGATGCAGAAAAAGCATTCGATAGAGTTGACTGGATTTTTCTTGAAACAACTTTACAACATATTGGACTGGGTAAAGGAATGCTGAGTTGGCTTTCAAACCTTTATTCAATTCCAAGTGCGGGGGTTAAGGTAAATGACAGATTGTCGGACCCTTTTAGGATACAAAATGGAACGCGGCAGGGTTGCCCCCTATCGCCAATTATCTTTATTCTCACACTGGAACCTTTCTTAAGGAAAATATGTGCTAATCCTAACATTAAGGGTATTAAGACAGAAAGTGAAGAGCACAAGTTGGCAGCATATGCCGACGATTTGATCTTCTTTATATCCTCTCCAATTACATCCCTTCCATCTCTTCTAAGGGAGATAAATAATTTTGGAGACTTAGCAAACTATAAAGTAAACTATACTAAGTCCGAAGCTATGTGGTTGGAAATGAAGGTAACTGAAACACAACAGATAAAGTCACAATTTAACTTTAGATGGTCAGACTCTCATATAAGTTACCTGGGGACCAAAATTCCAAAGAAGCTTAGTAGAGTGTTTGAACTAAACTATGCCCCGATGCTAAGACAAATTAAACAGGATTTTAGGAGATGGGATAGGTAAACCTTCACTTGGTTTGGAAGGACAAATATTATAAAGATGAACGTGATGCCTAGACTCCTTTACTTATTGCAAACCTTGCCAATAAAGATCCCTTCGAACTTCCTAAAGGACCTTAGATCAAGGTTCCTGAGGTTCATCTGGGCAGGGAAGCCAGCAAGAGTAAGGAGAAATATTTTAGTGCTCCCAAAAGAAAAAGGAGGTATTGGCTTTCCAGACCCAGTGAGATACCAGGAAGCCCTACAGTTAGCTAGAGTGGTGGAATGGTGTGCTTCCGTAAGGAAGCCACACGTACAGTTAGAACAAGCGATGATTACAATTCCACTGGAGGGAATAGCATGGATAGCAAAATCGAAATTACCCACTATAGTGAAAAAACATCCGCTAACAGGCGCAACCATCCGCTCCATTAATATGATTTTCAAAAAAACAAACCTTTCACCTTATCCGAGCCCTATGACCCCTGTATTGGGCTCCCCAGATTTTCTACCAGGCTTATCAGATCGGAGTTATGAGGTATTAAAACACAAAGGGATAAGTAGGCTTATAGATTTTTCTAGGGATAGCCGCTTGATGACACGAGGCGAGATAGAGGGAGAAGTGGCATTGGACCTGGATTATTTCAGGGCCATGCAGTTAGGAGCGTTTATCCGTTCAAAAATCAAAACACATCCAGTGATACGGGAGTTATCTTGTTTTGAGCGGAAATGCTTAAGCGGCGAAAGTATGAGACACTCTCTATCACATTTTTACGAAATATTAACGAGCCTGGAAGCCCCACAGGAGCTCAATTTCATGCAAGCATGGGAGAGAGAGTTAGGGGTAACGTTTTCTCAAAAACAGAAGGTTAAAATGTTAAAATCTATACATAAGACATCGATTGCTAGTAGATACCAAGAGGGAGGATATAAACTCCTTACTAGATGGTACAGAACACCATCAGTTCTTCAAAAATTTTTCCCACAGGCTTCAGATAGGTGCTGGCGTTGTAAGAGAGGGGTGGGTATGATGCTACACATATTTTGGGACTGTGAGGAAATTAAGAGTTTCTGGGAAATGGTCGAGGAAACGATTAAGGATATCACAGGTGTGTCTCTTGGGAATAACCCGGCTGCATTCTTACTAAATGACGTCCCCTTATCGGTGGAAAAATATAAGAACTCCCTGCTCAAACACCTTCTCACGGCTGCAAAGGCCTGTATACCAGCTCTGTGGAAGAGTACAGTCCCTCCGACCAAAACCCAGTGGTGGGCCAGAATTATAGAAATTCAACAAATGGAAAACTTGACCATGATGCTGAAAGAACAAGACGAGAAATATCGGAGGATTTGGTCCCCTCTAGTGGATTATAGAATTAGAGAACAGGAGAGGTGGATTATGTAGGATCGAATGGAAATGAGGAGGGGGTACCCCCTGACAGTGCTTCCTTTTCTTTTTTTTTTTTTTTTCTTTTTACGGGGTTTTTTTTTAAGGTGGGGGTACAAGGGGTATGGGAAAAGAAAAGGGAAAATATACATGCCTTTGGAACAGAGGAGATTTAGAATAATTTTGTAAGGAAATGTGTTATGTTGTTATATTACGATAAAAAGGAGTTATATGAGTGGACACGATGTTTAAAAGAAATGTTTCATGTGGCATGTAATACATGATACTCAAAAAATAAAGAATTTATAAAAGCTGCAGATTTTAACATATCGAGCTTTTGAAATAACATTAACCTGTTAAATCTTATGAAATTTTGATTAACTGGGTTTACATATACTTAAACCCATCTGTGTGTGTGTCTGTCTGTCTTTAGTTGATATTTAAAATAAGCCAATTTCATTAAAATGTGAATGGTGTAACCAATGGCAAAATATTTAAAAGTATATTTATTGTTATTATAAATACATTATAGATAATAAATAAATAATATGTTAAAGTTATTATTTTTTTTAATTCAAAGCCTCTCCTGAGACTTCTGTCTGTGTGTCCCACTTCTGTGTGTCTACACCTCGGTTTGTCTGTCCCAAAATTCTAATTCATTTTATCTTTCTAGTATCCAAGTCTGTTTTTTTCTGTAACCCTTTGAGATGGGTGGAGAAGACATATGGATGAATTACATATGTGCAACTATAACTCGTATGAAGCTAGAAGTACACTTTGATTCCAAGTTTAAAGTGCAAGGATGCAAGGGAGATGTCACCCTTGTAGAGGAAGATTAGCTCATTACAGTATAGAGGTCAGACATGCCTGGAATGTCAGCAGCTGGGGCTGGAACATGTAGAGTTGTAGAACAACACCATTTTAAAATCTAGCTGAGAAAGGAGTATAAGCAAACTTGACACTGATGCAGCCTACCATCTGTTCCTTAGGGGGCTTCATAGGCGCATAGATTGCAGAAGAGCTGCATATTGACTGTGAACAAACATGGAAAGAACCTTAAAAGGGAATACATAGTTCTTTAGACTTTTTTATCCTGTAAGATTTATATGTTAAACAGATCAGCTTGGCACTCATTCTCTCTCTCTTACACTTGTAATCCAAGTCCACGGGATCAAAGATAAAAAAATGCATGGCCAACTCCCCATTTAACTGCAGTAAACATTAACATTGTCATTTCTGTATAAATGGCCAACAGACCTTTCACCTCACAGCAACCCCTCACAGCAGTACAGCAAAGTTTACAGTAGTATTGTATCTGCAGCCATTTCAGGGCATACTGTCCATCTGCGCAGATCACTTTCTCTGCACAGTATACTCTGGCAGCAGCCTGCACAGCTCAGTCCAGCTTCTCACATGGCCCTCCACTTTCCACCTCCAGCACAGGTCTCCTCCCCAGTTCCATCAAACTGAGACTGTAGCTGCAGCCAGTAGGAGCCCCCCCAGACACTTGGCCTATTCCAATTTGGCTACTGCTTCCCCATACTGGGGCATCTTACAAACTGCTCCCTTTTTGGCAGTCTTTTAAAAGGGCAAATTAGTCTCTTCACCCCTATTCTCTGTGCTCTGCAGAAGTTTGTCCAGTAGTGGGAGAATTAGTGGAAGATGACTGGTTTCAAAGCCAAGTCTTCACTGGCCATCAAAAGCCATTTGAACCTTCTCATATGCAGTCTTTAGATTCTTCACAAACCAGTCCATATAGCCATCATGGGCTGCAGTTGACGTCTGATTCAAAGAAGATAAAAGAGGTAACGTCCACTGGCAGTCAGACCTTTCTCTCAAACATGAGTATATAGATAGATTACCAAGTTGCATCACTTTCTGTACTGTTGTGTAGACATGGACGACTCCTGAGATGTGTCTGCTTCATTTCTTTTCTACTGTGCCAGTGCAGTCCCAAGCATGTCAAGGAGTGTGTATTTAACTGTTCAGGCTGTGGGTCTCCTTGTAGACAATGGGGGTTGTCCACGACTTCTAAATTCCCAACATGTCTAACAACTGCTTAATAAGACTACTTTCAAAGTCTTTATTATGATCAGATCAGAGTGGAACTTTTGGGGCAGTTATAATGAACAGAGAATTTTTCCACCAGAACTTTAGCCACAGTTGAAACTTTTTGGTCTTTAGTCCTTAAAAAGGCTTGGTGAAATGATCTGTCACCAGAAGGATGTTCCCTTGTCCACTTGTATTGGGCTCTAGACACAGAAAATCAATGCATACCAACTTCATGGGACCTTGACTTTGAAGATGGCTTATTGGGGCAGCTCTAGAGGGCAAAGTCTTCCTCTCTATTCAATGTAGACAGGAAAGACAGTGCCTCTCAATTTCAGCCCTCATGCAAGGCCAGAAAACAGCTAATGTTAAGCTATCTGATCCCAGGTGACCATGTTAATCATGCAAGGCTGTCAACACTGTACCTCTATGATTCTATGATTATAAGGAAAAAACTGTTTCCACCTATCTTTAGAATGATCTAAGTGGCCCCTTCTGTAGATCACTCCATCACGCAGATATAACTCATCCCATTCTTTATAATTCAGTTGAGAAGGAAAGTCTC
Organism: Lithobates clamitans; assembly: GCA_037952925.1. NCBI lineage: Eukaryota > Metazoa > Chordata > Amphibia > Anura > Ranidae > Lithobates > Lithobates clamitans. Next base: position 8,244,676 of record JBBGZY010000044.1, read on the forward strand.
TCAACAACTCAACTGACTCTCTAAAGCACTCAAAGTCAAACCGAAGAGGACATCTTGGACCTGTCCCGCGATATCTAAGATTGTCCCCACAATTAAAGAGCTCTTCATGGACCCTGGAAGCTGAGTATACATAATGGCTAGTGTATCAAAGATCCTTGGTTGTCCCACAACTAGAGGGTCAAACGAGAGTCCAATCTGTAAATATCCATCATAAGTCGAACTTCTCTGGTCCAGTGTCCTAAATCCCTAAATATTAAAACTTTTGCAGAGGCAGATGTTTTAGGTACTTGTCACTAACGTCCCTGTACAGAAGGGACATTTCAGCACCCAACTAAAGGAAAGTCCTGTCCTTGTACTGGTGCATTTCACTAAAACAGGCAGTATTGGAGAGGGGCCTTATAACTTATCTGGGAGTTGATTCGAAGCAGCTAGGGTCACAGATCCAGCGGTCCAAGTTTGTACTCCTCTCTTTCTCTGAGGATAAGAAAAAGGTAAATGTTTTTCCCTAGTTCTAATTTCAGTAAAAATAGGAAAGTATGATAAAAATGGAGACATATGGGAACCAGTTGGTCCATTGTATCTACTTCCTACCTTTATCTTTGAGGGGAGAAACCACATTTTTCCTAGCGGATATTAAACATCAGAAATCTCCTAAGTCCCCCAGTGAACAATCCGAGACATTTGTGCATCTATTTTGAACAAATTGGCCTGATCTGGGTTACATCTAATTCATTAGCACATCTCTACTAACCTATGTGTTATCTTCATATCCTTTCAAAAGACATCAGCTATAGTAATACCAGGCTCAAAGGCTCAAAAAAAGTGTATTATGCCGTGCTAGAAAGAGGGTATTGCCTTATGTTAGCATATGAATGACGAATATACATCATGTTTGTATAACATTCTACATGGCATGGCAGAAATAATTTAAACATGACTGTTTTATAGACTTCACAATAGAACTAAGATCTTCAAAGTCTCCATTTATAACAAGTGAAAGCACTTAAGATAATAATACTCTATTGGAGAGAGCACACCTGGGCCATCTATTTAAAGCAGTTAACTATATGTTCTGTTTGTCTCTTTCTACTTCTCAATAGCATTTCAATCACATGCTATTGAGAATGAATGAGCCCTTTGGGAATGAACTTATTGTGACAATTTACACAGAGCATTTGTGTTTCAGCATAATAGTTAACCACATTTATTGTACAAGATTATGTTATTCTGATAACCTTAAGAATATTAAAAAATTATAGGTTATTCTGAAAGTATTTCTACTGAAGATTTGTTTATGTTGTTCTTTCTTTTATGGCTAGTCCATGGTTATGTAATTTACTTTATTCGTTTATTCAGATCAGTATCTTTTGTTTATAAAGCTCTTATAAGCTATACCTTCTAACAAAAGCTATACATATATACAATGATTCTTGATTTATGCAGTTTAGGCCTTGAACAGCTTTGTACTTTTTTCATGAAAAAAAATATCATTAAATACTGTATGTAAAAAGCCCACCAATTTCTGGTTGAGTACAGACAGGAAAATAATATACTTTTGGGTGAAGTCTTGTATTTGATTGCACCACATCGCTCATTCAGCATGTTTTTCTTTCTAGACACTAGAAATCGATATATGAAATATCATCTTAAAATGTATGTAGACCCTAAAGATGGTTAACATCACATTCTCATTGTGGTTGACCACTTTTCCAGGTTTGCATTAGCTGTACCAACGTGAAACGTGTTCTTGATTGGTCACTGCGTCCTGGCACTTGACAGCTCCTTTGACAACTTCTTTGAGTCTCCCACGGAGGGATTGGACTTTGTTCTGTCATCTTCAGACTGAGCTGTTTCAATGCCTACTACTCTGTGATGTTTGTGAGTGCATAACATTTTTTTTTTTAATTTTACATTCAATAAAATCCTACTACACCATTGGCAGCTCGACGCCTCTCTTTCCCCCTCCCTTTCTCTCTGGACAGCAAACTTGCCTGGAATTGCAAGTTCAAATCGGGTGGAGTGTAGCATAGTGCCCCTTTACTAACTTTCCTCAGCAGCAGGCGTGGGCTCCTTTAACTCTGTTCCCCATAATACCATGAGCTCCCACAATTCTCTGGACATGCCCAGGGGATATAAATTCCAGCTCTTCCTTCCCATCTCTGTTTAGATGGGACAGCAGTGACTGGGCACTTGGTGGGCCTTCCAACATTGTATCTGGTGTACAGGCCAAGAACAAGAGTATGTAGTGGGGGTGGCATTACCTTCAACCTAAACCTCCATACCAAATACTTCACCTTTGTGGAGCCTCCTTGCAACCCACTAAGAGAACTAACATTTACAGTCAGTCCCCAGTTCCAGGGAAGAGTAAGTAACTGCATTTAGAATTTTATTAAGACACTGCAAAAAAATATTTGTTGACAGAAAATTAAAACTATTTCTAGTTTAAAATATAAATATATATAAGATATAATTTAAAATATACTATGCATCCAGAGAACACAGGCTACCAGCTCAGTACTTAATAGGTGGTCAATCGGACATTACTGAATTGCATCAGCACACACCACTTTCCATTGTTGGTGATCAGGTGATTCTGGACCAAACCTGCATGTAAAGCTGGAGCATAAAGGGCAAGCTTCAGAAATAAAGTGTATTACAGTGTTCACAAAAAGGAATAAATAAGTCGGAAGGCATACAAAGGTAGCGGGCTGTACTATTGCTGAAGAAATATGTCCTACAGTTATTCTTATGTAAGTTAAACTAGATGTACTATAAACTCTTATGGAATTAATTGTAATTTGCTAAACTGCTCTGTATCATACACGATTTCCATTTTATTACAATAAAAACTTGTTTTCAACTTTGTTTAAAGGATAAGCTCACCTTTTCACAAAAATGAATAAACCACCACCAGATTGCTGATGCCATGCAGGTCTCCTGCAGATCTGTCAGTGTATCGGCTAGCTTGTACCTAGTACAATGAAGCCCATACATGCTGACAGGAAGAATGAATGAACTACCACATCGCTCACAGTGCCATGGTAGTTTATTGAAGACTACAAGCCGACAGCCACAAATGGTTTTTCATTCACAGAGCTCTGTGAAAGGATGACACGTCTGGGCACGCATTCATAACCTGTTACATGTTACACCCTGAATATGGGTGTAACATGTAACATGTTATGAAAGGTGAACTTATCCTTTAATCATTTGTTGCATCTAATCGATGCTGATTTCCTAAAGCATCTTTCCAGCCACTTTCTTTCATCATGCATGCACTCCAGCGATGGCTGCATGGCGTTTCTCAGGGTAGAGTTCCTGAGAGTAACAGCAGTAGATCATGTATACATAATGTTTGTTGAAAGAGCCAGTTTTAGATTCCAAAGGAATCCCTTGTAACAAGGATACAATGCAGGTTGTCATCCTATAACAGAAAGTGCCTTAACAAGGATCTTTCAGACATTATCACCAGGTATTATTTTAGTGAAAGCTGCATACATTAAAACAATGAAAATGACATTTGGAATTACATTAACATGTAAAAGCTTTTAGTTACTGTATGACAATTACAGTGTGTTAATAGATGCAACAGCCTGACTAGACTGTTGGGTGACATTTTTTTTTAGTGGCCATTGTTAACTTAATGCACAAGGTAATTATTCTGCTAACATACTTTCTCAATGTACAGACTCCTTGGACTAATACAACATCCAATAGTAATTTAATAGCTATTTGCACCTTCTCCAGGGAGTGTAAAACCCTTCACTGGTCACTTCAAGCAGTGGTCTTGCTTATTTTACTTTCCCAGTCTTTATCAATACAAACACATAGCATCTATGAATTGGAGTAAGGCACCATGAGACTTTATTGGAATAAGCACCTTACAGCAGCAATAAAGCTTGACATGTTTTGCTCTATAGCTAAACACCATATGCTTAACTTTATGCCATGGAATCCATGTGTTTGTATCAATGTACAGTTGGGCAAACCTTGTGAGGGGAAATGCGGATGCAAGCCAATTCCTTGGTGGCAACAGTGCTTTTTTTATTTCCCAACTAGTAAGCTTTAGTTCTCTAGCCATCTAGTATGTGTTACAAAATTCCAACAATGTGGCTAAACAGGGGTTTATAAATTGGCAATGGGGGGTGGGGGTGATGATACATTTTGAACCTAGAACAAAGTAAACATGCAATATAAGAGGAAAATTATTATCATTCTTATACAAAAAGCCAAACCTGTGTGCCTATTTCTATTGTTTGCAGAATCAAGGAGTGCTATGTGAGAATTGTTGAAACATGAAAATAAACGAGCAAGCAACAAATTTGGAATTTAACATTTACCGGAGAGCAGAAGAAAAGGAATTAAAATAAAGGTGATACAGGGTAAACCATCTTCATAATTGCCTTTCCACACACATGGCTGTGATGCCGCTGATATCTCATTATTATTATTATCAATTGTTGCAGAGGCTACAAAATGTGTTTTAAATCAAATTTAATTGAATTCAAAACTCCTGAAAGATTTTTCTTGTAAATTTGTACTGTTAAATAATGGCAAATGGATCAATAGCACAATGCAATAATGAGAACAGGTTAGAATGTTGGAATGAAGATTTATTTGAGCAGTTCCCTGCTGTGTACATCTTGGACAGTTCTGTGAGGCATATGACTCACAGCAAACGTGTGCTTTTCTATTTTTCCTAGCAAGTTATGTGTTTTTTTTTTTACAAAAACTGATTCTTAGCATATTAAAAAATATATATCATAATAGGAGCAGCCTGAATTGAACCTGTACTTACTTTACATTTACATGAAAAGAAAATATAGATTCACTAAAATTGAGATATACAATGGCTACCGTTGATGACATTCAATAGATACTGGTTATACCAAGAAAAAACATACAGGTCCAGTGCGCTCAGTATATAAAAGTAAATCTAAAAGTAAATATAAATCGATTTCAAAGTTAGTCTTATGCAGCGTACACACGAGCAGACTTTTCGACCGGACTGGTCCGACGGACCAAGTCCAGCGGACAATCCGATCGTGTGTAGGCTTCATCGAACCTTAAGCGAACTTTTCCAGTCGAAAATCTGACGGACTTTAGATTTGAAACATGCTTCAAATCTTTCTGACGGACTCGAGTCCGATCGAAAAATCCGCTCATCTGTATGCTAGTCCGACGGACGAAAACCCACGCTAGGGCAGCTATTGGCTACTGGCTATGAACTTCCTTCATGTACGAATCCGTCGGACTTTGGTGTGATCGTGTGTAGGCAAGTCCGTTCGGTCAAAAGTCCGTCGAAGTCCGTCAAAAGTCTGACAAAAGTCTTCCGAAATGGCCGTTGGACTTTTGTTGCCGAAAAGTCCCCTCGTGTGTATGCGGCCTTATTCACACTATGTAGAATATGCATTAATCAAATGAGTAAGAACAGGTCTTGCAGCTCTTCTTGCAACAACAGGGATAATCAGTATACTACAAAATAAACAAAATGAAAAAGTGCACACCAATCTACTGCAAAAAAAGACTATATATTTATTAGTTATAATAAAAACTTATTGCACTCACAAAGATTGTGAGAAGAAGCACTTGTAATTGGCCCACAATGCAGTCCTTTACCGTGGCCAGCAGTATGGCAAGATGTCAAGTAGTCCAGTTGTTGCTGTTGATCAAAAAGCGAAAGTCCCACTTCAAGAAGGTAACAGAGTGGCATCCCTGCTGCCCTGGGAAACCCTCTACCCATACGTTTCTACCAAAATCAAAAAATGTGTAGCCTTAAACGCACTGGGTTTGTGTGCTCTTTAAATTTTGTATTTATTTTAAAACTAATGGTTACCTGGCTTCAATGCTTTCTAAATCACTGACTCAGAATAAACACAGACATTAAAAATTCAGAATGAATTCAAAACTTTTGATTTGCATACTTGTTGCTTCAGGTCAGTTACTCAAAGTACTAAATCTTTTGGAGCAGCATGACATCCAGGTACGCAGCGTTTTTAGAACAGGTTAGCAATGGCAACCTTCATATTCCCTCAGTACAGGCTTCAATTTTTTACCATATGTTTAACAGTTTTTTGTTGTAATCTTGCACACAGGGTTCAGCATGTGGTGGACCGGTTAGACAAATTACTGATAGGGACTGGGCATGACCCAGATGAATCAATTTAAAGAATTAGGCTGCAAGTTGAAGGATCCCCAAGGTTATATTCTCTGGAGTGTTGCCTATGCCATGTGCAACACAGGCAGCAGAAGCTTAGTGAACTGAATACATGGCTAAATAGGGAAGGATTTGGATTTCTACAGCACTGGGCTGACTTTTCTTTGGGGTACAACCAATATACTAAAGGTGGCTTGCACCTAAACGGAAGGGGCTCTACATTGCTAGGGGAGAGGTTTATAAGAAGGCAGGAAAAGTATTTAAAGAATAACTCCACTTATGCGGAAAAACATATAACAAATACAAAAAACATATATTATACTAACCACTTCAGCCCCAGAAGATTTGGCTGCTGAATGACCGGGCCATTTTTTGCAATTCGGCACTGCGTCGCTTTAACTGACAATTCGGCCGTTCGATGCTACACACAAACAAAATTGAGCGACAATTTTGAAAAAGAAACCTATATTTTTTAGTTTTTGCTATAATAAATATCCCAAAATGTAAAAAAAAAAAAATGTCTTCATCAGTTCAGGCCTATATATATTCTTCTACATAATTTTGATTAAAAAAAATCGCAATAAGCATATATTGATTGGTTTGCGCAAAAGGTATAGCGTCTACAAAATAGGGGATAGATTTATGGCATTTTTATGGCTCATGTATACAGTGATTAGAGCTATTAAAATGCACTGATTACTGTGTAAATGTCACTGGTAGGGAAGGGGTTAACATTAGGGGGCGATCAAGGGGTTAAGTGTGTTCCCTCAGTGTGTTTCTCACTGTGGGGCGGATGTGAGTGACTAGAGGAAAAGCCAGTTCGTTGTTCCTAGCTAGTAGGAACAGACAATCTGTCTCTCCTCTCCTGACAGAACCGGGATTTGTGTGTTTACACAAATGCCAGTTCTGTCGCTCATGCCCGCGATTGCGCGTGGCCAGCGTGCATTGGCTCCCCCTCCGGCAGACACACAGGTCCCAGAAGACATCAGGTACCGTTCAGATCGCGCATGCGCATTAGGAAATAGGCTGTGAAGCCGCAAGGCTTCACTTCCAGTTTCCCTTAGTAAGAATGTCGGCGCCTTTACCCGGAGCCGAGGGACGGGTCGGCTTCAGGTGAGGACATCGTGAGCTCCCTGGACAGGTAAGTGTCCTTATAATAAAAGTCAGCAGCTTCAGTATTTGTAGCTGCTGACTTTTAATTTTTTTTTTCCCAGGCGGAACTCCGCTTTAATCTTAATACCAACTTCTATATCATTTATACACAAGTGGAACAGCATTGGACACTTACACATTTAGGCCATTCAGAGAATGAGTCATTTATATGGTCCCTTTCATGAAATTCATGTTTACATACAATTTCATTAATTCCAACAGACCTTATTTTTTAGTTTAAACATTTATGAGTACAGTATCAACTGCTTTTGATCTAAATAAACTCTGTCCATCCACCATTCATTTTCAATTACTTTCTCAAATAAATATATAAGATTGGTCTGACAAGAACGGCCTTTCATAAATCCATGATGATTTGTCACTTATGACACTTTTATCGCAGACAAATTTTTGAATATAGTCCCTTAGCCCCTTAGGATGACTGGTCTGTAGTTTTTTTTGTATACATTTGAAAATGCTCAAATGCGTTTGCAAAATCTAGATAAAATGCATCCACTGGGCTTCCTCCATTCATTCTCACATTTTCCTCATAGAAAGATAATAGGTTGGTCTGACAAGAACAATCTTTCGTAAATCCATGATGGTTGTCACTTATGATACTTTTATTACAGACAAATTTCTGAATAGAGTCACTTACCTTCCCCTTAAATGCCTTACTATTGACCTTAAGCTGACTGGTCTGTAGTTGCCTTGTATATATATCTTGTTTTTTTTTTGTAAATTGGCATTTGCTTTAGGCCAATGAGTTGCTACTATTCCAGTAAGTAAGGGGTTTTTAAAAATTAGCAATGGTGGGCTTGGCCATAAGCAAGCTAAATTCCCTAAGGATTCATGGGTGTAAGCCATCTGAACATGATTATTTGTTTACAATAGTTTTTATTACTTTCTTTTGTACCTGGTTTTCTGTCAGCTGCAGAGATTCATTTGGTGATATGTCATTAGCATTACTGTTATAACTCTCAAAGCCATCTTTTTCATCTGGAAAACTAAACATTTATTTAATATATCTGTCTTTTCCCTGTCATTTGTTACCAACTTCCCGTGTTCATCTGTTATGGATCCCACCTGTTCTTTCATGACCATTTTATGTATTGAACAACAACCTTACAGGATGTCTCCAACTTACAAGCAGACCTTAATGCACTGTTTGATTGGGCAAGTATGCAGCAAATGGTTTAATAATGTTGATAAATGCAGTTATGGACTTGGAGGCTAAAAACAAGCATGCATTATACATTCTACATTTTGGGTAGTCAATGGTTGGTAAGGATCTGGGTGTTCTGGTGGATCATTGGCTCAATAATGGCATCCAATGCCAAGCTGCAGTTTCTAAAGCAAGCAAAACAGTTTCCTATATTAAAAAGACGTCACAAAAAGATATTGGGAAACTGGAGAAACCAACTGATATGACCCATGGAGAAGCTCCACTATGAGGAACGATTAGTCGAACTGAATGTATTCTTTCTTGAGAAAAGGCAATTAAAGCGGAGTTCCAATAAAATAAAAAAAAAATAAAAGTCAGCAGCTACAAATACTGCAGCTGCTGACTTTTAATAATTAGACACTTACCTGTCCCTAGGTCCAGCAATTAGGTGGAACGAAGCCCCGCTCATCTCCCCCTCCTCTCTGTAGTGGCGGGATTGTCACTGTGGGTGTCCGGCCATGCACTCACTGCGCATGCGCGAGCTGCGCTGTGACTGGCCGGGCAATCATCTGGGACCTGTAACGTGTTCCAAATGATTGCCGAGAGGGAGGGGGGAGAGGTGATCTCCCTTCCAGTGCCACGGTGCGCCGTGGAGCCCCGGGAGAAAGTGGGAGCTGGAACCCTCTAAAAAGAGGGTTTCTGCTACCCCCCAAAAAACGACATGCCAAATGTGGTATGTCAGGGGGTCACCTTCCCTTAAAGCGGAAGTTCCATTTTTGGGTGGAACTCCGCTTTAAAGGTGTTGTAAACCTTTGTGTTTTTTCACCTTAATGCATTCTATGCATTGAGGTGAAAAAACACCTGTCAGTGACCGCCCCCCCCCCCCCGTTTTACTTACCTGAACCCTCGAACTTGACCCGGCGGGGACACGCTGTCTCTCTGCTCTTGATTGGATAGATTGATAGCAGCACAGCCATTGGCTCCCGCTGCTGTCAATCAAATCCAAAGACGCGAGCGCCGGGGGCGGGGCCGAGCCCTGCATTCCGCTTCTATGGACGTCGAATGCTGGACTCGGGAGCGTGCCCGCAAGGTAACCCCCCCACCGGGGAAGCACTTCTCTGAGGGGGTTATCAGATGTGGGGAGGAGCCGCAAAAGCTGCTGGGGGACCCCAGAAGAGTAGGTTCAGGGCCACTCTGTGAAAAAATGAGCTGCACAGTGGAGGTAAGTATGATATGTTTGTTATTTTTTTTTACCTTTACAATCACTTTAAAGAAGATTATAAGCATCATGTATACAAATACACACGGTTTTTGTTTGTTTGTTTGTTTTTTTGTTTTACTTTTTATTTGTTGAACTAGATGGTCTTGTGTCAGACTAACTATGTAACATGTCCAAATAGTGAGCTTGGTGTTAAGTTATCTACTTTAAGGTCATTGCAGAAGACAAGGAGGAAAAGTGTTTTAACCTCCACTTATAAAAAGGCTTCTTCACAGTAAGAGCTGTGAAAATGTGGAATACTGTAGACTCCATCACCAACTAGTTCTGGACAGCTCAATAGATTGTTTTAAAAAAGAGTTGGATGCTTCAAAAGTGCAGAAAATACAACTGGATATTGATATGTATAGGCAGGGCTGCTGCTGTCTCTGAGGAAGTCACGAGGGTGTGACGTAACGCGTAAGACGCAAGGCGTAACTGGAAGCCGTTCACCACGAACCGGGAGTTTATGGCGAACCGGAAGTGGTTACCGCGGACCAGAAGTGACGTATGAGGTGGCGAAAACATGCTGTTTCTGGTCTTTGTTTGGCTTATCCTTCATTTGTTTGATGTAAGCATAATTTTATCTTTAATAAATTGGTCTTTTCTGGTAATACACTATTGGAGGCTATTCCTTTACATGTGGATCCGGATACCAGGCTGGAGGAGATATTCACCTATTGCATCAAGAATCCACCCCCTATCCAGATTGAGTGTGGGCTCCAACACCGAAGTGACTGTCCTAGGAATGGTTCAAGGCATTTGATCCATGCCCTCAAGGTAAGAGTAATGGGAGCACAATGAAGGGATATCATTTGAACCACGGTCAACACATTATTTATTTTCCATCTGCTGGTGAAGACTCTTGAAAGTTTTACACATTGGAATTGTGTATTTGAATTTTTTATTGGAACTTTATTTAGTATTTTCACTGGATACATTGGGGGTTTTGCACATAATTTTTGAACACTTTTTTATGAACATTCATTATATACACCCCTTTCTTGATGTTTATAGCTTGCACATGTATTGTGTTATGTATTGATCATTCTTATTCTGTTACACATGTGAGCACATTTTTTGTATATAAGTTTATTGGTGGAAAGCTTTATTTTTGGTTGGTGACTGTGCTGCACACACGATCATTTTTAGCACCTTTCTCAACCATTCACTGCTAACTGAGATTTATGCGCAAGATCACATATAATTTCATTATATACTTTCTACTGTATTTAGGTGACTAGTGATCACTATATTGATTTTGCAGCATCTCCACGTCTTTTGTATATATATTTTTTATTTTTATATTCACTTCAGATTTATAGTAGCGCAGAGGTCCCGTATCTTTATTTATAACATTCCTGCTGAATCTAAAAGGTAAAACTGTATTGCGTTAATAAATACAGATCTGTGTGTGAACAAGGTCTTGGGGATCATTCACATGGGCGCTGTGTCCTGTGCAGTGTGAATCAGCAATTTTTTTAATGTGGCTGCAGCTGTGTGTCCTATGTTACGTTTTGGGGATGTAGCAGCTGTATGAACACAGCAGCAGGTCCTAATTTGACAGGTGTATGGCCCCGAGCTGTACACAGATAGTGTGCATTTGGGGCCACTCACCCACATCTCCACACCTGACATAATTAGGACCTGCGGCTGTTTGTATAGCTGCTGCATCTCTATAGAGTAACAGGTGGCTCCAGCCACACAAACAAACTGCTCATTCACACTGAATGGGCCTAATGGGCCAAAGAACCTGTGTGAATGAGCCCTTAATTACTATTTTCCCTTTTATTATTTTTCACACTTTTTTTTAATTATTTTGTACAATTTTATTTTTGTATTTTTAACAGCTTTATTGGGAGCTTTGGTGAAATATCAGTGTTCTAAACAAACCTCTGATGTCTCACTTTTGAGACAGAGAGAATGATTTAGAACACAGTTCTCAATTTCTATCTCTGCAGTCTTAGTTGCACACAATGACTGAGCTCTGCACAGCCTTCCTGTTAATTCACAAACTGAAGCATAGTAAGCAAAGTTTAAATGGTTGCGGAACGATTAATCAGAGTTTTCATTATTTATTTGGGGAAAATTTGCTTAGATCTACAAAGTTTTACTGTATATGTATTTAGAAATGTCCTATAAATGCATATATGTCATTGCCATTGTGAATGGGGTCTAAGGCTCCATTCACATCTATGCATGTTGCTTTTGAGCGTTTCTGCAGTGTTTTTTGTGATGCTTGCCACGTTTTTGAGCAGCGTTTTTGCACCGTTTTTACAGCGTTTTTGCTGTGTTTCTGCTGCGTTTAGCGTTTTTTTTTATTTTTACAGTTTTTTTTTTATACAATATACAGTCTAAAAAAAAAAATTTAAAAAAAAAGCCAAAAACGCAAAACGTGTCAAACGCCGTAAAAAACGCTGTACTTGAGTTTTTGATGCTGGTCCATTGAATTCTATTACATGCAAAACGCTGCATTTTGCATGAAAAAAGTCCCTGACCCTTTCAAAAAATGCAGAGGTACAAAAATGCATTGATGTGAACATGTTCCATAGGAACTCATGTTAAAAAATTCCCATGCATTTCTGCAAAATGTGAATGGAGCCTAACTCTGACTTGCAGTTTACTAAATAAGTGCAAGGTTAGAAGCAAAAAAGCATGACAAAAACATGCAATTACTGTAGAAATATGAAAGTTGCACAAACATGGACACTTTGCACCGATGCCTCTGTGACTCAATCAGGTTGCCATGCATCCATGAAAATTCAGCCACAGTGTATGGTGGGATGACTATTGCATAACATGCAGAACTTGCAGCAGACTTGCAGGAAGTTTGCAAAAAAGTTCATCTGGAGTCATGCAATGCGGACTTGCTGCAATTGTGCAACAAACTGGCAAGTCTAGCAATAGCTTAGCAATCATTTTCAAGCTTACAGCTCAATTGCTTGTTATCTGGGTCTGAGCTCCGGAGGGAGGGAAACATAGAAATTTCTCTTTCCTTTGCTTGTCCAGGAACCCAGGGAGTTGTGGGATAAAAAGCTAAAGGGGCCTGCGCCTGCATCTGGGCTAGGGTTGGCACTTTTTCTGCAAGCCAAAACCAAACCCTTTAGCAGGGCACAGTAAATTGTTTTGTTTTAGTATACACTATAGGATTGTAACAGACCTGGGACACCTTTGGGCACTCCAAAGAGAATACTAATGCAGCGCACATAGTGCCCCCTCACCCTAATGTCAAGCCCTGTTCTCAGCCACATTCTTGTCTGAATAATGTGTCCAGGTTTCCGGTGGACTGAAACCAGGATGCATGATTCAAAACCCGGACTGTCCGGGTGAATCCTGGACAGGTGGCAACCCTAATCTGGGCTTAGTGAGTAAATAGGCGCTCCGCTATACATCACCTACATTCAAATTTATCCTGTGTAACGGGGTTTCCTAAAGTCAGGCCTCTGGGAGTGCTTCATAGTTAGGCAGGCCATAGACTGTGCAAAATAAATTTGCATGATTCCCCCATCAACACAGACAGTAGACAGTGCAGACAGGGGAATCCCTCCTGCCAAGACATTGCATTCTCCCATCAACACAGACAGTAGACAGTGCAGACAGGGGAATCCCTCCTGCCAAGACATTGCATTCTCCCATCAACACAGACAGTAGACAGTGCAGATGGGAATCCCTCCTGCCAAGACATTGTATTCTCCTGGCTGGGGGGGGGGCAGGGGAAGCCATCTCCAGAAGACAGTGATTATTGCTAGTGGCTATAGCAGCCGCTAGCAATAATCACAAGTAAAATCCGGCAGGCTGATTGTACCCAAGCTGATTGATCGATTAACTTGGTGCATTCAGCCTGGCTGTACACAATTCGACTATCGAATGATTTGATACGCCTTAGACTTAGCCTTAGGCTTAGTACCATCTTCCAGGAAAACACGCATTGCTTTAAGAAAGCCCACTCATTTGGAATGGGCTGCCAAGGCATGGCAATGGAAGGAAAACCGTACCCGCACCTTTATTTAATGCAGTGTGCCACAATCCGCATTACATGGCACTGTAGTGCAGGTCTGTTGGGACCTACTGAACTAGGACATACTATTGTGTTTTGGGTTGCTTTTCTAAATGAGTTGCATACTCTGTGCCATGGGTTACAGTGAATTGTGGTAACGCGCACTAAAACTAGCAATTTACCGCATGTTACTACAGTGTAGTAGTGCAAAGTTATTTTTATGTGCAAATTCTATGTCTATATGTAGATCACTGCAAATGACTTTATTCTTGTGCAGCACAATTAAGCTTCTGTGAAGTATGTATTCTTTTTACCTTTAATGCAATATTGTATAATTTAACTGTATTCAAACTCCAACAAAAGCCTTGTTTTCTAGGTCGTTCCTTTGCATCTCTCCCTCACTTCTCCAGCAGTTCTCCTATAGGCTGAGTCAATAACAGGATAAATGAAATACCATTATGACACAAGTCATTTGTGCTTTATCTTGCAGTCCCTTTTAGGTGATGACGGAGAGTAAGTGGATTAAGAATAGGGCAAGCAGATGCTCTCTATCCTGTTACTGGGACACTCTCGACTTGAGCTTATACCTCAGTACATGTTTTACAGATAATATGAGCAGCCAAGAATGTTTTTTCTATATGATTGTGTATGCAGCCATCACATCAAGGATTTGTAATCTGCAATATATTACCATTTTGGTTTTGGGTTTAGATACACTTTACTTGCTAAAGTGGACAACACCTACAAATATATACTCTGTCAAAGTGGTCCAGTGCTATTGTTTGCTATTATATAGCAATGCTCTAAAGGTTCTCATATACTGTAGAATCAATGTGTTTTGTTAAAGGCTAAGTTTACCTTTTCAGGCAGAATATCACTTTTCATAATAAATAGAAGCCTTTTTTTGTGGCCATAACCCTAGATCTTGTTCCTTTAACCACTTAAGGATCGGAAGAATTTGCCCCCTTAATGCCCAGGCCATTTTTTGTGATACGGCACTGTGTCACTTTAACTCATAACTGTGCGGTCGTGCGATGTTGTACACAAACAAAATATATGTCCTTTTTTCCCACAAATAGAGCTTTCTTTTGGTTTATTTGATCATCTCTGCGGTTTTTATTTTTTGCACTATAAACAAAAAAAGCGATAATTTTGGGGAAAAAAACAATATTTTTAACTTTTTGTTATAATAAATATCCCACCAAAAAATTTTAAAAAAAACACACATTTCTTCCTCAGTTTAGCTCAATATGTATTCTACATATTTTTTGGTAAAAAAAATCACAATAAGCGTATATTGATTGGTTTGCGCAAAAGTTATAGCGTCTACAAACTATGGGATAGATTTATGGCATTTTTATTATTATTTATTTTTTCTACTAGTAATGGCGATGATCTGTTTTTAACAGAACTGTGACATTGCGGCGGACATATCGGACACTTTTGACACTTTTTTGGGACCATTGACATTTATACAGCGATCAGAGCTAAAAAATAGCCACTGATTACTGTATAAATGTCACTGGCAGGGAAGGGGTTAACACTAGGGGGCGATCAAGGGGTTAAGTGTTCCCTAGGGAAGTGTTTCTAATTGTATGGGGGCTGGGCTGACTGGAGGAGGAGAGAGATCGTTGTTCCTAATCACTGGGAAGAGACGATCTGTCTCTCCTCCCCTGACAGAACGTGAATCTGTTTGTTTACAGACTTCTACTATGTCCTGCAGGTGTGGTGCACTTTCTGATAGCACACCAAACCCGCAGGTAATAACAGAAGTCTATGGCTCAGTGCGCTGCACCTGCGGATCAGTTTGAAAGCAGCCCAGTAACCACTGCAGAATAGATATACCCATATATACACTGTGATTTTAGTAATAAACTAACCTTAAATAATAGTCTTCCATTCAGGTATTGCCGGCTGTTGCTGTCCCAGGCAGAGTTCATTTGGTATCACTCCACCTATACAGGAAGCATCGGCTTATGTGGCTCTGCTCTGCAGCCGCTTGCTTCTTCGGCTTCATTCACAACACAGATGCTCTGGGATGGCAGATCAGCAACCCGTGATCTGTGCTTGCCAACTCGCCATCCCAGAGCAGGAGATCTCGGGCCACTGGTTGGGCACCCCTGATTTAGACTCTGTATTTCTTGGTATTTGTTAAAGTACAACTAAAGGCTTCTGTGTTAGTCTAATATCGAGACAAATTTTTCACTTTTACGCTGATGCCCTTAGGCATATTTGATGACCTTGAATGGCTGTGATTCAGACTCTCCAACATGGACACCAACATGAGCAGAGCCCTCAGATTCCTACTGTATTCCTACTGTATTCCTACTGAATGCCCACCTCCTACAGGAGTCAGGGAGATTCCAGAACTTTTTCAAGAGTCAGCAATGGAGCATCAGCTGTATGAAGGTTATCTCAGGATTTTCCCAAAGAGGCCTTTTCCATGCACAATGGAGCCAAGTCTACCACTTGTCATTGTAGTAGATAAGGTGTTTGGACTTGCAGAGAACTTAATGCGGCCCTACAGTGGGCATGGACTTAGCCACAATGAGAAAATATTCAACTAGCGACTGATCTGTGCCTGTCGAGTTGTGAAATGTGCATTTGGAGTCTGTATGTACTTCTTTTCTCCACATAATTGGATGTGAAAAATGCAATAAAAGCGATGCTGGCCTGCTATGTGCTACACAATTTTCTACTTGAAACAGAGAGAGGCTGCTTTGAACCTGAACCTCCAAACCCTGCTAAGGATTTTCAGTTTATGGACTTGCGCTCTGGTTCTCATGACGCTCCATTAACATTCAAAATCAATTTGCTGATTTATTCATTTCCCCAGAGGGTCGAGTGTTTTGACAAGATGAATATGTGTAGTTAAATTCCACCTGATAGCAGTTGCCTTTGAATTTTCTCTACTGTATTTGTGCTTAAAAAATAAAGAACATATTTTTTCAAAGTAATAAAGTTTTTCAAAAATATTTGTTGTGGTTTATTGCTCTCGTTTTATTGTATCAGTTGTGTCTTTTTCACGCGTGTGAGGTAAGGCTGCCATTCTCTGAGAATGGACACATTTACCCATGTGAGGTAAAGCTGCCGTATTCTGAGAATGGATGCATTTAACCATATGAATGAAAATGTGAGCTGTGTTTTTCTTTCACGTGAGGTAAGGCTGCCTTTCTCTGAAAAAGGGACACATTACCCCACATGGATGAAAAAGAGAAGTGTACTTTTCACCCATGTGAGGTAAGGCTGTCATTTTATAAGGATTGATGTGTAGCACCCTCCTAGTTGGTGTAAGTTGCTAGGTAAATTTCGTTTAGCAAAGAAAAAAATGGGGTAGTGGCATTGCCAGAAAGTATGTAAATTAATACATGAGTCCATCAATAAGTTCTTTAAGTGGAGTTTTCAATATATGAATAAAGGGCAGCGATGGAGAGGGGAGACCTGTGTATATTGTGAAACCAGGGCAGCCTTTGGGGGGGAAGTTGAGAGCATACTGCAAATATGCAAAGAGAAGAGAAAACACAGGCACCTCTAGGTTGAAACTGTAACATTTTAATACAAAACAGGTGCATTATCCACTTACATAAAAGTTTTACAGGTAAGGTACATGTTCCATCCACACTGGGGTGGCATCAGTCCCTGCACAGCGGCGTTCACACAGCTAACTTTGCCTGGAGGGGAGGAATCCTAACAAGCAGGATCTTTACGGTTAAGACGGTGAAACCGAGACTTGGATCAGGCTGATGGTGAGGGCTGGAACACAGCATCGGGCGTGATGATGTCACTGGTGGGTCGCGACGACGTGGGCTGCTAACAGCCTTATATGTGCCTCAGTAAGCTGCCATCTAGTGGAAAGAATGTGAAGTGATTTCCAAAACGAAAGACCCAGAACTAAACTAATCTAGATATGTAAAAAATGTTCAAACGACATATGGTTTAAAAAATTTATTAAAATATACATCATATGACATAAGCTCAGACAAAAGATTCAGTTCATAGGATAATTGGATATATAGAATAGGCAATAAAAAAACATTATAAACATAAATTCATTCAGAAAACACTATTGCATAAAAAAATTTGAATAAATAAATTAATAAATTCAATAATAATAATAATAATAATAATATATTATTATCTCGGGAAGGGAGATGATGTGGCAAGATGGATTAGGTCATTTTAAAAAATACTTAAAAAAAAAAAAAATATATATATATATATATTATATATATATATATATATATATATATATATATATATATATATATATATATGAATTGTATAATGAATATATTTGCACTCTGTACATATATCACATAAGAACCAATAGTACTTAAAGACATTTAAGAATCAAACATTTGTATTTTAGATTTCTAATTTGTAGGAGGATGGAATATATTGCATATACTGATAATAGTATATAGATGACATAAAAATAATAATGAATTATCTGATGATGAATTGTATCATAATAAATATGTAGGGGGTAATTACGCCTTGGATGTGCTGTTGGGGATGGGGATGGGGATGGGGGAAAAAGAAATAATAAAATGCAGGGGATGGGGGAAAAAGAAATAATAAAATGCAGATAAAATTCATTTTAATTGGTGTGAGCTATGTTGTACGCTTTTTTAGACATTGGATGAGGAGGGCTAAAGTTCGCCTTAACCACCTGACATTAATAGTAGCAATATTTACTTACTATTGGGACGAGCCGTCCCACCACCCAAAAATAGAACATTATTTATATAAAAAATCATCATGGTGAGAGAGGTACCTAAGGAAAAAGGGAACAAAAGGGTTTATTTTATTAAAACTGTTATAATATAGTGAACACCTCTAGATCCTAGTTAAGTCCCCCGGGCGACAAAGTGTCGAGAGAGTAGATCCAATATGTTTTGCGTTCGCAGAGCCTACAGAATCACTCAGCTTCTGAGAGATTGATGTTGTAGGTCTTGCCCTTGGTAGTAAATTGTTTCTTGCTATGTTGTACAAAAATGCAAGTCTTACATAATTTTTTTTACATTGAAACATACCCTGTAGTGGTATGAGGCATATGTGGGGTATGGAAATGATGGGGCGAGATTTAAGCTTGCTGGGTGCAATTTTATTTTTTATATTTGGTGCTTTTCTGTATGTGACTTTGGGTGAATTAGGGAGCATAGTTTTGAGATGTGTGTCCTCAAGCAGTATCGGCCAATGTTTTTTAAGAATTTGTGATCAAAGTTGAATCTAGTGGTAAAGCGAACTGATTGGTCGAAAGCTCCTTTGTCTGTTTTTGTGGGTATGTCTTGTGAGTAATAAGTGTAAGCCTGTTGGATGAATGATTCCGGATAGCCTTTGTCCTTGAGTTTATTGGTGAGTAGATCACTTTGTTCTGTATAGTCTGTTATTTTTGTACAGTTGCACCTAAATCAGCAGAATTGCCCTTTGGGGATGTTATTTTTGCACTTGTGGCAGTGGCAGCTCTTGTAGTGTAATAGTGAGTTGCCAGCTGTCGGTTTACAGTAGTTTTTAGTATGTATTTTGTCATTAGTATGATACAGCTCCAGATCAAGAAAGGCTAATTTGTCTGGGTCTGTAACGTACGTGACATACGTACTGTAACGTACGTGAAACTTAGGCCATGTGGGTTTGTATTGCAATGATGGACAAATTCCTGGATGTCATTGATGGAGCCATGCCAAATGATAATAATGTCATCTATGTACCTACCATAATAAATAGGGTGCTTAGAGTAGGGGTTATTTTGCCAAACATATTGGTGCTCCCAGAGGCCCATGAATAGATTAGCATATGAGGGAGCGAAATTAGCTCCCATAGCAGTGCCTTTGACTTGCACACAGTATTGATAATCAAAATTAAAATAATTATGTCATCTATATACTATTATCAGTATATGCAATATATTCCATCCTCCTAGAAATTAGAAATCTAAAATATAAATTTTTGATTCTTAAATGTCTTTAGGTACTATTGGTTCTTATGTGATATATGTACAGAGTGCAAATATATTCATTATACAATTCATATACATATATACGGTATTTTTTAAAATAACCTAACCCATCTTGCCACATCACCTCCCTTCCTGACTAATTCGAATGTGTATATATATTTTTATTATTATTGAATTCATTTATTGAATCTATTTTTTTATGCAATAGTGTTTTCTGAATTATGTTTATAATGTTTTTTTTATTGCCTATTCTATATATCCAATTATCCTACCGTGTTTCCCCGAAAGTAAGACAGTGTCTTACTTTCTTTTTATTCCTAAAAGCCCCACTATGTCTTACTTTCGGGGTATGTCTTATATTGGGAAAAAAATTTTTTTTTTATTCTTTATTGCAATATGTGTTTTTTTTGTTTTTTTTTAATCAGCCCTGTTGGGGGGCTTTGGTGAGATATCAGGGGTCTTAACAGACCTCTGATATCTCCCCCTTGAGACAGAGAAAGAGACAGAGGATAGAGATTCCCCAGTCCCTTTCTCTGCAGCGTCAGCTGCACTGAGAATGAAAGGAGAGAAGACAGCGGCTTCTCTCCATTCATAAACTGACACATTGTAATCACAGGAGATTACAATGTTTCAGTTATGTGAATGGACAGAGTCAGCTGACTCTGTCTATTCACAAAGGAAGGAGGGGGAGGACGGAGGAACGGAGGGGGAGAACGGAGGGGGACAGAGAAGGAGGGGGGAACGGAGGGGACAGCGGGGAGGCACAGAGGAGGAAAGCGGAACGGAGGGGGAGAACAGAGGGGGACAGAGAAGGAGGGGGGAACGGAGGGGACAGCGGGGAGGCACAGAGGAGGAAAGCGGAACGGAGGGGGAGAACGGAGGGGGACAGAGAAGGAGGGGGGAACGGAGGGGACAGCGGGGAGGCACAGAGGAGGAAAGCGGAACGGAGGGGGAGAACGGAGGGGGACAGAGAAGGAGGGGGGAACGGAGGGGACAGCGGGGAGGCACAGAGGAGGAAAGCGGAACGGAGGGGGAGAACAGAGGGGGACAGAGACCCGCACCCCCAGCGGCCCGCACCCCCAGCCCCACTCTTTGTACCGCACGTCACTGGAGGCAAATCCCCCCGTGTTTCCCCGAAAGTAAGACATATGTCTTACTTTCGGGGTACGGCTTATATTAGCTGACCCCTCTGAAACTCCCGATACGTCTTACAATCGGGGGTGTCTTACTATCGGGGAAACACGGTATGAATAGTGCCCCATCATTGGTGTTCCTGAGGGGAATAGTGCCCCATCATTGGTGTTCCTGGGGAGGGAATAGTGCCCCATCATTGGTGTACCTGTGGGGGAATAGTGCTCCATCATTGGTGTTCATGGAAGGGGATGAATGGTGCCCCATCATTGGTGTTCCTGTGGGGGAATAGTGCTCCATCATTGGTGTTCATGGAAGGGGATGAATGGTGCCCCATCATTGCTGTTCCTGGGAGGACTAGTGCCCCATCATTGGTGTTCCTGGGAGGAACATTGCCCCGTCATTGGTGTTCCTGGGGGGGAATAGTGCCCCATCATTGGTGTTCCTGTGAGGAATAGTGCCCCGTCATTGGTGTACCTGGGAGGAATAGTGCCCCATCATTGGTGTAATTTTGAGGAACACACAGACCTCTCCCTCTCACACTCTGGTCTGGAGCCTCCACCTCTCCTTCCCACACTCCGATCTGGTTCCTCCAGTCCACTTTGGTCTGGTCCCTTGCCCTAGCCCACTCCCCCCCTTTTGGGTCTGGCCCCTGGTCCAAACAAACTCCCTTTCTATCGCAACCCCCTCTGGTCCGGTTCCTCTCCACATTCAAACTTGTTAAACTCCTTCCCTCCCAACCCTATCCCTACTCCTAATGCCTGGTCTCCAAACTAGGTTACTCCCTCCCACTCTCCAGTACTGTCCCCTCTCCCATTCAGGGCCAGCCCCCTCACTGCATTGTCAGTAATGAATGAGGAATTTACTTTAGTAGTTATGTTGTGATGCAGTTTGAGTGTAACACTCCATTTTTTCATTATTATTTGAAATAAATGAAAAAATGGCATATTCATTTTTTTAATGATTAATCATATAATTTTTCAATTTTTAATTGATTAATAATATAATCGGCCAACGAATCGATTATGAAAATAATCATTATTTGCAGCCCTAGTTTGGAGCAATACCTGTTGGTGGCTGTGAGCTGGATGACAGATGGCTAGTGGTTGTGATGGGGGGGTGTCGTGGAAAAACCCACCATAGTCTTTTGCGCTAAAAAGCACCCATTTCGTCTAATGGTATAATGCATGTTACCTACATCTCTATTTCCCACATATTCCCAAGTAAACAAACATGACCACAGCTTACGTCCTCATCTCAGCGCGACTCCCCTCCACCGAGCACCGCACTGGGTCTTTTATTCAAAGACAACAAAAGCAATGACAAACAGGAAGGGATCGCCCCAACAGCCAATTGCTTCCTCCATGGGAAATGACTCTGACATGAGCTTCCATAGGAACAAAACATTTGAGAAAATACCCACAGTGGTGCTTGCATGCCCTTTCAACAAACAGTCCCCATTGTAAGTGATGGAACAGCCATGCCTGGCCGCCCTTTCCCCGCTCAGCCACATGGTAGTTTCAAAACAAATTCAATCATCAGTTACTTAAACAAACTGCTCAGTCACACACACATTCCAGGTTGCATTAAATAGGTCCCATAGCAGAGGCAAATATCCCAATCAATACTGACAAATCATACACAACAAACATACAATCAAAATCCAGAGTACCGTTATACCAAAAGACGAAAAATTTGTTCTTTTGCAAAGCAGAACCTCCCCAACACATTGGACCGAGAAAGCGTGGATCCATTCTCTCCCTCCTCTCGATCCGATGCCAAAGAGACCCAGTTCACTCCATAATATTTCTGGCCCGCCAATGAACTGTCGTGGAAAAACCCACCATACTCTTTTGCGCTAATAAGCGCCCATTTCATGTAAAGGTATAATGCATCTTACCTATATCTCTATTTCCCGCATATCCCCAAGTAAACAGACACTACCACAGCTTACGTTCTCATCTCAGCACGACTCCCCTCCACTGAGCACCGCACTGGGTCTTTTATTCAAAGACAACAAAAGCAATGACAAACAGGAAAGGATTGCCCCCACAGCCAATCGCTTCCTCCATGGGAAATGACCTCGCAGGATATGACCTCACAGGATATGAATGTCAACACAGGAAATCCTTCCAACAGGATGAGTTTATACAACAACCAATGAATAATGACTAGGGGAGTCTTATGGGCGTGTCTGGGTGGGGGCAGCATGTACGATCTCCCGCGACCTGTCTCTGTAAGCTATCTTCAGCTACAGACAGGAAGCTTGAGACTATGAACGCTGCTCCCAACCACAACTACCCAAAGATTCCTGTTTTTACCATTTGGCGTGAATCCTTATTCTGCTTTGTTCAGAGAACAAAGCATACCTGGACTATACTACCGTCCAGTGTGGATGGGAGATTATCTGCAGGTGCAGGCCACGGCACCCCCAGTTTGTTGATCAGGCACACAGGGGTGACACGAGCATACATCCGCTAAACTGATAATGTCTTTGCAGAGCGAACACATCCCCCCAGACGATCGTTCTGTGTATCACACAGGGGCCCTTCGCTGGAGGACATATCCCCACTCTGCAAACACTTCTCTAAATCCCCAAGGAGCTTTTCACTACCAAACGGATCTGCACCAGCGTCAGTCTGCCCCAGTCAGCTCTTTAGAGAGGGCTGCGGGAGAACTAACACTGGGGGACTCTATGAAAATACATATTAAATACATCTTCATAAAATTTCCACAACAGGAGGGTATGGTAGGTATGGTAAATCACTGGACTTGTTAATGGATATATGCAGTGAACCAGGGGTTGGTGTCATCTCCATGGTGGAGGAGGGAACTACAACCATAGTGTCACTTGGACCCATAGGAGATCCATGTGGGGTCAACATTGCTATATTGGGAGTTGACAGTACTCCATGGGTAGTAGCTGATCCATGGGCTGAAGTGGACTGCCCTGAATCTTGCGATGGCTGGTGGGCAGATGTATGTGGCGTATTGCCCGGATAATTCCGATTATAGAATTTTTGTAAATCCTTAAACAATTTACTCTGAGGAATATTGGTGTCAGAGGTTGTCCTTTTTGTCATGGTGAACTTTAATATTATTATTGGTACTTTGTTGGTTTCTGTTAATCTGATTAGGATCTCTAGGAAGGGTAGACCTAAGGGTATGTTGGTGATAATGGGGTTTGTAAAATGTCAAAGAGGGGAGAAGCGGACGAATGGTGGAAGGATGACATGGTTTCTACCCATGAATCAAAACTTATGGAATTCGATTTTGAGGCAGACATCATTGAAACGTTCGAGGAATTATACCAAGACGATCCCCACACCAATCTATATTTATATGCCTAACATCAGAAAATATATATAAAAGAAAACCACCTATAGATGTGTAGCACTAACTCACGGTGGAGCTGCTGGTTTAAAGCGGGCTGTTACCGTCACCTTTGTTACCTCAATTTCACCAGAACGGGGTCTAGGGTCCCGTTGAGTTTAATACCAGACAGTGTAGACACCAGACACTTGAGTATCTTTTCCAATGCTTTAATCAAGAGTAACTGAAGGAAGTAGCAGGAAAGAGGTAGAAGAAGAGTTGCAGGGAAGCTCAAATACCTTTTCTTGATGTAATATTAGGAATTGGAATCTTGTAGATGAATGTACTTTCCTTTTAGAGTTGAATCTTTGCCCACCCGGATAGGTTTCTCTCACTAACCTAGCAACCGGCACGCAGCAAGAACAAAAGTCTCTGTCACAGACTTGAATGGAATAGAAACCCGTACGATCCTCTGCCACAGGATGTAATGGTTTACGATGCATAGCAAAGAAAGCACTAGAACCTTTAAGCCGACCCGGCAGTACTATGCGATAGGTTAACTTTGGGATGCGTCCTCCAACTGAGTCACCAGGCCCCTCTCCAGACCAGCACTCTGCATGATCCTTCCATGATGGGTCCTCCCCTGGGATCTTCTCAGTTGTCCAGCTTCTTCCTGTAGGACAGACAGCACAGGACCATTCCCTCGCTGCTGTGGTAGGCCCCAGACAGTCTTCTGGGCCCACCCACACGCTGCAGCAACGTGGTCCTCCAGGTCGGAGGACCACGCGGTAGTACTCCTACCACATACTTGTCGGCCAGGAGGGCCAGCAGGTGGAAAAAGACATGGCATCTGTCCCATAAATACCCTCTCCCAGAATGCAACTCGGAGCACTACCTCCACCGAGTTATCTCCGGGACAGAAGAGCACCCATACGCTTCAGCGCGTTGCCTTTCCAACACCGGCCTATGGCGACAACGACACCCACAGGCACAGTGTGAAACTACATGCAACACAGCCAAACTGGAACAGAGGCTAAATCTAACTATGTATGAAATAGATAACCCACTAAATTTACCTATAAGCGGTAGATGAAAATCTACCAGCGCTACAGATGTAATAATGGAAACCTTCGCCACAACCCAGTACAAAATAGAAAATTGCAAAAGGGGGTGCCCCTGGGGATTTTATGGGCAAAGGGTAGTAACCAGAAAAGGGAGTAACAAACGTATTAAAAATATACAAAATTTATTGAGTATAAAGCAGTAATAGAATGGGTACATAAGGTATATTAACCTAAAAACAATTTAGTCAGACTGGATAGTTACATAACAGCTAGATACTGAAACACACAGTTGATCTCATAATGTGAGGCCAAGTAATGTGCGTGTACATAGGAGTCCCAACATGTTTCAGAATATAGGTATAAATAATTAATTCCTTCTTCAGGGTCCAATTTGAAACAAGCTGTTTTTTGTCTGGTAATAAAATGACAAAAATATCAAAGAGAGATATGAAAATAAACAAATATACAAATGTAAGAGCACAGTAGGTAATAGCATGGCATATAGATATGGCAGGTAATAAAAGCAGGTGATACTCACAGTGTAACTATCTTTTGTGAATTAAAGTACACGTCAGGATTCACACAAAGGAAGGGCTTCCATCTCTGAACTGCTCCATCGCACAGTGAAATGCTCTAGATATTGGCTGGGGGGCTGAGTATACGTCCTCACAGCACCGATAATACACGGTACTTGTGCCACATCTGTTAGATTATGTTGTGTGGGGTAAGTGACACCAAGGCCCACGAGGATCGATCAAAATATTGGAGACGAATCTGGCACAAAAAATGTGTCTATGTGAGAACATAACATATTAGGCCAAAAAGGGTATATAATAATATAGGTGCGTGAGTGCATCTGGGAACAAAATATGGTTGTGCTCTAAACCCTTGACCTTATAAATGTGATAATGAATGATCAGTTAGTGAAAACTCGAAAGAAACAGTCCCAGATAAGAAAATATAAATAGTTAACTCTGTGAATAATTCAATGACTGTAAAAAGTGCCAATGATGGTAAACCAAACTTTCAATCAAAAAATCTTTATCAAATGGTGAGTAAACCAACATGTGAACAGTTCAAAGACATTTGTGTGACTTTTGCTTGACAGACACTGTGAATCCACCACTGTAAGAAATGTGCGCTTACCAGCTGCACAGACAAGAAATGCCTTTGGCTAACACCCAGCCAAGGACCTTTTCCTCAGTAATGTTCTGCTGTTTTGATTGAAAGTTTGATTTACTATCATTGGGACTTTTTAAAGTCATTGAATTATTCACATAGTTAACTATTTATATTTTTTATTTGGGACTGTATCTTTTGAGTTTTCACTAACTGATCATTCATTATCACGTTTATAAGGTCAAGTCTTTAGAGCGCAACCATATTTTGTTCACATTTGTATTTATGTGTGTTTCACTTTGTGTTGCAGCTTACTATTAGGATATTTTTCCAGCGCAGTCTTTTTTTTCTATTATGTGTGAGTGCATCACCATGTTATGCGAATGCATGCATGGGGATGCAACACCATGAAGAGTATCATGATGTGGACCTCCCATTACCAACGGGTCGGGTGGCCCACACAGCAAGATATAAAGGTGGTGGAAGGACAGTAGGGCATAGGATCCATAATGGCACTTACCTATGGTAGCCGTTTAGTGTGGATATCTCAAATATGGGACGTTGTGTGGACATGGCTGTGCAGCAATGAAGGACTGAGCTTACCTGGCTTATAAGGGAATGGGGGGGTCATGTAGTATACTCCCAGAGTATTGGCATGGTCCAATGGATCAGACTGATAGGTATCAGGTGATCGGGGGCCCAGCACAGGTGATGAGCCTTACCGATCACCTCCATACCAAATGTGCGTCAGGACTGGTCTATCAGACGATCCCCCAGAACAAGCAGCGTCCGGTGTCACCGCGTAGAATGGCGTGATGATATCAGACTTTGCAAGGCCGCCAACACGCTAGGTGGGTAGTACATCTTAGGTCGGATGGACAAGACCCTACTGCGCATGAGCGAATCGTCATAAAATGTTGACTTATAGCGTGGCAGAGAAGACTGAGCCCAGAGGGATGCCCCGAGATGCATCTAGCACCAGGGGGCCCCCGTGTGTCCACATACAGCAGAGATGGTGAAGAGTAATCACTATAGAGAAATCACCAAAGCATGTGCAATAGAACAGGGATGGAGATGATGAAACCCAACCTGTACAACAAAAATACAAAAAATACAGAAATGTTAACAATATGGATAACAGATACATGACTTAATGAGAAATCACTTTAACATGTATGTTTCACATAAATAGTTCGAAAAATGGATGTCAGGGAGCAAGAATAGCTAAAGTTTTTACAGGAGTGCCCATAATGATGGTACATGGGAAAAGTCTGAGTGAATAGTCGGGAAGGGGAAAGAGTAGGGAAGGGGGGAGGGGGTGGGGGAGAGGGGAAAAAGGGGAGGAGGGGAAAAGGGTAAAAAAGGGTAAAAAAAGGAAGGAGAGGAGTGGGCGGGAGGGGAGGGGGGAAAAAGGAAGACAGGAAAGGGGGACAGGGGGGGAGAGAATGGGACGACAAAGGAAAGGACAGTGGGAGAAGAGGGGAAGGTGGGGGCCAATGTGGGGCTGTACCCCTGCGGTCCATTAGTAGGACTGGTTACTGTTCCCAATCATATGTATAAATGGGTAACTGTCAGACTATGGGATTTGTATACCTCCTACAATGTGGTTGTGGTTGTTATTATATAGGCAAAACCATACCGAAACTATGGCAAAGAATTTGCCGCCACATTCAGGCTATGCATACCAGCAACCCCGATCTCCCTTTGGGAGGACATGTGGCACAAGCCCACAGTGGCCACTTTCCCAGCGTGTCCATTCTGGTGTTGGACCGAGTGCATCAGAGTCCACAAGGAGGAGACCTTAACAAGCTCCTCCTACAGCGTGAGCTGAGATGGATCTCTGATTTGAATGCCACCTCTCCACCAGGCCTCAATGAGGCTTTTAATTTGAAGCCCTTTTACAGGGCTTCTCCTCTGGAGGTTTCGAAAGGGACATGTGAATCTATGTTACTGAACAGACCTACCTGTGTAGACACATTGCCAACTTACCCATTTATACATATGATTGGGAACAGTAACCAGTCCTACTAATGGACCACAGGGGTACACCCCCACATTGGCCCCCACCTTCCCCTTTTCTCCCACTGTCCTTTCCTTTGTCGTCCCATTCTCTCTCCCCCTGTCCCACTTTCCTCCCCCCCCACCCACTCCTCTCCTTTCTTCTTTGACCCTTTTTCCCCCTTTTCCCCTTCTCCCCTTTTTCCACTCCCCCCCCTTCCTTACTCTTTCCCCTTCCCGACCATTCACTCTGACTATTCCCATTTACCATCGTTATGGGCTCTCCTGTAAAAACTTTGGCTATTCTTGCTCCCTGACATCCATTCACCATCACCGCACAGCTCCGCCCGTCGCCACTGGGTCCTAAGGCTCGGATAACAGACGGAGCGGGGCAGCTCCCTCCTGTGGTGATCGAAGGAGGAGAGGAAAATCGTCCCTGAAAGGACAGGGAGATGCAATGCAGGACACGCAGGGTGGCACAGAATGGCGGGCGTCCTGCTGGAGAGCAGGAATGCCCCGGGCCTCCATGTGACCTCCAAAGAGAATGCCAAAGGGTCAGACTGCAGTGCAGCTGAGGGGCATAGACAGGAGCAACCACCCATTCTAGGGAAAAGAGGGGAAAAGGAGCCCAAAGATGGTAGAGGCACTAAAGCAATACCGTGGGTTTTGGGAGAAACAGGTGCATTTACAGGAGTATGATAATAATGAAACTCAACATAATCAATCAATAGAATACCAATTTAAAGTATTAATTACAGAATACAGGAACATTAATAAGATAAGATGATATAAAAAAACAAGATAGATGTAATCAGTGATCAAAAGTAACTCAAAAAATATGGTTTATATGATAATATCAATAAAAACCAAAAGAAAATGGACAATAACGCAAAATTATTCTCAAGGTATTTAAATACATTACTAAGTAATAATAAGTGAGGGGAAACTCAGCTTATTAATGACAACATATGACAATTATTGTGATAACGGCCAAAGACTAGGGGAAAGGAAGGGAGGGGAGGGAGAAAGAAAAAGAGGAAAAAAGGAAAGAGGATAAAGAGGGGGGAAGGGGGGGAGTGGGGGGGAGGGGGGAAAAAAGGAAGGAAAGAAAATGAAAAGCATACAACAATAGAGGGTAGTGGGAAGGGTTTAGAGGAAGGGCTTGAAACTCAGCATCTCATTTAAACCAGGATAGACAATGGCTTTCAATATGTGAATCCAGCAGGATTCAAGTTGTAGTAGCCTCTGGTCGTTACTACCTCCTCTAATGTCTAAAGGGATATGTTCCAACGCCATAAATTTAATGGTATCCAATCTAAAGCCATGGTACTGAGAAAATCCGAGTATGTCCCATGTGAAAGGGGCCGGCAGCAATACACACGCCCGTGCTAACAAACAACGGGACGTATCGCGCGGTGACGTCAGTACATCGCTTTTTTGTAATTTACGCCTTACTGGTGTCTGTGTTTTTAATATTTAATAAAACCAAGCGGGTTTTATCTATGGCCACCAATCTAAAGCCATGGTACAATCCCACATGGCGACTGACTGGGGTCTCCATTTTACGTTTCTTGATAAGTGATATGTGGTCATTAATTCTTTTGGAAAAGAGGCGTTTTGTCTTCCCAACATAGAAACACTTGCAAGTGCATTGCATCAAATAAACAATGCCAGGGGTTTGGCACGTGACTCTATGTTTAATCCTATGAATTTGACCATTGGGTAGGTTAATTTCTTGATGGTTTAGCATAAAGCGGCATTTGTCACATTTTTTACAAGGGAATGAACCCGGAGTAGATGTAGGTAAGGAAGACATTTGATAATGGCTTTGAGTAAAACGGTCTCTCAAAGACCTAGCGCGTCTGTATGTAAATTGAGGTTGGTTCTCAACGTATTTACGTACTATTGGATCTGCCAACAGTAAAGGCCAATATTTATGGACGATTTTCCTCACTAGTTTATGTTGTTTAGTGTAGGAATGGATCAGCGTGTTTCTATCAGGGGCATTTGCTCGATTGAAGGCCTTCTTTAAGGTATTGTGGGAGTATCCCCTTTCACGCAAGCGAGAGTACAGAAGTTTAGCTTCACTCTGGAAATCATCATCCCTACTACAGTTACGCCTCAATCTAAGGTATTGACTGTAGGGGATGCTATTAATTAGAGGTTAGGGATGGGAGCTAGATGCATGAAGAATAGCATTACTGGCCGACGGTTTCCTGAAGAGAGATGTACCCAGGGAACCGTCATTTTCTACAAAGATTTGAATGTCCAAAAAATTAACAGACTATCACTTAACTTCTTATCACTTGACATGGTAAATTTAAGATTATAGGTATTATGGCTCAAAATGTCCATGAATTCAAGCAACTCTTCATGGGTGCCTGACCAAATAATCAAAATATCGTCAATGTAACGATGGAACGTTACTACATTATCTAGATATTTGGTAATGTCCTCCCTAGAAAAAAGGTCTCACTCCCACCCCCCCAGGTACAGGTTGGCATACGATGGGGCACAATGTGTCCCCATTGCTACCCCCTGCACCTGGAGGTAGTGGGAGAGACCAAAAACAAACATGTTCCTAGTGAGTATAAACCTCAATAATTCAAGTATAAATTCATTGTATGGGTCAGCAACCCGACCACGTTCACGTAGATGTTCTGCCACTACCGATAACCCCTTCTCATGCAGGATCGTATTATAGAGGCTCTTAACGTCAATGGTGACTAGCCAGGCATCCTCTGGAACAGAGATGCCTTCTAAGATTTTAATAAGGTTGATGGTATCCTGTACATAGGAAAATAATGCTTTAACGTGAGGGTTAAGGTAGGTGTCAATTAAGCTACTGGCGTTATTTATGTGAAATATACATGTTAAAGTGATTTCTCATTAAGTCATGTCATGTATCTGTTATCCATATTGTTAACATTTCTGTATTTTTTGTATTTTTGTTGTACAGGTTGGGCTTCATCATCTCCATCCCTGTTCTATCGCACATACTTTGGTGACTTCTCTATAGTGATTTCTCGTCACCATCTCTGCTGTCTGTGGACATCGAGGCTCCCTGGCACACGGGGGCCCCCTGCATCTCGGGCATCCCTCTGGGCTCAGTCTTCTCTGCCACGCTATTGCCCCGTACACACGGTCGGATTTTCCGATGGAAAATGTCCGATCAGAGCGTGTTGTCGGAAATTCCGACCGTGTGTGGGCTCCATCGGACATTTTCCATTGGATTTTCCGACACACAAAGTTGGAGAGCAACAAAATCCGTTGTCGGAAATTCCGATGGTGTGTACACAAAGCCGACGGACAAAGTGCCACGCATGCTCAGAATAAATAAAGAGATGAAAGCTATTGGCCACTGCCCCGTTTATAGTCCCGACGTACGTGTTTTACGTCACCGCGTTCAGAACGTTTGGATTTTCCGACAACTTTGTGTGACCGTGTGTATGCAAGACAAGTTTAAGCCAACATCCGTCGGAAAAAATCCTAGGAACAAAGTCCGACCGTGTGTACGGGGCATATGAGTCTACGTTTTCACGACGATTCACTCATGCGCAGTAGGCTCTTGTCCATCCGACCTAAGACGTACCGCCCACCTAGCGTGTCGGCGGCCTTGCAAAGTCTGACGTCATCACGCCATTCTACGTGGTCCCGCTTGTTCCGGGGGATCGTCAGATAGACCAGTCCTGACGCACATTTGGTATGCAGGTGATCGGTAAGGCTCATCACCTGTGCTGGGCCCCCTAATCACCTGATACCTATCAGTCCGATCCATTGGACCATGCCAACACTCTGGGAGTATACTACATGACCCCCCATTCCCTTATAAGCCAGGTAAGCTCAGTCCTTCATTGCTGCACAGCCAGGTCCACACAACGTCCCATATTTGAGATACCCACACTAAACAGCTGCCATAGGTAAGTGTCATTACGGATCCTATGCCCTACTGTCCTTCTACTACCATTATATCTTGCTGTGGAGGTCCACATCATGATACTCTTCATGGTGTTGCATCCCTATGCATGCATTCGCATGACATGGCGATGCACTCACACATAATAGAAAAAAAAGACTGCGCTGGAAAAATATCCTAATAGTAAGCTGCAACACAAAGCGAAATACACAAATACAAATGGGAACAAAATATGGTTGCGCTCCAAACTCTTGACATTATAAACGTGATAATGAATGATCAGTTAGTGAAAACTCGAAAGAAACAGTCCCAGATAAAAAATTTAAATAGTTAACTGTGAATAATTCAATGACTGTAAAAAGTTCCAATGACGGTAAATCAAACTTTCAATCAAAAAATCCTTATCAAATGGTGAGTAAACCAACATGTGAACAGTTCAAAGAAATGGGTGTGACTTTTGCTTGATAGACACTGTGAATCCACTACCGTAAGAAATGTACGCTTACCAGCTGCACAGACAAGAAATGCCTGTGGCTAACACCAGAGGCGGCTCTAGGCTTTGTGAGGCCTTAGGCAAAACTTGGACATGAGGCCCCACTAACGCCCATAATAGGAAAAATAATTCAAGCGATAAAAATGAACTGTATAAGGAGGGTACAGGGGGAGGGTAAGTGGGCACAGTACAGAGTAAAGGAGGGCACAGTACAGGGACAGGAGGGGACAATACAGGGGGAGCAGGATGGCACAGTACAGGGGAGGGTAAGTGGACACAGTACAGGGGGAAGGAGGGCACAGTACAAGGGGAGGGTAAGTGGACATAGTACAGGGGGCAGGATGGTACAGTACAGGGGGGAGCAGGAGGGCACAGTACAGGGGGAGGGTAAGTGGACATAGTACAGAGGCAGGAGAGTACAGTACAGGGGGGAGCAGGAGGGCACAGACAGGGGGAGGGTAAGTGGACAGAGTATAGGGGGCAGGAGGGCACAGTACAGGGGGAGGGTAAGTGGACACAGTACAGGGGTATGAGGGTACAGGGGGGAGCAGGAGGGCACAGTACAGTGAGAGGGTAAGTGGACATAGTACAGGGGGCAGAATGGTACAGTACAGGGGGGAGTAGGAGGGCAAAGTACAGGAGGAGGGTAAGTTGACATAGTACAGGGGGCAGGATGGTACAGTACAGGGGGAGCAGGAGGGCACAGCACAGGGGGAGGGTAAGTGGACATAGTACAGGGGGCAGGATGGTACAGTACAGGGGGAGCAGGAGGGCACAGTACAGGGGGAGGGTAAGTGGACACAGTACAGGGGCAGGAGGGTACAGTATAGGGGGGGTAAGTGGACACTACGGGGGGGGGGCAGGATGATACAGTATAGGGGCAGTAATGTATAATACAGAGCTGCTTTCACAGATCCTAGCTATTCTGGCAGGCTGTCACTGGGGAAATAAAGAAAGAAAAGGTAAAGAACATCCATCATATAAATGTGTACCACAATAAAATGCTATAGTGTGATAGATATCAAGAATAGTTAATATATGTACATTCCAAAGTGCTGGTACAATAAATAATAAGCATAAAACATACATGTCGCACAAAAAAAATCTAACAAAGCTGTGCTGTGATAAACTTGTGCAAACCCACTGCAAACTATTTGTTCGGACTTCAGTGTACCATCACCAAAACAAAGCATATACCATTTGCTTACCAAAAAAAATTGACTCCTTAAACTTATAAGGTCACATGCACTTGTCATCTGCTGGATATTTACAACCACTTCACTCAAACAACACCACTGCAGGTAGAGTAGCTTGGTCCGGTACCAACCACAGGGAACCCTGTAAATGCAAAGAATAAAGCAACACCAGGAGAAGTAAACAATTTGTTTATCCTAGTAAAGTTTGCTGTATGTACATTACTTTAATAAAGCAGCGCAGTATGTCCTGGTAATGCATACAGTATATTTTATTCTTTGCATACACGGGGTTGCTGTGGTTGGTACCTGACCAGGCAGACTGGTGAAACGCTGCTCCTGGAAGAATGCTACTATAAATGCGTTGTCACTTTTTGAGTGAAGTGGCTGTAAATATCCCGCAGATGACAACTGCATGTAACTTCATAAATTTAAGGAATCAAATTTTTTGGTTAGCAAATGGTATGTGCTTTGTCTTGGTGATGGTACACCGAAGTCTGTGCAAACAGCTTGCAGTGGATCTGCACAAGATTATCACAGCGCAATTGGAGTGTGTGTGTGTGTATATATATATAAAATATAATAATTCTTGACATCTATCACATTGCACTTTAGGCACTTTCACATGAAGGGTCC
Organism: Lithobates clamitans; assembly: GCA_037952925.1. Classification (NCBI taxonomy): domain Eukaryota; kingdom Metazoa; phylum Chordata; class Amphibia; order Anura; family Ranidae; genus Lithobates; species Lithobates clamitans. The sequence goes on from JBBGZY010000044.1 coordinate 8,279,223, forward strand.
AATCGGGTCCACCTGTCAGTTTTTCAGGCAGACCTGATCGGACCCTCCATTCTCCTCTATGGAGCAGTGGAGGTAAATGGACTTGTGTCTGTTTACACCCGCCTACCTTCAATTTGACCCAACAAAAACAAACTGAAGGGGGATCCATTACCCTCTTTCTGGGTGGATCAGGACAGATGCCAGTCGGGTATAAACAGACAGGCGGTCCGTTTACACCTGACTGCCCATAGAGCAGTGTGGGCTATGTCTGTGTCCACTTGGCATAAGCGGAGCAAACGCAAACCTGTTAACCTCTTGCTGTGCTCAGTGGGCGGTCAGTAGCCCTGCTGAGAAAGGCCGAGTCTGTCCCATGTGAAAGGGGTCGGCAGCAATACACACGCCCGTGCTAAAAAACAACGGGACGTAGCGCGCGGTGACGTCAGTACATCGCTTTTTTGTAATTTTCACCTTACTGGCGTCTGTGTTTTTAATATTTAATAAAACCAAGCGGGTTTTATCTATGGCCACCTTTATCATTTCTCTCTGAGCCACGTTCGTACCATCACTTATTGAGCTGTGTACAAGCCTGGAGTGGAGGATCCAGCTACGGTCCGGATTAGATGCCCCTCTGATGCGGTGACTGGACTGATGTCAGAACATTACTGAGGAAAAGGTCCTTGGCTGGATGTTAGCCACAGGCATTTCTTGTCTGTGCAGCGCACATTTCTTACGGTGGTGGATTCACAGTGTCTGTCAAGCAAAAGTCACACCAATTTCTTTGAACTGTTCACACATTGGTTTACTTACCTGTTGATAAGGATTTTTTGATTGAAAGTTTGATTTACTCTCATTGGAACTTTTTACAGTCATTGAATTATTCACAGAGTTACCTATTTATATTTTTTAACTGGGACTGTTTCTTTCGAGTTTTCACTAACTGATAATTCATTATCACTTTTATAAGGTCAAGGGTTTAGAGCGCAACCATATTTTGTTCCTAGATGCACTCACACACCTATATTATTATATACCCTTTTTGGCCTAATATGCTATGTTCTCACATAGACACAATTTTTGTGCCAGATTCGTCTCCAACATTTTGATCGATCCTCGTGGGCCTTGATGTCCTATGCCGACAGGGATGGTTCATGCTTCACTTACGCCACACAACATACTTTAACCAATTTGGCACAAGCAACCATGTATCATCGGAAACTGGAGATAACCAGGTGCAAATTACGCCACCCCTGACCTGTATTACCACCTCCGCGCTATGTTAATAAATGTCAAAACCCTACCAAAGCTGCCACTTAACAATAAAATATATATAAACCAAATTCACCAAAAGAAAATTATAGATGAAATAGTGTCGCTAATCCCCAGGTGGGGAGATGCCAGGCACTCTTATCCAGCCAGTGAGCTGAATAAAGACGTGACTAGAGAAAAAGTGAAAAAACATATATTGCTAAATATCCCAAAAAGTAAAAATTAATATTAAATAAAATAAAAAATTCAATATGAGCTAATATAAATTATAACACTCAGTGAAAGTGATATACAAATATATAAATCCAAGAAAAAATATATAATGAAAATTGAGCACAGTAAATATCTATAAAGTCCAGAAACCAATCAATCCTGAAAAATAATCGTGAAAATATTTGAAGAAAGTCCAAAAAAAATAGTGAGGGTGACTCCAAAACTGCTCAGCTGTGTTTTCAAACATCCACCACACCTCTGTGACCTGAATCCACTCCCTGCTGAAATTCAAACTCACCAGCTGTTAAGGCCTCTCACTCTCCTGTTTGGCCTGACAGAGCCTCTAACCCACTTACATGGGGGTTAACATGCGAGCATACACCTCCACTGCTCCATAGGAACACCACTTTTCTCAGGTTGGTAGTATGACATAAAAATAAAAGAAGCTCCAATAGTGTAATCTCGTTTAAAAGATTTAATCACATATAAAACAACTTGTATTGAACTCACATTTAAAATAAAATAACAGGCAAGTCACTTCACGGCAAATGGAGAACTCCCACAGCACAGCAAGCAATAGCAACCGAAATAACAACAGGCAGGCCACGGCGGACCAGGGAGGTGTGTGTGCTCACGTTCGTCTCACCCGTCCGCAGCACTCGTCCCTTCACTGGAGCTCCGCTCTGTCCCCCAACACTTCCTCCTCTAGCACTCGTGTGAGATCGCCGTGTAGCTACGCCCCGACATGTTTCATCATAAAGATTTAATCATGGGGTACATAATCATGTATCATCGGTGCTGTGAGGTCATATACTCAGCCCCCCAGCCAATATCTAGAGCATTTCACTGTGCGATGGAGCAGTTCAGAGATGGAAGCCCTTCCTTTGTGTGAATCCTGGCGTGTACTTTAATTCACAAAAGATAGTTACACTGTGAGCATCACCTAATTTTATTACCTGCCATATGTATATGCCATGCTATTACCTACTGTGCTCTTACATTTGTATATTTGTTTATTTTCATATCTCTCTTTGATATTTTTGTCATTTCATTACCAGACAAAAAACAGCTTGTTTCAAATCATACCTATATTCTGAAACATGTTGGGACTCTGTACTCTGGACTATGTACACGCACATCACTTGGCCTCCCATTATGAGATCAACTGTGTGTTTCAGTATCTAGCTGTTATGTAACTATCCAGTCTGACTAAATTGTTTTTAGGTTAATATACCTTATGTACCCATTCTATTACTGCTTTCTACTCAATAAATTTTGTATATTTTTATACGTTTGATACTCCCTTTTCTGGTTACCTTTGCCCATAAAATCCCCAGGGCACCCCCTTTTGCAATTTTTTTATATACCCAACATCTACACACATCACCACCAGTTGCACATTCCACATTAGGGCCAAAATCTGTCTTTTACCCGCATCAATCAAAAGGTCCACAACTCACTACTTTCTAAAACATGGCCTTTTCTGACATGAAAAACTATGTTTACAACCAGCTTCTCGTTCTTCTGACCTAGGTCTACTCACCCCTTTAGAAAATAAAGCACTAAAATCCTTAGCCCAAAATGACGATCTAATCATAAAAACTGCCGACAAAGGTGGAGGGATTGTCATTCAGGATCGGGCCAATTATATAAAAGAGGCCCATCATTTACTTGCGTATAGATCCACATACCATAAACTAAGCAAAGACCCATTACCCGATAACAAACTTGTTATCAATCTTTTAACTGAATATTCCACACAAACCAAAATCATAGACAAATCTGAAGCTTCCTTCCTACTCAGGGATTTCTATCGTACACCATATTTTTATCATATCCCAAAAATCCATAAAAGCCTCATTGATCCCCCAGGCAGACCCATTATAGCCGCCATGGACAGCATAACCTCTGTTTTGTCCAAATATATTGACAATTATCTTCAACCCTTAGCCCAGGGTCTGCAGTCTTACATAAGAGATGGTACCCACCTATTAGAACAATTAAATCCTATAAATGGGATAAAGACTACAATTGGATGTCTCTAGATGTAAGCTCTCTATACACGTCCACCCCCCATGAATTTGGACTAGCAGCTCTGGACCATCTTTTATTTCATGACCAATATATGAGTAATAGACAAGCTGGGTTCGTCTTGGAATGCACCAAGTTTTGTCTCACACATAATTATTTTAATTTTGATGATCAATACCAGGGGTCCTCAAACTACGGCCCGCCAAGGTCTTTTACCTGGCCCTCCAGGCTTTTCAGGCACTGGAGCCCCCACAACGTTCCGCCCGGAGAGATGCTTTCCCTGCAGACCCGCTTCGTAGGGGGAAACAGTACCAATTTCGGGCACTGTCCAGAGTGGGGGCGGAGACACAGAGAGCCTGCTCCAGCGCGGGAAAGCTTCACAAGGATTCTCCTCGCGGCTGCCTGTTCTTAGCGGTAAGTCCCGCTGTGCTCCTCTCATTAATCCCGTGCACTGGACAGGCTGGCTGCATTACTGGGCACAGATCACACTGCATAACTGGCACAGATCACGCTGCATAACTGGGCACAGGTCAGGCTGCATAACTGGGCACAGGTCAGGCTGCATAACTGGGCACAGATCACGCTGCATAACTGGGCACAGGTCAGGCTGCATAACTGGGCACAGGTCAGGCTGCATAACTGGGCACAGGTCAGGCTGCATAACTGGGCACAGGCCAGGCTGCAAACTGGGCACAGATCACGCTGCATAACTGGGCAGGTCAGGCTGCATAACTGGGCACAGGTCAGGCTGCATAACTGGGCACAGGTCAGGCTGCATAACTGGGCACAGGTCAGGCTGCATAACTGGGCACAGGTCAGGCTGCATAACTGGGCACAGATCATGCTGCATAACTGGGCACAGGTCAGGCTGCATAACTGGGCACAGGTCAGGCTGCATAACTGGGCACAGGTCAGGCTGCATAACTGGGCACAGGTCAGGCTGCATAACTGGGCACAGATCACTCTGCATAACTGGGCACAGGTCAGGCTGCATAACTGGGCACAGATCACGCTGCATAACTGGGCACAGGTCAGGCTGCATAACTGGGCACAGATCACGCTGCATAACTGGGCACAGATCAGGCTGCATAACTGGGCACAGGTCAGGCTGCATAACTGGGCACAGGTCAGGCTGCATAACTGGGCACAGGTCAGGCTGCATAACTGGGCACAGGTCAGGCTGCATAACGGGGCAATGGAGAGGCTGGCTGCATTACTGGGCGCAGGTCAGGCTGCATTACTGGGGACAGGTCAGGCTGCATTGCTGGGAACTGATCAGGCTGCCTTGCTGGGCGCAGGTCAGGCTGCATTGCTGGGCGCTGGTGAGGCTGCATTGATTCGGCCCCCCAACAATCTGAGGGACAGTGGACTGGCCCCCTGTTTAAAAAGTTTGAGGACCCCTGATCAATACTATGTGCAAGTCAAAGGCACTGTTATGGGAGCTAATTTCGCTCCCTCATACGCTAATCTATCCATGGGCCTCTTGGAGCACCAATATATTTGGCAAAATAACCCCTACTCTAAACACCATATTTAATACGGTAGGTACATAGATGACATTATTATCATTTGGAATGGCTCCATCAATGACATCCAGCAATTTGTCCATCATTGCAATACAAACCCACATGGCCTAAGTTTTACATACGTTACAGACCCAGACAAATTAGCCTTTCTTGATCTGGAGCTGTATCATACTAATGACAAAATACATACTAAAAACTACTGTAAACCGACAGCTGGCAACTCACTATTACACTACAAGAGCTGCCACTACCACAAAGGGAAAAAAAACATCCCCAAAGGACAATTCTGACGATTTAGGCGAAACTGTACAAAAATAACAGACTATACAGAACAAAGTGATCTACTCACCAATAAACTCAAGGACATAGGCTTTCCGGAATCATTGATCCAACAGGCTTACACTTATTACTCACAAGATGTACCCACAAAAACAGATAAAGGAGCTTTTGACCAATCGGTTCGCTTTCCCACTAGATTCAACTTTGATCACCAAAAAATTGAATCAATTCTTAAAAAACATTGGCCGATACTACTTAAAGACACACATCTCAAAACTATCCTCCCTAATTCACCCAGAGTCGCATACAGAAAAGCACCAAAAAATAAAATTGCACCCAGCAAGCTTAAATATCGCACCATCATTTCCATGCCCCACATATTCCTCATACTGCTACAGGGTATGTTTCAATGTAAAAAAACATTATGTATGACTTGCAGTTTTGTACAACATGGCAAGAAACAATTTACTACCAAAGGCAAAACCTACAACATCAGTGAATTTTACAACTGTTCATCTGATTATGTGGTGTATTAGCTCAGCTGCCCTTGCCACCCGCCCCCTTCGGCAGAGATTTGGTGAGCACTGGAGAAAGGTTGAGGAAGGCAAAGGCAAACATAGAGTTCCTCGCCATTTCTCTAAACACCAGGCCTATAGGCCTATAGGTGTGGATTGTGGAAGAGATGCCTAAGAATCTCTCAGAAGCTGAGCGATTCTGTAGGCTCTGCGAACGTGAAACATATTGGATCTACTCTCTTGACACTTTTTCGCCCGGGGACTTAATGAGGAACTAGAGGTGTCCACTATATTATAACAGTTTTCTATAATAAATCTTTTTGTTCCTTTTTTCCTTAGGTACCGCTCTCTCACCATGATGGGTTTTTTTATATAAATAATTTTCTATTTTGGGGTGGTGGGCGGCTCATCCCAGTAGTAAGTAAACTTATTGCTACTAATAATGTCTAATGGTTAAAGTGAACCTTAGTCCTCCTCATCCAATGTCTAAAAAAGTGTGCAACATAGCTCACATCAATTAAAACTAATTTTATCTGCATTATATTATTACTTTTTCCCCCTATCCCCTTCATTTCCCAGCAGCACATCTAAGGCGTAATTACCCCCTACATATTTATTATAATACAATTCATCATCAGATAATTCATTATTATTTTTATGTCATCTATATATTATGATCAGTATATGCAATATATTCCATCCTCCTAGAAATCTAAAATATAAATTTTTGATTCTTAAATGTCTTTAGGTACTATTTTTTTTTTTATGTGATATATGTACAGAGTGCAAATATATTCATTATACAATTCATATACATATATATATATATATATATATATATATATACGGTATTTTTTAAAATAACCTAATCCATCTTGCCACATCACCTCCCTTCCCGACTAATTATAATGTGTATACATATTTTTATTATTATTATTGAATTTATTAATGTATTTAATCTAATTTTTTTATGCAATAGTGTTTTCTGAATGAATTTATGTTTATAATGTTTTTTTATTGCCTATTCTATCTATCCAATTATCCTATGAACTGAATCTTATATCTGAGCTTATGTCATCTGATGTATATTTTGATTAATTTTTTAAACCATTGAACAATTTTCACATATCTAGAATAGTTTAGTTCTGGGTCTTTTGTTTTGGAAAGCACTTCACATTCTTTCCACTAGATGGCAGCGTACTGAGGCACATATAAGGCTGTTAGCAACATATAAGGCTGTTAGCAGCCCAGGTCCCATTAACTTGAGAAAGGAGCGTGCCCTGAGCTCAATCTGCCAGTGCACATGCTCTGAAACGTCATCACGACCCACCAGTGACGTTATGGCGCTCAACGCCACATTCCAGCCCTCACCATCAGCCTGATCCAAGTCTCGGTTTCACTGTCTTGGCCGCAGAGATCCTGCTGGCTAGGATTCCTTCCCCTCCAGGCAAAGTCAGCTGTGTGAATGCCACTGTGCAGGGACTGACGCCATGTCAGTGTGGTTGGAACATGTACCTTACCTTCCAAACTTTTATGTAAGTGGATAATGCACCTGTTTTGTATTAAAATGTTACAGTTCTAACCTAGAGGTGCCTGTGTTTTCTCTTCTCTTTGCAAATTTAGTTTAGCTCCTCTGGAATCAGGGGAGCAGGTGTTGATTGTTTCAGTCTGCTCAATGTTTCACAGGCTGCTGGTCTGATTGCTTCCGTCTGCATTCTTGGGAATTCTAGAATCACAGTGGGAGGAAGAATATAAAGGCAGCCTGAATATATATAGGGACCCAGCCAATCTCCGGGGAGGCGTGCTCAGTAGGTGGCTGAAGAGCCTATTAATAGTCTGTAGCCTGGAGCAGAGTGTGTGGATCCTGGGTCCAATCCTGCCAGAGGAGGCCCCTGTTTGAGGGGCTCTGCCCCTCAGGGCAGTCTGCTGGAGATGCTTCCCGTAGGCCAAAGAGGTCCAAGCGGTAGTCTAAGCTGGGGGGGCCTATTTTCCAAAGTCTGGGATTTTTCTTAAGCTCTGGAGAAGCTCACCGGAGGATACTCAGTGGAGGTTGGGGGAAGCGTATCCAGCTGTCCTGTGGTATCATAAGTCTGCGTCTCCCTCACTGGAGAGAGCCCAGTGGATATCAGAAGGAGGCATCTGATGATCTTGTGGCATTGTGAGCACCCACCTATGGGCTAAGCCCTAGTGACTGTGTGCAGTTCTCAGTTTTTCAAAAGCAAGTCCTAGGCACTTTCCCAGTCATTACTGAATGCTGTGAAAGCTCTCTGTCAGAATAGGAGAGGTGTCCTCGGTCAAGCCAGCCCTTTTGCACGTATCCTATGTTTCCCCCTCACCCATCCAAGTTCAACCCAGCAATAAAATTACAAAAGACACCCCTAGACTGTTTTTGGAGTTTGGGGGAACAAGGACAATAAAAAACAGTGGCTCCTTCTGGGGTTCGCTAAAGATCTACATGGATGTAAATGTGAGATGTTGTTTTCTCCTGTGTGAGGTGAGGCTGCTATTCTTTGAAAATGGATGCGTTACCCCACGTGGATTAAAAAAAGAAATGTATTTTTCATTCGTGTGAGGTAAGGCTGCAATTCTTTGAGAATGGACTCTGATGTGAAGTGAGCTGCTGGTGGGGACTGTGATGTGAAGTGGGCTGTTGGTGGGGACTGTGATGTGAAGGGAGCTGCAGGTGGGGACTCTGATGTGAAGGGAGCTGCTGGTGGGGACTCTGATGTGAAGGGAGCTGCTGGTGGGGACTCTGATGTGAAGGGAGCTGCTGGTGGGGACTCTGATGTGAAGGGAGCTGCTGGTGGGGACTCTGATGTGAAGGGAGCTGCTGGTGGGGACTCTGATGTAAAGTGAGCTGCTGGTGGGGACTCTAATGTGAAGGGAGCTGCTGGTGGGGACTCTGATGTGAAGGGAGCTGCTGGTGGGGACTGCTATGTGAAGTGGGCTGCTGGTGGGGACTCTGATGTGAAGGGAGCTGCTGGTGGGGACTCTGATGTAAAGTGAGCTGCTGGTGGGGACTCTAATGTGAAGGGAGCTGCTGGTGGGGACTCTGATGTGAAGGGAGCTGCTGGTGGGGACTGCTATGTGAAGTGGGCTGCTGGTGGGGACTCTGATGTAAAGTGAGCTGCTGGTGGGGACTCTGATGTGAAGTGAGCTGCTGGTGGGGACTCTGATGTGAAGTGAGCTGCTGGTGGGGACTGTGATGGGAAGTGAGCTGCTGGTGGGGACTGTGATGTGAAGTGGGCTGCTGGTGGGGACTGTGATGTGAAGTGGGCTGCTGGTGGGGACTGTGATGTGAAGTGAGCTGCTGGTGGGGACTGTGATGTGAAGTGAGCTGCTGGTGGGGACTGTGATGTGAAGTGAGCTGCTGGTGGGGACTGTGATGTGAAGTGAGCTGCTGGTGGGGACTCTGATGTGAAGTGAGCTGCTGGTGGGGACTCTGATGTGAAGTGAGCTGCTGGTGGGGACTCTGATGTGAAGTGAGCTGCTGGTGGGGATTCTGATGTGAAGGGAGCTGCTGGTGGGGACTGCTATGTGAAGTGGGCTGCTGGTGGGGACTCTCTGTGAAGGGAGCTGCTGTTTGGGACACTCTGATGTAAGGGGGACTCTGTAGGGGACACTCTGATGTAAGGGGGACTCTGTTGGGGACACTGATGTAAGGGGGACGCTGTTGGGGACACTCTGATGTAAGGGGGACTCTGTTGAGGACACTGATGTAAGGGGGACGCTGTTGGGGACACTCTGATGTAAAGGGGATGCTGTTGGGGACACTCTGATGTAAGGGGGACGCTGTTGGGGACACTCTGATGTAAGGGGGACTCTGTTGGGGACACTGATGTAAGGGGGGCTCTGTTGGGGACACTGATGTAAGGGGGACGCTGTTGGGGACACTGATGTAAGGGGGACGCTGTTGGGGACACTCTGATGTAAGGGGGACGCTGTTGGGGACACTCTGATGTAAGGGGGACGCTGTTGGGGACACTCTGATGTAAGGGGGACTCTGTTGGGGACACTGATGTAAGGGGGACTTTGTTGGGAACACTGATGTAAGGGGGACACTGATGTAAGGGGGACGTTGTTGGGGACACTCTGATGTAAGGGGGACGCTGTTGAGGACACTCTGATGTAAGGGGGACGCTGTTGGGGACACTCTGATGTAAGGGGGGCGCTGTTGAGGACACTCTGATGTAAGGGGGATGCTGTTGGGGACACTCAAAATTAAAGTGGGCCAGTCATGAGGAAGTCCAGGGCCAAATTTTTGTCCCAGTCCAGCCCTGGAAGGAGAGGAAGAGTGCTCTTGGGAAAAAATCAAGTGGGAACTGGGAAGGATCAAAAGAACTAGTGAGGAAGGGAAGGGTCTGGTAAAAATGAGGGGGGAGGCAGAAGAGCTGCGGTTTTGGGGTGAGAAGAAATGCAACCTGGCATGACAAAGGTAACTGGATAGAGGGGTGGACCTGGAGGAGCTGCAGATATACAGAAACTAGAGCAGGTGGAAATTGTGGTGTTGGAGGACCACTTCTTTTAGCTGACCTGCAGGTCAGGAAAAATGTATAAATGCCATCCATGTCCTGCTTTTACCACTGCATACTGAGGTCTTCCAGCAGCAGCCACGGGTTATGGTAGAAGATAGCATTCGCATCTCAAACATCCAAGAATGAATTCCTATCACTCCTTTCTTAACACATGTGACCCAGTAGCTGAAGGATCCTTTCCTCTGCTTGGGGGGCCATCTTTCTGTACCTCTGCCGTCGCCCACATCCAAGTCCATGCCCATGCTCAAATGTGCCAGCACATGAGGTAACTTCCTGTACAAACAGGAACTCCTAGATTGTAAGTTTACTAATCAAAATAACTTCTTTGGAACACTAGAACCTATCTACGCCTAAACCTGCAAACGCACCTAAATTAACTACACGCATTTAGGCGTATTCATGCATTTTTTTTCAGCTGGGTTTTTTTCTGCCTGTAAATGCTCCTCTTCCAAAATGCCTGGAAATGCCTATGTGTGCATTGACACATAGAGGTCGATCAGAGGCGGCTCTCTAATTAGGCAAATAAGGCGGCCGCCTAAGGCCTCGCAATCCCAGGGGCCTCGCGGCCGCCTAATATGCCTCACGCGTGTGTGGGAGATGCAGGGAATATACAAGAAAATACAAGAAAATATTTGGGGGGCACACCATACAATGCATTTAAATTCAAGATGGTGCTGCTATAAGCTTCAAACAGTACAAAATATTTTACAGCGCACACATACAAGAATCACATTTCCTGCAGGGCTAGTTGTCGCAGTAAGTGGGCTTAGTACTATATGACCATATAGTGTGACCAAACCCCCGTATTTTTTGAATATGTTTAGGTGTTTTTAACTAGCCCTGCAGGAAATGTCATTCTTGTATGTGTGCGCTGTTAAAGATTTTGTACTGGAAATGCAGGGAATGTCCCCCCGTCGGTGTCTCCGTCTTGCGTCTGGGGCCGCAACTCGTTTTCCCCACCCAGGGACAGACTGTCACTCACCACTGCCCGAGGTCGGAGGGTCAGTGGGTGGAACCATGTACTCCTCTCCCCCAGCTCCTCCCTCCTGCCGTGCACCGCGGATCTCTGACTCCGGCTATGTGCAGAGCTTGGATAATGCCTGCATTAGCTGAGCAGCTCCCCCGACTCCCCGATCTCCTCTGCAGGGTGGACGATCTGAAATGGAGGAGGACCTGTCAGAGCTGAAGCCCGGCGATCATCCAGGAGCCAGTCTGCAACTAACAGCCTCAAAGGTACAGTCCTTCCCGTGCCCGACACTGACACATTCCGACCCGTGACATCACCTCCTGACTGATGGCTTCCCAAGAATTACCGCTGCCTTCCGCCCTGCCCCTTGTGACCTCACACACACTGCCCTGAGTGATGATATGCATGCAATCCGGCATATGATGCCACCTACTGACCCCATGCTATCATCATTATCCTCCTCATCCCCCTGTTCCTGGCATCCTACCTCCTGTAATACTTCCCACTGTCAGCTTCCTACCAACTTGACCCCTGTCATCATCTCCATCCTCATCCTAGTCCCCCTGTTCCTGGCATCCCACCACCCTACCATCATCTCTGCTGTACCCCACTGCCAGCTGACTACCACCTCACCCCTTCTCATCATCATCCCCTGTCATTATCATCACCATGTACCCCACCTCTAGCATCCACCACTCTACCCCTGTTGTAGCCCACTGTCAGCTGCTTACCACTCCACGTCATCATCATCCCCCCCTGTACCCCACTGTCAGCTACCTACCACCCAACGTCATTATCATCCCCCCTGTACCCCACTGTCAGCTGCCTACCACCCCACATCATCATCATCTCCCCTGTACCCCACTGTTGGCTGCCTACCACCCCATGTCATCATCATCACCCCCCCTCCCCTGTACCCCACTGCCGACATCCCACTTGTCAACATCCCCATCATCTCTCTGTATCCCACCTCTGCCAGCCTACCACCCCACCCCCTGTCATCATTCTCATCTTAATCCCTCCTGGTACTCCACTGCCAGCTTCCTACCACCCCACCCTCTGCCGTCAATCTCATCTTAATCCCTCCTGGTACTTCACTGCCAGCTTCCTACCACCCCACCCCCTGCCGTCATCATCCCCCCTGTACCCCAACCCTGACATCCTACCACCCTGCCTCCTGTCATCTCTATGTAACCCACCTCTAGCATCCACCACCCTACCCCTATTATCATCCTTATCTTTATCCCCCACGTACCCCACCTCTGGCATCCACCACCCTACCTCCGTTATCATCATCATTCTCTTCATCCCCTGTACCCCACTGTCAGCTGCCTACCACCCCACCTCATCATCATCCCCCCCCTGTACCCCACTGCTGACATCCTACCAGCGCGCCTATTGTCATCAACATCCCCATCATCCCTGTACCCCAACTCTGGAATACTACCACCCTACCTCCTGTCATTATCATCCTCATCCCTCCGGTACCCCACCTCTGGCATCCTATCACCCTACCCCCTATCATTATAGGGGAGATATGATCTCAGCCTCTCCCCAATACTGCCACCATCACCCCAAACTGCATCCTGTCATCCAACCAACTGTACCCCAACAGTTGCATCAAACACCATAATAAGTAGTAACCCATAGCAACCAATCAGTGAGCAGTAATAATGTGCAGTAACCTATAGCAACCCTTCAGTGAGAGGTAATAATGTGCAGTAACCTCTAGCAACCAATGAGTAAGCGGTAATGACATGCAGTAACCTCTAGCAACCAATGAGTAAGCTGTAATGATGTGCAGTTACCTCTAGCAACCCATCAGTGAGCGGTAGTAAAGGTGCAGTAACCTCTAGCAATCCATCAGTGAGCTGTAATAATGTGCAGTAGCTTCTAGCAACCAATCAGTAAGCAGTAATGATGTGTAGTGACCTCTAGAAACCAATCAGTGAGCCTGGAGCAATCAGTGAGTGTGAACTAGATCGTTATGTTTATATTATTAAAGTTTTTTAAGATAAGTTTATGTTCATTTGTTTTTTGGGATGTTGGGATGGGAAGCGAAATTGCTAGGGGTGGGGGCCAGGAAAATGTTTGAATTATTTTTCCCATAATGGGCGTGAGTAGGGCCTCATGTCTAAGATTTGCCTAAGGCCTCACAAAGCCTAGAGCCGCCTCTGAGGTCGATTTACTAAAGGCAAATAGACTGTGAACTCAAGTGCAAGTGCAGTTGCTCCAGAGCTTAGTAAATGAGGTAAATCTTCACTTTGCAAAGAATGCCCAATCACATGCAAGGAGAATAAAAAAAACTGTATTTTTGCTTGCTCATTATTGAATGATTGCATTCAGCAAAGTTTCTGCTCATTTACTAAGCTCTGGAGCAACTGCACTTGCAGAGTGTAACTAAACTTTGCAAAGTGCACCGTCTATTTGGTTTTAGTAAATCAACCCCACAGGTGCTTTTACAGGCTGAAATAAAAAAGCTGAATGCCTGTAAAAGTGTTTTTTTTTAAAGTCCCGTGTGCATAAGACCTAAAAGTTTTGGCTTTACATTCACTTTAAATACTAAATGGGTACTAGGATAATGCTAATAGTTGAACAATTAGAACAAAATCACTGTAAATTAACTCAATCCTTCAACTTTCTAGAGGACAATTTAAAAGCCTGGCCAATCATGGCAACCATCAATATGCATATGAATGAAGACATTTATCTAAAGAAGGAATGCTGTACTGCATTTACTGCTTTGAAGTTGAATTTAATAATTACTGAGCAGTACTGGATTTGTACCAAAACAAGTTTTAAGGATTAAGGTAATTAAAGCTTACTGAGTATATTTTTTTAATGTATTTACAAAGATCTTGCATATTTTAATATAGTATTTACTGGATTGCTGTAGGGTTTCAGTGGATAAGGAAAATGTAATTTCAGTAGTGTTTTTTGCAGAATATTCATTCTTCCATTATTCTTGTCTACTTCTCATTACCGATTGTGAATACTGCTCTCACACACTGTTCATGAGCTAAAATAATGCAAGCAAGTACACTGAACCAGTGCTTTGCCAGCATTCAGAAACAACTGAATTATAGCTAAAACCCAAACATTTTCCGGTCAGGGTACGATTTGCTTTAGAGTGACCAAGTGACCTATTTAGTCAGTGACAATTTCATTTTTGAAGCTGATTGAATTGATTGGTGGAGGTAATTAGCAGAATTCTGTTAACCAACCTCTAACCTGTCCACAATAAATCATTTTAGAACATGTGCAAACCAGTATAAGGATGATCTGATTTACTTTACTGAATGATGGAACTACCACTAATATAGTGAATGTCCTCCCTGCTATGGTGCCCTAGGCATGAGTAATTCCCCATTAACATCTATTCAGTGGAGGCCTATAGTACCAAATATGCTAAAAGCAATGCCTGTTTTTAATTTAGCCAAATTTATATGAAAACTATAATGGATTTTTGCCAGTTGTATTTTATTGTTTATAAGTTTATGAACCAAACTTGTATATATAAATAGTGCACAGAATTCTGCATAGTTGAGGTTATATCACAGAAAGTTAATTGTTAATAGGTAATTATTTTAACAGCGCTTCATTGTTAGTACAACATCCTGCATTTTAATTAGACTAGAGCTTTTGAAAACTCTGTGATCAGCAGCTTAAATCCACAATAATCCTGGACTAATAGTAATTAGCTGCCTGATGTAACCCCCTAAATGAAATTAAGAAGGTTATACAAGATATATTTCCTACTGTATTTCGTTTTTTTTTTTTTTAATAATAAGCAGTAAAAGTGCAGTGTGTGAAAGTAACAGACCAGGAATTGTATTTATTTTTTAACAAACAGCTCCAGCCAAAATGGTTGACTTTTGGATAGGGTGGGGTGGTGAAAGAACCTCTGTCTGTTTTTTATATGAACCCTATTAGGAAGATCTTCATTCACTTTCTGTTGGCATAGCGAAGGGTTGGAAATCTCTCAACTGGGGACACACAATGCAACAAAAAAACTTTTTTTCAGTAAAATGTGGAAGACTTAGAACCTCTTGTCAGGTTATTAATTATGTCTATATCTTCCTATGTCAGTGGCAACCACAGCCCGCATATCCTCTCTTGTTGTCACAAGTACAGGAAGTGAGGTCAGGATTACTCACAAAAATAAACACTTGGCAGAATTACAGAATTTACTCTTCCCAAATCTTCCCAAAACTAAAAAGTAAATGTTTAGACTTTAAAGAGTATAATGGAATTTATCAGCCTTTCTATTAAAAATCATAAATTAACAGGTGATTCAAATAAAGAGCCACACAACCTAAGTATCAAACAATAAAGAAACTGATGAATTCTCAAAAAGGAGCTATGCCTCCCTACTCATTTACTCTAGCCTAAGAGGATATTCTGCTTAAGGATTTTTTTTTTAAACAGATAAATCATATATAACCCTTACCTTTACACAAACAGAAAAAAACATTAGTGAAAATTTATATTTTCACATTTTGCCTAATTTTTCGTTACTCTTTACATTTAAAAAAACGTTTACATTCCTTTGTCAGGGACTATATTGTATATGTACTTAAAACGTTTGTTACCCTAAGAGCCCTTTCACACTGGGGCAGGGGCAGCGTCGGCGGTAAAACGCCCCTATTATTAGCGGCGTTTTACCGTTGGTATGCGGCCGAGAAGGGGTTAAATACCACCGCAAAGCGCCTCTGCAGAGGCGCTTTGCTGGCGGTATAGCCGCGCTGTCCCATTGATTTCAATGGGCAGGAGCGGTATACACGGTATACACACCGCTCCTTCACCGCTCCGAAGATGCTACTGGCAGGACTTTTTTTACCGTCCTGCCAGCGCATCGCTCCAGTGTGAAAGCCCTCGGGGCTTTCACACTGGATACACAGCAGCGGCACTTTCGGGTCGGTTTGCAGGCACTATTGCGCTAATAATAGCGCCTGCAAACCGCCCCAGTGTGAAAGGGCTCTAAAAAAAAAATAAAAAAAAGGATCCTGTTCCTTTAGGCCTGGTTAACACCTAAGCAGGTTGCAGTTTGCATATTCCAGTTGCATTTTGCATTTTTCATTGCATGTTTTTGATCCATTGAAGTCTATGGAACCAAAAACCAGAAAAAAGTCCCTGGCCCTTTCCATAAAATGCACAGATGTAAACATGACCCATAGGAAACCATGTTAAATGGACTGTAGTGTGTTTCTAAAAAACTGAAAACGCACTAAAATATGCATAGGCGTGAACCAGGCCTAAGACCCTATTCACACCTATGCATTTTTAGTGCTTTTTGCATTTTGCAGATTTTCACTACAGAACGTCTTCCATAGGAAACCATGTTGAATTGACTGTAATGCAAATTTGCAAGATGCACTAAAAATGCATAGTTGTGAATCAGGCCTTAAAGTATGTTATACAGCACAGTGCTTGTGCTGTGTTATTTGGCTCCTTCTATCACCCGAAATACCTGCCTGATCCTGCCTGGTTGTGCCCTCCCCCTGTAAGCTGGTCATGTGAGCACCGAGCGGCGCTAGGAAATAAGGTATACAGAAGCATTTTTTAATAAGGCACAGCATTATGGAAGACAGGGGATTGCATGAAAATGACAAAGTGGGGTTACAACCACTTTAAGATGTCAATTTAGCAGTTTGTCTGGAGTTCTGATAGCTAGCTAAGGGTGAACTGATAAAAGCAGAGTTGCCATTTCCTAGTCACAGTGGGCTGAAGAAAAAAAAAACGGAAGAGCTCAGGAGGCATTGCTGTACTAACAATCAGATGTTAGTACAGCAACCCCCCACTGAGCTATTGTGTTCAGACAGGGGGGCTGCATCCCGACAGAACACACCGGTCAGCGCTCTCAGCCATTGGCTGATCGGGTGCCGAATGGCAGACCTTTTTTAGTCATGCCCCTTCAACAGAAGCTGGCAAAATGGCTGGCTTCTGTTGGACCAGCTGCCGTACACCCGGCCGAATGTCAGTCGGTTTCTATTGAACCGGCCAATGCGGTTCGATATTCGGCCAGCGTGTACGGCCCTTTATTGCAAAAAACTCCCTCTGAACAAGACCAGTTCTTTTCTTTTCTACTGTACGTAGATAAAGGTGAGAATTTCTACACATGTTCTGCTGTCTGCATCGGGAAAGGATCATGTCACAGGAGGATAAGCAGCTATCTCCCATGTTCAGTCTTCTATCTATCTGCTGTAAAGAAGCATTTTCTTGGTGCTAGAACCTAAATGCAATAATGATGTAAAGTGATAATATTTGACAATGTCAAAAAGCTATGTTGATTTTTACATTCACAGCAGACAAGGTTTAAGCTTCAAAGATACAATATCTTTTCTTTAGTTATTTGAATGTAATCCCACTGGGGATTCAGCTCTATAATGATCACAGAGCTGTGCAGTTAAACTGTCTTTTAGTTAACTGTCTGCATGACAATGCTCTCCTCCCCGCCTGCTGGCCTTATAAATAATTAATTTTCTTTGCATTAAAGGTCATCAAAGATTGTAAAGATTCTTATTCATGTGCATTAACCAGCCTCCTCTTTCCTCTCTAGGATTTAATTGAACACAGCTAACCATCCATAAAACAATAAGCTGTCTTGAAGCAGAGTTTCAGACATTAAAGACTATTATTTCATGCAATACCAATTCTACAGCTCCAGAAACACTACCTTAAATCATAGATTATTCATTGGCTTTGCCAACTGCTACTGTATTTATTTAAATCGGCGCCTTTAGAAATTCCCCTGGTTAAAAAGAAAAAGGAGTAAACATTTTATGAAGCACAGCGATTTTATTCTTCTGAAATTCTTGTACATCACGTCTTCTTGACTTGTTGTCGCTAAAGGACTCAGAGTAAATACACCATAAGTAAAAATCAAACTGAGGATAACATCTGAGCAAAGGCATATGTGAAATGATAACATTCAATCATGAAATTTCTTACCCTTGGGAAACCCCACATCTATTTATATACGTCAGTCATGGAAAAATGATGTTTTCCCATGGTACAAGTATATGAGATATTAAATCAGAGGCCAAGTGTGGGATAGGTGCAATGCTTTTTGATTTACTGTACTGAACCAATGTACCTATATGCCTTCTTATTTATTAGGGACTGACATGGAATTTTATAGATAGGCAACTCCTATCTTCATATTGATTAGTGGTTCTAAATTAATAACTACTGCAGTAGGGAACAGACACAAAAGATACACTCCGCATCTTTCCAAATAACTGTTCTGCTTTATTATGACGCAATTGAAGGTTTTTATACACATGATTACGTAGGTATCACATTAACATTACAATTGTACGTTTATGGTAACAAGGGGCGTAACATAGGCAGACGCTTTCTGGTTTGCCACCCAGTGCGGACAAAATTGGTGTCACCCCCCCACCACCAACTATAGTCCCCCCTCAGTACAGACCCCCCTCTCTCAGTATAGACCCCCCCACTAAGTACTGATTCCCCTCCCTCAGTACAGACCCCCCTCACTAAGTACAGACCCCCCTCCCTCAGTTTAGACCACCCCCCCACTAAGTACAGATCCCCTCACTCAGTAAAGACCCCCCTCCCTCAGTACAGACCCCCCTCCCTCAGTATAGACCCCCTCACTAAGTACAGACCCCCTTTCCTCAGTATAGACCCCCACTAAGTATATACCCCCTTTCTGCAGTATAGACCCCCCACTAAGTACAGACCCCCTTTCCTCAGTATAGACCCCCACTAAGTACAGACCCCCTCCCTCAGTACAGAACACCTCCATCAGTATAGACCTCCACCCGTCCATCAGTATAGACCTCCCCCTCTGTACAGACCCCCCCTCAGTACAGACCCACCTCCCTCAGTGCAGACCCCCTCAGTGCAGACATCCCTCCATCAGTGCAGACCCCCCCATCACTATAGACGCCCTCTCACTAAAGACCCCCCATCAGTATAGACACCCCCTTCAGTATAGACCCCCTCAGTGCAGACCTCCATCAGTATAGACACCCCCCTTCAGTATAGACCCCCTCAGTGCAGACCTCCATCAGTATAGACACCCCCCTTCAGTATAGACCCCCCTCAGTGCAGACCCCCCAGTGCAGACCCCCTCCATCAGTGCAGACCCCCCATTAGTATAGACACCCACTCTCAGTATAGACCCCCCTCAATGCAGACCCCCTCCATCAGTGCAAACCCCCTCCATCAGTGTAGACCCCCCTCAGTATAGACCCCCCACCCCAGTGCAGACCCCCCTAGTGCAGACCCCCCTCCATCAGTGCAGACCCCCCATTAGTATAGACACCCCCCTCAGTAGTAGACCCCCCTCAGTGCAGACCCCCCAGTGTAGACCCCATCCATCAATGCAGACCCCCCTCAGTGCAGACCCCCCTTAGTATAGGCCCCCCTCATTGCAGACCCCCCTCCATCAGTATAAACACCTCCTATCAGTATAGGCACCGCCCCATCAGTATAGACACCCCCATCAGTATAGACCCCCCTCCCATAGCGTCCCCCTGCACATGTGCATCTACATATAGTAAACTGTACAGACCTTAGAACAGCGCGGATGGATATACACAGCAGACAGCGCTGTGTGTCACTCGGGCTACTCCTCCTCCTATGTGGATGTAAACACAGAGGAGGGGGAGGCGGCTTTGGTCCGCTCCGCTGAGGGACACAGCCACGAGATCGGAGCGGCAGATCAGTGTAGGGCAGTGGGCGGTGTAAGCGGTGCCGCTACCTACGAGTGTCACCCCTCTGGCGGGTGTCACCCGGGTGCGGCCTGCACCCCACGCCCTGCCCCTTAGCAACGCCACTGTGCATGTGGTTGCAGAGTGGTGGTGTGACATTTACATGGTTAAATCATGGTTAAATCTCCTCACTGCCTGGCTCTGAAAAGTAATCCAAAAACAGATCAATTTTCAAAGGGGTGGCAAGCACTGCCACATGTATAAACCTATGAAAAGCAGAAGTACCGCCTGAACACAGCAGAAGTTGGAAGTTTATAGGCTATAAATAGGTTTAAAGTTTATAGGTTATAAATAAAACCTCCTTCCAGTCAGTCATCAAAGTCTATTCTACCAACATAATAAAGGGGTTCAGATACTTACCCACTATTAAAACATACTTGGTATCATCTCACATGTCAATGATTTACAGCGGTTTTGCAGTCAAAACAAAAACTTTTCTGTAGTTTCAAATGGCTACGTTTTTTAGCTATTTAAATATAGCCTACTAACATTTCTTCCTTGGTTTTTAGATTTGGTAAGTTTTCATATACCATATGCAAATCTTCTCAACTCTCCAACCAGATGCTCAGTAAAATTTGTTGTCTTTGCTTCCCACTCCTAAAGTGAACTTGTGTTATGTCCACCTCTTGCTGCCTTTGCTCATTTTCTATTTCCTTGAACATTGCCCTGTTTGCCTGTCACAGCAAGGTAAAAAATCCTGTGTAAGCTTCATTTAGTGAGGGCCTTGGTTACACCTGCGGTTGGGGGTGGGTGGTAAAAACACGCTGCTGGGTCACATTTTTACAACCCCACAGCCATTCCCCCCTTAAGCTGCAAAAGCAGGAGATGGGGGTGGACAATTAACCCCCCCATCACCTTCAGCTGGCAGAACAACAACCCTGCAACCACGTGCAATGCACCTGATTGTAGCATGGTAGTGCAGGCTTTTAGGTGTTAGGTCACCTCCTCACAGTTTGTCAAATGCCACTTTGGATCAGTTTTCAGAGGGTGATGTCAGCGTAAATGAGCCCTTAAGTTGCAAAACCGACCTGCATTTCTTCATCTCTCTTTACACACCTAGCTTGTTCTGTGACCTGCTCTTTTATTATTGACTATGGCTTGCCTGCTGAGTTTGCTGTCTATCATCTGCTTGTCACTGACCTTAAAGTGGTTGTAAAGGCTCAAGGCTTTTTTACCTTCATGCATTCTATGCATGGAGGTAAAAAATCTTCTGTGTGCAGCAGCCCCCCCCCCCCCCCCCCCAGCACCACCTAATACTTACCCCCAGATAGCAAGGACAACTTGCCACAAATTTGTGTCAGTGTTGAATTGTAAATTCGATATTCCAGTCGCACACGTTCCTGGACAAATGGCAAAAGACATTCAGAGGTGGCTCTAGGCTTTGTGAGGCCTTAGGCAAAACTTAGGCACGAGGCCCCCTCACACCCATAATGGAAAAAATAATTCAAGCAATAAAAATTAGCTGTATAAGGAGGATACAGTACAGGTGGAGGGTACATGGGCAAAGTACATGGGGCAGGAGTGTACATTAAAGGAGGGAGCAGGAGAGCACAGCACAGGGGGAGGGTAAGTGGGCACATAGCATGGGGCATGAGGGTATATTAAAGGAGAGAGGAGGGCACAGCACAGGGGGAGGGTATGTGGGCACAGTACAGGGGGTAGGAGGGTACAGTACAGGGGGAGCAGGAGGGCACAGCACAGGGGGAGAGGGTAAGTGGGCACAGTACATGGGACAGGAGGGTACAGTACAGGGGGAGCAGGAGGGCACAGCACAGGGGGGAGGGTAAGTGGGCACAGAACAGGGGGCAAGAGGGTACGGTACAGGGGGAGCAGGAGGGCAAAGCACAGGGGGAGGGTAAGTGGGCACAGTACAGGGGGCAGGAGGGTAAGTAAAGGAGGGAGCAGGAGGGCACAGCATGGGGGGGTAAGAGGGCACAGTACAGGGGACAGGAGGGTACAGTAAAGGAGGGAGCAGGAGGGCACAGCACAGGGGAACGGTAAGTGGGCACAGCACAGGGAGGGAGCAGGAGGGTACAGTACAGAGGGGAGCAGGAGGGCACAGGGGGGAGGGTAACTGGGCACAGAACAGGGGGCAGGAGGGTACAGGGGGAGCAGAAGGACAAAGCACAGGGGGGAGGGTAAGTGGGCACAGTACAGGGGACAGGAGGGTACAGTAAAGCAGGGAGCAGGAGAGCACAGGGGGGTAAGTGGGCACAGTACAGGGTGCATGAGGGTAAGTAAAGGAGGGAGAAGGAGGGCACAGCATGGGGGGTAAGTGGGCACTGTACAGGGGACAGGAGGGTACAGTAAAGCAGGGAGCAGGAGAGCACAGGGGGGTAAGTGGGCACAGTACAGGGGGCATGAGGGTAAGTAAAGGAGGGAGAAGGAGGGCACAGCATGGGGGGGTAAGTGGGCACCGTACAGGGGACAGGAGGGTACAGTAAAGGAGGGAGCAGGAGGGCACAGTGCAGGGGGCAGGAGGGTACAGTACAGGGGAGAGCAGGAGGGCAAAGCACAGGTGGGTAAGTGGGCACAGTACAGGGGGCAGGAGGGTACAGTAAAGGAGGGAGCAGGAGGGCACAGCACAGGGGGAGGGTAAGTGGGCACGGGGCAGGAGGGTACAGTACAGGGGGGAGCAGGAGGGTAAAGCACAGGTGGGTAAGTGGGCACAGTACAGGGGGCAGAAGGGTATTGTACAGGGAGAGTAGAAGGGCACAGCACATGGAGAGGGTAAGTGGGCACAGTACAGGGGGCAAGAGGATACAGTAAAGCAGGGAGCAGGAGAGCATAAGGGGTAAGCGGGCATGGTATTGGGGCAGGAGGGTACAGTACAGGAGGAGGGTAAGTGGGCACAGTACTGGGGCAGGAGGGTATAGTATGGGGGGAGGGTAAGTGGGCACAGTACCGGGGCAGGAGGGTACAGGAGGTGGGTAAGTGGGCACAGTACTGGGGCAGGAAGGTACAGTATGGTGGAGGGTAAGTGGGCACAGTACTGGGGCAGGGGGGTACAGTACGGGGGAGGGTATGTGGGCACAGGGCAAGAGAGTAAAGTAAAGGAGGGAGCAGGAGGGCACAGCACAGGGGGGGGATAAGTGGGCACAGTACAGGGGAAGCAGAAGGAAAGAAGGATGCCTCTTACATTAGAGTACCCCCCAGAGACCCCCATTAGCTCACAGTCCCCTAATATCAGTGCCCCCCTTCCTTAGAGAACTCAAGAGATCAGAGACCCCCCTTATAGCAGCGCCCCCTGCCCTCTTTAGGATCTCCATTTATGTTACCTTATCGGCGGGAATCGGGTACTGCTGCAAGCAAGGTGTGAGAGCCAAAGTTGGGGGGCGGAGTTCAGAGGCGGAGCGTTCTCGAGATTATTCCTCAGTGTGTGTATACAGCGGCAATCCAGATGAAAAAGGGGTCATTGAGGCGCGCGGGGAGAAAGGCGCTGGGCGGAGGGACCGGAGATCCATGACCACAGACTGGCACAGCTGAGAGGAATCCTTGTTGAGTGGAGCGCAGTGCCGGAAGTTCGGGACTTGGTCCGGCACTGGCTTCATCCCCAGCACAGTTTCTCATGGGGGCCCCCCACTGGTCCCGATGGGTGAGCAGGGCAGACATGAGGAGGAACAGCAGTAGAAGCAGCTCTCTCTCCTCTCCTGCTTGTGAGGGGAGGGAGAGGAAGGGGCAAGTGTCAGCGCTGGCTCTGACTGAGATCCCGGAGCTGTACGTGAGCTCCGATCATCTGGGAAGCAACCCGCTACCTCTCCATGTAGTGGTGAGTGGACTCACCACTGTGCTGATGGCGGGGGCAGGGGGGGATCCTGGTTGCCAGTAGAGGCAGCTCTTTAATTTGGCAAATTAGGCAGCCGTGAGGCCCCTGTGAGCGCGAGGCCTTAGGCGACCGCCTAATTTGCCTAATTAGAGAGCCGCCTCTGAAGACATTAATGGGTGCTGTAACGATTACCAGTTGGTTTCTGGAAGCATCAGACAAAAGTACATCTTCGCCAGCACACTATGGATCAGCAAACAGAATTGTCCAAAAAAAGGTTTTTTAATAGAAAACGGTCACATCACAAGGGAGGTGCAACGTATCGGGGCCGCGCAGGACCCCTTAGTCAGGCAAGTGATCACGTTGCACCTCCCTTGTGATGTGACCGTTTTCTACTAAAAATCTTTTTTGGACAATTCTGTTTGCTGATCCATGGTGTGCTGGCGAAGATGTACTAGTGTTGAATTGTAAGTCTGTTAACTTACTACACATTTTCACTGGAAAGTTGTACATTTGAAGAGACTTGAAGCACAAGTTCTAATTGACACTTTTTTAAATTGTAGCAAATGTGCGTGGCAATTCTCTGGCAAGAGCAAAGTTGTAGTGGTGAGTCTACAACGAGAGCTCTGCAAGTCTACAGCATGAAAATTCAGCCGCAGTGACCCCTGTGGTTGGATGACTATTGCACAACATAACTGAACCAGAGCTTGCAGAAGACTTGCAGAATGTTTGAAAAGAAAGTTGATCTGGGTGCTCACAAGAAGGCACGATGGCACATATTTGGTGGAAGTGCCCTAAGGTATGCAGACTGTGGGTCAGAGTTTATGCACTTCTCCGAAACCTCCTCAACACTACTATAAAGACGGATCCCTTTGAGGCTCTTTTGGGGAAACCAATCACTGAGCTGTAGCGACCAGAGCGTCAGTTGGCAACTCATATATTTAGTGCAACTAAATTAACTATTGCAAAAGCATGGAAAACCCTGGCCCTTAGTTTTGAAGCGGTTAAAAACCGCATTAACAATATCATGGTTAATGAAAAACTGACAGCAGTATTATCAGACACACATGACAAATTTCTTCGGACACGGCAACCATGGATAAGCTATGCCCACCCCTCCAGATTCGATTCGGCACTACTCTCCCTGTAGTGAATTCTCAGGCTCCCCACCCTGCGGACTTCTTTCTCCCCCCCCCTCCATCTTCCCCCTGTCTTTCCTCACTTTCCTCACTGTCTCTCCCCTCTCTTTCGTTTTCTAAATAACTAGGTCAGCTCTGTTTTACCCCCTTTCTCTACCTACATTTTTAGCTACTTTTCTATACTCTTCAGTCCGCAGGTTTACCCCTGACGGAGACAAGGTACAAGCTGCCAAATGTTTATGAACATATTTTGCCTTCTCAGTGTTTTGTCTATCGATGCATGGTCATGTAATGCAATTCCTGTTTTCTTTTCCTTATTTTTGTATTAAGACTATGTAAACACGTATTCGTATTATGTTCATTTATATGCTTCTCCTTATGTACTATTAATGGTCTTTATGTTCAATAAAACCTTTTGTACAAGAAAAGAAAGTTGATCTGGAATCATGCAATGCGGACTTCCCGCAATTGTGCAACACATTTGTGAAGCCCGGCAAGTCTAGCAATAGCTTAGCAAATCATTTTCAAACTTGCAGTACAATTGCTTGCTATCTGGGCCTGAGCCCCATCTCGATCCAGCAATGTGCACAAGAGCAGTAGCTCTCCGGTGTCTCTTCATTCTCATTGGTTGAGACAGCAGCAGTAGACATTGGCTCCTATTACTGTCAATCACAGCCAGTGATTGAACAGACACACAGATTAGTGGCTCGGGAACAAGCCTGCTCAGGTGCCCCCTAGCAAGCTGCACTCGCCGGGGGGGGGGGGGGAGCAGGAGCGCCAGCAAGGGACCCGAGGAGAGGAGGATCACGGGTACTATGTGCAAAACCACTGCACTGCAGGTAAGTTTGACATGTTTGTTATTTAAAGGAAAAAAGTTGCCTTTAATATTATTTTAAGCTGTATTACAACCATGCCCAAAGTCTCTGCGCTGTATCTGCTTGCCTGCTGCCGACTCTGGCATGTGCCTTGACCCCTATGCCACTCTCTGCACCCAAGTCCTCTGTTACCACTTTCAGGGACGTTTGAGCTAGAGATACCTTTCCCGTTTGCTTGGTCTCCACCCACATACTTGACATAAGTTGATTTGGTCAGAGCTTACACAGGGCTAAGGACTTGCTTCACCCCTAAAAGACAAAGTGAGTGCAGGGATCCTGAGCATGAGCAGTGTGGAGGGTATGCTTTAAGATCATCAGGAGATAGTGGCAACCATACCTGAATATCACCTTCCCTGCCAAAGGGTGCTTGCTCAGTATGTGTGATGCATATGAGCAAATTAGGATCCGGATAGCCGCACTCCAAGAAAATTCCTTTATTGAAGATTCAGTCCATAGAAAACAGGATAAAATGCAAGCTTCTAACGCGTTTCACACCGCTCTCACTGGTGCTTAATCATAGCTGACATGAGAAGCACAGAAAGCATAATATGAAAACCTCCATCTGGTTCATGAAAAAAGACCTGTTCAGTGTTGGCATGCTGAATTGAGGTACCATGGAGGTCTCGATTATTTAATTCTTTGCCTGTGCATGGCTTTTAAGGTTATTGTTTTTATTAAACTATGCCGAAGATTTTTTGGGGGCTAGTTAATTAAACATTGCTTAGTGGAGTTCTAAAAAAAAAAAATGTTAGATGAAACCAATCAAAGCTAAAAGCAGGCAAATGTAAAATACATATATAGGAGCTGTTTTAGTTGCCAAAGGGCTTCTATTTCTGTCCATCCACTTCTGGGGTCTGTGGCATAGAACAGACCTGATTTTAATCTATTGCAGTTATATTGGATCTGAAGCCTGAAGGGTTTTTACCTTAATGCATTCTCTGCATTAAAGTGTTACTAAACCCAGGACCCTGCATTCACTATACCTGGTCTCCCACAGTACACAGAACATGAAAATGAAATAGTTTTAGTAAACATAAACTGCTAAATATATTTTCTCATCAGCAGTATACAGCAGTCTGGTTAAAGCTTGTAGGAGGAGTTTTCATTCTCCTTTGATTGTCCTATGAGGCTGCAGGACCCCGGACCCTCTGTCTGGACAGTGCTGGTCCTGTGCTGATTACATGCACCATCCCACGAAAAAGAAAAAATTCTCTAGCAATACACACCAAACTGAGCATGTGCAGCTTGCCCCCAAGGCTCTGTTCTATCAGGAGATGGTTTGGGGACTGTGGAAGAAGGGGAGGATTAAAGAAGAAAATCAAACATCCTTTATTACACAATGCATCAGGAGATGGTTTGGGGACTGTGGAAGAAGGGGAGGATTAAAGAAGAAAATCAAACATCCTTTATTACACAATGCAGAGGATTAACCCCTTAGATTCCACAGTGAGTGTAACAAGCATATGCTTTACTGCATATAGAGACTGATTTTACTGTTGTGGGTTTAGTAACAATTTAAGGTAAAAAAACCTTCAGTCTGCTGCTTTTATTTATAAAAAAAATACCCAACATGTCTATACTTACCTGCTCTGTGCAATGGTTTTGCACAGAGCAGCTGCGATCCTGCTCTTCTCAGGTCCCCCAATGACACTCTGGGCCCCTCTTCCTTGCCAAGTGCCCCCATTGCAAGCCATTTGCTCTGGGGGCACTCTTGCGCGCTCACTCCCAAGCTGGCTCTCTGCGTCCATAAGACCCGTGGCTCTCCCTCCAATGGCTCCTGCTGCTGCATCTTAGCCAATCAGAAGAGAGAGACCCGGGAGAGCCTTGGGTCTCGTGCACATCGCTAGATCAAGATTGGGGTTAGGTAAGTATTGGGGGAGTATTGGGGGGGGGCTGAGGGGGGAGCTGCACACAGAAGGTTTTTTAACTTCATGCATACAATGCATGAAGGTAAAACACTTTCAGCCTCTACAACCACTTTAAATTTAAATACCTATGCAGCTTACATAAAAAAAGAAAAATTGCATTTTATGATGTATAAGGGCCAATTCACACCAGAAAGTCATACAGGAAACCCACGTTCCCTGTGCATTTCCTGCACTGCGTTCAAAACGCACTGCAGTTGCCATCTGCAGTAGGTGTCAATTTCACAGGGGCACGCAGCACGGCAATCGGTGGTGTGGTGTGTCCGTCTGACACACCGCATCTCCAATCCAGGTAAAGAGCCTATGACGTAAGCCCACTAGAGCCCACCAGGGATGCCAATCAGTGCCCATTAGGGATGGCACTCTATGCCCATCAGTGATGCCTGCCAGTGCCTCCTGATCAGTGCTGCCTATCAGTGGCATCTATCAGTGCCACCCATCAGTGCCACCTATAAGTGCCCTCCAGTGTCACCTATCAGTGCCAACTATGAGTGTCTAGCAGTGCCACCTATGATTGCCCAGCAGTGCCACCTATCAGTGCCCATCAGTGCCACCTATGAGTGTCCATCAGTGCCACCTATGATTGCCCTCCAGTGTCACCTATCAGTGCCAACTATGAGTGTCTAGCAGTGCCACCTATGATTGCCCATCAGTGCCACCTATCAGTGCCCATCAGTGCCACCTATGAGTGTCCATCAGTGCCGCCTATGAGTGCCCATCAGTGCCACATATGGGTGCCCATCAGTGCCACCTATCAGTACCCATCGGTGCCACCTATCAGTGCCCATCAGTGCTGCTTATCAGTGCCACCTATCAGTGCCATCTATCAGTGCCCATCAGTGCAACTTATCAGTGCCCATCAGTGAAGGAGAAAACGTACTTATTTACAAAGTTTGTAACAGAAAAATGAAGCAAAGCGCAAAAAATAAAAACCCCAGTGGTCATCAAATACCACAAAAAAGCTCTATTTGTGGTGAAAAAAACTATAAAAATTTTGTTTGGGTACAGTGTCGCATGACCACGCAATTGTCATTGAAAGTATGAGAGCACTGAAAGCTGAAAATTGGTCTGGGCAGGAAGGTGTATAAGTGCCCTGTATTGAAGTGGTTAAGTTACTGACACCCTAAACCAGGGGTCTCAAGTACCGGCCCGCGGGCCGCAGACCGGTTACCAATGGCCCGTAGGCAGGGCCGATCCTGGGTGGGTGGCAGCGGCTGGGCGCTTTCTTTCTCTGATCCTCCCTCCACTGCTGCAGCCCAGCGTGCACAACACAGGAGAGCAGAGCCCGGGCACTATTCGATGGGGGGCATTTCTCCATAGAACACCTGGACGAATAGCGCATGCGCCGTACGTAATAGCACAACAGCTGATTTTAAGATTGTGTCGTTCTCAGGGTGCCCTGCCACTAGGCTTGTGATGAAGTCAGAACCTGACAGGAGGAGAGGACTCGGGAGGCAGAAGATCAGGCCACCAGCTGACTGCCAGGAGGAGAGGTAAGTGAGCCATCACACAGAGGCTTAGCAAAGTCCTTAGTTGCGTGACTGTGGTTGAAATTTGTGAAGAGGGGCTATTTGTGGATTGTGTGTGTGGGGGGGGGTTGGTATTTGTGGAGTGTAAGGGGGGATATTTGTGTAAAAGCGAGGGAGGTTTGGGACTTTATATGAGGCACGGGTTAGTGCCTTCATCCCTATTCGAGTACATATCAAGGGAAATTGGGACTTTAAATGAAGCAGTTGGAATGTGGAGGTGTGGGTAAAAGTGCTGGGGGTTAATATTGCGTCCGCTGACACCAGTGGTGGGGGTTAATATTGCGTCCGCTGACACCAGTGCTGGGGGTTAATATTGCGTCCTCTGACACCAGTGCTGGGGGTTAATAGTGCGCCCGCTGACACCAGTGCTGGGGGAAAGGACAGTTTTCATGCAGCCCTCATTGGATGTGAAAATTTGTCCTGTGGCCCTCAGGTACTTTGAGTTTGAAACCCCCGCCCTAAACGTAGTATGTTTGTCCACACCGGATTGTATGGTACCATGGGATGCAGTTGCAGGGAGTTTCTAAAAGTAGGGTGTGCACTACTTTTGGTGCGGTATGATTTCAGCCCGTTCAAAATGAATGCACAGCTCTTTCCCGTGTGATTCCTGGGGTGGGCTCTTAATGACCAAAGATTTGTGTTAATTTGTGTCTTTTATATCTGAATAGATTTCAATTTTAAATGAAGGAAAGTGAGTTGCAAACACTTCAAGAAGTCAGACTTTCAATCCTTTCTGGTTCTTTCATGAGAAGAGGTAATAAAATGAGTCATGACAGATCACCCAATTCTCTTGGATCTGAATTTGCATACATGAGGGATTACATAAGATTACTGTTAAAATGAGAACCAAATTTAGGGTAAAAATCACCAGTAATTTACATAATAACAGATTAAGTGCACTTGATGTTTCTTCTGGCAATTTTGGTATGCTGCTTCATGAATGTATTAATAGCATCTGTACATTAATAACAGGATACTTAGCATTTTTTATTAACATAAAAATATTAAGAACCACATTGAGATTACTTTTATACATATTTATAGTGTTAAAATAAAATAAAGATGGGTTTTTGACATATCATATAGCACTCTGTTGGCATCCTGAATCATACGGATTTAAAGTAAAACGTCTGATAAGAAGTGCACTATAATTGCAGCAATCATTCTCTGCTTAAAAGATAGGTTTACGGTTTAGGAATAACTGGGAGCGCTTTTGATGTGAAAATATTTTGCATTTTCAGCGCGGTTACTTTATTGTAAGTTCTTTTTCCGAAAGCATCATTTTATTACAAGCTTTTTGTGCAAAATTTTCAGGTTCTCTCTCTCCCGCTCTGTCAGAAACTGCCATCAGCATTTATGTTGAACAACCACTCTGTGATATTCAATTACAGGATAATCCACCTAAAAGCCTCCAAGAGTAGCAGTAAAACTCAATCACTGTGCTACATTTTTGAAGCAGGAAGCACAGCATGTATATGCAAATAAGGTTTGCCCATATGCATATACAGTTATAAACTATCACTAAAAAAGATCATTTCCAATATGAGCTGATCATATTTATATGTTTAGATTGTGTCAGGTGAACTGACTGTAAGGCTCCATGCACACTGGGCTTAAAAAAACGTCTGTTCTGTTGGGTGTAAAAAAACGCTCATATAGAGCATTTTATGTACAAAGTCTAGACGAGTTTAGGAGAGTTTTATGTTTTTCCTGCCAGTAAGCTCCAATTAGAAACATGAACCAGAAGTATTTTTTTTTTCCTGCCTCTAAACGTTGAGCTCAAAATATGCCTGTAATTATCCTAATGTGCATGGACACATAGGATAATATTGAGTTGCTTCTACAGGCAGAACACAAAACTTCTGTAGAAGCAATGTTTTTTATGCCAGTGTGCATAGAGCCTCAAGCCTCGTATACACGATCGGATTTTCCGACAACAAAACCGTGGAATTTTGTCCGAAGGGCATTGGCTTAAACTTGTCTTGCATACACACGGTCACACAAATGTTGGCCAACAATTACGAACGTAGTAACATACTAGACGTACTACGTGGTTTTTCAGCTCTTTAGCGCCACCCTTTGGGCTCCTTCTGCTAATTTCGTGTTAGTAGAAGTTTGGTGAGTGTTGATTTGCGCTTTTCTTTTCGCGTTTTTCATTTATCACTTTTCATTTCGTGCTTTTCAGTTAGTTTCTGAACGGTTGTTCGTCAACCAGACATATTGCGGAATCGGAGGAGATAACGTGTTATTTATTATTGGACTTGGAGTTATTGCTTTGACATTATTTTTTTTGGCTGAATAATGATTTGATTTGGTAAATTTTCTATATTTTTGGATGCATAGAATGCACTTTTTGGTTATTTTCTATTGGCAGATAGCATGTCTAATTTTTTTATTTTTTTTGAATGCACAATAAAAAATTGTGGAGAATAATACTTGCTTTGTGTTTTACTTCAAATGGCATTTTGGGAATAGGCAGTTACATTTTAAAAAATACAATGTAAAATTGACAAGGGACACCAACATAATTATATCTTTAATCTTAAAAACTAGGGGATAATGGTGTTGTGGTAACTTGCACAAATAAAAAAAAAAAAAAAGCATAATACTAATCTTGATATCACTAGAAAAAAAAGCCTTTGAAAATTCGTTTGCAAAAACTCCATCAGTATCACCAGCAAAGCAGCTTCATTATTATCCCATTAAAGAAGAAGAGAATTGTTCTCTGCATTTCGAGATTTCATAATTTGCCACGTCACGAATGTTAATTCTCCATTATGAACGCTAGTTTACAAGACCGACCGCTTCTGCTTCCGAGCATGCGTGTTTGTACTTTGGACTTTTGTCCGACGGACTTGTGTACACACAATTGGAAAGTCCGACAACACACATTTTTTTACTGGAAAATTTGAGAACATGCTAGCCAACATTTGTTGGCGGAAAAGTCCGCCAACAAATGTCCGATGGAGCATATACACGGTCGGACTTACTGCCAACAAGCTCACATCCAACATTTCCCGTCAGAAAATCCGATCGTGTGTACGCGTCATCAGAATGAAATGATGCTCCTAGATTGTAAGCTGTAACGAGCAGGGCCCTCTGATTCCTCCTGTATTGAATTGTAATGTAACTGTACTGTCTTCTCTCATGTTGTAAAGCGCTGCGCAAACTGTCGTCGCTATATAAATCCTGTATAATAATAATAGAGTTAAAATACACTGGGGAGTACTGTGATGAATAATATGTCTTATACAGTAATGTAACGTGTATTGATCTATCATCTGTTTGACTCTGTCATTTATATGTTCACTGATTTTATTGTATAATGCAAATCATCTTTGCTAATGATCAATAAAAACTTTTCTGTTAAAAAAAAATACACTGGGGACAGCCATTGCTGGCAGGGAAAGGGTGTCTGAGAGACAAAACCAGATGAGTTTGAGTGGAGAGAGATGGGTTGTGTCCCTAAAGGCCATTTCACATTGGAATTCAGCATGCTTGTTCCTGTGCGGTGCAATTTTACAGACTATTCATTTGAATGGGCTGTAAGTCGCATTAAAACGTACAAAAAGTGTGCATGCTCTACTTTTAAAAAAACGTGCAACACCAAATCACATTTTTTAAACTATATTTGAAGCATCAAAAAGCAGGTATCCGTACAGCACTCTGAAGTGAATGCTAAACGCTGCATTTTACCGCAGCTCACCACACCATATTACAGGAAACATTTGATTTTTATATGTCCTAGCTGTGACCTGTATTGCTTCAGTGGGGAAAAATGCCAGAATTTTATAAAATCATTATAGTTTCCATTTAAAGAGGCTATAAATTCACTTTGCCATAAAACAAAAACAGTTTGATCACAAAGGCTGTAATTCTGTAGAGTTAAGCTTTTGTTTGCAGTTACATTATTGTGGCTTTGACATAATTGCTGAGCTTCCAGTAACTTGTTGGTTGGAGGTCACTCAGCTACTCATTTAGAGCAGTAACTGTTTGGGAGTATCTCCCACATGTAGCTCCTCCAGTTAATTTTGTTTTCGTTTGCAACATGTGTGGCATTGTAATATATTTGCTAATGCAGATGGCATATGATTCACACCATTAGGACCCGTGTAACGTCTTAGTTCAACGTCAGTCATTAGCCACTTCGCATCCACAGCAATTTTTTAATTTTTCGCACACAAATTTTTTTTTTTTTAAATATACATTTATACAATTTATATTTATACAATTTTTTTTTGCTAGGAAATTGTTTAAAATCCCCCAAACAATTATATATTTTCACAAAGCAGAGGTCCTATAAAATAGAATGATGGTATTTGCAATTTTTTATTTGTGCAACTGTTTATTAAACCCATGTTTTCAGTAAAAAAAATACATGTTATTGCACACAAACACAATATAATACACATTTTTGGGGGTTGCATCAAGTAAATAGAACAAACATTAGAACTGTGCACACCCCTGAAATGGAAAACCAAACTATGATACCCATAATTGTCAACAGATATCGTTTTTAAAAGCCTTTACAGGTCATTCATTTAAAGTGCTGTTTTTTTTAAAAATTTTCTTTGGGTATTCTTTTATAATGAGACTTTACCAAATTCACTAAGCTCTGGGACAAATTCCCTTGCAAAGTGAACAGACTATTTGCCTTTAGTGAATCAACCCTTTTATTTTCTTACTCAGCCTGAACAGTACAGATGACCATTTGACACGACTTATGCCCTGTACACACGATAGGATTTTCCGATGGAAAATGTGTGACAGGACCCTGTTGTTGGAAATTCTGACCGTGTGTAGGCTCCATCACACATTTTCCATATGAATTTCCGACACACAAAGTTTGAGAGCTTGCCAAACAATTTTCCGACAACAAAATCCGTTGTTGGAAAATCCCATTGTGTGTACACAAATCCGATGCACAAAGTGCATGCTCAGAATAAATTAAGAGAGGAAAGCTTTTGGCTACTGCCCCGTTTATAGTCCCGACGTACGTGTTTTACGTCACCGCGTTCAGAACGATTGGATTTTCCGACAACTTTGTGTGACCGTGTGTATGCAAGACAAGTTTGAGCCAACATCCGTCAGAAAAAATCCATGGATTTTGTTGTCAGAATGTCCGATCAATGTCCAACCGTGTGTACAGGGCATAAGCCCTAAATCAGGGGTCTCAAAACTATGGCCCTCCAGTTGTTCAGGGACTACAATTCCCATAATGCTTAGTCATGCCTGTGAATGTCAGAGTTTTACAATGCCTCATGGAGCATGTCATTTCACAAAAGTTGAAGGGCTGTAGTTTGGAGATCCCTGCCCTAAATGAATGAAGTTTTAAATTTTAACATTGAATAGGATTCAACAGTTTATTGTTAATTTGGGACAGCACTTTATGATTTTACATGCAGTAGCACGTACACTTTGTTTATTTGACATATTTAGCTACAATATTCACTATGTGACCTGTCCAGCACTTTCTGCTCTGGCAGAAATTCTGATCCAGCTACATTCTCTTCAATGCAAAGCCTATCCAAAGCCTGGCATGTAAAGCATAAGGATGTATAGAGGTTTTGCACATATTTTCTTTTATTTATTATGATCAGAGCTAAAAAATGGGAATGTTTCTTTATAGTCAAAGTCAAATACTAATGCTACTAAATTCTAGATGTGGAGTCTCTCCAAAATAAGAAAAGAGGGGTGAAAAAGGAGGGAACAAAAGCCATGTGAGAGATTCATATAGTGTAGTGTTTTAAGCAGAAGAATAAAAATATCTTAAAGTGAATTAAAAAGTTTGTGGATTATGTACCCATGTCTGTGAGATTGCAGGATTCTTACGGAATTAGATGAGGAGCTTGTGAACAATATTACTGTCACTGCGTAGAGTATGGTTGCAATCAATGCTCATCTGGGTGTTCTGGATAATCCTATGCTGTGTTGAAATCGGATCCTGGTACAAGATGTAGTTTTTATTCTATTATAATTATAATTTATTCCACTTGACATGTACTTTTACTTAGTGTTTTATACACCTTTCCCGATTGTTGGCCACTGGATTGCCACAAAATATTTTGACAGTTTTTTTTTTAGGAAAATCTTATGACCAAAAAACATCAACCTTTCAAAGATGAAGTTTTCAAGCATGTCCTCTGCTGATCAAATCTCCAACTTTTCAAGCAAATTATCTTCCACTGCATCTTTAAACAGGCTTTTTGACAAAGCATGAAAAACCAGAAGCTTTACCTTTGAATAATTAAAAACCAAGCAATGTGGATAATGATTAATGAAAGAATTACTGTTAAACCCATAGCTAAGCTAGCAAAATGTCAGAAAAATTCAAGCCCATGGATTGCACATTACCTATCACTGTACATTCCAAAACATGGGCTGCCAGAAAGTAAATGGCCCTTCTTTTACAGGTATGATATTTTATACAAGTTATTCTATGGCGACAGGGTCACTTCATGTAACTCATAGTGCTCTGATAATCCTTGGTCATGTACTGTATATATACAGTATCTGATATGAATATATACACATATTATAAAGATAAATCTAAAACAATATTTTGAACAAAAAGCACAGCCAAACCTTTATAATTTTCATTAAAAAAACAGGCAGCAGGTAACCAGCAATGATAAAGTTCCTCCTTGGTAAGCACAAACTAATGGTTAGAATCATGCTAAATACAAGCCAACCTAACCATGCTTAATTTACTGCTTTACTATGCCTGCAAGGCTATAACTATGTCATGGAAGAAGGTTACCCCTCCTTCCCTTACCTTTTGGAAACATTTGGTCAATGTCAACTTGCCTTTATATAAAGATACCTATGTATATCGGGCCTGCCCCAAAAAGTACAATAACGTTTGATCTAAATGGTTGGCTGACCCAACCACAGCCTCTATGGTAGATAAACCATAACATTTTTGTAATGTTATATTCTTGATGTATATGATGGAGATATGAGTTGACACTGGAGATATTCTCCTTCTACTAGTATTCATGAGAAGTTCCATCATTAAAACCCAAGCCATACATAGACCCATCATGGTCACCTAGATCCTGGAGTTTTGCTATTGTTTATTACAACCCCTGTGTGGGTGACTGTGGCTTCTATTGTGACCTTGTGTTTATGTTTTGTTATGTTGTATGATTGTACACTTGATATATCAATAAAAAAAGATATAAAAAAAATACAAGCCAACCTAAAGTTGTTAAAAATGGCATATCCAAACAGCAAATAGAGTTGTGAGAATGGAAAGTATACAGTATGTTG
This sequence comes from Lithobates clamitans, assembly GCA_037952925.1. Classification (NCBI taxonomy): domain Eukaryota; kingdom Metazoa; phylum Chordata; class Amphibia; order Anura; family Ranidae; genus Lithobates; species Lithobates clamitans. Next base: position 8,315,781 of record JBBGZY010000044.1, read on the forward strand.
AAGATTCAATTTTCAATAAACAAGTATAAATCAATACATATGTGTTTATAAAAAAAATGAATAAACTCAGGACTTGTGCAAGTTGATTACTGTTTAGCAATCATTGTTAATAATAATTACATTTTGAATTTTTAATAAAACTAAGCTCTAAAATAAATTGGCTCTTCGTAGCTCAGTTATCTATAATGAACCTTGCAAGCAAAAGAAAAAAAAAGGCTAGGCATTGGCCTAAAGAAATGGAGTTCTATTTATAGCGGGATATAGATAGGATGAGTTCTATTTGTCATAGCTGTAACAGAAGAGTAGAAGAGTACACTACAAATTAGGCACAGCATCCAAAGCTCCAATATAAAAATGCAGTTGGTATTATTAATGATTGTGTCAGAAATAAAATTAGTTTGTGTTGCACCAAATCAGCCAAACAGAATCAAACTTTTGTTTTTTAATTCAGGTTGCAATCCTCTTGATAGCCATGTTGAAAAATAAGCTGCTCCAATATGAAAAATTAGTAAGGTCTAAGTCTAAAATAATAAAAAAAACATAATTAATGCATGCTTCATTATCACATAACACGGTTAGTACTTACATTATCAAGATAATATTAGGTGCATTGAAGGATGTTTATTAAAATGGTGTAGATTATAAAGTGTACACTTTCTGGGCTTTACTAAAAATATATATATATTTTTTTTACAGTAAATCAACAAAACCTGGGCATTTCAAAAAGAGTATATTTAGTGAAAACTGCATGTAAAAAAATTATTGGGTACAGGTATACAGCAAGCTTATGTTATATGCAAATTTAGCCTTTTTTTTGTAAAGGTAAAGCTAAGCCCTGCCCTTTCTCTCTCCCAAAGATCACTACTTGTCATTTCCTTGAAAAGGGCTTTATTGGAAAAGAACGTACAAAATACTTAGATATTTGCTATAGGTCCCGTGCATCCAAGGTTACATAGAATGCAGGTTTTACATGACAGAAATATGTTTCAACAAAAAGAAAAAGCAGCTTCTTTTCCTGTGTAGTGTAAATAAAATGATCAATAGGGCAGGAAGATGATAATGGTGGTTGAAGCAGGAATAGATATAGAGACCCCTTGGTATAAACAATATAATATTAGCACTTTAATGTCTCCCAGAGCCATAACTCCACAATTAATCAGCTAGGGGTCGCCAAGTTTTTTAGGAATCTCTCTCTCTCTCTCTCTCTCTCTCTCGATCTCTCTCTCTCGATTTTTTTCCACAAATCATTGTTAAGCCTTCTCTGAAATATGTTGAAGTGAAACTGCTAATAATTCTGAAGCCTCTGATAGCAGCCATGTAAGCCCTAAGCAGAATATTAACAAAATGTGTCTTATAATTAGTTCCAATGTTTAGAATCCTTCAACATTGTTACTAATGAGAAGGCAACATAGTAATGCTAAGGTACTGACCTTTAACCTTTAGGTGCTAATAAAGAGCACCATAATAATAAAAAAAAGTCTTGATATTTAACCATATTTCATTTTGTAAAGGAGCAGAAAGTATAACCACATGATCTTGAAGGCTATAATACCTTGTTGTGAATTCCACATAACCTAAAGCCTGGTACACATGGGCCGAATATCAGCTGGTATTAGCGGTTTAACAGAAACCAGCTGACATTCGGCCCGTGTGCACAGCAGCCTGTCTGACAGAAGCCAGCTGAACATCCAGCTTCTGTCCAACAAACATGCTGGAAAAACAGTAAGCGATCTGCATCTGAATAGCGCTCGCAGCCAATGACATTGCATAGTTAGTACAGCGAGCTCCTCAGTTTTTTTTGTTCACTGTGCTGGGTTGAACTAAATAAAACTGTCAGTGTGTACCAGGCTTAAGGATGTGTAGTACGCAGTTTTGTTTACTGGATGTGGGGGTTGTATTTATAATGGATGAGAGAACAGAAATAGACTCTTTTACTTCTTTCTAAAGCAGTGGTTCTCAACCTCAGTCCTCAGGGACCTCCAATGGGCCATGTTTTGGGAACTTCCCTTAGATAAAATAGCTCTTATCAATACCATGTCATTGATACTGATTTCAGCTGTAGAGGAAAACCTGAAAACATGGACTGTTGGGGATACTTTCGGAGTGAGGTTGAGAACCACTGTTCTAAAGGATGGTGGAATATTATTAAATGGGTAAGAATCCACCTTAATCAGTTCTTTATTGTGATGTGCTGCCCAATGGATCTATAGAGATGTTTGAAATAAATCAGGGCCAAGCTGAGCTTTTATAAGTAAAATCAAGTGATGAATATAACTGTTAATTATATATCTGAATTTACTTATTGGTGAAGTTGCCCTTTGCTTATGTATTTTCTATAATTTCAATCCGGGGGGAGGGCATGGCTGACAGGGGAGAAATAAGGACATGTTATAGTGAGCTCTGTGCCTCCTGAGTGTTTTTTTTTTAGCCTTTTGAATCACTTTTATCTATCTATCTCCTGTGTACAGCTCCGACAGAGCCTTTAGGAAATGAGGGACAAGATGGCACCCGCAAAAACCCCTGCCAAGCTGCTGATGACTAGGGGTGTTCGCACTGAGACATCTGTCCTGCCTGACAAGCCTCCACAACTCTTCACAGGTGATCCAAGCAATGACTCACCCAGTGGGCCTGTTGGCTCCCAGAGTGTCAGAGAAGAGGTCTTCATCAGCCCAGGCTGAGAGTGGAAAACACCTTCTGCAGGGAGATAGACACCGTCCGCTAGCAGGTAACAGCCTCTGAAACCAACATCTCTGCCTTTACACTTACTCAAACAAAATATGCAGCTCGCCTGTTAGCTTTAGAGTCACCTCAGCTGCAGGTATAATATCAGGCTGAAAGGACTTCCAGAAGCTACAAGTACAGATTTAAAACATACTCTAAACCTTATGTTTGGCAGGGTTGCAAATGATCCTATTGAATTGGACAGAGTTCACAGAGTAGCTGGCCCTAGGTAGGACCTCGTCCAAGGGATGTATTCTGCCAGGTACATTATTACACGCTCAAAGAAGAGATCATGCGCAAAGCATGGTATCATGGTTAACTCAACTTTGATGGTTCCACAAGCCACATCTTTTCAAAAAATATTTAGACACATGCTTTTTATGCGGTGGGTTGTCAGACCCATACCCATTTGATCTGACAGCTACCTTAAACTGAGGCCATCCCTTTAGCATTCAGGTGAAATGAGAAGAACAGACATTTGTCCTATCTGATGCAGAACATTTACTGTCCCTCTTCCATTTTTTTGACTATATCCCAGTACAAGTACTGAAATAGTAATATTCACTGAGTAACAATGACAACCAGCAATAATGTTCTCTTCCTCAGCAACACAGATGACCTAGGTTAATGTCTATTTCCAGAGAAAATGGATCCCCACTCCTTACTTCCAATTAGGATTCACCCCTCTATCCTCACAATGCTTTTTTGCAACCTTGAATGGGGTGAACATGTCCTACATCAACCTGGTTCTTGGTCTACACCCTTGTAATATTCTTGCTACCTCTACCTCATTTATTCACGGTGTACAAATGAGAACAAGGGAGGTAATTTACTTTGATTGCCCTCTTATTATATCGCTTGCCCTCCTCCAATGTTATTTTTAACGATCCTCTATTGTCACATGACAGTTTATATTATAACTGCTCTGACATTAATACTGTTGACTGACACCACGAAGCAGGGGAGCAAGATGGCGAAGTGTACTCATGTGTTTCCAGCGCTGACCAGGTTGGCTGATCTGCAGGAGCGAACACTGGTGGACACTAGTGTCAATTTGGAGTATCGCCCTCGGGATGATTAAGGGGATGGAGCGACTGTGCCTGCTGTGTCCACAATGCCGGATACCGACTGTGGTGGTCAGTGCATGGATGTGGTGAGGTCATTGCGGCAAAACGCTCACCCGGCTTGCATCCAGATAACAGGAGCCACAGTACTACAACGTGGACCTGCACTCAGCTGTGTCGTGTGCAGCCGCGGAAGTCCCGGAAGGCCGGAGTGGGCCTAGAATCATCACCAAAAAGCGGGGTGGAGTCTGAGCCTGGTGACTCCCCTGCAAAAATAAGCAACATAAGGGAAGAGGAGTCTGTCGTGGCCTGCGGCCTGATCGGGGACCTGGTGACTGTAAGTACTACCCAGCAGGACCCAGATAATGTCCCTGAAATACCGGTCACTTCTATGTCCCTTTCTATCCCCAACTGGAAGGAGCTAGTGCTGGAGGGGAGTGCGCCCTCAGGTGAGCCGGAAGGGGAATGCGAGGACAGGGCCATAGATTGGGGATCCCCAAGATTACTAGCGGAGTTCGGGTCCCTGGAGAGATTAGCAGAGTGGACATCTCCTAGCAGCAGCTTGGAAGAGGAATGGGAGACAGTAGGTTCTGACAACCCAGGTCATGGAGGTCCAGTCCGAGGGAGGAGAAGAGCCAGACTTTGCTGGGAGAACCGAGGAAGCTGCAGGAACCCCCATCAGCAGCAGACAACTTTTCTTAAACAGACCTTCCAGCACCCAGACCAGAGCACCTACATCCAGGTAGTGGGTCAAGAGGTTCCATGTTGCTTGTGTCCTGCCAGGAAAAGGAAAGCCCAAAGAACTGCCCAGGTTTTCCCAGTTCCAGAGGGAGGTTCAGCGCAAAGTTGCTCTGGAGTGGGGTCTGGACTATCCTTATGTCCCTCCTGACACTATGGACATCATAGGGAACTCCCAGGGAGAGTGGGAAGTTAACCTAGTGTGGGAATACCCCAAAGCCTTTGCGGGTGCCAGAGTGTGAGGAGACCTGGGCCCGCTTTGAGGACATTTGGCTGAGGAGAGCAATCTATAACAACCAGGTGATGATCGTGAAGGCGGGACAGCCTGCGAATAGTCCCTCCTCAGGGAGGAAGGGGGCGGCAGAAGGAGACTAGGTGTGAAAAGGACTGTTGAGCTGTACAGCCACCATGGAAGTAACCAGGTAGACTGCAGGAGAGTTGCAGAATTTGTTTCTCCCTGACTTTTGCAGAATCAGACTGGCCTGCCACCCTGTGTTGTGCCTGATGGATGGACCATTCCTGTCAATGGATGCTAGGTGAGGTCTGATCTCTATTTTAACTCTTTTAAGGAGCCTGTCAGTCCGGAGAGGGGCCCCTCCCACCAGGAACTCCAAAGAGAACTGTTCACTTTTATGCTGTGTTTTTTTTTTCCATTTTGTTTCTGTCAGCAGGCCGTAATCCCCTCCTGACATAACAAAAGAAAAAAAATGTGTTAGGTGAAGTATGTGGTTTGAACAGTTGATGTTTCTGTCAGCAGGATGCTAACCCCCTTCTGACAGAAAAACATTGTAAAGTGTGTAGATAATTGTTAGTGTAGGATGTTGTGTTTTGTCTTTTCAGGATCTCTTGGGATGGGATGGCTGTCCATCCATCTCCGGCTGGAGTCCAGACCTTTGCGGGCAGAGTATCTCTCTATGCGCTCAAATTGTAATGTTATGTTGTGTTACTGTTAGCTACAGGGATCTATAGTTAGGTGTGTAGTGAGATGTATATGATGTAAATACCAATTATCTTCTATTTTTGTACGTATTTATTTGTATATAGCCCTGTCCTAGTTTGTTCCCTTTTCCCCATCCAAATTGTATATTTATGAGATGCCCTTGCTCCTGGGCACTGGAGCTCATTTTTGTAAATTTCCCAGCTAAGGGACTAGCTGGACGTTAGGGGGGTGAGTGTAGCACCCTCTATTGTGCTAGGAGTGATAGTATAGTTTTGTAAGAGTAGGTACATTTCCAGGCTTGGCTGGCAGCCAAGCCTGGGTGTGTTTTGATCTGGGCTGGGAGTGGTTCAGGGTAGTGCTGGGTGACTTTCAGGTAGCATCACCAGGACATCCCACTTCTTTCCAGAATGTTCTGGTGTCTTCTGGAAAGAGCGGTGGAGAGGGGGTGGAGCTGCCTGGGGTGTTCTGAGAAGCCCTGACCAATCCCCAATCCGGACTGGCAGGGGGGAGGTCTCCTTAAATACCCAGGGTCAGCCCAGATGGGGAGGAGTTGATCGGGTGGAAGATGGAGATGGAGTGTTAAGCTGTCGGGGCCTTTGAATGAGCTCCCCAGTCTGGGGGGGTGACCTTGGGCCTGGGCTCAGGTGCGAATGGGATCCTTTTACAACCCACACAGGTGTCCTGACCAGGAGGCACAGGAGGAGCAAGAGAGGACAGTGGTAGAACACTGCTGGGCAAGTCTCCAGGAGTTCCACAGAGCCAGCCAAGAGGGCAGGTGGGTGTTCACACAGTCGGGAGGACTGGGAGGCACGCCTGAGAGAACTAAGATGCAGCAGTCTAGGATGGGTGCAGAGCCAGTCTGGAGGATTGTGGTGGCACGGGCAGTGGAAAGAGGCAGCTGCAGCCAGGAGGTCTGGGAGTGCATAAAGAGGGGGTACTGGGAGCAGTAGCCACAGGAACAGCTAGCACTGGAACTTTCTATATTTATGCTACACCATAGGGGCCCACAGTCCCTGCCTGCAAAGGGCATCAGCTTTAGGCCTGAGCAAGTGTCAGGCCTACAAAGCTAGCTGATCTGGGATATGCAAGCAAGTGATGTGCTGGAGGAGTGATAGTCTGCAGACAAGGAAGTGCAGGAGGAGAAGAGGAGATTGTATATACCGTGGTATATATAGTTGGTCCCAAACTTTGATTGTCAATTACCTGGGCATCTCATAAGTTTCTATCCCCATCCAAGTTAAATTCCCCTCAATACAATACAAAAAAAATAAGTGCAAGGATTGCTTTCATGTCTCTGGATGCTTAAAAAGTGTGTGCCTGGCTGGGCAGGGTGACAGACAGACTACTACACTCAGCAGCCCCTACGGGTACCGCTACAATGGTACCACGGTATATGTAGTCCTTAATGATTGGAAATAACCTGCAAAGGAATAGCTGCGTGGCAGGGCTGGGTTCAGCCCTTCCTTCTCTGAGCTGGCTGCTCAGCTGTCGGCTAATTGCCAGCTCCTATCTCTCCACAGTGACTCACCTGTTGATGATATTCTGCTCATTAGTCCTGCCTACTTAAGCCGTCCAGTCCAGATGATCTCTGCCTTCGCCTTAGTTAACATCACAGAGACTATCTCCTGCATTCCTGTTAAAAGACTTGCTTGGCTAACATCCCTTCTGGCTCCAGATCCTGCTTGCTGTTTTACTACGCTCATCTCTGGCTTCCTGACATTTGGCTTGTCTGAATATCCATTCCAGTTCCTGAACTCTATGTTTTGACTATGTTTGTTCTATTTACTTTTAATTATTAATCAAGTGTGATTTAACTGTACTGTTTCGGTCTGATTTCATAGTTTCTGACACTGCGAAGGGGAATCCAGGAAGTTGTGGAAAGAGATGGCCAGCAGACAGGAAGTACTCACAACATGAAAGGAGATTTTCAAGTAAGCTTATGGCCCCTTTCACGCTGCCGCGACTTGAAAGTCGCGCAATTTTACAGCGATTTTGCATATACGATTTCAACGCGATTTCAGGGAATGCCTATGTTAACCACTTGACATCCGCGCTATGGCCGAATGACGGCCACAGCGCGGACCTGAATTCCAGGGATCTAAATAGAAGGGTCCGCGCTTAGGACGGTGTGAGAGCTGCTGCCTATTCCTAATTGGTATCTCAAAAGATCCAATAATAGAGTATAGTAGTAAGGGAATAAAGACGGCGCTGCCCTCAATATGATTGGGTGCTATAACCTATTACGGTACATAACCTGAACTAAGTGTTCATAGTGCAATCTCACCAAATTGTGCAGAAGTAACCAAAAACGAAAAAACCAGAACATCAAAAAGACAAAAAGCCAATGCCGTAACCTCAGTGCATACGACACTGCTGCATCAAGTGAAGTAAGATAAATAAAATAAGATAAAATAAAATACAATAAAATAAAGTAAATCCCCCCAATGGGTTGAAAAGTTGTATCAAAATAGAATGATAAAGTATGCGTGAGCAGTGATTTACTAAAAAGAAAAAAATATAAAAAAATAATAAAAAATTTTTTGGATTTCCTCAAAATTCAAAAGTTTTGGTACAAAATGGCGTCAGGGGTGCTGTGAAGTAAGTGATAGAAAAATTTTTTTTTCATTAAATATGTATGTAGTGTTAATATAATCTCCGTGTGTTGTTAGCATGTGTATATAAGATGATGCTATACTTTCCAAAAGTATTGAGACACCATGGCATGTGTAAACCAAAAAACAACTTTTGTGAACCATAAAAAACTTAATTGTGGCACAATGTTAGCACACTCCCTGTGAGTTAAATGCGATTATATAAAACAGCATACAGCAGCCATAAATCCAATTTGACAAATGCATATGCAGTAATCATTAACTCCTATAAGGTCCATGCAAGGGGTCATACATAAATGACCAGGTGGAGAAGACAGAGTCCAATAATATAAATGTTGTTAATTGTATCCTTGGGGACACACTGCAGTGACTTCCGTGCCTTACATTCAAGACGGTGACTTTCAAGTGCTCACCCCCCAATGATACCCCACTCACCAGAGATGATCACCCCTGCAGGGGTACCGAGCAACAGAGTGGGTGTTCCAGGGCAGGTGATATTCACTCCAAGTGTGCTTCCCTTCCTCTACAGCTTCCGATTCTTACAGCTACTCCAGGAATCAGATATGTTCTAGTGTGGTCAGGGTATTCCAACGGTTTTCCAGCTTCAACTCTCCAGTATACCGGAGAAAAAGAAACACAAGGGGGCCTCCTTGGTGAAGTACGTTATATAAAGTTTATTGCACATAACCGTTACAGAAAAAACCCATCACAAATGTTCACAGGCTCCAAGCCAAAAAACCGAAGTGAAATTTAAAACAGGCACCGCTGTGTGCAGGGTTGGAACCGGCAACAAGTGATGGTCATGCGTTCCTGAATTCCAGGGAGGCCATGATATGACGGCCTCCCCTGTGCATGCGCCCTGAGGTTCGGGCTGCTCTGTTCAATTCTATTGCACAGAGCAGGTAAGTATAGAGATGTTTGTTATGTAAGAAAAATCAGTTTGATGTTCCCACAATGCAAATCCATAATTATGCCAACCTAATGATACCCTCCCTTAGTGAATGATACCACTTCTTAACAGTAGATAAGCAGATAGCCATACGGGTTTCGAACCGACCGAGATTTATACAATTAATGGACCGGCTGAGTGTACCAAGTTAATCGATTAATCAACTTGGTTGCAACCAGCCTGCCGGATTTGCTTCCGATTATTGCAAGCGGCTGCTACAGCCGCTAGATATAATCACTGTCTTCTTCCGGCGGGGACCGCTTCCCCCCGCCTACCCCCACCCGGAGAAGACAGTGGTCCTGCAGGAGGGATTCCCCTGTCAGCGCTGTCTGTGCTGATGGGGGAATTGTGCAAATTTCTTTCCTGCACCTCGTAGCTACAGGTAAGACATTTTGCACCATCTATGGCCAGCTGTAGGGTGGTGTTAGTGACTAATTACAAATCTGTATGTTCACAAAATATAAAAGAACAAGCATTTTCACAAAATATAAAAGAACAAGCATGTTCACAAAATATAAAAGAACAAGCAATTTAAACTATTAACTAACATCAAACATTATTTAAATACTGCAATAATAACTCAAAATATGGTATATGTTGAGTGAAAATACGGTTTACTTCCCCTTATAAAGAAAGCACTCTTTTTAGCATAAAACACAAAGAAACAATCCAGACAGATAAAGAATATAAAGATCGTCTGTGGTTGCAAGGCAACAACATAGTTTATTACATGAATGTGTTAAAAGAGGCATGCTAGTAAGACGCCTCTAGACAGGATTAAGTGAGAAATGATTTTGCCGTTATATGTAATAGTATTATTGTGCTTCTCACTGGCAGGATGTATTATTATAACAGGCAGCATCCCTGTGCAGCTGTGCAGGAGGTTAACTAAAGCTGTGGGCTCTATTTGTGCTGCAGACACCAAAATCCAAATGCTTTCTTCCTCTCACCCTAGATGTGCCGAATTCTTTTGTTTCCCACTGGCTACTTTTTTTTTGTTCCTTTTTTTTTTTTTAGTGAATTAAACTGACTAAGCTGCAAGGCCTGTTTATATAGCTAGCTATTCATCTGTGGTAGTGCCTTGGTGATACCTTTCTGTACCACACTGCGTGAAGAACTGCAGCCTTGTAATGCTGTTTCTCTGACTGTTTTACTCAACAGTCAAATTTTAAATGGCAGCTTGTCTTCAGGAAGGAAAAGAAAATGTCACCTTTGAAAACACTGCGTTAGTCACTTCACTACACTGTAAACTACTGGTGTATCATTATTTCTAAAAGCCTGCCAAAAATAGGCATGTGTATAAACAGTTCAGCTAAGCTTCACATAAGATATTTAATTTAATGATTGCTTATGTGCTATTATCTGGCATTACTAGTTGGTGTCATCTATAATTTCCTGACATACTGTTGTGTGTAAAGCTGTATGGTGCTTGCTGTGTAAAAAAAAAAAAAGCACATTAATCATATTCTTGTCTGTGCCTTTCTTAGTTCTTGAACCGGTAAGGTATTGCTGACAAATAATTTTTACATACCAGCTGATATAACAACAGTTTCACTCATTCGTTGTATAAGAGTTCTCCATTTTAGCTATAATATACATTTCTTCTATGCTTAAAGCGGTAGTAAAGTCTGCTTTGTGATTTTAACCTACAGGCAGGGCCGGTACAAGGGGTGGGCGGAGGGGGCGGATGCCCTGGGCAGATCAATTTATTGTAGGAAAGGAGCAGAGTGCTGGCAGGCAGTGTGTTCTTAAACTTTGTGGGTAACAAGTGACTACCACACTTGAAAGCTGTGCAGAGGCGTACTAGGTGGGGGGCGGGCCGCCCCGGGTACCACACACTGGGGGGGGTCAGGCTGGCCTCCCCTCTGGGATTGAAGCGGTGGCAGTGCTCCTACCATCCCCTCCTCTCGTGGCTGCGGGCTGTCTGTGCGATCCTGGATGTCACACAGCCGAGCAGAGTGAAGCCGCCTCCCCCTCCTCATAAACAGAGAGGGGGGATCTGCTGAGCATGTGCCGCCACGCTGATCTGAAGTACTGAATGCGGGGGGGGTCTGCACACTGCACTGAATGAGGGCTACACTGAAGGGGGGGTGTCTGCACTGAACTGGGGGGCTACACTGAAGGGGGACGTCTGCACTGAACAGGGGGGCTACACTGAAGGGGGGTGTCTGCACTGAACGGGGGGCTACACTGAAGGGGGGCGTCTGCACTGAACGGGGGGCTACACTGAAGGGGGGCGTCTGCACTGAACGAGGGGCTACACTGAAGGGGGCGTCTGCACTGAAGGGGGGTCTGCACTGAAGGGGGGTCTGGACTGAACAGGGGGCTACACTAAGGAGGGGCGTCTGCACTGAACGGGGGGCTACACTGAAGGGGGGTGTCTGCACTGAACGGGGGGCTACACTGAAGGGGGGTGTCTGCACTAAACGAGGGGCTACACTAAAGGGGGCGTCTGCACTAAATGGGGGGGCTACACTGAAGGGGGGGTCTGCACTGAATGGGGGGGTCTGCACTGAAAGGGGCATTTACACTGAAGTGGGGTCTGCACTGAACATGGGGGCTACATTGAAGGGGGTGTCTGCACTGAAGGGGGTCTGCACTGAAGGGGGGGTCTGTGTAACATGCAGGGGGTCCAGAGGTGCAGGGTGCTGTGTAATGTAAAGGGGCCCAGAGGCGCAGGGGGCTGTGTAATGTAAAGGGGTCCAGAGGTGCAGGGTGCTGTGTAATGTAAAGGGGCCCAGAGGTGCAGGGGGCTGTGTAATGTAAAGGGGCCCAGAGGTGCTGTGTAATGTAAAGGGGTGCAGGGGGCTGTGTAATGTAAAGGGGTCCAGAGGTGCAGGGTGTTGTGTAATGTAAAGGGGTCCAGAGGTGCAGGGCGCTGTGTAATGTAAAGGGGTGCAGGGGGCTGTGTAATGTAAAGGGGCCCAGAGGCGCAGGGGGCTGTGTAATGTAAAGGGGCCCAGAGGCGCAGGGGGCTGTGTAATGTAAAGGGGCCCAGAGATGCAGGGTGCCGTGTAATGTAAAGTGGTGCAGGGGGCTGTGTAATGTAAAGGGGTCCAGAGGTGCAGGGGGCTGTGTAATGTAAAGTGGTGCTGGGGGCTGTGTAATGTGAAGGGGGCCAGAGGTGCAGGGGGCTGTGTAATGTAAAGGGGTCAGTGCGGGGGATCACTGGACTCCAGGTTAGCAGGACTAGGGGGGATGGGGAGGGGGTCTAATGTAAGTTCACCTTACAGATTTTCTGTAAAGTGAACTTACAATTTAACCCTTTGCTGACCCGCCGCAGTATATATACTGCGACGGGGCTGCAGCTATAGTATTGTATTGTTTTAAGTGTTTTCTGGTTTTGAAAGGACACTGACTCTTTCTTTATACCCGGGGGGGCGCAGTTTGCCATCTTCGCCCTGGGCACCAGCTGGCCTTGTCCCAGCACTGCCTACAGGTAAGCCTATAATAAGGCTTACCTGTAGGTATAATAAATATATCCTAAATGTGCATCGTTTAGAAGATATTCACCCTGGATGCAGTCAGTGATGTCACCAGCGCATGTGCCCTGAAGGTCCAGCATACCGTGCTGGACGTTCAGAGCACCGTACCGTAACCAAGGGCTCCCGCGTGCATGCACAGGAGTGATGTCAATGCGGCTCTGGCCGGAAGATGGAAGCCCTCTCAGCGGTAACAGTGCGCCGCTGGAGGGCTTAGTTTTAAGGTAGGTGTTTCAAATGTGCTAGTATGTGATACATACTAGCACATTATGCTATTATTTTGCAGGCTTCCCTGGCTTGTTGGCACCCATCTCTGTGCTTTTTTTTGCCCCAGCCTGGCCACCATAATAAAAAATAGCTAAGGGGCGAGCGCAGTCATGGGTAGCACTGAGAATAAGAAAGAAACCAACTGAGAGGGAATGCGCGGTTGGAATGCAGAAGGATGCAGAAGACAGCAAGACAAGGCTTCAAAATAGAGCACAGAACATTTAGATCAGGGGTCCTTAACCTTAGTAAGCCAATGGCCCAGTAATTTTTCCAAAACTTTACCATGTCTGAACAATAAAAAAAAATTGAAACTCATACAATAAAAGTATGACAGTGCAAAATATGGTGTTTGGTACGCAACAGGAGAAAGAACATTCTGGCATAAGTTGTCAATAGGAGTAAAAGATGCCCTGACACTGGTATTAGTGGGAGAAAAAATAAAGGGGACTTAGAAGTGCATTAGGAGCTCTGGAAGAGACTGGGGGGCACTATGGGTGGTTGGGGGTATTGTAGAATTATTAGAGATTGGGGGCAGTATGGGGGATGTGGAGGCTCTGTAGCAGGCTGGGGAGAAAGGGGGGCACTACAGGCACCTGGTAGGCACTGCGGGAGCCTGGGTACAAGGAACTGTGTAGGTTGACATTTTAATCTTCTTTTAAAAATGCAGGTTGCCTTGCAGTCTTAAATTGATTGTAAAGTCTCATTTAAAAACAAAAAAAAAACATGGTATACCGTACTTACCTGCTATGTGCAGTGGATTTGCACAGGGCAGCACAGATCCTCCTCTTCTCAGGTCCCTCTTCCCTGCTGCCTCCCCCCTGTTGAGTGCCCCCACAGCAAGCAGCTTGCTATGGGGGCATCCGTGCCAAGCTGCAGCTCCGTGTGTCCATTTAGACATGGAGGTATGGTTCGGCCCCGCCCCTCTCTCTCCTGATTGGCTAACTGGCTTTGACAGCAGCGGGAGCCAATGGTGCTGTTGCTGTGTCCCAGTCAATCCTGAACAGGCCAGGGAGTCGTGGACATCGCTGGATAGAGATAGAGCTCAGGTAAGTATTAGGGGGGCTGCTGCACACAGAAGGTTTTTTATCTTAATGCATAGAAGATTAACATTAAGATAAAAAACCTTCTGCCTTTACAACCACTTTAAGCTGTCCATAGATGGATTCCTCCATCCACACAAGCAAGGTGGGGAAGCCCCCCCCCCCCCCCCCATCCAGGACATTGCATTCTTAAAGTATACTTATCAGCGGCTGCAGCAGTTGATTAACAAAAGTTTTCCAGCTTATTTGCTGGAAACAATTGACTTCTGTCAAGCAGAAAACTGATTGAAATGTTAAATTTTGAAGTAAGTGAAACCAAAAGTTCTAATCTGTATACTTGTTCGCAATTTGTAACTCATATTTATCAAAGATGATGTAGCAGCATGGGAGCCAGATAACTAGCATTTTTAAAAGGAGGTCAGCTAATGAAGATTTCATATTGCTCTGCATACACAGTTCCTTTGTCAGTCTGCTAACATTTTCTTTTCTTTCATGTTTTGCCAGAACAGCTTATAAGATTGATTTTCATCAGTCTGGCGTTACAAGAAAATGTTGTCAGGGTACATGCACACAGGCATCTTATTTCCAACACGAAAAAAGAAAAAACAGGGAATTTGACTACATCCTTATTTTGCTCAATCTTTAATCAGTTTTTAATTTTTTGTGAAACTATGGTGTTTTACTACTGAACTACACTATGTTGAAAACAGCTACCATATAATTATAGTGTTGTTGCCACTTCCTAACCTATGAACAAATTAAATTAATACGTTTATTCTAATTTAGACGGCATTCTATGGCTAGAGCCATACAGTTGACTTTTATTTGTGCAATTGCGCCATTACTATGGATCAATAGCTTGCTTTAAAACATTATTCATAATAGTAAGATATTCATGGGCAACTTTCAGTGGCATGATCATATTGATAGTTACAGATACTAAGTCATTGTGCCAAATGAGTCGCGTCACGTATATTAGAAACAATTTATTTTCCTACATTTGAGGGACAATTGATTACTCAAACTTAGTACAAATTTAGTAAATTTTAACTATATGAAAATCTTCTGAACTTACTTACAGTCATGGTCTTTAAAAGATTGTTTGGTGGTGTAATTTCTTTAAGTGTGCAATCAATAACTCAGGCAGCTCTAGCCTTGTGCCACCCTCCATCTTGCCTAGTCCCTCTCAACCTCTTGAGATGAGGGAAGTAACTTTATGACCTCATTCACATGGGCGCAGAGGCTCTGTATGACCCTCTGTGCCCGTGTGAATGAGGCCATAATGTAACTTCAATGGTCTTACTGATTGGGAACAAGCCCTTTGCATATGTGTGAATAAGGCCTATTAAACAGAAGGCGCATGCTAGGGCTGGAAAGATCTACATATCTACAGTATACAGCGGCATGCACAGCCCTTTTTAAAATGCTGGTACTGTGTTCATTTCTACCGTGACTCTTTAAATGAGTGGATTCAAAAATCATTCATTTTAAACATCAAAACATAAAAATAACTATCATATTCTAGTTGAATTCATCAATTCAAAATTCACATCTCAAAATTCATATGACTTCTGTGCAATAATTAGGTAAAGTGCAACATGCAGAAAGACATTTTCAAAGTGCAAGTGCCATGATAAACAATAAAGAGTCCAAGATATAAATTCCTCCAAAATTGCGACAAATTCCCACCACCAATATACACGCTTCTTACCGAATCAATCAGACCTCTAAATTATAGGATGATGACACAAGTAGCTCCACCTAACACATTGGTGGCATAGGGCGGCACATTGGTGTAGTGGTTAGAACTCTTGCCTAGCAGTAAAAAAAAAAGTAAAATCCCAACCACGACACTACCTACCTGGAGTTTGCTTGTTCTCTGTGTGCCTGCGTCGGTTTCCTTCGGGTACTCCAGTTTTTTCCCACACTCCAAAGACACGCTGATAGGTTAATTGGCTTCTGTCTAAATTGGCCCTAGTTTATGAATGTGAGTTAGGGACCTTAGATTGTAAGCTCCTTGAGGGTAAGGACTGATGTGAATGTACAATGTATATGTAAAGTGCTGCATAAATTGACAGCGCTATATAAGTACCTTAAATAATAATAACATATTTCATGTGAATACACATCTTCAGAGGAACGCAGCATAATGACGTGTATTCACATACCTGTGATGTCAATCTATAATTTAGAGGTCTGATTGATTGATGTTTAAAATGGTGAATGTTTTTTGATTGCACTGAAGATACACAGGATGTAAAGAGACGGCAGCACTCGCACTAGAAGTGTTTTTTTACATATTGTGTATTCCAATATTTGGGTGCTACAGTTTATTTACACAACAGACACTAAGCGCAGGTGGTTTTAAGTTTGTTTCAGTATTTAGTTGATTTTAGTATTTTGATATTGCGTTCTTGTCGTGCCAGACAGATGGCAGGTTCCATACCCTACTACTGCAAAAGACAACAAAGGGGAAGGAAGCGCCAGCTAAGTGTAGTATCCCAGTAAAAACACTCACAAAAAGTAAGTAGAAAGTTTGCTTATCTGGTACAAAGAATGTAGATGTTCGTTCCTCCTAATTCCATCCTGCAGGACCACTGGAATTGGTTCCGACTGCTGGGGAGGGAGATGGCTCAGGAGCCTGGAGGAGCCCCGGGACACCACGCTAACCAGCGTGGAACGCACAATGATAGTGACATCACCAGAAGGGTGGAAAGACCAGACGAAAACAATGCAAGGCTACGCACTCGGAGCATCTAGCTCCTTCAACATGCCTTCTACAGTGTTCCACACTGATTAGCGTGGTCTCCCTTGGCTCCTCCAGGCTCCTGAGGCAGTCACCCCCCTCCCCAGCAGTTCGAACTGATGCCAGCAGTCCTGCAGGTCAGAATTACGAGGAATCAATATCTACATTCTTTGTACTAGATGAGCATACTTTCTTTTTACTTTTTGTGAGTGTTTTTAATTCATTGCTATTAAATATTTTAACTGGGATACTACACTGGCACTTCCTTCCCCTTTGTTCTCTTTCCCATATGGATTGTTTTTAACCCTGATTATCGGGGTACTAGACATTTATTGCTGGCTGGACAATTTCATCTCTGTGTGCCAGAATTAATATTTCCTTCCACACCCTACTATTCCATTCTCCTGGCCCACCACAACACTGATCTCCCAGTTTAGTCTGGACATTGCAGGGTCCTGTACTGATAAAAATTATTCTGTTGGCTTGTAATGTTAACATAAAAATGTTATCATTTTCAACAAATAAATGAATGTTAATTCATTTACTTTGCTATTTTAAGTATCTTACTTAATTTTCATTAGTTCTTAAAACACACCTTTTACATTTACAAAAATAATGTATAATATTGAGTAATCTAGACAAAACGTTTAAGGTATGTTTTGATGCTGTAATTTTAAAGAATTTGACGTCTTTTGGAACTTTGAAAACCTGCACAAGGCAGTTCCCATACGTTTGAGGCACATCAGAACAAAAGCGTGCAACCAGTGACAAGAATTTTTCCAAGTCACTAGAAAGCCATTCTCAGGGCCTGTACTTGAACCTGGGACCTCAGCTGTATCTTGCAATGACTCTTCTCACTGAGCTACCTGAGATGCTGGACAGCATTCTGTCTGATCCATTGGACAACCCTGCCTTGTGCCTTGACTTCTGCTGAACCTTTGCTCTTCCCATGAACTTCCTGGTATAAGCCATGTCTCTGCACTTCCTCTTTGCCAGATTATTGTGCCTTCTCAGCCAGTATCTCGCTCTTGCCTTCCCTGTTGCCATTCATATTTTGCTACCACTCGTTATCGACCCTTGGCTTGTTCCTCGACTACTTTTCTGCCTGATCCCAACCTGCCACTGCTCGTTACCGACCTTTCGGCTTGTTTACTAACCGCTCTTCTGTTTGATCCTTACCTGCTTATCCGCTATCCAAGAAGACCTATCTACTTAGAACCCGAATATTTTTGTTATCCACAAAGTTACTGATGAAAACAGTACCACCTTGGGAAAAGTTATTGAGGGAGTAGAGGTTCTCACTGGAATCTCTGATGACCCCAAGCATGTGTTTTTCTTATTGGACGCATCGATGCTTATTATTTCAAATGTAAATTGTTATTATTATTATTAAAGAGCAAATTACAAGCAAGACAAGGATACAGTGATACAGATACATAGAACATCCAAACAAAATTAAAAGTCAGCAGTTTCAAAAAGTGTAGCTGCTGACTTTTAATAATCGGACACTCACCTGTCCCACGGTCCAGCGATGCGGGCATACGAAGCCCGGCTCCTCTCCACAGCGCCGTCATTCTTACTGTGGGTGCCACAGCCAGGAACGCACTGTGCTGCACTCTGTGAATGGCCAGGCAATCTTCTGGGTCATGTCACAGGTGAGAGGGAGGGGGGATAGGTGATCTTCCGGTGCCACGGAGCCTCAGGGAAGTGGGAGCTGGATGCCTCTAAAAAGAGGGTATCCGCTCCCCCCCCCCCCCCCAAAAGCGGAAGTTCCATTCTGTAACCAGTAGGACTGACTAACAGGATATCATCATTAGGTGAGTCACCGTGGAAAAGATTGGAGCTGGCAATTAACCGACAGCTGAGTGGCTTGCACTGAGAAGGAGGGGCTGAACCCAGCCCTGATAGGAAGGTGTTTCTAACTCTGGGGAGAGTGGACTGACTGGGAGTACAGAGAGATCACTGTTCCTGAACACTGTGCTCTCCTGACAGAACAAGGATCTGCTTTGTTTAAATAGGCAGATCCCCGTTCTGCCTCTCTGAGGAGCGCTCGCGGACCCGCGCATCAGCTCCTCCACTGTGCAGCAGGCACGTACGTGCACGGCCACAGTATCTCGTTCACGAAATGACGTACAGGTAGGTTGTTTCACACAATAGGGCCACCCTGCCGCAGTATATATGCTGTGGGCGGTCCTTAGGTGCTAAACCTGAGCTACCCTAAAAACCTAAAATATACCTTTGAAGTTTTTCAGAAGATCTTTTTAGAGCTAGATGTGGGGAATCTATCTTAAAAGTTCACACTTTAAAGTGCAAATTATTATTTATTTATTTATTTTTAAAGATGTTTACATTTACATTTGATGCTGCTTTAATAATATTACATTTGTAACACTTTATAAATAATAAATGTTAATTTGTTTTGAAAGCCTGTTTGATGAGACTATTCCTTTTTTTAAAACCATATTATTGTATTATTATTATATAAAAACCTTCAAACATACTGTATATCAAATACATTTCCTAACCAGACCAATTTTCAGCTTTCAGTGCTCTCACATTTTGAATGACAATTACTCAGTCAGGCAACATTGTACTGATATGAAATTTTTGTCCTTTTTTCGCACAAATAGAGCTTTCTTTTGGTGGTATTTGATCACCACTGGGTTTTTTATTTTTTGCTTTATAAATTAAAAAAGACAGAAAATTTGGTAAAAAAAATATATATTTTTTTCTTTTCTGTTATAAAATTTTGCTTCATACATTTTGGACAAAATTTATACTGTTACATTTCTTTGGTGAAAATAACCCAAATCAGTGTATATTTGGTCTTTGTGAAAGTTATAGAGTCTACAAGCTATGGTGCCAATCATTGAAAATTGATCACACCTGATCACACCTGATGTACTGAAGGCCTATCTAATTTCTTGAGACACTAACAAGCCAGGACAGTACATATACCCCCCAAATGACCCCTTTTTGGAAGTAGACAATCCAAGGTATTTAGGAAGAGGCATGGTCAGTTTTTTGAAGTTGTAATTTTGTCCCACAATTCTTTGCAAAATTAAGCTTTTTTTTGTTGTTCACAGAATTGTCATATTAACAGGTTATTTCTCTCACACAGCATATGCATATCACAAATTACACCCCAAAATACAATTTGCTACCACATATCTGAGACTTTTTGCACAGCCTGGCCACATACAGAGGCCCAACATGCAGGGAGCACCAACAGGCGTTCTAGGGACATAAATTGCACATTTCATTTTTTGACTACCTCTTACACTTTTGAAGGCCCTGGAGCACCAGGACAATGGAAACATTCACAAAATGACCCCATTTTGGAAAGTAAACACCCCAACGTATATATTATGAGGCAATATGAGTCTTTTGAACATGCCATTTTTTTCCACAAGTTTGTGGAAAATAAATGAAACACATATTTTTTTTTTTTACACAAAGTTGTCTATTTAGAAGATATTTTTAATGCATAGCATGTACATAGCAAAAATTACACCCCAATATTTATTCTGCTACTCTTCCCGAGTATGGCGATACCACATGTGTGAGACTTTTCCACAGCCTGGCCACATACAGGGCCCAACATGCAGGGAGCACCATCAGGGACATACATTTCAAATCTAATTTGACTACCTATTACACTTTTGTGAGACACTGATAGTCATTGTAGTGGCACTGTAGTGGCAAGGATGCAGGCATGGATGAGAACTGATGTAGCACGAATGAGTATTGATGTGGCATGAATGTGGCATGAATGAGCACTGATGTGGCATGAATGAGAACTGATGTGGCACGAATGAGCACTGATGTGGCATGAATGAGCACTGATGTGGCGCGGATGAGCACTGATGTGGCACGGATAAGCACTGGTGAGCACTGCTGTGGCAAGGATGAGCACTGCTGTGGCATGGATGAGGCACGGATGAGCACAGATGAGGCACGGATGAGCATGAATGAGCCATGGATGAGCCACAAATGAGCCATGGATGGAGCATGGGTGGAGAACGGATGGAGCATGGATGGCGCATGAATGAACATGGATAGAGCACCGATTGAGCATTGATGAGCACTGATGAAGCACGGACTGAGCATGGATGGAGCATGGATGAAGCACAAATTATCACAGATGGAGCATGGATGGAGCATGGATGAGCACAGATGGAGCACGGATGGAGCATGGATGAAGCACGTATTGAGCATGGGTGGAGCATGGATGAGCATGAATGGAGCACGGACTGAACACGGATGGAGCAGGAATGAGCCAGGGATGGAGCATGGATGAGCACGGATGGAGCATGGATGAGCCAGGGATGGAGCATGGATGAGCCAGGGATGGATGGAGCATGGATGGGCACAGATAGAGCATGGATGAGCCAGGGATGGTTGGAGCATGGATGGGCACAGATAGAGCATGGATGAGCCAGGGATGGATGGAGCATGGATGGACACAGATAGAGCATGGATGAGCCAGGGATGGAGCATAGATGGGCACAAATAGAGCATGGATCGCACAAATTTTTTGTCTGGTCGCATGTTCTGGTGCGAATCAGGGGTGTTCAGCTCATTCCTACTATGGACCATTAAGTTTAACTTCTATAGTCTGGAAGGTACTTGAAAGTTTAATAAAAGACCATATTGAAGAGTTTTTGCTAGTGTTGCCCTCTTTTGGGATGGGGTATGACAAATGGCCCTCCCTAAACAGGATATTGCGCTAAACCTGGAGGTAAATAAAAGAACCAGAACCTTGACTAAGTAGAAGAGTGGGTTTGATAATAATGTTTGCGGCGCCTCCACCGAGGACATGGTATCTGGACAGAGGGGATTTCTTTCCTGGGAAATAAATTAGTAATTGGAGGCAGAGGAACTACTGAAACCAGCATATAACATTAACCATAAATATATAGATACACACCAGCATGGAAATAATACAAGCTATAATAAAAGATTAACAATAGTACATGCATCCAATGTACAAACAGGTATTGTCAACAAAGGGCCCAACAAGAGTCCTGGTGGAATTGTGCACACATACCCAGGTATACATGGTTTTTAACAGAGATATACCTTCAGATGAATGTTGCAACAAAGTCCAGTTGCAGGGGCCCCTGAGGATGACCATGATGCAGTGTTTGTCTAGATGTCTGAGAACCAAAGACAAGATCTGCAAGAACCTCCAGCCATTGTCCAACCAGCCTGGTATTCAGCTTTTCACCAGCAGGACAGGGGCGGATCCAGGGGGGGCAAGGGGGCAATTGCCACCCCCGAGAAATCTGTTGCGGGCCGGGCGGGTGAGCTCCGTGGGCAATCCACATCTGGTGGCAGGTGACGTGGCAAGTGACAAACCGCAATGTGTGGCAGATGACGTGGCAAGTGACAATATGCATCTAGTGGAAGATGACGCGGCAAGTGACAATCCGCATCTAGTGGCAGATGACGTGGCAAGTGACAATCTGCATCTAGTGGCAGGTGACTTAGCAAGTGACAATCCGCATCTAGTGGCAGGTGACGTTGCAAGTGACAATCCGCAATGTGTGACAGATGACTTGGCAAGTGACAATCCGCAACTAGTGGCAGGTGACGTGGCAAGTGACAATCCACAAGGTGTGGCAGGTTATGTGGCAAGTGACAATCCGCATCTAGTGGCAGGTTACGTGGCAAGTGACAATCCGCAACATGTGGCAGGTGACAATCTGCATCTGGTGGCAGACAAGTGAAAATCCACAACATGTGGCAGGCAACGGTGGCAAGTGACACGCTCGGGGTTCCCACTGATTCTGCATTATGGTGAGTTGAATGATTTCATTTTATATTACAATGTATTAATAGAAATAATGCGCTTCAATCATCCTGACACCATAACAACCATGGTGCCGAGATGATTAAATCACCAACAACAGCCATTTCCCCAATAAATTGCCTGCAAAAAAAACGTATTTTCTGGCAGTGCCCCTCCCGGGACAAGACTCTGGATCCGCCCCTGCAGCAGGAACCATGATGTGGCTCTTGAACTCAGAGTTAGCCTATCTACTCTGCGCTTAGTCCCTAGTAGCGTCTAATCTGTCATGCAACTGGACCTCTAATTACCAGAATTGGCCGTTGGATGCCTAACCTAGCACTAGCCTATGCTGGTTATTGAACCCTGAGCTAAAACTAGCTATAGAATCCCAGACCAGAAGAGACAGGGTTAACTAGACTAACAGGAGCTGTATATAAACTATTTTGCAATATATGGGATCACCTGCTAACATACAGCAAGGTGCCACTACACACACACACGCACACTGTGTCACAGACTGAACTATCTGGTATAGTGCATGCGAGATAACAATAACAAGGGAACAGATATACTTCTGTCACCAGTCTTTAAAAAAATGCATATTTACACAAAGAAGCTATGGGCAACAATAGCAAACTATTAACACAAACACTTTCCTAATAAACCCTGCTTCTGGTCTAGAATAGCAACAGTTCTTCAATTGAGACATGTGATCTCAGCCTCTCTCTCTCTCTCATACATATATATATATCTCTGTCTCTCCACTTCTTCCTTCTGGGGTTTCCAAGCTAGTTTGTCAGAGATAGGAAGTGCTTATACATAATTATATATAACTCTGCGATAACTAGGTTATCCACAAATACAAAAACTAGGGAAAGTAGATTCCCTACACTAGAAAACATTGTTTAAGGCAATAACATGTATTCATGAAAGACCAAAGCTGTTAAACAAATATGATTTCTTTTTATGAGAAGGTAAGTAAAAACTTAGACAAAGGCATTGCTGTGGACAGGGTATACCTGGATTTTTCAAAACCGTTTGACACAGTTCCCCACACATGGTTAATGTAAAAGTTAAAGGCTATAGGCTTAGAAAATTCAGTTTATGACCATTTACAGAGACTAGTGATTTGGGATTCATACTCTGAATGGTCTAAGGTTATTAGTGGTGTACCCCAAGGTTCAGTATTGGGACCCTTACTTTTTAACATACTGTATTTATAAATGATATAGTGTTTAAGATTTAAAGTACCATTTCAGTGTTTGCAGATGACAACAAACTATGCAGTGGAATTATGTCCATACAGGATGTCTCTGACTTAGCCCCGGTTCACACTGGGACGACTTGTCAGGCAACCTAGTCGCCTGACAAGTAGCGTCCTGTTCTGTGCAATGGAACCGTTCTAATTGCATCGCTCCGACTTAGAAAAAGGTTCCTGTACGACTTTGGGGGCGACTTGCATTGACTTCTATACAGAAGTCGTCTTGCAAGTCGCCGCTGAGTCCTGTCCTGGGTCGCCTGAGGCAGTTGCGCTGTAAGTCGTGCTGCCTCAGTGTGAACCAACCCTTACAGCCGAACTGTGGGGAACTATGTGGTAAACAAGGGTAAATATTGACAAATGTAAAGTTATGCACTTGGGGACTAAAAACATGCATGTATCATTCATTCTAGGAGGAGAAAAGTTGGGGGAGTCAATGGTTGACAAGGATCTGGGTGTTCTGATAGATCATAGACTTATTAATAGCTTGCAATGTCAAGGTGCAGTTTCTAAAGAAAGCAAAATACTTTCTTGTATTGAAAGAGGTAAAGATCATTAGTAAGACCTCATCTGGAATATGCAGTTCAGTTTTGGGCAACTGTTCACAAAAGGATATCTGGGAACTGGAGAAAGTGCAGAGAAGGACAATCAAACTAATAAGAGGCATGGAGGAGCTCAGCTATGAGGAAAGATTAGAGGAACTGAATTTATTCTCTCTTGAGAAGAGGAGATTAAAAGGGGATATGATCACTATGTATAAATACATAAGTGGTCTATATAGTGAACTTGGTGTTGTTATTCACTTTAAGGTCATCACAGAGGACAAGGGGCCACTCTTTACATCTGGAGGAAAAGAGATTTAATTTCCAAATATGGAAAGGCTAACATTGAATGAGTTCAGGGGCAGTTGAAAAACGTGTCCCACTGCCTCTGAACGTCCGTTTAGCAGCAGCAGTGTACATGAGGCCTTAGGCTGCTGCTAAACGGACGTTCAGAGGCAGTTGGCTGATTTTTTCAGCTGCCCCTGAACTCATCCAATGTTATCTTTTGTGTACATGTACACAGGTTTGTTTAATGTCATTTTTAGGCAGTTGCCTTTAGAGGCTTTTCTTTGAAAGCAAAAAAATGAGTTCAGACGCCGAAGTTTTCAACGTTTCAGACGCCAAACGACGCTAAACGCGGTACCGGCATTTAGCAGCGTATCGTTTAAGGGTGTTTTTCATTTTTGACTATATTTTTTTTTTTTAATTTTTTTTCAAAGGCTTCTAAACGCAAACGCGTCAAAATGCAGCAAACCGCCGCTAAACGTGGCACGTAAACATGGCAAAACGGACGTTTTAACTGTAGGTTTTTATCTGTCAAGTTAAATCGTTCAGGAGAGGTTGAAAAAACGTCCCATGTACATTAAGCCTCAGAGCTGTGAAAATGGGAAATAGACTCCCCTCAAGATCTAGTTCTGTCTAACTCAGTAGATTGTTTAAAAAAAAAGAAAAGCTGAATGCATTCCTAAATGCACAAAATATAACTGGACACTAACATTTATAAATAATAACACCAGGGATAGTTGACCCAGGAAATATCCAATTGCCTCTTGGGGGATCAGGAAGGAAGCACATTGGATCATGCTTTAGTTTTATTTTTTGCCTTCTTCTGGGTCAACTGTGGAAATAGGATAGTGCATATGCAGGCTTTCTTTTTTATGTTGGTTGAACTAGATGGATGTTCAACCTAACTGGGGCTAATTTACTAAAACTGGAAGGTGTAAAATCTGGTGTAGCTTTGCATAGAAACAAATCAGCTTCCAGTTTGTTTGTCAAAGCTTAACTAAAGAAGCTGAACTTGACTGTTTGGCTACCATGTACAGCTGTGCCAGATTTTGCACACTCCAGTTTTAGTAAATCAACCAACTAATGTCTATTCAAAGATGTTATATATCTTTGCAACATTGCTTTATGCAGGCACCAGATTTTCCACTCTCCAGTTTTAGTAAATCAACCCCAGTGTGTTGGTGTGAGCCAGAGCTTTTGGAAACAATGGGTTTCAGCTCATTATTGCATTGGGCCTGTGTTGGGATTGGTACTCGATACAATGCAAACAATATGGAAATAATGTGAAGTGTATACTGTTATACTGAAGTTCTAAATAAAAATGCAAAGGAATACAAATGTGATGCCAGTATGCATGTAGATAAATAAGCAAATTAAAGAAGACTAGCATTGTATTATCAAAAATGAAAAGGCAAATACATTCTGAAGTAAAGATGCTTATGTACAAAGTCCTCTACTCTAAAATAAAAGCTTATCTTTAGGTTTTGCCAGTATCTCCAACTTTTCCTTGACGGGTGTTAAGATTTCAAATGGCCCTTCCATCCTAAAAAAAATAAAAAATAAAAAGAAGACGTTGATCATCATATATTCCACAAAATTCACAAGATGTATTAGTCCAGCTCATACAGTGCATGTTTTATATTTGCACAGAAGAAATCAGGATTCCAGGTTCCAAATGTCCATACAGAATAGCTCTTGACAATGTATTCTGCTTTCTTTTCTGTCAGTCTAAACCAAACACACTCCCCCAAATAAGTCTCTTTTGTAGTGTGGTTTATTATGATAACCCAAGTATTAATATTACGGTACTTTTTGTTTGAATCAATACAGCTAGTTTAACTGGTTCTGCAGCTTTGAAGCCTGTTCCCTGGCCCTTGCTTTATCTGGGTCATGTACACTCCCATAGGTACTTGTTCTTTAGAAAAATAGATCAGTGTCCACATCATTATCCTAAAATAGTGCTTGTTATTTTTCAGCAAAATTCGTTCAAGTATATTAAGGTTCCTATGCAATGTCATGGATATGACAAGGGTCAGAAATTGGATTTTGCTACCTTTCGTGTGTCTGCATAATTATTTTCAGACACATGTTACCTTTCTTGCCTAAAAAAGATGTCAAACAGTATACTTAAAACATAACTCCAGATACAAATTACAAGATAAAGATAAAGAAATAGAAGATAAAATAAAAAAGCAACTTTTGCTGCAATATTCACCTTCAATCCAGAAATTTTCCCCTAGTACATTTTACTGGTGCTAAATGTCCTCAGTCTAAAAAACATCATCATTCAGCCTGGCTAATGAAGGGGGCAGGCTAGCTCCTGAAACATTTCTCATCAGTTTGTTACCAGCTTATTTTTTATAAGGCTGCACTGAATTAAAAGAGGCTTAGCCCTGTTCAATGGCAACAACCTTTTTTGGCATGCAGATTAATCCATGTTGTATGTGGAAAGTGGTTCTGGCCCACAGATTTCATAATACTTATCTTTATACTTAATAGTGGGGACATCTCCCCACCTTTCACACCAGCAACATTCATCCCACTTTCTCTGAGCCCAGGTGGTCCTGGGGAGGCATAGGCCTGGGACAGGATACTGTAAGGAGAAGCAGCACAGGGATGAGTTTATCACTCTGTCACTCTGCTTTCCCATCCTATTATTATGCTTCTTGTCAGCACACAAGCTGATTGGCTCCTTATGCTGCTTCTGAGTCTTCCTTACGCTAATCACTCCAGCTGTGCTGTACAAGGACAGCAAGAGTCTGATACCAGATTAAATTTAGGTACTTACACTGCTTGCATGTATGATGTATTAATAATTACAAAGCTGAATTAATGTGTGTATTTTAGATTTGCACATAGTTCAGCTTTAAGTGTAAATTAATACCTAAGGATCTATGAGTGGAGGACGAGAAGATGATTGAAAGGTCCATCCCTCCATTCATAGATACTATAGTATAGCTTCTTTAAATGGAGTAGGTGGGCAGAAAGTACAGTATCTCACAAAAGTGAGTACACCTGTCACATTTTTGTAAATATTTTATTATATCTTTTCATGTGACAACACTGAAGAAATTACACTTTTCTACAATGTAAAGTAGTGAGTGTACAGCTTGTGTAACAGTGTAAATTTGCTGTCCCCTCAAAATAACTCAACACACAGCCATTAATGTCTAAACCACTGGCAACAACAGTGAGTACTCCCCTAAGTGTAAATGTCCAAATTGGGCCCAATTAGCCATCTTCCCTCCCCGGTGTCATGTGACTCGTTAGTGTTACAAGGTCTCAGGTGTGAATGGGGAGCAGGTGTGTTAAATTTGGTGTTATCGCTCTCACTCTTTCATACTGGTCACTGGAAGTTCAACATGGCACCTCATGGCAAAGAACTCTCTGAGGACTCCAGTGAACCAACCTATCAAGCTCTGGTGAACTCCATGCCCAAGAGGGTTAAGGCAGTGCTGGAAAATAATGGTGGCCACACAAAATATTTAAACTTTGGGCCCAATTTGGACATTTTCCCTTAGGGGAGTACTCACTCTTGTTGCCAGCGGTTTGGACATTAATGGCTGTGTGTTGAGTTATTTTGAGGGGACAGCAAATTTACACTCTTATACAAGCTGTACACTCACTACTTTACATTGTAGCAAAGTGACATTTCTTTAGTGTTGTCACATGTAAAAATATAATGAAATATTTACAAAAATGTGAGATGCTTTTTATTTGAGCACTCTTAACGAGTGCCTGCGTAGCGCCTCAAAATTACGGCAGTGGGAGTGGGGGGGGGGGGGGGCGCGGGGCAGGGAATGAAGATTTCAAGGAATGCAGGACAAGGAACAGATTGAACTGATGGTAAGTTATGTCCCTTATCTAAACTTAGCTAGATGTACTTCACCTATAGCCTAAATGTCTCTACAAGGCTTAATGTCCCTTTTCTAAACTTAGGCTTTAGGCCTCATACACACGAACATTTAAAAAAACGAGCTGTAAAGCTAGTACCAACGCCAGGGAAAAAAACAGCATTAAAAATGCGATTTTATCTGCGCTTTGCATTGCCGTCAATGCGCGTTTAGCCGCGCTAGCTTTCAGCTGCGTTTCTCTGCCTCTATTCAAAATCAATGGTTCCCTATGGGAGCCCATTGATTTAAATAGAAGTCGCACCATAAGTCATATCAATGATCTGACTTGCGTGCTGAGAATCTTGAAGGTGAACCCCGTCAAAATGCAAAAAAAAAAATTTGCGTGAGGTTCCCTCCCAAGACGATACCAGACACTTTGGTCTTGTATGGATCTTAAGGGGAACCCCCACGCCCAAAAAAATGGCGTGGGGGTCCCCTCCAAGATCCATACCAGACCCTTATCCGAGTAAAACCTGTGTAGTGTGTTTATTTGTGACACTTTTATATTTGTGGTGAGTGGGTAGGGGTACGATGTACCCCATACTCATTCACCTAGGGCCCCCTTGTTAAGGTGTTACTAAACCCAGGAGCCTGCATTCACTATATCTGGTCTCCAACAGTACACAGAACATGGAAATAGTGGCAATAGTTTTAGTAAATATACACTGCTAAATACATTTTCTCATCAGCAGCATATAGCAGCCTTGTGACTTCTATCTGTGTCTGGTTAAAGCTATTAGGAGGAGTTTTCATTCTGCTCTGACTTTCCTATCAGGCTACAGGACCCCTGACCCTCTGTCTGGACAGTGATCATTGGTCCTGTGCTGATCATATGCACTCTCCCAAGAAAAAAAAAAAAAGCAATACACACCAAACTAAGCATGTGCAGCCTCTGTCAGGAGATGGATTGGGGACTTTGAAAGATGGGGAGGAATAGAGAAGACAGGATCAAACAGCCTTTTTGCATAATGCAGAGGATTACCCCCTTAGGTTCCACAGTGTGTATAACAAGCATGCTTTACTGCATAAACAGACTGATATTACTGTTTAGTAAAACTTTAAGAGCACTAAGTGTTTCTGTCTGCTGCCGTGTTCTGCTGCTATCTGCATGAGTTACCTTTGACAAGTTTTTTTGACACTGAGAAAAAAGATGACAGAGGAGGGAGCTTCAGCAGACTGACAGCCTCAGCTCTGTTCCTGTGTGCTGTGTGGAGGGGGTGTGTCCATTCTCTCCAATCAGCTCTGAGAGCTCTCCTCGCTGAGCTCTGCAGAGTGTAATTTCAGCTCTCCGACCCCTTTTTCTGACAGCTCAGACAAGCCTTAAAAAATCTGGACCTTGAATGGATGTAGAGAAAAGAAGATTGCCAATAGACAGATACAACTTAATAGGAGGATTTGTATAATCTCTGTGTATCGCCTGAGGCCAGTCACTTCACTGGGTATATGTAAGGGTTTGCAATCACTTTAAGTGCAGGGATCTGACCAATAGCGGGTACCTAAGAGATATAAGAAACGGTCAAGTGTGGTATAATTCCATGCCATCTAGCAGAAACTAAAACATTAGTTTTGGGTGGTCTGACCCTTTAACTGCAGTGGAGAGAAGAGAGGTTTCCAAATTTACCACTCTCTGGAAGAGCTTTCTGAATCATAAAAGTGGCTAAACAGAATTACAAATATTATGACAGGTTAGACGTCTCCTATATATATATTTCGATTGCAGTTTACAGCTCTTTGCCTGGCATTTTACTTCAAGCATTTTTTCAAAGTTTTCACATGAAAAAAATGATTTATAGAACTCCAGGCAATAACATTTATTTGTTCTGCTGCATGCCATCTGTTCTGATTGCCCACACTGTCAGCAGACTGAGTGGGAGTAAAATAATTCCTCAGGAAGGTAAACCAGGCTCAAGAGGGCATTCATCTGCAAATGCTCTGCATATGGGACTACCGAAATGACAAGTATATTACAGATTAGATGAATCGGAAAATTTATGATAACTAAACATACATATGCAGGTCACAAACTATATTTTTGATTTATCAAAGAAAATGTCACCATCTCCTATGTTGATCAATAAATACGGTAGTTTTAATTATTGGACCTATACAAGCAAGCTGTGCCAAAGCATGCTGAATATTCTCACATCATGGCTACTAAAAGTGTAGAAATACAGTGCCTTGAAAAAGTATTCATACCCCTTGAAATTTTCCACATTTTGTAATGTTACAACCAAAAACATAAATATATTTTATTGGGCTTTTATGTGATCGACCCACACAAAGTGGCACATAACTGTTTTCATATTTTTTTTACAAATAAATGTGTGAAAAGTGTGGCGTTCATTTGTATTCAGCCTCCCCTGAGTCAATACTTTGTAGAACCACCTTTTGCTGCAATTACAGCTGCAAGTCTTTTTGGGGATGTCTCTACCAGCTTTGCACAGCTAGAGAGTGAAATTTTTGCCCATTTTTCTGCAAAATAGCTCAAGCTCTATCAGATTGGATGGAGAGCATCTGTGAACAGCAATTTTCAAGTCTTGCCACAGATTCTTAATTGGATTCAGGTCTGAACTTTGCCTGGGCCATTCTAAAGCCCCATACACACTATCAGATTTTCTGCTGATTTTTTCCTTCAGATTTACCAAAACCATATAATACGAGGTCAAACCTTAGGCTTTTCAATTTGAATGCAATCAGGCAGGCCCTTGCACTACATGGTTTTGGTAAATCTGAAGACAAAAATCAGCAGAAAATCAGATAGTGTATATGGGGCTTAACACATGAATATGCTTTGATCTAAACCATTCCATTGTAGCTCTGGCTGTATGTTTAGGGTCACTGTCCTGCTGGAAGGTGAACCTCTGCCCTAGCCTGAAGTCTTTTGCAGACTCTAACAGGTTTTCTTCTAAGATTGCCCTGTATTTGGCTCCATCCATCTTCCCATCAACTCTGACCAGCTTCCCTGTCCCTGCTGAAGAAAAGCATCCCCACAACATGATTCTGCCATCACCATGTTTCACGGTGGGGATGGTGTGTTCATGATGATGTGCAGTGTTAGTTTTCCGCCACACATAGCGATTTGCTTTTAGGCCACGAAGTTAGATTTTGGTCTCATCTGACCAGAGCACCTTCTTCCACATGTTTGCTGTGTCCCTCACATGGCTTCTCACAAACTGCAAAGAGGACTTCTTATAGCTTTCTTTCAACAATGGCTTTCTTCTTGCCACTCTTCCATAAAGGCCAGATCTGTGGAGTGCATGACTAATAGTTGTCCTGTGGACAGATTCTCCCACCTGAGCTGTAGATCTCTGCAGCTCCTCCAGAGTTACCATGGGCCTCTTGGTTGCTTTCCTGATTAATGCTCTCCTTGCCTGGCCTATCAGTTAAGGCGGACAGCCATGTCTTGGTAGGTTGACAGTTGTTCTATACTCTTTCCATTTTCAGATGATGGATTGAACAGTGCTTTGTAAAATGCTTGGGATTTTTTTTATAACCTAACCCTGCTTTAACTTCTTCACAACTATATCCCTGACCTGTCTGGTGTGTTCCTTGGCCTTCATGATGCTGTTTGTTCACCAAGGTTCTCTAGCAAACCTCTGAGGGCTTCACAGAACAGAGAAAATGAATCACCACTCAGGAGAACTTGCTTTCAGGTGTGTGTTAGTGAATCCTTCAGAGGAGAGGAGTCCCAGGTGCTGGCTAAATGCAAATTGAAGCAGGGTTTGAAACAGTAAAATCTGGATGCCGCACACCGGATAAAGTTGAAAACATCTTCTTTATTGTAAAACTTGGATCATAAAAACAGGACAATCAGGCGGGTGGTACAGACACAGCTGACGCGTTTCGCGCTCTAGTTCGAGCGCTTACTCATAGCACATGAGCTATGAGTAAGCGCTCGAACTAGAGCGCGAAATGCGTCAGCACCACCCGCCTGATTGTCCTGTTTTTATGATCCAAGTTTTATAATAAAGAAGATGTTTTCAACTTTATCCGGTGTGCGGCATCCAGATTTTCCTGTTTCAAACCCGGCTTCACAGAGCAGCTGTATTTATACTGAGATTAAATTCCACACAGGTGGACTCTATTTACTAATTAGGCGACTTCTGAAGACAATACAAATGCACGCCACACTTTTCAGATATTTATTTGTAAAAAGATTTGAAAACCATTTATCATTTTCATTCCACTTCACAATTATGTGCCACTTTGTGTTGGTCGATCACATAAAATCCCAATAAAATACATTTACGTTTTTGGTTGTAACATGACAAAATTTGGAAAATTTTAAGGGGTATGAATACTTTCAAGGCGCTGTATATGGCAACTAGTCATAGCATTTTAGTATGGAGGCTCTATCTATACTTATCTCAGACTCTATTGGACCTAAGTCAAATATAGAACTCTTCTCTGTTTTGTTTAAAAGATTTTCTCCTATATACCCTGATTTATGGTATGTTCTTCTAATGACAATCTTCCATTGTATAGGTGGAGAGGACCTCAGGATAAACATGTTGCTGCTGCAGGATTTATAGTAGAGATAAGCTGGCATCCTGCTGAGCTGCTTTGTGGACTGAATATTACCTAATATTCCCTGATTAGCAGATGTTAGTAGAGAATGTGATAGTCCACAACAATTATATTCCTCCATGTATCATCTGTTCAAGCAAAAAAAAAAAAGAAAAAAAAATGTTTTCAATGCAATAGTAAAGAGAGACCTTTGTTTATATCCACATATACTTTACACTATCCCATTCATTTTTTTCTTTTGCTATTTTGACCATTAAAAACCATCCCATTACTTTTGGCTCTGAACCTTAGTATCTTAGAGCAATTATAGGATTGCCTGGTGTGCACTACAGAAAATACCTATTTTGATGCCAAGCCCCAGTTCTGCTGTTGACACTATTCCAATCCTTATTAAGCCAATGCAGTATTTCGCTAAAGGATTTTTCTGTATTGCTGTCATTTTGGATGAATACCAAATAATTTGTGCTATCTCATAAAAACGATGGAAACATGCCAGATTATTTTGCATCATACTTAAAGATGACAATATTATAATACTTCAATCAAGACAAAAACAATGCTGCATTAGGCCAGAAAACAGATTACATTCACTTAAAGCAGAATTTTAGGCACCGGAATTATTAATATTAAACAAGGTTTATATAGCACCAACAGTTTAAGCAGCATTTTACAAAATAAAGGAAAACAGTACAGTTACAATACAATTCAATACAAAAAGTCAGAGGGCCGTGCTCATGAAAGCTTATCTAAAAGAAAGGTAATTACCGTATATACTCGAGTATAAGTCGAGTTTTTCAGCACATTTTTTTGTGCTGAAAGTGCCCCCCTCGACTTATACTCGAGTCAGGCACTTTTCTGCAGCAAAAAATGTCATTTTCCAAACCGATTTTGGGGCCAACGTATCTCAGGGTCACTTGGTGCTAGGAACCCCAAATTTGGTGTGCCACAACATATCCAAAGATGGAGTTCCTAGCACTAAGTGGCCCCGAGATACGGGGCCCCAAAATCGGTTCGGAAAATGTCATTCTCTGCTGCAGAAAAGTGCTTGACATTTTCTGAACCAACTTTGGGGCCCTGTATTTTGGGTGCCACTTAGTGCTAGAAACCCCAGCTTTGGATATTTTATGGTGCTAGTTCCACTGGGTTTGCACACCAAATTTGGGGTTCTTAGCACTAAGTGGCTCCAAGATACGGGGCCCCAAATTCGGTCAACTGTGTCCATCTGCAGCAATGTCATTTTGGGACCCTTTGGGTTCAGAGACCTCAAATTTTGGCTGCAGCTAGGGGGCATCTAGGAACCCTTAACTACTGAGTTTGTAGTTCGGGGGACCTATGGCTGCAAATGGGCACAGTGAGGCATGCAAATGGGCACAGTGAGGCTGCAAATAGGCACTGTTGACCCTCTTTTCCACTTACAGTAGCTGTGCATTTCTCACCCTCGTCTTATACTCGGGTCAATACGTTTTTCCCATTTTTTTGTGGTAAATTAGGGCCTCGACTTATACTCGGAACCACTTATACTCGAGTATATACGGTAAGTCATAGTTAAGTAGTCAAACTGCAAGTACATGTATTATAAGCCTTCATTTATAAAAAATAAATAAATAAATGTACCATAATATTGTCTTTTAAAATCTTTTCATGCAATCTTGCTGGCTTGCTTCCTGTTGCTGCAAGCAATAATGAATTTGGTGGCATGATGTGCAGGTAAAGGGGTGGATGTCCCTCAGGTACACCAGACAGGTCTAACGGATAACAATGCCAGTTTTTACACAGAACGTAATCGTTAAAGTGGTTGTACACCTCAGTCATGTAATCTGAGCAAAGCACATACAGTATATCTGCAGTGTTTACTTACCTCTCTCCAAAGCTCTAAGTGTCGTTTTTCTCTGGTGCTTCCTTCCTCTGTTATCAGCAGTGTCACTTCTGAGAAGTTTAATTTGAAAGATAAATTTGTGTTGAGAATAAGAAGATACATTTGTGTCGAGAGTGGGGGGAGGAGTGGAGCTTTTCTATTCACAACACCGTTCTTCTGCTGTGTGAAGGGGGGGGGTGTTCCGCCAATCAGCTCTCACACAATGTAAATGCAGTCTCTCCGCCCCCTCCTCTGTGCTCCTGACAGATGAAGACATTTGTTTAAAGGCATTTGTTAAATGCATTTCTTAAAGGGTGTAAAGAGGACAAGACTGAAGATAAACAAGTAAACCCTATGTAGGAGGATTTGATTCATCTCTGTGTATCATCTGAGGCTGTTCACTGCACTAGGTATACATGAAGGTTTACATCCACTTTAATCCAAGTAAAATATTACTTGTTACTCATTGCATCCATTGCATCTCAAGGACAGCAGCTAGCTCCTCCCTAGTACCAGGAATGTCAGAAAACTAGGTTAGGCATCTGCTTCCAATTCATTCACAACCCAAGGACCTCTGGAGGGAGATCTTTACTTCCATAGTGGAATAACTTATAAAAGTTAGCTTAATGATCCTCCAGGTATTCTTCACTCACAGGCAAACAATCACTTTGCAGCCCTGTCTCTCAGCCAATACCTCTTTATCCATATAAACAGCACCTTCCATGGCACATAGGAATAATTGAATGTTCACACGATTGGATTGCATAGAAAGGAGGCATAACTTTACTTCAGCAGAAGTGTTCAAAGTTACAGGAAGACAGCAACAATCTTTCTTTAACTCTTTCTTTAACCATAACAAGGTGCAATTAGCTTGTAGATACGTGGAGGGAAATCCTTTTTCTTCTTCATTCTTTCAATTCTAGACTAAAATAGCATTTTAGAATGGGAACTAAATAAGGCGTTATACATTAACCAAAAGGCCAACAAAGTGTCTCTAAACCCACATCTTAAAAAAACTATCAATAAATGCTGTATTACATGCTATTCATACTTGCTCAGTCACTAGGAGATTCGTTCTCTGTATTCTGTAAAAAAACTGGTTGATCCTCCTGTTCTCTATCTCCAATTGTGTCCAAGTTCTCAGTTCAGCTAGGGATTTTGCAGTGCTGGTGGCAACTCTACACATGCTCAGTTTTTAGTAAGTTTCTATGCTGAGTATTTCCTCCCTATCACATCTGAGCTGCCCATGTGACTATAGAGTCACACATGTGGGCATATACACAGTGGTAAATGACAGTCCACTCCCTTCCTCCACTAACCAGCTAAACATAATGGGGGTGGGATATTACATGTAGATTGATGGAGGCTTCACCTCCCTCTAATCCTAAGACACAGGCTAGAGGGGTGTGACATCGTGTGTGATTGGCAGAAATCTGCCCATACCATGTTATTGCCAAAAATAAGAATAAAGATTTTATTTCAAATATATATTTGTATGACAATTTAAAACAATTTAATGATATTATTATTTTTTTTTTTTTACTCTGTATCCCAAAGGCTGATTTTTTTTTTTTTTGAACATGTGACCAGTAGCAAAGGACTAGAAGCCCCTCCTGCTTATGTTTCCCTGCAGACAGGCTAGGGAAGATCTGGGTCATGTGAAAGCTGTATATTGATTAGGAAAAAGGTACTTAGATTTTTTACTAGATAATTACAGTGCCATCGTACACATACAGAAATAGAAGGGATAATGCAAATTAAACAGTGTGTGTGTTTAGTATCACTTTAAGCTCTTTTTTCTCAATACCCGCCCATATTTTTGTAAATAATGTTTACTCCTAAGGCAAGCCTTGCATGTATTACTTAAAATGAAGACTTTTCTAAAAGACTCTTGACTGTTGGAAGATTTATATGACCACTGTAATAAATAGAGAATAGCCCATGCTAGATTTTGTGAACTAAACAGATCGTTTGAGGTAAAGATTGGCCATGAGCCTAGATACATATTAATCACTAGAAGTAAATGTTAAACATTAACCTGGACTTTAGATACTTCTTGATATAAAATTTCAAACACCAAAGAAGACTCAATATGTAAGGCTAGCCTCTAGATGCACCTTTGGGTCTATATAAAAATACACACATAAACATTCTGTTTGGATTATATTGGATTTTAATTAGGAATATGTTATATGTTAAAAGATAACTCCATAACTCCACTTTTGTTGAGAAAAAAACATCCTCTGGGTGATCTATGTACATTGCAAAGATTATATCAACCTTTGTTGCAGATTCCTACCTTTTGTTATTCTGAAGAAATCCATGTGTGTTTGTCTGTACCTGGCCACTGGTGTTCCTACTCTCTTCTCACTGCAGCAAGCAACTAAGTCTCAGCATCAGGCAGCCACTGCTCCATTCGCACATAGCATCAGGGGTGCTGCAGTGGCGGAGAACTGTGTCTGTGTCCCAACTCTCGAATTAATGGAAGCAAGCGAATATTTATTGATGGGCGCTGGTGAGGCTGCATTTGATGGGAACTGGTGATGCTGCATTTGATGGGCGCTGGTGAGGCTGCATTTGATGGGTGCTGGTGAGGCTGCATTTGATGGGAATTTCGTTAAAAAGGTGGGGTATATATGGGCAGGGTAAAGAGGGTGGGGTCAGGGGTGGAGCCAAGGGGGGGTGGCAAATTTAGGTTTCGCCTAGGGTGTCAAAAATCCTTGCACCAGCCCTGTATGTATATATGAACATGTCCATGAGTATATTTGTGTGTCTTTTATGATGATATGTATTATAAAAAATAAATAATACAATTGTTCTATACTTAGCCCTTAAAAGAAATTACACTCCAATATGTCATATTGGTAATATGGCAACATTAAAGTTGCCTTCTAATCTTCAGTTTTGTATGAATACTTTATTGTTTTTGCATGTATGTGTATTGTGTTTTTATTTTTCTCTTGTAGTAAGTGTACTTTTTAAAACTAGTCATGTCCCTTGGCTGACTGAGATGGCAGTAAAAAGGCTGATATTGTTTGTGCAGCTTGGAGGTTATTAATGAGGGGTAGTAACAGTCCAAAACTGGTCAGCTGATTAGTCCCACTAACCAAGGGAATAAAAAAATGTTGCCTTCTTAGATCTGTCACTTATACCTTTTAATGTTTATTACAGGTTTTTTGGAACTGCTGAAGCCCTAATAAGCTCCTGAACCAGAGTGGTTGGTAGCATATTTGACTTCAGGAATAAATAAGTATAAGGTTTTTAGTAGAATCAGACAATTTTTGTTTGTAAAATCTCAGATCAGCCAAAAAAGGATTTGATTTTTTTGGTATTTGTATGGTTTCTGACATCAATGACTATGGTTGTTATCTTATTGAAGCTGTGGCTGATTATATATATATATATATATGTAAAGCGCTGCGTAAACTGTTGGCGTGTTAGGCGTGTTAGGGTTCAATGCTAATGGATGGACAATGCTAATGGTCGGTTCAATGCTAATGGGCGGTAGTGAAATGACCACTATACTAGTGAAGACAGTGTCAGTAAATAATTATAATGTATTGTGTACGTTTTTTGGGGGTCAACGTTTGGGTAAACAATTAGAAAATGATATTCCTGTGACATTTTAGATTATAAAGGGTAAAGCGTTCCTTACACACAACCTCAAGTAATTTGTATTTTACATTGAAGTAGGAGCTCCTTTTAGATTTTCATTTGTGCTTTTTTTCCACCACGTTTTGACTGTCATTTTCTACTTTCCGTTTCAAGGACTATGAATAAACTTTAAAGCTCCAAATAATAAAATCTTCATCTGTTACCATAGTAGGCACTTGTCCCTTGCCTAATTATAGATGACTCTTTATACAATATATTTTCAATAGTTTAAAACAAAGGTAGTGATCTTACTAACACTGTAACAGGATGCGTAATTTGCCAAAAGATTAAACAGAGTAATTTTAATTAGCATTTTCCAAATCAGGTGCAAAGTAGAATAAACAATGCAAAAACAGGGCCAGAATGGCAAAAAGCAGACACTTACAAGGTCTTAGGTGTGAATAGGGAGCAGGTGTGTTAAATGTGGTGTTATCGCTCTCACTCTCTCATACTGGTCACTGAAAGTTCAACATGGCACCTCATGGCAAAGAACTCCCTGAGGATCTGAAAAAAAGAATTGTTGCTCTACATAAAGATGGCCTAGGCTATAAGAAGATTGCCAAGACCCTGAAACTGAGCTGCAGCACGGTGGCCAAGACCATACAGTGGTTTAACAGGACAGGCTCCACTCAGAACAGGCCTTGCCATGGTCCACCAAAGAAGTTGAGTGCATGTGCTCAGCATCATATCCAAAGCTTGTCTTTGGGAAATAGACGTATGAGTGATGCCTGCATTTCTATAGAGGTTGAAGGGGTGGGGGGTCAGCCTGTCAGTGCTCAGACCATAAGTCGCACACTGCATCAAATTGATCTGCATGGCTGTCATCCCAGAAGGAAGCCTCTTCTAAAGATGATGCACAAGAAAGCCCACAAACAGTTTGCTGAATACAAGCAGATTAAGGACATGGATTACTGAAACCATGTCCTGTGGTCTGATGAGACCAAGATAAACTTATATGGTTTAGATGGTGCCAAGCGTGTGGGGTGGTAACCAGGTGAGGCATACAAAGAGAAGTGTGTCTTGCCTACAGTCAAGCATGGTGGTGGGAGTGTCATTGTCTGGGGCTGTATGAGTGCTGCCGAAACTGGGTAGCTACAGTTCATTGAGGGAACCATGAATGCCAACATGTGCTGTGACCTACCGAAGCAGAGCATGATCCCCTCCCTTCGGGGACTGGACCACAGGGCAGTATTCCCACATGATAACAACCCTAAACACACCTCCAAGACAACCACTGCCTTGCTAATGAAGCTGAGGGTAAAGGTGATGGACTTGCCAAACATGTCTCCATACCTAAACCCTATTGAGCATCTGTGGGGCATCCTCAAACAGAAGGTGGAGGAGCGCAAGGTCTCTAACATCCACCAGCTCCATGGAGGAGTTGAAGAGGACTCCAGTGGCAACCTGTGAAGCTCTGGTGAACTCCATGCCCAAGAGGGTTAAGGCAATGCTGGAAAATAATGGTGGCCACACAAAATATTGACACTTTGGGCTCAATTTGGACATTTTCACTTAGGAGTGTACTCACTTTTGTTGCCAGCGGTTTAGACATTAATGGCTGTGTGTTGAGTTATTTTGAAGGGACAGCAAATTTACACTGTTATACAAGCTGTACACTCACTACTTTACATTGTAACAAAGTGTAATTTCTTCAGTATTGTCACATGAAAGGATATAATAAAATATTTACAAAAATGTGAGAGGTGTACTCACTTTTGCGGGATACTGTATATATATATATATATATATATATATATATATATATATATATATATATATATATATATATGTATGTGTGTGCTGGATCCATCAACTCAATCTGCTATCTCTGAATAACTGTACTCAGTAATACCTGTTGTTCTTCGTGATTACTGAATTACTTTTAATATCTTCAAGCTAAATGTACAAAGGCTCTTGCCTTTATTATGTTCCTTGCTACTTATATTTCTTGATGTTCTTCAAAATGGTTAATAAGAACTTAATGAAACCACAAACAGGAAAGAAGGGATGATATATGCATTTTCTCTTTTTTTTTCCTATTGCTGTCCCCCAGGACACCCTATTTTAACAGGAAGATGTCTAAAGATCTGGAAGTGGGGTTGTATAGTGTAAGTAATGTGCAAGATGAACAAACAGATATGATGAGATACGTTGTTTGAGAAAAAGCAATTTTTTATTTTCTTTGGGTTTTTTTCTATATATTTTCTGCTATTTATTATAAACATTTCAAAATTTCACTCATTAATTCTGACCCCTTGATTATATTTTTTGTCAAAATCATGTGAAGGTATATAATGTAAATATTGTGTATATATACAGTAGAAAAGCTATTTATAGCAGATATGTGTAGGTGTAGCTGGCATTTTTAATGATAGCTAATCTTTAATTATGTATTTACTTGAGAGCACTAAAAAGCAGTTCTCAGGAGCTATTCTGCAGTATGTAATATTAAGAAGGTTCCCATCTATTCTTTTGCTAGTATTGGAAAAAAAAAAAGCAGTAAGGGCTTGTAACCTGCATTGTTGCCTGCAGAGCGATCCACAGTGGACCACTTTTCAGAGAATGGTGCAGACACAGCTGACAGGTATTCAGCAGGCAATACTGCTGCCTCCTCCGTGCTTACTTTTTTGGCATTCGAACTAGGATTTTAATTGGGAATACTGCGCTGAAACCATGGGCCTAGCAAAGAAGAACGTCACAGTCACAGCATGTGTGCAACCCCATCCAGCTGCCTTTGCAGCCTAAGGGGGATGGTAACAATGTGGCTCAACTACCTATTTTTACAGCCACCCAACTACAAGTGTAAACTAGTTCTAACAGAGTATGTTCCAAATTTTATTCAGTCATATTCCACCCTTCACACAATTTCCATGCCTAAGTGCCGCATATACAGTATCTGACAAAAGTGAGTGCACCCCTTACATTTTTGTAAATATTTTATTATATCTTTTCATGTGACAACACTGAAGAAATGATACTTTGCTACATAGTAAAGTAGTGAGTGTACAGCATAACAGTAAATTTGCTGTCCCCTCAAAATAACTCAACACACAGCCATTAATGTCTAAACTGCTGGCAACAAAAGTGAGTACACCCCTAAGTGAAAATGTCCAAATTGGGCCCAATTAGATATTTTTTTACCTCCCCGGTGTCATGTGACTCGTTAGTGTTACTAGGTCTCAGGTGTTAAATTTGGTGCTATCGCTTTCACTCCCTCATACTGGCCACTGGAAGTTCAACATGGTACCTCATGGCAAAGAACTCTCTGAGGATCTGAAAAAAAAAAGAATTGTTGCTCTACATAAAGATGACCTAGGCTAGAAGAAGATTGCCAAGACCCTGAAACTGAGTTGCAGCACGGTGGCCAAGACCTTACAGCAGTTTAACAGGACAGGTTCCACTCAGAACAGGCCTCGCCATGGTTGACTAAAGAAGTTGAGTGCACATGCTCAGCGTCATATCCAGAGGTTGTCTTTGGGAAATAGACGTATGAGTGCTGCCAGCATTGCTGCGGAGGTTGAAGGGGTGGGAGGTCAGCCTATCAATGCTCAGACCATACTCCGCACACTGCATCAAATTGGTCTGCATGGCTGTCATCCCAGAAGGAAGCCTCTTCTAAAGATGATGCACAAGAAAGCCTGCAAACAGTTTGCTGATGAAAAGCAGACTAAGGACATGGATTACTGGAACCATGTCCTGTGGTCTGATGAGACCAAGATAAACTAAATTTATTGTCGTATAACATGCACTTTTTTCCCCTGAAAATCAGGGGCAAAGCAGGGGTGCGTGTTATACGCCGACAGCATACCTCACAGAGCCGTCATCTCCTCTCCACTCGGCTCCTCGGCTTTCACTCGGCTCTCACATCACACACACAATCCCGCCTCCGCCACCAGCATTGGACCAGTGTTCTGCCTATCACAGGAGCTGGTCCAATGCCGATGGCAGAGGCAGGACTGTGTGTGTGTGTGTGTGACGTGAGAGCAGAGTGGAGAGGAAATGACTGCTCGGTGATTTCCTGATTCAGGCTGCCGGTGAGGGAGATGGTAAGGCTGCAAATGACTATACAGTGGAACCTCGGATTGCGAGTAACGCAGTTAACGAGCGTTTCGCAAAAGGAGCACTGTATTTTTAAAAATCATAACTCGGTTTGCGAGTGTTGTCTTGCAAAACGACCCTGATTCAGGCCAAAGCGGTGTGCAGTACCGCTTTTGGCCTGAGATGGGGGGGCGCCGGAGCCGAGCAGAGCCGAACGTCACGTTCGGAAATTCACGGAAAGGCCCGAGTACAGCACGTTTGACCTCGCCAAATCTCAGGTAGGAAGTCTTTCCGAAGTTTGCCGAGGTGCGCCAAAGTGTCCTCGGGCCTTTCGGACGTTTCTGAGACCCCCCCCGCCTCTGGCCACATGCGGTATTGCATCCCATTGAAGTCAATGCAGAACTAATTAGTTTTGTTTCCATTGACTTCAATGGGAAAACTCGCTTTCATATGCGAGTACTTTGGAGGTTCCACTGTAGTTTAAAAAAAGGCATTAAGCAGGCTGCATTGAGGACTTTATTAAGGCTGCATTGATGCATTGATCAGGCTGCATTGAGGGCTTTATTTGGGCTGCATTGATCAGGCTGCATTGAGGACTTTATTTGGGCTGCATTGAGGACATTAATCAGGCTGCAGATGGACATTGATGGGCAGTGACCCTTAATTTGTTTCAAAGTTGTTTATTTTAAAAGTGTTTTTTTCCTGAAACTTCCCTCTTAAAATTAATGTGCATGTTATACGCCGGCGTGTGTTATACGCCAATAAATACGGTACAAAGACAAGTGTGTCTTGACTACAGTCAAGCATGGCGGTGAGAGTGTCATGGTCTGGGGCTGCATGAGTGCTGCCGGCACTGAGGAGCTACAGTTCATTGAGGGAACCATGAATACCAACATGTACTGTGACATACTGAAGCAGAACATGATCCCCTTCCTTCAAGGACTGGGCCCCAGTGCAGTATTTCAACATAACGACCCCAAACACACCTCAAAGATGACCATTGTCTTGCAAAAGAAGCTGAGAGTAAAGGTGATGGACTGGCCAAGCATGTCTCTAGACCCAAACCCTATTGAGCATCTGTGGGGCATCCTCAAATGGAAGGTGGAGGAGCGCAAGGTCTCTAACATCCACCAGCTTCGTAATGTCGTCATGGAGGAGTGGAAGAGGACTCCAGTGGAAACCTGTGAAGCTCTGGTGAACTCCATGCCAAAGAGGGTTAAAGCAGTGCTGGAAAATAATGGTGGCCACACAAAATATTGATACTTTGGGCCCAATTTGGACATTTTCACTTAGGGGTGTACTCACTTTTGATGCCAGTGGTTTAGACATTAATGGTTATGTGTTGAGTTATTTTGAGGAGACCACAAATTTGCACTGGTATACAAGCTGTACACTCACTTCTTTACATTGTAGCAAAGTATCATTTCTTCAGTGTTGTCACATGAAAAGATATAATAAAATATTTACAAAAATGTGAGGGGTGTACTTACTTTTGTGAGATACTGTATAAAGCTATTCATATTTCACAGAGAACTCTTTATGGGTTATGTGTACCACACATCTATGCTGAGACAGCTCTACCCACCAATGCTGTCATTTGAATTGTAATAGAAAATAGTTTTCTATTACACTCTTTTAAATGGGAGAATCTTGAAGTCTCCACCCATGACACAAGTGGACACTAATGAGAGGTACTTGATGAGGGAGTGGGGTGCTCCTCACCCAAAGGGATTTGGTCAGAATCCATACAATTCTCCCATTTAGAAGAGTGTATTGCTCTCATGGTTTAGAGATGCAGGATCTTTGACGCAGTAAGTGGGCTTAGCACCATTTAGCAATATGGTGTGACCAAATCCCCATATTTTTGATAATGTTTTTTTGAAAATGTTTAGGTGTTTTTAAACTAGCCTTGCTGGAGGTAAATGTCTTTTTTGCATGTGTGCGCTGTAATATTTTCTTCTATTGTATGGTCTTATGGCTGCACCATCTTTAATGCATCTTTTAGGGTGTGCCCCCCAAATATCTTGTTTGTATATTGTATGGATTCTGACCAAATCCCTTTGGGTGAGGAGCACCCCACTCCCTCATCAAGTACCCCTCATTAGTGTCCACTTGTGTGATGGATGGAGACCTCAAGATTCTCCCATTTAGAAGAGTGTATTGCTCTCTCATGGTAGAGATGCAGGATCTCCCAGTCTATGGAAAGTGTAGGACCCACTAATCATGGGGTACTTTGACGCAGTAAGTGGGCTTAGCACCATATAGCAATATGTTGTGACCAAATCCCCATATTTTTGATAATGTTTTTTTGAAAATGTTTAGGTGTTTTTAAACTAGCCTTGCTGGAGGTAAATGTCTTTTTTGCATGTGTGCGCTGTAATATTTTCTTCTTCTTCTTTTATATGCAGAGATTGTTGCA
This sequence comes from Lithobates clamitans, assembly GCA_037952925.1. NCBI lineage: Eukaryota > Metazoa > Chordata > Amphibia > Anura > Ranidae > Lithobates > Lithobates clamitans. Next base: position 8,360,605 of record JBBGZY010000044.1, read on the forward strand.
TATTAAAAATAATTAGTGTAGTTTACTGCTCATGGCAGTCCTACATGTCATATGTCCATCATTTCACTAGACAAGTTAATCAAACCTAGTAAAGAGAGGCCTGGAGCAGGTGGAATAAAATGAAGCTAGCAGAAGGCCGGCATGACAGGGGGATAAGGGTACAGCTAGGGTTAAATTAGAAGTTGTTTTAGATTTATGGTGAGGGGATTGGGTACAGAAAATGTTGTAAGGGGAGGGGTTTAGGTTATTTAGGGGACAGGAGGGGTCCCGGGCAGCATTGCGGGGAGAGTTACAGAGAGAAAGAAGTTTGTATCCCCAGGTAGAGAGCGATGGCTGAAGTAGACAGCTTATTGGCCCAGCTGCGGGCTGCGGCGACTACACATGGCCCTGGATGGCTGCACAGCCAGGTGGCTAGACTCCTCGGAACTCAGGCTGGAGAGGAGGTGAGGGGGCAGGACCTTCCACGCGCCCGGAGGTCGCGGCCTCCGGAGCGTTTTTCACCAGAAGCCTCCCCCAGAGCTGCTCGCCACATTAGGAGCCCCCCGGAGCGGGACCCGTCAGGTCCACCGGCGAAACGACACCCGGTTTCTGCCGTGGTGGTTCCTGGACGGAATCCTCGTCATCGGCGGAGCTCAGTGGGCGGGGCGTCAGCAGGACCCAGCGTGTCCCCCCCGCCCGCTCGACGAGGGCAACGTGAGGCGCCGGACGCTCCCTGTGTTGTGCACACAGCCAGGGGGCGGTCTCAGCGTGTGAGGATGACGTCAACGACCGCCGGGCTTTCCCCATCCCCGGCCGGCGGCTCGGAAGTCCGGAGCGATACCCCGTCCAGGAGGAGTGGGAGGCCCAGCAGCCAGGTATCCAGAGCGACGGTGACTGCGATGGGAGGAGCCAGCGTCAGGAGGCGGGGCCAGCGCGGTCAGGAGACGGCAGCATCCAGGCCCTCTTCCACGGGGATGGATGACACGGAGCCCCTGCAAGCGCCCGGTGACCGGTCTGAGGGAGAGTTGAGCGGGTCTGAAGAAGAAGAGAGGCAGGAGCGTCCGGCGCCATCGGATTCGGGAGCAGCGGCGGCGGGGACACCCCCTGGTCGGCCCGGTAAGTCACTTCCTGTGTCCTCTCATACACTGACCAATGCTTTGCAGGGGTTGTTGGGGGCGGCTGATATGGGGGGGCCTGGGACCGCATTAGGTGTGCTGCAATCGGGGGCTACAGCGACGGCCGGTCCCCAGCCAGCGGGTTCAGGACCTGTTTCTGGGGGCACGGATGGACAGCTGCAGGCTTTGTTGGGGGGTTTGCGGGAATTGGTCCAGAAGTTTGCGCCAGGTACGGATGGGCGGGCACCACAGACTGCAGTGTGGGTCCCTCCAAGTGCAGAATCGCCAGTGGTTGGGGCAGTGCCCCTTCCGGCTGCGGTGGGTGTGCCGCCCCCCACGGGGACGGTGCCCCCAGTGGTGGCCACCCCGGCCACTAGTGTGGTTGCTTCAGGTGACGGGGACAAAAGGACGGACGTGGTTCGCATTGCGGATGCCGCAAAATGCGAGGTGTACGTCTGCTTTGAAGGGCCGCTTGGGGCACATTTGAAGTCAGAGGTCCGGGAGAAAATCGTGAAAGGGGAGTATGTGGAGATTTTTTCACTGCTGCCCTTGGAGAAGTTTAATCTGGATAGGGTTAAGCCAGATGACAGTAAAAAAGAGGATGAAGAAAAACGGCGGTATAGGTTGATACCGCGCACGTTTGCCAATTGGCTGCAGGCGTTCGCGATTATGGCAAGTGTAATTGGCGAGAAGAACCCTGAACATTGTTCGGCGCTCTTTTGCTACTTGGACGCCATTGGTGAGGCCTACAGGGTGTATGGGGGTACAGCGTGGCTCAGGTATGACGAGCAGTTCCGGCAACGGAGGGCGGTGCGCCCCTCCCTTCGCTGGGATCACAAGGACATTAGCCTCTGGATGAAGCTTATGTCCTCGGCTCGGGCCCCGAACCAGTTTTTTTTCCAGGGGGGGCCGGCGGTTCAGCGTCACCCGGACAGCCGGCCGCAAAAAAGTGGGGCGTCTGTTGGCAATACAATGACGGGACGTGCAAGTTCGGGGGCGCCTGTCGTTTTAAACACGAATGCTCAGGCTGCGGTGGATCTCACCCCGGATCCCGTTGTTTTAAAAAAGGGAAAGGTCGCCCCGGAGAATTGGGTAGCAAAAGGGAAGACACCAGTGAAGGTGGAAAAGATGCAGCCTTTCCTAAGTAGGTACCCGGACCGGGCGGCAGCCCGGCTTCTGCGGGAAGGGTTCCTGGAAGGTTTTAGAATCCCTAGCTCATTGACTGTTATCCCGCCGGTGGCAAAAAATTTACGCTCTGCACTGAGTCACCCCAGTGTAGTTGGGGACAAATTGGGGAAGGAAGTGGCATTGGGCCGGATGGCTGGGCCATTTCAGGAACTACCGCTGCCGAATTTGGTGGTCTCTCCGCTTGGGGTGGTCCCCAAGAAGGAGCAGAATAAGTTTCGACTTATACACCATTTATCATTCCCTAAAGGCGGATCGGTCAATGATGCGATCGATCCTGATGCTTGCACGGTTTCATACACGTCGTTCGATGCAGCGGTGGGTTGGGTGCGTCGTTGTGGGAAGGGAGCGCTTATGGCAAAAGCGGACATCGAATCGGCTTTTCGCCTCCTCCCGGTGCACCCGGACAGCTGTTGGTTGTTAGGGTGTTGCTGGCAGGGTAGGTTTTATGTCGATCGTTGCTTGCCTATGGGCTGCTCGGTTTCATGCGCTTTGTTTGAAACTTTTAGCTCATTCATTGAGTGGGTGGTTCGGGATGTGTCAGGTTTGAATTCTGTAATTCATTACTTGGACGATTTCCTATGCGTTGGCCCCCCGGCATCTAAGACGTGTGCTATGCTGTTGGCCACGTTACAACACATGGCTGGTACGTTTGGTATCCCGTTGGCACGGGATAAAACGGAAGGCCCGACTACCGTGCTTAGTTTCTTGGGCATAGTCATTGACTCCGAGGCAATGGAATGTCGATTGCCTGAGGATAAGTTGGTGGCTTTGAGAAGGGAGATACGGACGACGGTGGCGTTGCGTAAGATTCAGCTTAGAGGCCTACAGTCATTGCTGGGCAAGCTTAATTTTGCGTGTCGCATAATTCCCATGGGCAGGGTGTTCTGCCGACGGCTGTCGGCAGCTACAGCAGGGATTAGGTCCCCTCATCATTTTATTAGGGTGACTAGTGAGCATCGGGCTGATCTGAAGGTGTGGGACAAATTTTTGTCCACATACAATGGTAAATCACTGTGGTTGTCGGGACCATTGAGTAATTGCGATTTGCAGCTGTTTACGGACGCAGCTGGGTCGTCGGGTTACGGGGCATTCTACCAGGGGCATTGGAGTGCTGAACCATGGCCTAAGGAATGGCAGGAAGCGGGACTCTGCAAGAACTTGGTGCTGCTGGAGCTGTTTCCGGTGGTGCTGGCAGTGGAAGTTTGGGGTGAGTCGTTCAGGGACTTGAAGATCCGATTGAACTGCGACAATTTGGGGGTGGTGCAGGTGATTAACCGCATTTCAGCCTCCTCGCTACCGGTCGTGCGGCTGTTGAGGCACCTGGTGCTGCGCTGCCTGCAGTGGAATATCTTTTTGTATGCGGTGCATCTTCCGGGGGTAGATAACACGTTGGCTGACGCCTTGTCTCGTTTCCAGTGGGACAAATTTCGGGACTTGGCTCCGGCAGCGGATCAGCAAGGGGTTCGGTGTCCCCGAGGGCTGTGGTCGATCGTTTGGGACCCCTCGCGCGATGGATAAAGGGCTCGGTGAGTGTATCCACTTGGGGGGCTTATGAAAAAGTGTGGTCCGAGTGGTGGGCACTTGTCAGGCAAGTTGGTGTGGACCCTGGAGTTGGGGACGTGAGGTTGCTGGTGGTGTATTTTGTCTCTAGGAACCTGGAGCAAGGGGTTTCGGTTTCAATGATGGACCGCAAGCTTGCCGGTCTGGCATTTTTGTTCAAGCTGCAAGGGGGGACGGATTTTACCAAGGATTTTTTGGTAAGACAAGCAATGAAAGGTTATCGGCGGTCGCGAAAAAGTCAGGACACGAGGAGGCCGTTGACTTTTAACAACCTGCGTGTGGTATCTGATCAGTTGGGCACGGTATGTGAGTCGGCTTACGAGGTGCTGTTGTTCCGGGCAGCGTTTTCGCTGGCCTTTTTTGGTGCCTTTAGGATAGGGGAGCTGGTTAGCCCTTCAAGGAAGGTTTCGGGGGGCATGGGGATACAGGATGTGAAGGTCACGGGGTTCAGCTTGGAGGTGTGGTTGAGACGGTCCAAAACAGATCAGGTTGGAAAAGGGGTTAAGGTGCAGCTATATCGGATGCCGGATTCTTCGGTATGCCCGGTGAGTGCGATGAGGGAATTCTTGGGGCAACGCCCGTCGCGGGAAGGGTCTTTGCTGATCCACAATGACGGTTCAGCTTTAACAAAATTTCAGTTTGTGGCTGTTTTCAAGAAATGCTTGAAAGCAGGGGGTCTGGATTGTACGCAGTATGCTTCGCACTCCTTCCGCATTGGAGCGGCCACAGAGGCGGCCCGATGTGGGTTGGACGAAGCGTCGGTTAAGCGCATTGGCCGCTGGGAATCTAGGAGATTTCGTACATATGTGCGGCCACAATTAGTGGTCGAGTGAAGTGCGGCTCAGTAATGGAATTTTTGGGGAAGGATGGGGGGTTTGTTTTGGTTAAGGGGATTGATCATGGTGTATGTTATTTGACTTTGGTTATCTGTGGTTTTTTCTTTTCTTTTAGGTGGAATCAAGAGGGGTCTCGTGTGGATATTGGGCCACTCCTATGTGTTTTGGGGGGCAAAACGAGCAGATATGAGACCTAATGGGAGGCAGTTAGGGATTCCCAGGGAAGAGGCTTGTATACGTTGGGTAGGCAGGCCGGGAATGCAATGGGCTAGGGTGTTGCCAGAAGTACAGCATTTCGCGCGCCTGGATAGACCACCAGATGTGTTGGTGCTCCATGTTGGAGGCAACGACCTGGGGGGACGTCCCAGTCGGGAGCTCATAAAAGACGTCAAGATTGATTTCTTGCGTTTGAGAACTTCCTTCCCTGAGATGTTGATTGTTTGGTCCGATATTGTGGCCAGGACAAGTTGGAGGTTGGCGAGGTCGGTGGACCGCATAAACAAAACCAGGATTAAGGTGAATAAAAGGGTGGGCCAATTTGTGATACGGAATGGAGGTTTGGTAGTTCGCCATTGGGAGTTAGAGAAGGATGTGGGGCTGTACCTGCGAAGGGATGGGGTTCACCTGTCCGAAGTCGGCATTGATCTTTGGTCCCTGGGTTTGGAGGAGGGGATTCGGAGGGCACTGCGTGTGTGGAGGGGCTCCCAAGGGTAAGGGGGTCACCCTTGTTAGCTTTGGCGGTGGTGGTGGTCTTTGATGATGGTAACTAACCCAGGAGATGGAAGTGTGGGGGGACTCAACGGTTATGGGCCCCTATTGGTGTGTACAGTTAACACTGATTAGCTGAAGATGGTAATGGTGACACTGCGGGTAACGAGTTGTCTTTGGGCTGATGTTATCACGGCCGTAGGCCTATTATGATAGAAGGCCCGCAGTGTAGATGTGGAACAGAAGTTACGTTGGGAAGTGCCATCATTGACCACCAGGAGGAGAAACTGACAGTTGATTTTGTTACGTTAAAATGTTACAGATATATATATATTTTTTATATGGATTTATATTGGTTAATAAAAGGCTGCTATGGCCAGTTTTACTCCAACATTGGTGTGGTGTCGTCACTATAGTTAAGGATAAACGGGATTTAAAGTTGGGGTAAGATAGATGGCGGCAGCCATTAAAGGGAAAAGGTGTGCATCTTATTTACACTGGTCATGCATTAAATGTTATCTGATGCTTGTAACGACAAATAGTAATTTAGAAAAGATCAAATTAATTACTCTACAGTCTTCAACTCATTTTTCATAAGCTTTTCTGGTATTTTTATAGTGCTGATTTATTACTCAGCAATATTTCTTAATAGGGTTTATAGAACTGTTCATTATCACAAACATATTCGAAAGGGCCAAACTGGTCAGAAGTCAGACAAGCTGATCTGTGTCTGGGTAAAAACCAAAACAGTCAAACGAAAGCCTTAGCAGAGCTTTCACAATGTACAGTAGATCTTAATTACACATATTGATGTTTAACTACGCTAATATTATTTAGGCTTTCCAAAACCTGTGTGGGCATGGGTGTTAGCGCTGTTTGTTATGGATTTGTGCAAATAACCATGACATGAGAAATAAGGGCTGTCAGTGCTGACCTCTTAAGATGGCCATACACAATTCCTGCTAAATCAGTCAAAATTTGAGCCTGTCAACACCACCTGGCTTGACAAAAGTCGATTTCAAAATCGAAGGTGGAAAACCATCCGCTGATCAGTAACTGCATCAATTTATATGCTGTCACTGTTCGGGTATTCAGGCTGCCATGGGTGCTGCGGCTGTCTGAATGCAATAGCCATCAGTGTAGATTCCTCCATCTGCCCTGCTTATCCTGGATTAAGCATGTATGGCTAGCCTTATGCCGCGTACACACGGTCAGACTTTTCGACCTGACTTGTCCGACGAACGCCGACGGACCAAATCCGGCAGACAATCCGGTCGTGTGTGGGCTTCACCGGACCTTCAGCGGACTTTTCCAGTCGCAAATCTGACGGACTTTAGATTTGGAACATGCTTCAAATCTTTACGTCTTAACTCCACCGGACCCAGAAATCCGCTCGTCTGTATGCTAGTCCGACGGACAAAAACCCACGCTAGGGAAGCTATTGGCTACTGGCTATCAACTTCCTTATTTTAGTCCGGTGTACGTCATCACGTACGAATCCGTCGGACTTTGGTGCGATCGTGTGTAAGTGCGGTCGTTAGAAAGTCTGTTGAAAGTCCGCCAAAAGTCAGTCGAAAGTCTGTCGAAAGTCTGTCGAACGGGCTGTCTGACTTTTGTAGCTGAAAAGTCCGACCATGTGTACGCGGCATTAGTGTCCCGTCTCTTGCTTCAGTATTTCAGAGTTGAACAATCTATGGGCAGGCTGATTGTACTCAGTCGATCCATCGGTCAACCAGCATGTCAGATTTACATGCGGTCATTGCCAGCGGCTATAGCCGCTAACCGTAATCACTGTGTTCTCCTGGCAGGGACCTGCGCCCCCCAAGCCAGAAGAACACAAAAGCTCTGTGGGAGGGATCTCCCCATCAGCACGGAATGTGTTGATGAGGAAATCGAAAGAAAATCTCATCATCTATGGCCTGTCTAAGGCCCCTTTCACACGGATGGATAGAATGGTGCTTTTAGCTGCGAATTTTCTAGTTTTCTAGCGCAGCTAAAAGCCCACAATGCTTTCCTATGGCCCCATTCACACACTGCGTTTAGATTACCTGCGGTTTTGTGTGGATAGAAAAAATAGAATTGACTGCGTCCAGGAGCAATTTAGCGCAGCTATCCGCACATAACCGCAGGTAATCGCAGTGCACTGTGTCAGCTGTGGATAGCAGCGCCGAGCTGGCTCGCTCATCGGGAAAGGAAAAATGTTTTTTCCTTTCCCAATGACAAGCACGGGGATCCGACTTGGATCCCCGCCAATACCAGGCACTGTGTTTGGTATGAAACTTGGGGGGGAACTCCAAGCCAAATTTTAAATAAAAAACCGGCATGGGTTCCCCTCCAAGAGCATACCAGGCCCTTCGGTCTGGTATGGATTTCAAGGGGCACCCCCTACGCTGAAAAAACAGCGTGGGGGTCACCCCAAAATCCATACCAGACCCTTATCCGAGCACGCAGGTCGGTCAGGAAAGGGGGTGGGGACGAGCGAGCGCCACCCCCCTCCTGAACCGTACCAGGCCGCATGCCCTCAACATGGGGGGGTTGGTGCTTTGGGGCAAGGGGGGGCGCCCTGTGGGGGGGGGCGCCCCCCACCCCAAAGCACCTCGTCCCCATGTTGATGAGGACAGGGGGCCTCTTCCCGATAACCCTGGCCGTTGGCTGTCGGGGTCTGCGGGCGGGGGGCTTATCAGAATCCGGGAGCCCCCTTTAATAAGGGGGTCCCCAGATCTCGACCCCCACCCTATGTGAATGAGTATGGGGTACATCGTCCCCTACCCATTCATCTGGGGGAAAAAAGTGTCAATAAAAAAAACACCACAACACAGGTTTTAAAAGTAATTGTATTAGGCAGCTCTGGGGGTCTTCTTCCGACTTCGAGGGTCTTCTTCCGACTTCGGGGGTCTCTCAGGCCTCTTCTCCCTCTCTCCGGTGTCGTCTCTGCGTTCTCTGATTCTTCTCCGGTGCCTTCTTCCTTCTGCCGGGCTCCTCTGCTATCTTCTGCTCTTTTGCTAGCGGAGGAGCCCGGTCTTTTGAGACGTCTTCTTCCTCTTCAAGAGATGTTGACACGACGCTCCCTCTCGCTGTAATGCCGTGAGCGAGGTCCGCAACCAATTATATAGGCATGGGGCGTGGCCACTGGGTAATGTCACCTCCTTATGACGTCACGATGGCATGATGACCGTCAGCCAATAAGTGTACTGGATAAATTGTGGTGGGCAAAGAGACTCACAGGGAGGAGAGAAAGCGAGAGACATGGGGAGAGAGAGAAACAGGGAGAGAGGAGACTGGTGGCTGGAGGAGATGGGCAGCTGACTGCTAGAGCAAAGGTGGAAATTGCCCTTTTCCTTCTCACAGAGAGGTAAACAAGGAGGGTCTGGGTTGAGTGACTGTGCTGACTCGGTGGAAAAAGAGGGACTACAAGCCTCAGCCTGCATACAGCGGTGGTACAGTGGTAGCTGCATTGCACTCCCTAGAACAGATAATCTGCAGGCTGCAGGAGTGAGTGACTATCTGTGAACACCATACTGCTTCATCTTGAGAGACTGAACCCAACAACATGCTGTGAGTGTTTATAAAGGGTGTAATAACACCTAGCACTGAGCCCACACTAAGGGCTGAGACTTTGAGGTGTATTGTGGCCATTATTGCTCCCTGCCAGGAGTGTCCACGGAGTGGCCTGTTTCTCTGTGTTGTGGATTACACTCCCCCCTCCTTTTGGTACAGGATTGCTCCACTGCCAAGATGGGACTTCTAAGCAGGCCAACATAGTTCATATTAGACTGGCCAGGAGGACCCTGTTGGGTATTCTGATTTTTGCCCGGGCTTAGTAAATTGTAGTGCTACAAATTTAGAGAGTACAAATGTACTATACCTTTTAAATGTTTTGTTTGAGGGAAAGACACACAGTTATAAACATCAGTGTTGCTGAATTATTGTATGTATTGCTTCATAATTTTTGCAACCTATTAAATATTCTTTAAGATCCTCAGAGAATTTAAACAGTCAAGGTGAGTGACCCTATGAAGGACAGAAGAACCACTCTAACCAGGGGCTCCTAAGGGGCATAGCACTATGCAGGCCTTCCACACTGCCATGTAAAGCAGTACCAAATAATTTAGAAAAAAAACCCTGTCGAAACATTCCAGGCACACCTCCGATGCTCACTGTGAGCACAAGAACACATAGGTAAGTTGACATGAATATATATATGTTTTTTTAGCCTAGTCAATACCAGAAAGTCTTCTCTCATAGAATACATAATACGCAACATAAAGATAAGAAATACTAGGGCTCTGTAGGAGAACAGCTTTATTGTATTTTCCTGGTTGAATGTCAGTCTTCCTATGAGTTGGAAGTCCTGCTGTTTAATGCACACCCTGGGAGATGAGGACCTTTCCATATAACTACGCAGAAATCCCCTTGTGGTACTGCAAATTTAACATGAGTTAGATTAATGCCGCGTACACACGATCGGACATTCCGACAATAAATGTTCGATAGGAGCTTGTTGTCGGAAATTCCGACCATGTGTAGGCTCCTTCGGACATTTCTTGTCGGAATTTCCGACAACAAAAATTTGAGAGCTGGTTCTCAAATTTTCCGACAACAAAATCCGTTGTCAGAAATTCCAAACGTGTGTACACAATTCCAACGCACAAAATTCTACGCATGCTCGGAATCAAGCAGAAGAGCCACACTGGCTATTGAACTTAATTTTTCTCGGGTCGTTGTATGTGTTGTACGTCACCGTGTTGTTGACGTTCGGAATTTCCGACAACAGTTGTGCAACCGTGTGTATGCAAGGCAAGTTTGAGCCAACATCTGTCGGAAATAAATCACAGGATTTTGTTGTCGGAATGTCCGATCGCGTGTACGCGGCATTACAGAAGCAGAACTAGACTTTCGCCTTTTCTTAATGCAGAGCTGAACAATGCAGTAAATTGCACCGCAACACACGGCATACAGTGCTGTGTATTTTTTTTTTTACTTCTCTTTATTGAGACATAGATTTATGGAAGTAGGTTACAAAACAAGTCCTATTGGGCAATCCCAGGCCATAAAAACAATTACAATAAAAAACAAAGCAGTTACGGTAAAAGAGTAGCTAATAGACAGCAAAAAAATAAACAGTTCTTCTCACTCTTGGTGACCACGCCAATGGAGAAATGGGCTTGGGCACAATCGCAGAGGTCCCTGCTGAGCGGATGAGTACCCAATACAATATGTGGCTCATTCAAATCAAAATACCACTACAGACTCAGCATAGTCTATGTAAGGGTGAATAGGGCAACAGGGTAGCACTCACTAAGGAAGAGAAAACAACAAACATAAAAGAATCATGATCCAACATAAGAGTCTGTGGTGTCAGTGGAATTAACCCAGAGGTCCCACACTTTGTTAAATTTCTTTGGGTAACTTCAAGAAAGATATGTAGCTTTGTATAAAAGGGGTCATTGAATTAACCAAAAACCTCCAATAATCTAGAGATGTTGCTACTTCGGTGCTACTTCACAAAATAAATGGCCTTCCGTGTGTAGAACAAAAGGAGGCCTACTAGGACTAATAGACACACATAGGGTTGCAAAGGAATAGGGATGGTAGGGTAGTAAGTCGAGTTATAAATTGAACTCATTCCAGTATTGACTCAAATGAGGACAGGCCCATAGTATGTAAATATAGTCAGCCGACTTACTCCCGCATCTCCAACAGGCAGGGGGAAACAGTTGAATATATCCTATGCAGCCGTGAGGACTTGAGATAGGTTCTCTGCAGAATTTTAAATTGTATCAATCTATCCCTCACTGACACTAGTTGTATAATGGGATATTCTCCTCCCAGTCCTCATCGCCCAGGACTGACAGCACCTCCCCTTGTAGGATTTCCAGACCATTATGTACAGAAAGTTGAGAGTGAGGAATTGTTTATTTTTTGCTGTCTATTAGCTATTCTTTTAGCGTAACAGCTTTGTTTTTTATTATTATTTGTTTTTCTGGCCTGTGACTGCCCAATAGGCCTTGTTTTGTAACCTACTTCCATAAATCTATGTCTCAATAAAGAGAAGTAAAAAAAAAAAAAATCCTCCTCCCACACTCTAAAGACATGCTGGTAGGTTAATCGGATCCTGTCTAAATTAGCCCTAGACTATGTATGAATGTGTGTTAAGGACCTTAGGTTGTAAGCTCCTTGGGGATCGGGACTAGGGATGAGCTGATATGGACTAGGGATGAGCTGAACACCCCCAGCAGAACATGCGAACAGGCAAGAAATTTGTTCGAACACACGAACAACTTTAAAGTCTATGGGACACGAACATGAAAAATCAAAGGTGCTCATTTTAAAGGCTTATATGCAATTTATTGCCATAAAAAGTGTTTGGGGACTCAGGTCCTGCCCCAGGGGACATGGATCAAAGCAAAAAAAGTTTTAATGTCTTTTTTCGGAAGCAGTGATTTTAATAATGTTTAGCCCTCATGCACACAGGCTGTTAAAAAAACGTTATGAAAACGCCAGTATCTTTGCAGTGATTTTTTTTAACTTTTTTCAGCTTTTTTCAGCGTTTTTGCAATAGCGTTTTTGAGCGTTTTTGAGCGTTTTTCTGCGTTAGCGTTTTTGAGCGTTTTTTTTTTTTTCAATTTTTTTTTTTTTTTTTCAATGGATCAAAAACGCTAAAAAACGTTGGTGAATGACGTTTTTGTGCGTTTTTCAGTGTTTGTCAGCGTTAGAGCGTTTTTACAGCTGAAAAACGTCTTTCAGAACCCACTGGTCCTGGGGTTTTTTTACAGCTTAAAAACGCCTATACCACTTGCAGCTCAAAAACGCCTAGGTGGGCATGAAGCCATAGACTAACATAGACAGGCCTTTTTAAGCTGCAAACAAAGCTCAAAAAAGCAGCTGTAAAAACGTCCGTGTGCATGAGGACTTAAAGTGAAACAATAAAAATAAAATATTCCTTTAAATATCGTGCCTGGGGGGTTTCCTTAGTATGCCTGTAAAGTAGCGCATCTTTCCCATGTTAATAACAGTGCCACACCAAAATTACATTTCTAAAGGTAAAAAAGTAATTTAAAACTGCTCGTGGCTGTAATGTATTGTTGGATCCTGGCAATATAGATAAAAATACCCCAAAAAATCAATTAAAAAAATGGCGTGGATGTCCCCCCTAAAATCCATATCAGGCCCTTCAGGTCTGGTATGGATATTAAGGGGAACCCCGCACCCACATTTTTTTTAAAAATGGCGTGGGGGTTCCCCAGGCCCCCAGGCACTATATACTCTGAATAGCAGTATATATACTATACGGCCTGCCCTATATACTCTGCAGAAAATTGGGCCTTAGGTGTTGGTGTCACCAGAACACTGTAAGCCCTCACAGTTACTCTTGATGGGTGCAGGAACGCGCCCTGCTGTGAAATATTGTATAAAAAGTTGTAATTACATGCCCTTGTTAAACAGGGGCAGAAAAATTGGGCCTTGGGTGGTGGTGCCACAACACTGTAACCCCTCACAGATACTCGTGTTGGGGACTGGAATGGGCCCTGATGTGAAAAATGACTGCCAGTTTCTTGTCCTTCTGTGGCACCCCCTCTCTCTAGGCTCACGTTACTCCCTTCCTCAACCTGGGAACCAACATCGAAGCCTTCAAATCGCTGCACATCCTCCAGCAGCATAAAACTGACACTGTGGTCAAATAATTCTGGGGACTACTCCGTGCATGATGGTGGGGCTACGGATGGAGTAACTGTGGACAAGGAGCCAGTGGAATAGGCCGCTGTGGCAGCTGTGTTGGAAGGCAAACTACTCTAAGCCTGGGTGATAGAGGATGAGGAGTATGAGGACGGCTTCGTTATCTACTCCACCAACTCTTCTGCATGTTGTGGCTCAATAACATGGCCAGCAGCAGCAAAATAGGACAAGCGTGTCCCACGGCTACCTGCAGAGGATGCACCGTGTCCACGACCACCACTGTTGACTGTAGACACAGAGGCTGCTTGCCCTCTTTTAGTGGCCTGTGAGCATCTGCACCTCCTTGATGGCCTTTCGGACATGATGTATTTTTTGTTTTGCAACACCACACTACACTGTATTAGATACTGTGTACACCACCTGCACTGTACTAGCAACTGTACAACGGCTACACTGTATTGTATACTGTGTACACCACCAGAAGTGTAGTAGAAACTGTACACACTGTATTAGATACTGTGTACACCGCCTGCACTGCATTAGCAGCTGTACAATGGCTGCACTGTATTGTATACTGTGTACACCACCAGAATTGTAGTAGAAACTGTACACAGTGTATTAGAATGCACTGTAGATATAGGCTACACTGAATGCAGAGTGTGTGTGTGTGTGTGTGTGTGTGTGTGTGTGTGTGTATATATACACATACATACAACTGTGTATGTGTGTGTATATATATATATATATATATATATATATATGGCTTTTTTTCTGCCGGAACTTGGCGGAACTGCGTTCCGGCACCTCTGCCAGGGAGTAGGACTTTTTTTTTTTTTTTAACAGTTGGTTTATGCTGCTGCCAGCCGGCAGAGTGTTCTGACAGCCGCATAAGCCGACACAACTATAGTTCCGGCTGCAGCTTTAAGAGAGGGGAGGGCGATATCAGCTGCACTCTGCCCCTCCCTGTAGCAGAGCGGATGTTCCTTTTGTGAGGAAGAGTTGCCGTGTGGTGTCCTGCCCTGTCCTGTCCTGTGACTCCTGTCTGCCAGACCAAGACTGCTTTCAGTAATTGTTTAACTGTCATTGTTGTCTTGCTTTTTAGATATGTGTCTATTAATGCTGCTGAAAGACAAAAACAGAACATTCCATAGCTCAACTCACCAACCATTCTGCCAACTGACCAAATGAACCTGTCCAACAGTCTGCGTTTAAAAACAGGGGTTTAGTTAGCATGCATTTGCAAACGCATGCATAAGCTGCAAGGCCTCTTCACGGCACCCTGTGTATGCTTGCAGTCCTAACACTACTGAATTTATAAGCGTCTCCACAATGGAAGCACATGTATTAAATAGATAGATGAGGGGCAGGTGGGCCTGGAGGTAGCCCAATCCCCCTTAGAGCCCTTTCACACTGGGGCGGTTTTTGTCTTTCATGTGTTTGCCCTTCCATGTGCTCCTTGCTGTGAAGGCCAGTTATAGGTGGGGGCAGGGGCTGTTTGGTTGTTATTAATGCTGCTGCCAGGATATAAACATGTGGGCTGTCTCTTGCTAGATGTATACATGTGGGCTGTCTCTTGCTGGATGTATACATGTGGGCTGTCTCTTGCTAGATGTATACATGTGGGCTGTCTCTTGCTGGATGTATACATGTGGGCTGTCTCTTGCTAGATGTATACATGTGGGCTGTCTCTTGCTGGATGTATACATGTGGGCTGTCTCTTGCTATATGTATACATGTGGGCTGTCTCTTGCTGGATATAAACATGTGGGCTGTCTCTTGCTGGATGTATACATGTGGGCTGTCTCTTGCTGGATATAAACATGTGGGCTGTCTCTTGCTGGATGTATACATGTGGGCTGTCTCTTGCTGGATGTATACATGTGGGCTGTCTCTTGCTGGATGTATACATGTGGGCTGTCTCTTGCTGGATGTATACATGTGGGCTGTCTCTTGCTGGATGTATACATGTGGGCTGTCTCTTGCTATATGTATACATGTGGGCTGTCTCTTGCTGGATATAAACATGTGGGCTGTCTCTTGCTGGATGTATACATGTGGGCTGTCTCTTGCTGGATATAAACCTGTGGGCTGTCTCTTGCTGGATGTATACATGTGGGCTGTCTCTTGCTGGATATAAACCTGTGGGCTGTCTCTTGCTGGATATATACATGTGGGCTGTCTCTTGCTGGATGTATACATGTGGGCTGTCTCTTGCTGGATGTATACATGTGGGCTGTCTCTTGCTGGATATAAACATGTGGGCTGTCTCTTGCTGGATGTATACATGCGGGCTGTCTCTTGCTGCATATATACATGTGGGCTGTCTCTTGCTGGATGTATACATGTGGGCTGTCTCTTGCTGGATATAAACATGTGGGCTGTCTCTTGCTGGATGTATACATGCGGGCTGTCTCTTGCTGGATATATACATGTGGGCTGTCTCTTGCTGTGTGTGAGTGTGTGTGTGTGTGTGTGTATATATGTGGGCTGTCTCTTGCTGGATGTATACTTGTGGGCTGTCTCTTGCTGGATATATACATGTGGGCTGTCTCTTGCTGTGTGTGAGTGTGTGTGTGTGTGTGTGTGTGTGTATATGTGGGCTGTCTCTTGCTGGATGTATACTTGTGGGCTGTCTCTTGCTGGATATATACATGTGGGCTGTCTCTTGCTGTGTGTGCATATATGTGGGCTGTCTGTGTGTGTGTATATGTGTGTGTGTGTTTGTGTGTGTGTATATATGTGGGCTGTCTCTTGCTGTGTGTGTGTGTGTGTGTGTATATGTGGGCTGTCTCTTGCTGTGTGTGCATATATGTGGGCTGTCTGTGTGTGTGTGTGTATATGTGTGTGTGTGTGTGTGTTTGTGTGTGTGTGTGTATATATGTGGGCTGTCTCTTGCTGTGTGTGTGTGTGTGTGTGTGTGTGTATATGTGGGCTGTCTCTTGCTGTGTGTATATATCTGGGCTGTCTCTTGCTGAATATGGGGATATATGAAAGTGCCTCTGAGATTACTTTGGTTACTGGATATTTCTAATGTTTTGTACACTTTACTTCTTCGCTTTTTATTGACAAATTCTATACAAAAATCTGTTATATATCCCCCTGAATATACTTGGTTTCCTGTCCTCTAAAGGGGCGGTGCTTGGTGTGTAGGGGTGGAGACAATTGGCGGTTCTAGGGGGTGGAGACGGGCGTGACCTAGGGGAGGGGGGAGCGAGAGCAATAATTCTAGCACTAGACCTCCTCTGTAGCTCTAACCTGGTAACCGTAAAAAAAATGTTAAGCGGCGCCTATGGAAATTCTTAGGTACCGTAGTTTGTCGCCATTCCACGAGTGCGTGCAATTATAAAGTGTGACATGTTTGGAATCTATTTACTCGGTGTAACATCATCTTTCACATTATAGAAAAAAATTGGGGTAACTTTACTGTTTGTTTTTTTTTTAATTCATGAAAGTGTCCCTTTTCCCAAAAATTTGCTTTTAAAACACCGCTGCACAAATACCGTGTGATATAAAATATTGCAACAATCTCCATTTTATTCTCTAGATTCTCTGCTAAAAATATATATATAATGTTTGGGTTCTAAGTAATTTTCTAGCAAAAAAATACGGATTTTAACTTGTAAACACCAAATTTCAAAAATAGGCTTAGTCATGAAAGGGTTAATACAGGTAATGAGTAGAGAACAGAGGAGCCTCTTAAAGAAGAAGATACAGGTCTGTGAGAGGCAGAAATCTTGCTTGTTTGTAGATGACCAAATACTTATTTTCCACCATAATTTGCAAATAATAAATTCTTTCAAAAATCAGACAATGTGATTGTCTGGATTTGTTTCCACATTTTGTCTCTCATAGTTGAGGTATACCTATGATGAGAATTATAGGCCTCTCTCTTTTTAAGTGGGAGAACTTGCACAATTGGTATCTGACTAAATACTTTTCTGCCCCACTGTATCTATCTATCTATCTATCTATCTATCTATCTATCTATCTATCTATCTATCTATCTATCTCAAATACACTGCCACTAACTGAATAACCTGCCTGCTTAAGCACTTCAGCCCCGGAAGATTTGGCTGCTCAATGACCAGGCCATTTTTTGCGATACGGCACTGCGTTGCTTTAACTGACAATTGCGCGGTCGTGCGACGTTGTATCCAAACAAAATTGACGTCCTTTTTTTCCCCCACAAATAGAGATTCTTTTGGTGGTATTTGATCATCTCTGCGTTTTTTATTTTTTGCGCTATAAACAAAAAGACACAAAATTTTGTACTTTTTGCTATAATAAATATCCCCCTTTTTTTTTTTTTTTTTTTTAAAAAGCAAATTTCCAAAATGTCTTTCAGGACAGCACCCGAGAGATCATGGCTCCTCCTCCCACAGGAAACACCTCATCAATTAAGTCTTTAATTGGAGTCCTCCACGTTGCCTCCTCAGTTTTTTGTGTTGACTCCAGCTGGAGGAACACCTCTGGTGGGAGCCATGATCTCTCAGGGCTTTCCTGGGAGACAGGTTCTCACCTGTTAGGTCTTTTTGTGCTAGGAGAGTGAGCCTCCCACTTGCCTCCCAGATGGACGGTCCCATGGGCTCCCTCTCCCTTTTCCGTGCTCAGGGAGAGCCTGTACGCCTGGGGGTGCTGCTTCCATTTTTTTGCCAGACAGGCGGCCGTCCTCCGTTCCCTGCTGGCTGCAGTGGAGGAACGAGCGGTGGCGGCCGCCATGTTTCTGGTGGCACAGGAGTTCCTCAGCCACGTCCTGTAATGGGAAGAAGCAGCACTTCTGGGTCGGCACGCACGTCATTTCCGCAAAGCGCAGAGGGAGAGGGCAGGGTCACCTGGTGCCTTATTTCCGGTTCCAGGTCAGCGCAGCGGCGTTTTCGAATCTGGAACTGTTCGTTTCACCACGCGTCTGCAGACAGCTATGGATAGCGATGCAGCAGATAAGGGGGCAAGCCAAGGCGCCAGCAAGGCTAAGGTAAGGGACTGTGTCCTCTATTACTCTGGGCTGTTTTCTCCTGTAGGGGGTTACTCACCCTTTCCCCCCTCCCCCCACCACTCCCCTCCATCTCCCGGGAAGCTGTCCAGCATGGGACTTATCGGTTGTTCTACAGGCCCTGATCAAGGAACCTTTTGAACCCATTAATTTAGCCTCCCTGAAATTAGTTACTTTGAAAACAGTTTTTTTAGTGGCTGTTACAACAGCTCGTAGAGTCAGTGAGCTGCAAGCCTTATCAATCAGGGAGCCTTTCTTTTCCATTTTTTTCAGACCGAATTGTTCTGAAGATGGATCCTAATTTTTTGCTGAAGGTCGATTCGGTCCAGAATCGAACTCAAGAGATAATACTTCCTATCTTTTGTTCCAATCCATCGGGTAAGAAGGAAGAAGAATTCCATACCCTGGATGTTAAAAGAGCAGTCTTGAGTTACTTGGGAAAACACTAAAGACTTTAGATGTTCAGATGCTCTATTTGTTTTATTCTCCGGTAATAAAAAAGGAAGACAAGCTTCTAGAGGAACCATTGCCAGGTGGTTGAGAATGGCTATCTCAGAAGTCTATTCCCTTACAGGTCAAGAGAGTCCAGTGAATGTCCAGGCTCATTCTACAAGAGCTTTGGCGGTGAGTTGCGCAGAAAAAGCTGGCGCCACCCCCGAACAAATCTGTAAGGCAGCTACTTGGACAAGTCTGACAACCTTTGCCCGTCATTAAAGGTTAGATCTCATGATGGATGGGGACCAGGCTTTTGGAAGAAAAGTTTAACAGGCTGTGGTCCCACCCTAAATGGAGTAAGTCCTCTCGGGTGCTGTCCTGAAAGACGTTTTGGAAAAATGCAAGTTAGACTTACCGGTAACTTGTTTTCCAATAGGCTTTCATGACAGCAGTAACCCGCCCTTTTTTTATGCTGATGCTGTAATACTATGATATAACTGTCGCTTATGTGTTGCAGCTGGGGCTGGAGTTCTCTACAAACAACTGAGGAGGCAACGTGGAGGACTCCAATTAAAGACTTAATTGATGAGGTATTTCCTGTGGGAGGAGGAGCCGTGATCTCTCGGGTGCTGTCCAGAAAGCCTATTGGAAAACAAGTTACCGGTAAGTCTAACTTGCATTTTTTTTCCTGTTTAAGCCGATATGTATTCTTCTACATATTTTTGGCAATAAAAATCGCAATAAGCGTATATTGATTGGTTTGCGCAAAAGTTATAGGGTCTACAAAATAGGTGTCAGGTACCAGGTGCGAGGCAGAGGTGCTGAGAGGGCTCCCCTCGCAGCTAAGTACAGTGCACCTCTGGACGTGGTACAGGGAGTGCAGTGCCCAACGAAGCATGGTTTGCCAGTTGCTGTGGTTTGATGCGCCGATCACCGAAAGGTTGCTGGAACAAGCAAGATGCACTGTAGGTCAGGTGTACTTGCGGAGTACCAGGTGAACTTGGCAGATGGACAATCTGGAAACAGAACCAGGAGCCAGGCTGAGGGTCATACACAGTAAATCAGTCAATGTGAGATTCAGGTAGCAGAACTGGAACAAGCTGGGGTCATACACGGTGAGACAGGTTGCAGCAGAGTTGGTGAGCCAAGCCGAGATCAAACACAGTGGAGCAGACAAGAGCAGGGTCAGTAGTACAAGACAGAGGACAAACCAAGAGATCAGGATAACAGGTTAAGCAAGCCAGGTCGGTAAGGTAAGGAGGTTAAAGATCAGGAAACACAGGAACACAGGGGAGCTGATGATAATTCAGCAATGCACAGGTCTCAGCAGTAGGTTTATACAGGCCAGGAGGCACCATTGCGTATCTGCGTATATGCCTCTAAGCGTCCTGGCGCATATGCGTATGTCCGTTAGCGTTGTTGCTCATCTTCGTATGCCCGTTCGCGCAGCCGCGAATCTGCGTACGCCAATACGCACGGGAGCGAGCCTGATGCGGCCAGTATGGGTGTTGGTAAGATTGCAAGTTCTTTGGCCATTTCCCTGACAATAGGGGAAGGATTTATGGCATTTTTTTTTTATTTTATTTTATTTTTTTTTACTAGTAATGGCGGTGATCTGCAATTTTTATTAGGACTGCAACATTATGGCAGACAGATCGGATTTTCCGCAAACTTCCCATATGTTCGATTCGTTTTAGTACAGATGAACACCCAATGTTCGAGTCAAACTTACATTCATCTCGAACCGTGGGCTCATCCCTAGTAGGGACTAATGTGAATGTACAATGTATATGTAAAGCGATGCGTAAATTGACAGCGCTATATAAGTACCTGAATTATTAATAATATATATAATGTTGGAGTTCCAGGTACCTGAACAGATAAGCGTTGGGAAGATTAAACTGTACTTTAGGTCACTCAAAAGATTTCAGAGTGGCCCCTTCACAGAAGTTTTCTAAAGTTTTAATGCTTTTAACAGCCCAGATAGAGGGGTCCAGGATGGTCAAAAATTCTGATAACATGGGATTCAGCCTTAATGGAGTGGCAGGGCAGTGGCATAGTACAATATTATCTCACTGTTTAGGATTAGCCAAAGGTCATTCCTTCATCACCGCATTCATAGAATGAGTAAGGGAGTCAGGACATTTAAGGCCTCTATAAGGGAGATGCCGTAGGGCCTTGTAGGAACATACAGTGCTGTGTATTACTGTGAATTTAGGTGCAGCTTAGTAGTGTGAAGTCAGGGTTTATGAGAAAGTTACATTTTTCTTGGAAAACATTACAATTTGCTACAGCTAAGCAGTACAGTATTTTACACTGCATAGTGGTTATTTATGTTATATAAATTGCAAAGTGAAATTCAAAGATAGAGTAAAGTATTTCCAGTTTGCGATATCTTTGGCAATTTAGTGATGACTAAGTCTAGGAACTATACAATTTAAATAATAATATAAATATATATTTATTTATAAAATAATATAATTTTTTGTATTATTCTGTTCACGTAATGAATGCCTGACTATTGATTGTAAGTGGGGTAGTAATTGTTAAACATTGAATGTAATAAGTCATTTTTAATGTGACTTTCATATTTTTATTATTTGTTATTGATTTTTAAATCTGGTGGATTTCTGTTTACCAGGGAATGTCAAATAACTGAACTTAAAGTGGTTGTAAACCCTTACATATACCCAGTGAAGTAACTGGCCTCAGGTGATACAGAGAAACAAATCCTCCTACATCAGCTGGACCTGTATCTGGATCTGCAGTCTTCTCTTGTCTACAGATGTTCAAAATCCAGAATTTATAAAGTTCGTTTGAGCTGTCTGAAAACGGAGTGGAGAGCTGAAATTACAGTGAGGAGAGCTCTCACAGCGGATTGGGAGGAAGGGACACCCCCTCCTCCACAGAGCATACAGGAACAAAACTGAAGCTGTCAATCAGCTGGAGATGCCTCCCCTGTCACCTTTTTTCTCTTGGTGTCAGGAAAACCTATGAGAAGTGATTCATGCTGATAGCAGAGGAGTGAAGCAGCAAACAGAAATGGCACTTATTGCTCTTAATTGAGACAAACACACCGTATAGAGGGATCTGCTTTGCACATATTTCTTGTGTGAGGTTTACAACCACTCTGAGGTCTATTCAGCAAGTTACCAGCTGCTGCCATTTACACACAGGATTTCTCTACTGTTTTCCTGATAATCAGGTACAGAGTAGTCTTCTTAAACTGTAGCGATTTTCAAACCTATATCTATGAGACATTCAAATTACTGTCCATTCACAAGGCATCTCACAATCTCGCATCTCACGGCACATTGGTCAACCACCTCTCCTTTGTACAGTTCCATCACCTCAAAAAGCCCTGTGTGTTGGTTTATTATAATAGATGAATACTCATTTTATGGACACTATTTATTCACGTTTTTAGTGATTTGTATTTAATAATTGGGATATACACTCATTTGTCACATGAAAGTGTTTTGACATTTATAATTCAGCATGTTGCACTTTTATTAATAATTACCACGATTGCACCTTTATATGCACTTGGTGATTCATCATTTTTAGTTGTTTGCATTATATTTTACCTGTATGGTTTCATTTATCACATTATATGTGTCCTTTTATGTGTAAAATATGTTTTATATATTATATATTTTATATGTGACACTATACTAGCGCGGGCACATTTACTATTTTATGTTGGTTTATTATACTTGTACACACGAGCGGAATGTCCTACAGAAAAAGACCGACTGGAGTTTTTCATTGTATATTCCGATTGTGTGTATGCCTCATCGGACTTTTTTACGTCAAATTCTGACGGACCTAGAAAGAACATGTTCTAAATATTTCTGGCGGAACCACTTCCTATCGGGAAAACTGCTCGTCTGTATGCTGTTCCAACGTACAAATAAACGGCACATGCTCTGAAGCAAGTACGAGACGGAAGCTATTGGCTACTGGCTATTGAACTTCCTTTTTCTAGTCCCGTCGTAAGTGTTGTACGTCACTGCGTTCTTCACGATCGGACTTTGGTGTGATCGTGTGTATGCAAGACAGTTTCAGCGGAACCTTCAGAGTTTATTCCAACAGGAAAACTGGTTGTGTGTACAGGGCATTACATGATTTTATTTTGCTTTTTGCAGCCTGAACCTTTTTAGTCTAATCTGTAACAGCTTTTTTTTAGTTGTTAAGTCGGCTCACAGAATTTGTAATAAAAACATCTTTGCCATTCTGAAGCTTCCCTCCAACCACTTTGCATATTATTTTATATATACTGTGATTCTGTACTTGCCAAATATGCTGCAGAAATCTCCCTCCACTGAGTCTGGCTGCAATCATTTTAACTGTGGGCAGCGGAAGCTGCTGCCTGTTCACTTCCTGGATTTACACAGACACACCTCCAGCCCTGCAGCTCTCATTGGCCCTCTTATGACTCATCACCCCCCCCCCCTTCCTGGCAAACATTCACAAAAGTGAGAGAGAGCTGTGCATGATGTCATAAGCCTAGGCTAATGACCAGACAAGAAACAGGAAGTTGGCTGTAGAAGGTATTTACTGGCAGAAGATAAATCTTTTACTATCCAAAGTTAAAACAACAAGGGCAGAGGATTTAATAGATGGACAGTTGAAAAAATTACTGAAGATCCGCTTTAAGGCTATTCTTACCTTCTCTTATTTTTAGCTTCATGGTTGTGTCTGCCTCAGATGTGTCATGTCCACCCTTTGTAGCTTTAAAGCGACTCTGTTACCCTCTAAAAAAATAAAAGAATGGTTTCTGCACAAAAAAATGACTATTAGAAACAATTTACACTTTTGGGCTGAATTGGCGCACATGGATTATACTGTTTAATGCAATAGTCTGAATGGGCCCTTAATATTTACCTCATACTTATCTCATTGTCAGTGCCAGTGTATTAAATCTTTATCCTCATTAAGGGCCTATTTGCACCAGCATGGTTTGCTGTGGGATATTAAAAGCACGCATGTATTAAAGTTCAACGTGTTAGGGCAAAATAGGTAGCCTAATGCCCAAACCAAAAATCATGTTGTCAGTGACAGGGACAATTGTAGACACGCACGCACCATGGGGGGCTCTAGGCTTTGAGAGACCTTAGGCAAAACTTAGACATGAGGCCCCACTCACGCTCATAATGGGAAAAATACTAAAAATGAACAGGTGTATGGTTAAGGCAATCATTGGGAGTATAGGAGTGGGGCTAAGAATTTAGGTGTGCTGTAACCTGTAGTGTTCAGATCTACAGCTCACGAAACATTGGCATGATCAGGGAGCTGTGATATAAAAAAAAAATTAAAAATAGCATTAAAGGGGTTATAAACCCTTGTTTAAAAAAAAAAAAAAAATAACAAACATATACTTACCTCCACTGTGCAGTTCATTTTGAACAGAGCGGCCCCAAACAACCTCTTCTGCGGTCCCCCAACGGCGCTCATGGTTCCTCCCCGCATTGGGAAACCACCTAGGAGAAGCGTTCTCCCTGGGAGTTACCTTGCGGGTGTGCTCCCGTGTCTAGCATTTGCGTCCTTAGACACAGAATGCCGGACTCAGGCCCGCCCCCCACGTCATTGGATTTGATTGACAGCAGCGGGAGCCAATGGCTGCGCTGCTATCAATCTATCCAGTCAATAGCCAAGAACCCCAGGCCAGAGAGGTAGAGCGCGTCTCCGGCGTGGGGACGAACAGGCTCAGGTGAGTAAAATGGGGAGGCTGGGGGGCTGCTGAGTGACAGAAGTTTTTTCACACTAATGCAATGGATGCATTAAGGTGAAAAAACATGAGGGTTTACAACCCCTTTAAATTATAGAAATAAATCTTAGAACTTACCTATTTTATGTGAAACTTGTGCTTTTTTTTTCCACAGATGCTCAGTGATGGGTTTAGCGTGAGATAAGCAGTGTACAGCGGACAGCAGGGCAGAGCACAGGAGGTCACGAGACAATACGGGGGGGGGCTGCATTATGGGGCACATTATGGGGCATACAGCAGAACATTTGGCACACAGCAGAACATTGGGCACATCATGGGGCACACAGCAGAACATGGGGGCACACAGCAGAACATTGGGCACATCATGGGGTACACAGAACATGGGATACACAGCATAACATTGGGCACATCATGGGGCATGTAGCAGAACATGGGGCACATCATGGGGCACACAGCAGAACATGGGGCACATAATGGGGCACACAACAGAACATTGGGCACATCATGGGGCACACAGCAGAACCTGGGGCACATCATGGGGCACACAGCAGAACATGGGGCACATCATGGGGCACACAGCAGAACATGGGGCACACAGCAGTACATTGGGCACATCATGGGGCACACAGCAGAACCTTGGGCACATCATGGGGCATATAGTAACAAAAAAATCCCGGACTGCTGCACTCTGGAAACGGACATCTTTATTTCATGCGTAAAAATCCAACAAAAGTCATCAGATACGATCAGAAGATAGCATTAGCTAACATGTTTCACATACAAAGATGCTTACTCATAGCTAAAGTGTGAGTGAGTGCAGTTACAGATAAATAGAACAAGAAGATAAAAAACCACCAATGAGAAACTGGTGGTGAAACAATCAATTAATTAAATCAATACATAATTATCAATTAAAAGGACACACTTGTGGGACATCACATAGGCAATCTTTTTTCACAGTGAAAAGCATCTGTAGAAAGGGGGGGGGGAATGCATATACGTTCAAATGAGAACATGAATATGAACATCCAGAGGACGGACTTATATCATTTATAAAGCTTAAAAAAGCTACTTATAAACAATAAAAAATAAAATAAAATATAGTGATGTATTGATCTCTTATATCGATATTTATGCCATAATAGACTTACTAGTAAGGAGGCAACAGAATAGAATACAGTGAGAGAAACCTAGTATACAGCGCACCTAATTGCAAATCACATAAAAAGGGGGGGGGGCAGGTTATTGTTATTTTAAATCAAGATTGAAGGTATAAGGCGCCTTAGTAGAATGTGCCCATTACAGACTAAGATTACTATTGTGTGTGTACCTTTAACGCCCTTGGAATAATAGAATTTTCCCTTCCTCTTGTTATAGTCAATGAAAAAAATCCAATTCTTATTGGTTGTACATAATCATACAGTGTTGCAGTGACAATGCATATAGAGTATATAGACTTAAAGTATCAAAGAGGTTTCTTTTTTGCACATCATGGGGCACACAGCAGAACCTTGGGCACATCATGAGGGACACAGCAGAACATGGGGCACATCATGGGGTACACAGCAGTACATTGGGCACATCATGGGGCACACAGCAGAACCTTGGGCACATCATGGGGCACACAGCAGAACATGGGGCACATCATGGGGCACATCATGGGGAACACAGCAGAACATGGGGCACATCATGGGGCACACAGCAGAACCTTGAGAATACCACGGAGCACACAGCAGAACCTTGAGAACATCATGGGGCACACAGAAGAACATGGGGCACATCATGGGTCTCACAGCAGGGCATGGGACACATCACAGGGCATGGGACACATCACAGGGCACACAGCAAAACATGAGGTACATCATGGGGCTCACAGCAGAACATGGGGCACTTTAAGGGGCTCACAGCTGGGCATGGGGCACACCATGGGGCAAGAAGCATAACATGGGGTACACAGCAAGGCTTATCATAAGGCACTCAGCAGGGCATAGGGCACACAGCAGGGTACAGGGCACACAGCAGGGTACAGGGCACAGCAGGGTACATGGTACAGCAGGGTACAGGGCACAGTAGGGTGCATGGTACAGGGCACATTAGGGTATGGGGCACAGCAGGAAATGGGCACAGATTATGGGGCACATCAGGGTACTGGGCACAGCAGGGCACAGCAGAGCAAATCAGGGTACGGGCACAGCAGGGCGCAGGGTATGGGGCACATCAGGGAATGGGGCACAGCAGGGCACATCAGGGTTTGGGCACAGAGTATGGGTCACAGCAGGGTACGGGCACAGCAGGGTGCAGGGTATTGTTTAACATTAGGGTATGGGTCACAGCAGGGCACATCAGGGTACGGGCACAGGGTATGTGGCACTGGGCACAGCAGAGCACATCAGGGTACTGGGCACAGGGTATGAGGCACAGCGGGGTACTGGACATGGCAAGGTACAGGGCACATCAGGGTACTGGGCACATCAGGGTATGGGGCACAGGGTATGGGGCACATCAGGGTACTGGACATGGCAGGGCACAGGGTACTGGGCACAGGGTATGGTGTACGTCAGAGTACTGGGCACAGCAGGGCACACTTTCCTTACAGTTTCCTTTAAACGCAGAGTAGCGCGGGAAGCGGCTGTATTATAATAAGTCCTTACTGTCCTCTCTCATGTCACGCTGCACCCCGACGGCCCCTCCCCTCCTCTCCTCTCCTCTCGTTGTATGCTTGTGACATCACCTGGAATGGACAAGAGGAGGGGAGGTGCCGCCGGGGAGCAGTGCGACATGAGAGAGGACAGTAAGGAATTATTACATCCTCTTCCCGCGTTACTCTGCATGTCGGCCGATACTCGATCTACCCGTCAGCTGCCAGTGATTGATAGGTAGATCGCCGCAAAGCTGGTGACTTTGCGGCATAACAGACTGGGAAACCATCACTTTTAAACACTGCAATAGGCAAATTAGGCAACTGCGAGGCCCCTGTGAGGGCGAGGCCTTAGGCGACCGCCTAATTATAGAGCCGCCTCTGGCACCCACACTCACTCAGGTTGAACTGGATGGACTGGTGTCTTTATTCAACCTTACTAACTATGTAACTATGTATGCAGTATTTTTTAGCAACGCACTTTTGACCATCACAGTGATCACAAAGCATGGAGATTGTGATTTGCTCTGTGTTCTTTGTCTGCATTGGACTGAGTGTGTGCCCATTGGCTAGAAGGGCAGCCAGCAGGCAGGCCAAGAAAATACAGGACAAACTGCATACTGTTTTGAATCAATACAGGACAGAGCATTTTACTCTGAAAATCAAGGCGATTCAGTTTGAAATGGGAAGGGTGGCAACCCTTCAGACAGGGCAGAAGGGTAATGGCTCCACCCCAGCCTAAAAATATAAAGCTCTGCATCAGCATGCTGATGTCAGGCAGCTCAGTGCAATTTCATAATGGTACTTAAAGAAGACTTAAGGCCGTACACATGATACAGAAATCGTAAGTAAAATTTCGTCAGACGATCTGCTGATTTTCGGATCGTAAAAAAAGGGGGTTTCGACAACAAGTTCCATTTTTTCATCAGACAAAAGCTGGATGTGCAGACTATAAAATTTTTGTTGTATGTGAACTCAACGTCCCATTTTCGTTTCATCAATATGGTTTTCGTACAAAAAAATCGTAAGCGCAAGACTACACATGCTCAGAAACGAAAGAATACATTTAAAAATACTCAACACATTACGTCAGTTCTGAAGTTGTATTCTGTGATTATGAGGATTTTCATATGGCGAGTAACCTCTTCACTTTCCACATGAGACTAGCATGCAACAAAAAAACGGACGTTCGGTCGTCCGAAAATCTGATTGTCTGTACGAGGCTTTAAATGCATACTGCACTCTATTAAAACAAAATGGTGTATATAGCTAAAAACCTGGTCACTAGCAATAGGTTTGTGCCTTATTCTTATACCTGGAAATAAGTTTGAATCTGCTAAGAAAAGTTCAGTAAGAATTGTATGAATCTGTCACTACCAACATAATACAAATTTGTATTATAACTATACTTGCAAAAAAGTCTGCACTGACAGTGAAAATGTTTTCTACTTGTTAGCAGAATCCTCTGTGGCCATACTTCCCTACATACATAGATTTGCAGCATTGCTCACACTCATATTTATTAGGCAGACGTTGTGTACACCTGGACAAAGTATTTACAGAAGAATTTCCTTGTGTATTGTTGGTTGCTTTCTTCCTGACTATTTTTTTTCATTGTTTATAGAGCATATACTGACAGGTATCAGCACAATACATGACATGTGACAGATGATATCACGGAATAGAGATTTTCTAAATGATTTTTGCATGCTTTAGAATTACTAGTGTTTATTTCATATGCACTCGTGGTTTTTGAGGGTATTTGATAATATATTTTTGCAGCAGACTGTTTTTTAATGGGGTTCGTTGTCATGGCTTATAAATGTGCATAACTATTTAGATATTTGTATTAATAAATATGCTTACCTATGAAGGCATTTTGTAGATTAAATTTTTTTCTGTGTATTCTTTGATATTTTTGATGATGATTATTAATATTTATTGCCTAAGTAGTGTTTGGTGACTCTGTATGGATTATGGGGATTTATGCATTTTGATATGTTCACTGTTCAATGTTCATCAATGTGTTTTTGCTGATGTTTGTTGCTGTACAAATGGGGGTAAAAGACACCCTTTTTGGATTCAAACTATTTAATTAAGACACTATACATATATTTTCTTCCTTTTTCATTAAAACTTTTTTTTTTTTGGTGTTTATTTAGGATTGATTCTATGATTTAAAAATGCATATATGGCTAAAAGTTCAGAAGGAGGGTAATATTTAGTGCAAATACAATGTACAGGAAAGGGAATTGCTTAGATTGGTGGATAAACGTAACACTTTATATGAGGGGAAATAAAAAAAAAATGTCTTTAGGAAACATTTACAGTATAACATTTGCCAACTGGGTTTAAGAGTACAGAGCGTTCCAAAGATTAGAGTAGTTGTCAATGAATTGGTAGAATTTTATGATCAGGAATTTTTGCTAGTCAGTAAAGTGAAGAACATGAAATTAGAGTCTTTGCCACCCTTCAAACTAATCTCCTTTTTGAGCAAAAAAAAAAAGGAAATCGGCTCCATTGAGCATCTTAATGTAGAAATCCTCAAAAGCAAAAATCTAAAATTAGAATGAGATGGATACATGTATGTATCAAGAAAAGCCTATAAATATAAATCCACTGACTATGTTAACAGACAAATGAGCAGTGGCGATCTAATGGGGGTGCAGGGATGTAATCTGCAAGCTCAATGGGGGTGCTGCTGCCTGACAGTTATATTGTGACTTACACAAAAAGGAACTCTGGGGGCCGCAGCACCCCAGTGAGCCAGCACTTGTTGCTTCAGTGAGAGCAGAAGGGGGGAAAGTGTTGTCTGTTCTTACAGTTCTGTACCCTGGTTTGTGCTGGGTGGAGGGGTTGTTTCTGCCTTGAGGGGTTTGTACGGGTCTATCTGTGCTGGGGGCAGTTGGTCAGCTTTTGATAGTTTGATTTTGCTGTTATTTTTCAATTGGTATTATTTATTCTATGTAGTATTTTAACAGGATGGTTTGGTTTATTAGAGTATAGTATTAATTTTATTTTATTTGGTATTAATTGCTGTTATTGGTAATTGTATTGTTGTTATTGTATCTTGTTTCCATTCCTTATTGTGATTTTGTGTCTATTAAATGTAACTATAGCTTAACCTCCCTGGCGGTATGATTATTTCGGATTTTAGGTGCTGAAAGCAGTACAATTATTTTGCATGGAAATTTGGCGTTTTATATTGTAGGTCTGTAAATCTTAACAATAACACACCTAAATCTGTCCAAACCAGAGTCTAGTAGATATCCCGGGTATGATAAAGTTTGAAACACAAAAACATAAATTATAATATAATAAATAAAAATAAATAATTAAAAAAAAATAAAATAAATAGTAATAAAATAAATTTCCCCACGATTCACTATCGCTCAATTCTGCAAGTGTTCTAATTTACTATCGCTGTTTTCTAGCTGGTCTAAAGCCACTTTTGACGTAAAGGGACACTTTTTGGTTGCTATGGACAATCTCCAGTTTCCAGGCAGAAAGAACAGTGTATATCATGTAAAACTGCATGCAGGGCATGGGCCAAAGCACTGGGGACAAAAGGGATGTGAAATCATTTCATACAGTACTATAATCTGTAAGATTACAGTACTGTATGTGTTATGATTTTTACTTTTCTTTTAATTTGCCGCCAGGCTCCGCCCCCGTGTGTCGCGACGCTCGCAGGGAACGGAGCCTGGCAAGGAGAGGCTTCGGAGGAGGACAGAGCCCTTGGACACTGCGGGGGACATCGCAGGATCCCGGGGACAAGGTAAGTAAGGAGGCACCAGGATCCTGCGATGTAATCCCGAGTGTGGCTCGGGGGTTACCGCTAATGGTCCTGAATTTTAACCCCGAGCCACACTCGGGAAAACCGCCAGGGAGGCTACTAATTTTCCTTTGGGATTAGCCCCCCCTAGTCCTTACCTGAGCTCCCTCCGATTCAGCGATGTTCATGATAGCTTTCCTGGGACTCTCTCTCCTCATTGGCTGAGACAGCAGTGGGAGCCCATTGGCTCCCACTGCTGTCAATCACAGCCAGTGAGCCAATGAGGAGACAGTGGGGGGGCGGGGCAAAGTGCAGCTTTATGTGTCTAATGGAAACATAGAGCAGCTCTCAGGAACGAGCATGCAGCGGTGTCCCCAGGGCAAGTGGCTTTCTCTGTGGGGCACTGCTCGAGGGGGAGGAACCAGGAGTATTGCTGGGGGACCCAAAAAGAAGAGGACTGGAGCTGCTCTGTGCAAAACCACTGCACGTAACAGGTAAGTATACCATGTTTGTTATTTTAGAAAAAAAAAACTAAGCTTTAATATCACCTTCAGTGCTATTTAAAGTATAACTAAGAGCAAAACTTTTTTTTTTCATTTTGGATAGAGTGGAGAGGGATTACAATGCTTGTCAGTTTTTATTGCTGTCTGTGTCCCCATTAAGGAGATTCACCCTCTCTAATTGCCCTGATAACCATTATCATTGAAGGTGAAAGTAAAAGAAAACCCTAAATTTTGCATAGTTTAATGTACATATAGTGCCAATATGGGTCAGGCAGACACAGTTGGCAGAGGGCCACAAACTCATGTGTGGTCACTGATCTGCAATATGCAAAACAAATTGACACTTCTTGCAAATTTTTGCAAAAAAACAGGGATTTTCTGTTCACATACAGTATATTGCAAATCCCATTGAAGCTTATCAATGGCATCAAAATAATCCCTATCTGGCCAGTCTCTACTCAGCCTTACTTAAACGTAATTATTTGGCATTTTTTTTCACAGTAGACACAGAGGGGTGGGGCATGTGTCCTCCCATAATCCATTAAGGAACACAGAAGTTTAGAAACAATCAGAATATTCAAAAGCAGTTAAACGGAGGGCTGGACAACAGCCATAGACTGATCTAAGACAGAATCACAAACTGTTCGCAACAGAGGACAAGCAAAAGGACCATGCTATGATCTGAACCAGAAGAGGAGAAGACAGGGAGACCTGCCAGCGACCAAGGGGAGCTCACAGATATTTATTTGTAAAAAAACATTTTTAAATCATTCATCATTTTCCTTCCACTTCACAATTATGTGCCACTTTATGTTGGGCTATCACATAAAATCCAAATAAAATACATTTACGTTTTTGGTTGTAATATGACAAAATGTGGAAAATTTTAAGGGGTTTGAATACTTTTTCAAGGCACTGTAACTTCTCAAAAGGGTGAAACAGACCAAGAACAAGATAAAGTCAACAACCAGAACACTGGGAATCTTCCCAGGATCAAAAACAGATCCCCAGAGGGGACATTGGACATATATAGACCACAAGAAAGACCAGCTGGTCTATGGTGAAAAAAAGGCCCAAGCCATATACTTCCAATCCCTTAAACCAGAGATGGAAGACTATCAGAAGGAAAAGACATGTCTGACTAGACACACTATCTTGCGAAAAGATACACTATACAAAGTAGAGAGAACACCCAATGTACAATTCAAAACAGATAACCAAAGGACCCTTGGAATTGAAGACAACTCAGCAGGTACCAACCTTAAAGTCAGTTAGACTGAAAAAAGGGAAGGTGGGATGCAAAGAGGTACCCATACAAAGGTAGGCGGGAATAGGAACAGACTAATACACCAGAACAGTACACATAATACCAGAAGGCAGGTGGATGGGCAATTTCAGACACATTTAAGACACTCAGCTGTTGTTGCTGGGGTCTGGCAAGGAACCTCTGCAGGATTCAATTACCTGTTCCTGAGCATTAAACTACAAGCCATCAGACCTGTCCAGATCCAATAAAGTGTTTACAGCTGTGGAGTGAGTGGCAGGAACTTTAGTAAAACAACTAGAACATTCACATGATTAGGAACAGGACCAACAAAGGGATCTTGAGAAGCTTCCTCAAGAGGCTGTGTATCAGCTGCAGCAAGAGGACCTAACTCCAGATAATTCGGTCCATGAAGGCTTTCAGTTGTAAACTATCCCTAAGTTCTTAGAGACAGGAGATAAAACCAGCCTGAAATGTTTGTTGGGGAGGGTGATAGAAATAGATTAGCAGAGAACTTGTCTTGTCACAGCACCGCTCTGAAAGTATCCTCGTTCCTCTGCCTATGTGGAGTGGGGGTGCGTGCCTTTCTCCAATCAGCTGTCACACAGTGTAAGCCAAGAATGCACTCCTACTGCTAAATGAGGAAGTAAAGATTCTAACACGATGTAAGTATGCTAAAGAATATAGCAAGCTGAAGACAGCAGATATGCATGTAAAACTTATGTAAGGAGATTTGTTTGTCTGTAATCCTTCAGTCCAGCAGGTCTGGGTATGACCTCCAAAGCTATTACCGATGAAATGCCAATCTGGAAAACTGCTTACAGAGACCAGCTCAAACAACTTTTAGAGGATTCTTGACTGAAAAAAAGTAAGAACAGAAAATAGGAAAAAAAGGTCAAACTTCTCTCAGCAGAGCAGAGAAAAGATGTTCATCCTCCCGAACACTAGTAAAAGACAGAGGCATGCTGAATAGAGGGGGGTTATACTAGGGATGATTTACAACTTTTCTATTTGCCAGTGTCCAAACCTCCCAAAGGTGACAGCATTACTTGACTGTTTCTAAATTCCTGTGTCTCATAATGAACGAAGAGAAAAACTTCATGGTGCATATTCATGCAGCCCATTCATTAACACACTGCATGTGTTAACACAACATAACAGTGTAAATTCAGCAAAAGCAATACAAAATACAATATGTGTAATAAGGCTGATTAAGGCCCCATTCACACCTGAGCGCAGCGTTTTTAGGCAGAAAGTCGAATTCACTGTGTTTTTGCAATCATTTTTGGCGTGGTTTGCTGTGATTTTGCCACGATTTTGTACAGGTCAAAAGGTCACCAATGTAAAAAGCAGAAAAACGCCTGTAATCTGCCTAAAAAAGGTTTCAGAACTTGTTTGAGCTTCAGGCGTTTTGGAGCTTCTGGCTTCAGGCGTTTTGGAGTGGAGATGTGAACCATCTCCATAGAGAATAATTGATTTTTTCCCCTCCAACGTTTTGTAGCTGCAGGCTTCAAGCTACAAAACGCTCAGGTGTGAATGGGGCCTTATGGCGCTACTTGTTCCTACAGCCTGGTTGCATTCTTTCTGAAATTTTGCGCCAGCAGGAGACTCCATATTCCGAATCCACACCAGAGTCCGTTTCCTGCCACAGAGTATGCCCCCAAACCACATAAAACTTTCTTCTACTAATATTCTACAGTAGAAATTAATAGTACATACAATGTACCATGCCACAGTATTTAATTCCTACTCTTGTTTGTCTTATTATCAAGCAAGATTGAGTTTCCACATCAAAATCACATGGCACTCTGCTTTAGATCACACTGCAGTTAAATGTAAATCTAGGATGCTGCCCTCTATTGAATGGCTGCAGTTCACAATAACAGTACTTAAACTTGACCTTATCAAGACGTAGTCTAAGGTAACTTATCAGGGTTGCCAACCTCCTGCAACTTTTTTTTACTGACAGAATATGGAAAATTTACTGAAAGAGGACTTTTTTTTTTTGTTTTTTTACTGACAACCTGAAAACCTGAAAAAATGACTCCTTTTAGAAGCTAAAACCATCAATATTTATACAGTATAAGCGCAATCTGTAAACTCTAAAAATACCCATAACAAGTAATTGGCCTGGTTTAAAATTTAAAAGTCAACACAGCATGACAAATTATCACCCACCCTGCTGGGATACAGTTGATGTTGTTGCTGTTATGTATGCCAAAGGGAGCAATGGATATGACCAGAGTGCATTATAGTGGGAGTGGCCTAAAAGTGGATGAATAAACAGAACCACTCCCTGACCACCTACCTCTAAATGAACATAGCAGCTGTTTGAGTGAGTACACATTGCCAGGACCATGATGCCTAGCTTCATAGTACAGCAATTTTAACTCGACATGTCAAGTTTCACATGCAGCATCATTAAACAAATAAGTGCAGTGCAAAGAAAGACTAAAAAATGTGTATTTTATGAAAGTCCATATGATCAAACTTAAATTCAATTCCTCTTGTCACGAACAGGCCAATCCCTTTTCATAACGCATCAGATGTGGTAAGTATAATCATGAGAATGCGCTTACCGGACAAGGTGGACCCCTTAATTACAGGGGGTCAGACAACCCTGAATGAGCCACTGGTGAACAGCTACGCTGGATCTCATCTGCAGGGAACAGTCTTCGGTTGTCCTAGGTAAATCAGTACCTTGAATGCAGGATGGAAAGCAGCAGTCCCCAAGGAAAAAAAGAAAACTCTAAGAGCGGTCC
Source organism: Lithobates clamitans (assembly GCA_037952925.1). Classification (NCBI taxonomy): domain Eukaryota; kingdom Metazoa; phylum Chordata; class Amphibia; order Anura; family Ranidae; genus Lithobates; species Lithobates clamitans. The sequence goes on from JBBGZY010000044.1 coordinate 8,395,766, forward strand.
GTATAAAATTCCTTCAAAGTTTATTCGATATAAAACGAATTATTGTGTAAAAGCGCTCAGCCGTGCAGCAAATGACAAAAAACTCTAGTTCAATGGAGACAGTCTGTTCGTGTCCGAACAGCTGTAAGCTTGAGATGGCAGCGGGTGACGTCGGCCGTGAAGCTCCGCCCCCGTACGCGGCATTACAACCACAATAGTGGAAGGGCATTAAATACCAAGAATGTGCATTAAAGTGGTAGAAAACCGCAGGTAATTAAAAAATAAATATTCAATAAACAATCCTCCCATACTAGCACATTATGATAGACTTACCTTAGAACGAAGCCATTCAGCACCGCAATGTCACTGTTGAGATAGCTGACATCTTCCCCCCGGTCTTCCTTCTGGGTTTGCGGCCTCCGGCTACATGAGTGGCTGGGGGCACGATAATGTCACTCCCGCGCATGCGCGTTGGAGCTGCCATTTCTGGCATGGGCTCTGAAGGTCTGGCACAGTTAGCCGGACCTTCAGAGCGCATGCACCGGTGATGTCATCGGCTGCATGCACTCTGACTATCTCCTAAACGGTGCAAGTTTAGGAGATATTCACAGTACCTACAGTTTAAGCCTTACTATAGGCTTGTCTGTAGGTACAAGTGGTAGTACAGAGTTTAAAGTGCAGGGTTAAAGTGTGTGCTACATAGATGGCTGGAGGATGGTGAGACATGTACCTGAGAGGGTACTGAGAAAGCCACACCTCAGAGTTATACCCCTCCTTTATTGACCATTATATTTGAATAATGCTGTTATTTTTGCTACATGTATTGTTTGGACCATCAAGATGAATGTATCTTAATTTACCTTATATGACAACTGTACTTAAATGCAATGTACTAATTGCTCTTCACAACAATAAAGTTGGTTTTTACTTTTTTACTGTGTACAAAGTGCAGAATACAGGGGTGCCCCCTTTTTCTCCAAATCGCTCCCTCCCCCTGTACAGTATGCTCTACTCTCTCCCCCATATCCCCCTCCATGACATGATAGAGAACTGTGGCTGCAGAAGAGCAGGATAAGTTATTCAGGAGGAGAGTGTAGTGTAGCTGTGGGGCTGTGGGCACAGGCATCAGGAGCTGTTGCCACCAGACAAGCACCTGGTTCCAACTACCTCTCTATGCAGAGAGGTGGCAAGCAGAGCATAGTTGAGAACAGTTAAGCACAGTTGGAACCAGAGGAGCAGGATCGGCAAAGGCGGACACCTGCTCCTCCCACTGCTGGGCTCCAGCCTGCATCTATTTAAAAATAATCCCAACTGGCTCCAAACTCTGCCTGGATATACTGGTGCTGCTTCAAGCTGTCAATGAGTTCTTTCTTACACTTGCCAAGCCAACACTAATCTGCCTGGGGAACATCTAGAAATGTTCATCGTGCCTATACCCCCGTACACACACTAGTAGTTTTTTTTTTCATCCAACCCAGCAGGGCTGAACGAAAAAAACTGACAGCTCAGGCGGAGCCACTGTACTAGCTATCTGACGTTAGTACAGCCATCTCCTCTGCTGTTCTATTATGTTCTCAACCCCCCCCCCCCCCCCCCGCCAGAACACTCCGATCTACGCAGATTGGGAGTCAATTGGCAGAATTTTTTCGGTCATGCCCCTTCAACAGAAGCCAGCTGGCTTCTGTTGGACCGACATCTTGTACACACGTCCCAAATATCGGCCGGTTTCTACTGAACAGGCTGATCCCGCCAGACATTTGGTCTGTGTGTACTAGGCTTAAGCAGTACTCTAAAACAGGGGTTGTCAACCACTGGGCCAACGCCCACTACTGGGCTGTGGCCTTTCTGCAGCCGTGCCGTGGGTGCGGGCGGCCGGCATGAGACAGCCAGGTGGGCGGTATGAGAGAGCCAGGCGGCCAGCATAAGAGAGCCGGGCAGGCGGCATGAGACAGCTGGGGAGCCAGCATATGAGAGCTGGGTGCATGAGAGAAGCAAGCGGGCAGGCAAGCAGAGATGATACCATCTCTCTCCGGCCCCCGCATCACCGCTCTTCCGCCCTCACAGCCAGTGTTCTGTCAGCCTCAATGTTCATGGTGCGGCGGAGAGCAAAGAGATGACAGCATCTCTCACCGCCCGCCCCACATCACCGCTTTCCTGCCTTCAGTCGGAACCCACCACTGCACAGAGGCCTGCCTCTGTGCTAAATGGACCAGTGCTGCCCCCAGTGCAGTGACAATTCACAACTGTTGGCAGGCAGTGTGGCAAGTGACATTCTGCACCTGGTGACAGGCAACGTGGCAAGTGACATTCCGCATTTGGTGACAGGCAACGTGGCAGGTGACGTGGCAAGTGACAATCCACATCTGGTGGCAGGCAGCGTGGCAAGTAACAATCCACATCTTGTGGCAGGCAGCGGGGCAAGTGACATTCCGCATCTGGTGACAGGCAATGTGGCAGGTGAGGTGGCAAGTGACGTTCCGCATCTGGTGACAGGCAACATGGCAGGTGTCGTGGCAAGTGACAATTCACATCTTGTGGCAGTCATCGTGGCAGGTGACAATCCACATCTGGTGGCAGGTAGCATGGCAAGTGACAATTCACATCTGGTGGCCGGCAGCGAGGCAATTGACATTCCGCATCTGGTGGCAGGCAGCGTGCCAAGTGACGTTCCGCATCTGGTGGCAGGCAGCGTGGTGAGTGACAATTCACATCTGGTAGCAGGCAGCGTGGCAAGTAACAATTCACATTTGGTGGCAAGTGACATTCTGCATCTGGTGGCAGGCGACATGGCAAGTGACACGCTCAGGGCTTCCACTGATTCTGCATTATGGTGATTTGACCTATTTAATTTATTACTTCAGTGTAATAATAGACATAATGCGCTTCGTGAAAAATCACTCCCCCTCCCCCCCGCGTGGTCCCCCAGGGTCTTTGGCACAATTTTCTTCCACGCAGCTGGTCTCCGGTGCCAAAAAGGTTGGGAACCGCCGCTCTAAAAAATGTTATTTTTTATTTTTTTCCTTCCAAAATTTAGCATTGCACTTTCAATGCCTAGGTAATCCTGTTCTATTACTTCATACCTGTATATCTGCCATGTGAGATCAATGGCACTATCCCTTTGACTGCTAGTCTCACAAGATTTAGAGTGAAATCTGGTGCTGTCAAAGCTGTGTGGCATATCGTTCTCCTTACTTGAGTGAAAACTGTAACCTTATATCCTGTGCTGCTGACAACATCTACAAAAGAGATATAGAAAGAGATGTCACTCAAACGTAAGTTCTAGCCTTCCTCTACTCTAAGGGTTCTTTCACACGGACGTGTCTGCTCTGCTGCGCAGGGGATCGCTCCGTGGATCCCCGCTGAGCAGGCAAATGACAGGTTCGTCGCTGCACACTGTGCAGCAACGGACCTGTCAGAGCGCCTCTCTCCCATATGGGGGATCGGATGAAGATGGACCGTAGAGTCCGTCGTCACCCGATCCGATCCGCAGACGGATGAAAAAGTAGGTTTTTCCTCCGTCACACTTTTTGGGATCAGAGCGGGTCGGATCAGATGTCAGCGGACATGTCACCGCTGACATCCGATGCTCCATAGAGTTCTATGGAAAGTCCGTTCAGGTCCACCTAAGAAACTGACAGGCGGACCCCAACGGATCGTTCCTGTGAAAGAGGCCTAAAGAAAAGCATTTGTTATTTCTTTCTGTTGCTGTTGGAGGGCTCCTCTAACTTCCTATCTGCTAAAATGTTGCCACCAGGACAGGAAGTTTAACAGAGCCGCATATAGAGGTAAAAACCTGATTAGGGTTCCACTTTTTCTCCACTCTATCCAAAACTACAGAAATAAAAGTTTTCACTAGGCTTGCACTTCAAGTTACTCACAGGCATAGGAGGAGAATGTCTTTTGTGTTGCTGTGAAGTGATGTCAAATGTTGTCATGGAGCAGGCCTTCTATGAGCTGACTAAACCAGAACCAGTAAAGATAATCCACCATACTCTTCCTATCTCTGACAGTTTAAGATAGTAACTACCTATTACATTAGGAGGAAACACATGCACAATATTGGTATAATATTCAGCGCTAAACCATCTGATGAAAAAGATTAAAGTTTAAAATTTAAATGAAAAGGCATGCATCTCCACTCTGATACATGAAGGTGCAGGCATGTGAATGGTGAGTGGATTGAAAGTTCTGGGAGATGAACCCCTAAAAATTAAAGGGAGCGAGGCTGCTTCAGGCACAGGCTGGGGAACCCGATCACTGTGAACAAAAGGAAAGCAAAAGAAGGAGAGAGAAGCGTCAATCCAATCCTTTAAACAGCTTAGGAATTTATTCAGTATATAAGTATAAAACAACGCTAAAAACTTGAGTGAAAAATGTTGGAGCACTTGCAGAGTGCTAGAGCGGGTGGGAGATTCCATGTGCAGTGTCACAGGAGGACCGCCGGAAAGTCTCTATTGAGGGATCTACGAGCGACGTGTATTAGCCACAGCTGGAGCCTCGATAAGCCTCATGGAGACGTTGGCTGTGTGTCTCTGGGTGTGGTCCAGGGCTGTCAAACTGGGTGGCTTTAAAGGATTGGCCTGGCGCTTCTCTCACTACCTATTACATTGCTGTTCCATAACACAAACGGTCAGTATGTCATCAGAAGACAACTTGAGTAACCAACGATTAAAATTTCCTGTTTCTCCAGATCTGCACGTTCAACTCATGGCCCTCACTCTAGCCATAATCCACTTAATACCTGCTACTACCAACCCCATTTGCAGAGTGTATACTTCTAAACCAACTGTAGCTGATGGGACTTTCCCTGTTGCTGCTGTATTATCACTCTGTGGTGTGGACAGGGTTAAACTGAATATTCAATAATGCTGAGGTGCAGTAGCCATCTTTAAGGAGACAATGCTCATGTATGGAGTGTCTCCAGTGCAGGGGTAGCCATCTTGGCTGGATCTGATTTGATCCTGGAAGTAGTTCTGATGCAAAAGAGCAAGTAGAATGGGTCTGCAAGCTGGGAAGGATAGAGGGGATGAGAGAACTGACTTGAAATAAGCAGGTGTGTGGAAATGAGACTGAGATGCTTCTGGCTGAACAAATCCCTGCCATAGCTGACCACGATGAGAACTCATAGAAGCAAAGAGACTGAGAACCTTCTTGCTGGCAGGGTGTGATTTGAATACCTGTTAAGCCATCAGAGCAGACATAATCGGGTCTAGCACTTGCTAGATACGCACTAGCTCCTCCCCCACCATGGCCAATAACTTATCCAGGCTTGGTTCACACTACTGCGATGCAATTTTCAGTGTGATTATATAGTGCAAATTTGATGCGACTTTGTATGTTCCATATTCTTTGGAGTTTGGAATTTGCACCAAAGTAGCCAAGGAACTTTTTCCAAAATGGCACCGCACAGAGTTGCATTGATATGAACTGGCACCATTGGAAATAATGTGATTTCCCTTGTGATATGATTTTGTGCGACTCAAAAAGCATCAGAAATCACTCCAGTGTGAACCAGCACTTATTTGGCCAGAATGTCAAATCGATAATCTTTAATCAGCATTGGTGATTTTACACTCTTGATACTTTATTTTGGGCCCTGTGTAGCGGCAGCAGGCAATGGGGACATTGTACGCTGTATGCCAATATGCATGTAAACGTTGCACAAATGTTAACTTGCATATATTGTTAATTATGGACAAATATACAGCTCTGGAAGCACTTGGGTCCTACTTTTTTTATCCTACCAAACGCATAGTCTTCATTAGTGCTGCGTTCAGATGCATACAATGTACATATACGTGTAGAGCATCTATACGCTGACTGCAGCATGCGTACGAGTCCTAACGACTGTTTTAATTGGGAACCAAACTATGAGGGGAAAGGTAAGTATATAATATCTTGTTTTACAAGGTGACTTTATTTTAGGGCACTTTCACACTGATCAGTTTTTAAACAGTTTATCAGTTAGAAAAAGCTAAAGAAAAATGCATGAGAAATGCAGCCCTTTAAAACCTATGGAACTCTTCACACCCTTCAGTTGCATTAAGTTGCATTTTAAGGCTATTTTAACACTGATCTGTGGCAAAATCGCAATTGCAGTGCATTTTTAACATGACACGTGACTCACAAGCACTGCAGGTGTGTTTTTGCTGAGTTTTCCATTGATTTCAATTAGGAAGTGCGTTTTAAAAGTCCTGTTGGCTGCATTTTTAGTGCACTTTTCAAAACCGTACCAAAAACGCAGCTCCCCTCTGAAATGAATAGAAAATGCGTAAAAAAACGCTTCAAAAACTCATTGTGGTTGCTTTTTTTATGTGTTTTTGGAGTCACGTGTCCACGTTTCACAGGTGCATGCTGGGAGTCAAGCAACCAAAAAACACACGGAAACACGACGGAATCGATATGTGTCTATGGCACGTTTAGTCAACAGAGCAGTGTTAACCATTTCAGCTCTGAAAGGTTTTACCCCCTTTGTGACCAAAGCATTTATTGCTATTTATCACTGAGCTACTTTAACTGGCAATTGCACAGACATGCAACACTGTACGTAAATTACATTTTTATCATTTTTTTTCAGAGCTTTCTTGTTCACCGCTGGGTTTTTTTAAATTTTATTGCGAAATAAACGTAAAAAAAATTTTGGAAAAAAACCCTATATTTTCTGCTTTGTTATATAGCATATCTAATAAAATAAAGTTTCTTCATAAATTTATGCCAACATGTTTTCTGCTACATGTCTTTGGTAAAGAAAAAATCCCAATAAGTGTATATAAATTGATTTGTGTGAACATTATAGCATCTACAAACTATGGTATATATACAGTGGGGCAAAAAAGTATTTAGTCAGCCACCAATTGTGCAAGTTCTCCCACTTAAAAAGATGAGAGAGGCCTGTAATTGTCATCATAGGTATACCTCAACTATGAGAGACAAAATGTGGAAACAAATCCAGACAATCACGTGGTCTTATTTTTGAAATAATTTATTTGCAAATTATGGTGGAAAATAAGTATTTGGTCACCTACAAACAAGCAAGATTTCTGGCTCTCACAGACCTGTATCTTCTTCTTTAAGAGGCTCCTCTGTTCTCTACTCATTACCTATATTAATATCACCTGTTTGAACTTGTTATCAGTATAAAAGACACCTGCCCACAACCTCTAACAGTCACACTCCAAACTCCACTATGGTGAAGACCAAAGAGCTCTCGAAGGACACCAGAAACAAAATTGTAGACCTGCACCAGGCTGGGAAGACTGAATCTGCAATAGGCAAGCGGCTTGGTGTGAAGAAATCAACTGTGGAAGCAATAATTAGAAAATGGAAGACATACAAGACCACTGATAATCTCCCTCGATCTGGGGCTCCACGCAAGATCTCCCCCGTGGGGTCAAAATGATCACAAGAACGGTGAGCAAAAATCCCAGAAACCCACGAGGGGACCTAGTGAATGACCTGCAGAGAGCTGGGACCAACATAACAAAGGCTACCATCAGTGACACACTACGCCGCCAGGGACTCAGATCCTGCAGTGCCAGACGTGTCCCCCTGCTTAAGCCAGTACTTGTCCGGGCGTTTTCTGAGGTTTGCTAGAGAGCATTTGAATGATCCAGAGGAGCATTGGGAGAATGTCATATGGTCAGATGAAACCAAAGTAGAACTGTTTGATAGAAACACAACTCGTCGTGTTTGGAGGAGAGAGAATGCTGAGTTGCAACCAAAGAACACCATACCTACTGTGAAGCATGGGGGTGGCAACATTCATGCTTTGGGGCTGTTTCTCTGCAAAGGGAACAGGACGACCGATCTATGTACATGAAAGAATAAATGGGGCCATGTATCGTGAGATTTTGAGTGCAAACCTCCTCCCATCAGCAAGGGCATTGAAGCTGAAACGTGGCTGGATCTTTCAGCATGACAATGATCCCAAACACACTGCCCGGGCAACTAAGGAGTGGATCTGTAAGAAGCATTTCAAGGTCCTGGAGTGGCCTAGCCAGTCTCCAGATCTCAACCCCATAAAAAACCTTTAGAGGTAGTTGAAAGTCCGTGTTGTCCAGCGACAGCCCCAAAACATCACTGCTCTAGAGGAGATCTGCATGGAGGAATGGGCCAACATACCAGCAACAGTGTGTGACAACTTTGTGAAGACTTACAGAAAATGTTTGACCTCTGTCATCGCCAACAAAGGATATATAACAAAGTATTGAGATGAACTTTTGATATTGACAAAATACTTATTTTCCACCATAATTTGCAAATAAATTCTTTCCAAATTAGACAATGTGATTGTCTGGATTTGTTTCCACATTTTGTCTCTCATAGTTGAGGTATACCTATGATGACAATTACAGGCCTCTCTCATCTTTTTAAGTGGGAGAACTTGCACAATTGGTGGCTGACTAAATAATTTTTTGCCCCACTGTATATCTGAAAATTGATCAATCCTGATGGACTGATGGCCTATCTCATTTCTTGAGGCCCAAAAACACCAGGACAGTACAAATACCCCCCAAATTAGCGCTTTGTGGAAAGTAGACAGTCTGGGGCATTTAGTAGGAGGCATGGAGAGTTTTTTGAAGTTGTATTTTTTTGTCACAATTTTTTTTGAAAATTAAGAAATGTAATAAAATGTAATCGCAATTTATTTTTCTTTGATGTAAACAAAAAATAATAATTTCTTCATTTTCAATTATGACAAAAACTGACAACTTTAAAAAAACTCGCCATGCCTTTTACTAAAGACCTTAGACTGTCTACTTTCCAAAAAGGGGTCATTCGTGTAATATTTGTACTGTTCTGACGTTTTTTGGGCCTCAAAAAAATGAGATAGGCCATCAGTACATCAGGATTGATTGATTTTCAGATATACAGTGCCTTGAAAAAGTATTCATACCCCTTGAAATTTTCCACATTTTGTCGTGGTACAACCAAAAACGTAAATGTATTTTATTAGGATCTTATGTGAACGACCAATACAAAGGGGCACATAATTGTGAAGTGGAAAGAAAATGATAAATGGTTTTCAATTTTTTTTTACAAATAAATATCTAAAAAGTGTGGCGTGCATTTGTATTCGACCCTCTTTACTCTGATACTCCTAACTAAAATCTAGTGGAACCAATTCCCTTCAGAAGTCACCTAATTAGTAAATAGAGTCCACCTGTGTGCAATTTAATCTCAGTATAAATACAGCTGTTCTGTGAAGCCCTCAGAGGTTTGTTGGAGAACCTTAGTGAACAAACAGCATCATGAAGGCCAAGGAACACATCAGACAGGTCAGGGATAAAGATGTGGAGAAGTTTAAAGCAGGGTTAAGTTATAAAAAAATATCCCAAGCTTCAAACATCTCATGGAACACTGTTCAATCCATCATCAATGGCAAACCTACCAAGACATGGCCGTCAACCTAAACTGACTGGCCGGGCAAGGAGAGCATTAATCAGAGAAGCAGCCATGGTAACTCTGGAGAAGTTGCAGGGATCCACAGCTCAGGAGGAAGAATCTGTCCACAGGACAACTATTAGTCATGCACTCCACAAATCTGACCTTTATGAAAGAATGGCAAGAAGAAAGACCTTGTTGAAAGAAAGCCTTAGGAAGTCCCATTTGCAGTCTGCGATAAGCTATGTGGGGACACAGCAAACATGTGGAAGAAGGTGCTCTCATCAGGTGTGATCAAAATTGCACTTTTTGGTCTAAAAGCAAAAAGGCTATGTATGGCTAAAAACGAACACTGCACATCACCCTGAACACACCATCCCCACCGTGAAACATGGTGGTGGCAGCATCATGTTGTGGGGAGATACATTTCTTCAGCAGGGACTGGGAAGCTGGTCAAAGTTGATGGAGAAATGGATGGAGCCAAATACCGGGCAATCTTAGAAGAAAACCTGTTAGGGTCTGCAAAAGACTTGAGACTGGGGCGGAGGTTCACCTTCCAGCAGGACAAAGACCCTAAACATACAGCCAGAGCTACAATGGAATGATTTAGATCAAAGCATATTCATGTGAATGTCCCAGTCAAAGTCCAGACCTAAATCCAATTGAGAATTTGTGGCAATTCTTGAAAATTGCTGATCACAGACGCTCTCCATCCAATCTGACTGAGCTTGAGCTATTTTGCAGAAAAGAATGGGCAAAAATGTCACTCTCTAGATGTGCAAAGCTGGTAGAGACATCCCCAAAAAGACTTGCAGCTGTAATTGCAGCGAAAGGTGGTTCTACAAAGTATTGACTCAAGGGGGCTGAATACAAATGCATGCCACACTTTTCACATACTTATTTGTAAAAAATTTTGAAAATCCTTTATCATTTTCTTTCCACTTTACAATTATGTGCCACTTTGCAATGGTCTATCACATAAAATCCCAATAAAATACATTTACGTTTGAGGTTGTAACATGACAAAATGTGGAAAATTTTAAGGGGGATGAATACTTTTTCAAGCCACTGTACACCATAGTTTGTTGACTGTATAACCTCCCTACATACATATATATATATATATATATATATATATATATATATATATATATATATATATATATATATAAAATATACACACTGATTTGGGTTACTTTCACCAACGAAATGTAGCAGAATACATTTTGGCCTAAATGCATGAAGAGAGATCATTTATTTGCAAACTTTTATAACAGACACAAGGAAAATGTTTTATTTTATTTTTTTTTTTTTTAATCCGGTCTTTTTTTTAAATTTATTTTTTAAAAATAAAAGACACAGAGGTTATTAAATACCACCAAAACAAGTGTTATCTGTGTGAACAAAATGATAAAAATGTAGCTTGGGTACAGTATTGCATGACCACACATGAATGGTTCAGTGTCACCATAGTAACACCGTACTACTCTGGGGGGGTTGATCAGGGGTTTTTTTTTCCCTACACTTAGCTGTTGCAATCACAAGAAGATCACATGATCACCGGGCCTAAGTACCAAGAGCCGCAATTTGCTGGGGGGTGGGGGGTGTTGTGTGATCCTAACGTGATTGTGCTGTAGTATGTGTACTGTGGCAGGTCAACACGTGGTTAAGGCAGTCTTAGTTTAGACCCTCTAATGACAGGGTCACTTTAATTTTGTAGGGAAGTGTTAGCACCCCTGATAGTTTTTTATTGTTGTGTCCTGTTTAGAGAGATGCTCCCATTCTATTCCTCTGGCTGATCAGCATCCCCTGAGATGAAAGTGAGGGAAAGTCCAACATTTTGGTCCCAATAACTCGAGTTCACACTTGCAATTTTGTGTGGGCAATTTTCACGTGATTCCGTGTATCGCACATATGGCGTCCTATTCACTTCATGTGCTGGCCTATGCATGTTTATCGCCCAATAGAAGCTCCTGCCCTTTTTTTTGGGGACAAGCTTAAAGGCGCATTTTGCCGTGAGACATGATCATTCCGAATGGCACCCAAACGCGATTTGGAATCGAGGGCTGAATGCGCCAAGTGTGAATGGGGTCTTTCAGTCACCAGAACTGGAATCTTCCAACAGAGACACGTCTCCCTTTGACAACTTAGCAGAATTTCCCTCACTTTGGAGTGTTTTCCCTCGCTTTTTGTTGCAGGATGTGACCAGTATTGCCAACTGCCCGAAGATTTACAGGAAACCCGTGAAAGCAGCTTTTTATACTGCCCGTACTGCCCATACTGCCAGGAGCCGAGTGGGCTGAAGGAGGAGCCTCGGAGTGGACAGTGTCACTGCAGGGAAGCTGGAGGACTGGCAGTGGCACCAGCAGCAACGCAAGAAAGATGGACAGCAAGGACCTGGCCTGGCAGACCCCCTGGACAGACACACAAGGCCCTGACCAGTGCCACTGGCCAGCTCTGAGCACACCCTGCCCTGGCTGCAGCCCCCTCGGGAGTGAGCATGCATGCATACAAGCCCCAACTTAAACATAGAGTCCCACCACCGGTCCCCTGGCCTGCAATCTCTGTCTTGCTATCTCCTCTATCCTGTCCTCAGCCTCTGTCCACCTCCTGTATCCTGTCCGCAACCTCTGTCCACCTCCTGTATCCTGTCTGCAGCCTCTGTCCACAGTCCACCTTCTGTATCCTGTCTGCAGTCTCTGTCCACAGTCCACCTCCTGTATCCTGTACGCAGCCTCTGTCCACCTCCTGCATCTTGTCCACAGCCTCTGTCCACCTCCTGCATCCCGTCCGCAGCCTCTGTCCACCTCCTGCATCCTGTTTGCAGCCTCTGTCCACAGTTCATCTCCTGCATCCTGCCCACAGCCTCTGTCCACCTCCTGCATCCTGTCCGCAGCCTCTGTCCACAGTCCATCTTCTGTATCCTGTCCGCAGCCTCTGTCTACCTCCTGTATCCTGTCCGCAGCCTCTGTCGACCTCCTGCATCCTGTCCCCAGCCTCTGTCCACAATCCACCTCCTGTATCCTGTCTGCAGCCTCTGTCCACCTCCTATATCCTGTCCACAGCCTCTGTCCACCTCCTGTATCCTGTCCACAGCCTCTGTCCACCTTCTGTATCCTGTCCGCAGCCTCTATCCACCTCCTGCATCCTGTCCGCAGCCTCTGTCCACAATCCACCTCCTGTATCTTGTCTGCAGACTTTGTTCACAGTCCATCTCCTGTATCCTGTCCGCAGCCTCTGTCCACCTCCTGTATCCTGTCTGCAGCCTCTGTACACCTCCTGTATCCTGTCTGCAGCCTCTGTCCTCCTCATGCATCCTGTCTGCAGCCTCTGTTCACAGTCCACCTCCTGTATCCTGTCTGCAGCCTCTGTCCACCTCCTGTATCCAGTCTGCAGCCTCTGTCCACCTCCTGTATCCTGTCCGCAGCCTCTGTCCACCTCTTGTATCCCGTCCGCAGCCTCTGTCCACCACCTATTTCCTGTCTGCAGCCTCTGTCCACCTTCTGTATCCTTTTCTGCATCCTCTGACCAGCTCCTGTATTCTGCCCGCATCCTCTGACCACCTCCTGTATCCTGTCCACAACCTCTGACCACCTCCTGTATCATGTCTGCATCTTCTGACTTCCTCCTGTATCCTATCCGCATCCTCATACCACCTCCTGTATCCTGTCCGCAGCCTCTGTCCACCTCCTGTATCCAGTCTGCAGCCTCTGTCCACCTCCTGTATCCTGTCCGCAGCCTCTGTCCACCTCTTGTATCCCGTTCGCAGCCTCTGTCCACCACCTATTTCCTGTCTGCAGCCTCTGTCCACCTTCTGTATCCTTTTCTGCATCCTCTGACCAGCTCCTGTATTCTGCCCGCATCCTCTGACCACCTGCTGTATCCTGTCCACATCCTCTGACCACCTCCTGTATCAAGTCCGCATCCTCTCACCATCTCTTGTATCATGTCTGCAATATCTGATTATGTCTTGTCTTTTATCATATTTGCAGTCTGTGAGGGGGAGTCTGGAGAGGAAGCAAGAGTGAGAGCGCCGCCGGGATAGGAATTACAGGAGGAGTCAATGTGTGTGGACTGTGGAGAAGAGACTAAAGAATAACATTAAAGCCACCAACCTGGAGCCATCTGACTGAGCCCTGCACAGTGCACCTGAGAGAATGATAAAGGGGGCACATTCTTTGGGCCTACTTTCTTGGGATGGCAGCCACCCAGCCCTGTTTGAGGTGTTTTACTAGTTTATTTGGTGGAATGGTTTGGGGCACTGTCCCTTTAAAGGTAATTTGGAAGGGATTCGGAATGGTCCGATGGGAATTGCTGGAAGGTTCTGGATACCCCTTGGGACATTATAAGAGGGCTGCAGAAGTTTGTACTTTATCTGTGGTGTCCAGAAATACTGAAGGAAAAGATGGGAGCTGCTACCTTGTTTCCCCGAAAATAAGACCTAGCGTGATTGTCGGTGATAGCTGCAATATAAGCCCTACTGCCCAAATAAGCCCTAGTTAAAGTCCTTGTAGGTCTTCTTTTCAGGGTAGGGCTTATTTTCGGGGAAACGGAGTAGGGCTCATTTGGGGGGTAGGGCTTATATTGCAGCCATCACTGACAATCACGCTAGGTCTTATTTTCAGGGAAACAGGGTAGCAACAAGGAAGCATTGGTCAGAAGCTTTCTTGAGAGAGCAGAGAGTTGCGGAGGAGAAGCCTAGTTGCACCACTGCCTAGCGCTGGCTGCAACTGAAGAGGAGAGCCAACATGGCAATCTCAGCGGGGGAGGATAGCCAGCAGCAGAATGAGACAGCTGGGCTGCAGCTTTCACCTCAGCGCAGAACAAGAAGCAGCACAGCACCTGAGCGGCCCAGGGCGATGACGATGAGAGGGGATGAGGAGAGGCTGGTGCTGGCAGAGGAGACAGTACCCAGGAGACGGCCGGAACAGAAGAAGCATCCATCCTTAAAGTCACCTGCGGGAAGAAGAGGCGGCGGGCATTGCAGACAACATGTGGAGAGGCTGGAGAGTATGGCGCCACCCGCCTTTGTAGGTGCTGGGCAACAAGCAGCAGCTTCCTCTGAACTATCAGCTCCACATGGTGACCTGCTCCTGGGTGCACTGTACAGCAGTCTGCAGCGGGCCCCTACTGCACTTTCGCGAGCTGTCCAGTATGAGTCTGCTTTACACAATGCTTTACCTCATGTATTGGTATACCTGTCAGCTATCGCTAGTACTCTGTCTGCTGCTGGTATTTCTACCCCTGTGTTGTTTCCTGCTTCTTCATCTGCGTCCTCCTCTGGGGTTTCTGCTTCTTCCCTGTGATTGCTAATGCTGTGTCACAAAGTCAGTCAGCAGTGCAAATGGGAGAGGTTCCCGTGTCCGCCCCTGCCTTTGAGTCACAGTGGAGTTGTGGTGCTTGGCCGGTGGCTTGGATTTGGAATAAGGCTACTAGGAACATTGTGCTACTTGAGCTCTTTCCGATTTTAGTAGCCGTGTTGCTTTGGGGGCGGTTTTTTGCCAACAAGCGCATTTTGGTAGAAACCAACAATAAGGGACATTTCAGTGTGCCTAGTGGTGGTGGTCGGTAGTTTCTTGGCCGCTCGTCCGTGTGCGGTCAGCCATTTGCTCATCCATTTGGATTTGACTCCCCTCACAACATACCAGTTTTCCTATGTCTTGAAGTGCTGTCTGGATAAATTGGGTCTGCATAATTTGAAGTTTCCATCCCATTCCTTTAGGATAGGTACAGCGTCTGATGCTGCTGAGAAGGGTATGCCGGCGGCAGCCATAATGGGTATGGGTAGGTGGAAGTCCAAGGGTTATAGAAAGCATATCAGACCTAACCTTGTTACTTTGATTTCCTAGGTGTTCAACGTTGCGTATGGATTCTGGACCACTCGTATATTTATTGGGCGCGGAAACTGGCAGCTCCACGCGGATACTTTGTGAACTTGTCTTTACTGCCTTAATCCTTCACTCTGTACTGGAAGGGTCTGAGAGGTCTGAAGAGGCATCAGCTATATTTTCATCTGTCCCAATTGTACCAGATTTGGCCACCACCCTCCATACTGATAGTTCATCTGGGAGGTAATGATTTGGGTAGCATGTGTACTTTGGATTTGTTGACTATGATCAAGATTGATCTTTATCGTTTTCCTCCCCAGGTACAACCATTATTTTTTCGGAGATAGTTCCCCGCTTGGCTTGGCTGTCTTCCCCTATGCTTTCGGATGTTGGTGCAGATATCTTCAATCTGGGGCTGCAATACAGCATTAAGAGGGCCACGTCGGTGGGGAAGGCCAGGCTTGTTACCCAGGTGTGGCTGGTGGGGACGTTTTCTTGGTATATTAAAGTTTAAGCTGCTTGAGTTCTAATAACTGAGCAGAGCCTGCTTGATGTTTTATTTTATGCAAGTATTGAGTAATATATTTTGGTTATGAAAATTGTAAACCAATTTTTTTGCCAAAATCCTATGTTTCGTGTGTATTTTTATATGGTTGTATCTGGGGAATATGGGTGTGGTCGGGTGTGGCCTGCAGTCACATGATAAAGGGGGCACATTCTTTGGGCCCACTTTCTTGGGACAGCGGCCACCCAGCCCTTTTTGAGGTGTTTTACTAGTTTAGGTATTATTTGGTGAAATGGTTTTGGGCACTGTCCCTTTAAAGGTAATTTGGAAGGGATCCGGAATGGTCCAATGGAAATTGCTGGAAGGTTCTGGAGTTCCCTTGGGACTTTATAAGAGGGCTGCAGAAGTTTGTACTTCCTCTGTGGTGTCCATTAATATGGAAGGAAAAGCTCCCTCCTCGTTGCGAGTATTTTGTGTGGTTGGGTCACCCCAGAATCCGGGGGGGACGTTTTCTTGGTATATTAAAGTTTTAGCTGCTTGAGTTCTAATAACTGAGCAGAGCCTGTTTGATGTTTTATCTTATGCAAGCATTGAGTAATCGTGTATAAAAGACAATTAGTGCCACCTAGCTAAAGTGTTATGTGCTATACATAAACTATAAAGTATACTAATTAGTACGCCACAGCTGCTGTACACTTCCACTGAAATTCACCTCACCATACAACATATAAAATAAAATGAAAAATATATGTGCAGCACTATTAATCTATCATGTGAAATATCCAGTGATATCAAATTATATTCAAATAAATAAATCAATCTATATAATAATGTGTTCAATTAAAGTTCATATGCTGAAACTTTTCTGCGTTGATCTATTGTGACTTCTCAAATCGTGTCTTCAGCAGATTATGTACACACCTTCACCAGCCGGTAAACCTACTCATCTCATACATGATAAGGGCTGTCTTTAATATTTATTGGACTCTGGCAAACATCTTCTTGGGGCCCCCCCTTCCATGTAATTTCGCTCTCCACCTGCTCTGAGACATACAATAAATAGCAGCTAGACTCAAAATAAGTTTACTGAATCAGATTAGGCAGTGATTGCGATTGGTTAATAGAGGTTACAGTGCATCATTGCTGCTCACTGACTGACTGCTAGAGGTTACAGCACACATTATGGCTCACTGATTATTTGCTACAGGTTACAGCACGTGACTTCTGCTTGTTGATTGGTTACTAGAGATTATTGTACATCAATACTGCTCACTTATTGGTTGCTAAAGGTTACAGGACATCCTTACCACTCACTAATTGGTTGCTAGACGTTGCTTGAGGTTACTGTGCATTATTACTGCTCACTGATTAGTTGCTAAAGGTTACAGCACATCATCTACTTGCTGCCTGCACGCCATGGACTGGGGAGGTGATCCATTAATAGACAGAAAACTCCTAAGGATCCTAGGACTCCTGGGATCAGTGGCAATGCTGGGAGGGGGTGAGATTTGGCAATGCTGGGGGGGGGTTGATGGGATCAGTGGCAGTGGTGGGGGGATAGGATTAGTTAGGAGGTAGTACACTGTGGCAGCTGGAAATCTTTGGCAAGTATATAGTGGGCGATTCTACACTGACCAGTGACCACCAATTTAATTGGGAATTTATAATGACCACCAATGTAAGGGGGGTTTACACTGACCACCAATGTGAGGGGA
Source organism: Lithobates clamitans (assembly GCA_037952925.1). Taxonomy (NCBI): domain Eukaryota; kingdom Metazoa; phylum Chordata; class Amphibia; order Anura; family Ranidae; genus Lithobates; species Lithobates clamitans. The sequence goes on from JBBGZY010000044.1 coordinate 8,413,177, forward strand.
AATTTGCACTGACCACCATGTAACGGGGATTTTACGCCACCCACCAATATAAAGAGGGATTTCTATACTGACACCAATGTAATAGGAGCATTTACACCAACCACCAGTGTAAGGGGGAATATACAATGACCTCCATGTAAGGGGGAGTTTACACTGACAATCATTGTCGAGGAGATTTGTACTGACCACCAATGTAAGGTGACACTTCTACACTGATCACCAATGTTAGGGGGGATTTACACTGACCACCAATGTAAAGGGGGATTTACACTGACCACCAGTGTAAGGACAATTTTGCACTTACCATCAATGTAAAGGGAAATGTACATTGATCACAATTTAATTAAAAATTTACACTGACCACCAATGTAAGGGCTTCGCTGGCCACTAGTGTGAATGAAAGGATTTTACACTGACCACCAATGTAACTGAGACATTTAGCCTGCGTTCACATGTCTTTGTGTCAGGAACACATGCAAAATCGCTTTCCTGACACCACAGAAATGTGCTGCCCTTTAGCAGATACACAGCAGTGCCATTAATTGTTAATGACATCCTCACGCATCTGCTGAAAGGTGTGTATTCACATCCACCAAAATTCACGGTGCTGTAGCACCATGTTATTTTGAAAAAGGGTTCCACGTCCAATTTGCTTACCTTTGCAGAACAGGCTGATGTTAGGTTTAAAGACCACAGTTGTAGGCAGGACTTTCCAGCATGCCCCTTTACCTCCCCAGTGGGTAGCATTCAGCAGCCGTGATGGTGGATATGACCTCAGGGGGGCATGATATACATATGAATGCTGCCTCTATTTACATATCAATGCCACCGATCTGTGGCTATTTACATATCAATGCCAGTTATTTACATGTAAACACAGGGTCTGCAGGTGAGTCATCTGTACACAACAATAGGGCAGAGCCAGACCGCATTAGTAACAGGACTTCACACTGAAATATCGGGACACAGCACGGGTGTCAGAAACCATGAATCAGACTGAGACAGAAGTACAGTTAAAAGGGAGGAGGAGCTACGTCCCGACGACACCGCGATTCTCATACCCGGAAGACACGGGTTACTTCGGAGCCGGCCGGCTTTTTTCTACACGCTTTTAAACTGCAACCTGTCTGTAAGTGCAACTCATATTTTTTATACAATAAATCGCTGGATTTTATGCTATGTGGAGCACTTTGTTTTTTGCATGGTGATATTCCCATATCTGCTGATGCTGGTTGGAGAGAGTCCCTGGAGTTGGACGCTGAGTGCCCTGTTCAAAGACCCCTGGCTGGGGTTGCAGCCATCCGCCCCCTTAGGTCTCCTGTAATTAAGAGACCAATTTTATCTGGTAAGAGGCAGCTATTTTCTAAGAGGTGGAGGTCTATCTACGCACTCTAGTTTCATCACAGCAAGATTCTGTTACAATTATTCACAGAGCACCTGGAGACAAGTCATAATTTATGCATGTTAATTTACACGGATGGACTTTAATTAATATAATTTTTTAGCCATGGACTTTTTTTGGGTTTACCTTTTCCTTATATTTATTTTGGTTTAGTTTTTACAGCCACAAATCTGTTATACTATTATTATATCATTATTTGAGATATTGTCCTGGTAATTGTGTCATCCAATATTTATTTATTTTTTCATACGGACATAGCTTTTTTTCACTTCTAGCTTTGTTGTGTTTGTATAGTGTATGTTTTCATTACTCAGCACTTCTTTATAATTTATTCACTTATTGACCACTCGTCACCCCCCTATTTTTATGAGTTTTTTTGGCATTAGCCTGCTGTCACGTTTAGTCCTTAGCGCGACTTTTTGATTTTTATACAGTTAAATCACACTTGTTTAATAATAATAAAAAAAGGTAAAAAGATTAAACATAGTGAAAACACAGCCAGAGTTCAGGAACCGGAACGGATAGTCAGACAAGCCAAAACGTCAGGGAGCCAGAGATGAGCGTAGTAGAACAGCAAGCAGGATCTGGAGCCAGAAGGCATGTCAGCCAAGCAAGTCTTTAACAGGAACACAGGAGAGCGTCTCTAGAGATGTGACCAAGGCGAAGGCAGAGATCATCTGGAATGGATGGCTTAAGTAGGCAGGACTGAAGAGCAGGGTATGATCAACAGGTGAGTCACTGTGAAGAGAAACGAGCTGTCAAATAGCCGACAGCTGAGCGGCCAGCTTTGAGAAGGAAGGGCTGAGCCCAGCACTGACAACGGAACTAAAACTTTAAGGGATTAGGGAATTTAAACTGGGATAGTTGGCAAGTATGAAGCAGCTGCTTTGGGCCCCACAACAATGATGGGGCCCAGGGCAGCTGCCCCTTTTGCCCTGCCTTAAAGATGGTGTTGTACATGTGTCAGAAAGACTCAAAACAATTCCTTTCTTTCTTTCAGCTATGGTCTCGTCTCTTCCACATCCGACCAGCTACTCTGTAGCCACTTTCCAATCAGTAGCCTCCCAGGGGGATCGCAAGAAAAATCATATATACCGCCCCACTGCTTTCCTGCTTCCTCCACACTAGCGTTATTACTCAGTATTCCTGATAGGATATGGCTCCACATTCATGCAACAATAAATACAGGATACATAGTGCTCTCCGTTTCCAACATTTATTAAACTTCCCCAAATAAAAAACACTTACAAGATATTCAGTTAAAACCAGCTCTGTATAGTCCTGCTCACCACTGTGGCTGTGTGACCTCACAGGCTCGGCTCCTTCCCTTGTAAGTGTTTTTTAATTGGGGCAGTTTAATAAATGTTGCAAACGGAGAGCACTATGTATCCTCTATTTATTATTGCATGAATGTGGAGCCATATCCTATAAGGAAGACCATAGCTTAAGGAAAGAAAGGAATTGTTTTGAGTCTTTCTGACTCGTGTATGAGGTGAACAGGTATAACGGCTGGTGAAGGTGTGCACATAATCTGCTGAAGACACGATTTGCACAGTGGTAGATGATATATGAATTGAGAAGTCACAATAATTGAGAAGTCACAATATTTCAACGCAGAAAAGATTCAGCATATGAACTTTAATTGAACACATTATTATATAGATTTATTTATTAATTTGAATATCATTTGATATCACTGGATATTTCACATGATAGATTAATAGCGCTGCACTTATGTTTTTCATTTTATTTTTAGGTATTGAGTAATATATTTTGGTTATGAAAATTGTAAACCAATAAAGTGCCACAGCCATTTTTTTGCCAAAATCCTATGTTTTGTGTGTGTTTTTATATGGTTGTATCTGGGGAATACGGGGGTGGGCGGGTGTGGCCTGCGGTCACAGGTCAGTGACAGCGCTGCCAGGGCATTCTGAGGTTACTCATGTAAGGGGGGAGTGAATACAATAATGTAAGGGGGCACTGATATAAAGGTTCCCCCTTATATCAGTAACACCTTGTCAAGTACCTGGTGGAGATTGTGCTGTAGAGGGGGCTTCTCTTGCACCTCCTGTCCAATGTCCCTGATAGAGATGACAGGGAGTGTAGGACACAGAGTGGCACGAAGGTGGCACCAGTTTGGGCTTGACAGGAACCCGATAGCCGTAGATCACCAGACAGGCACTGGGAACTGGAACTCTATGACGCTTGATCAGTAGGCAGGTGCATAGCCGGAACAAAAGCCAGGGGGTCACCAACAGCCGGGGGTGCAGGTACAGGAACGTAACACTGAAGCAGGAACAGGGTACAAGCCAGGTTCGGTACACAGTGGGGCAGCAAGGTACAAGAGCATGAGGCAGTAGCAGAGTCAAACACAAGGCCAGGGTCACAAGTAGGCAGGCGGAGGTCCAGAGGAGCGTTCAGGTAAAGCCGGGTCAATACAGGTAGGCAGGAAACGGATCAGGACACAGGCAAACAGGAACAAGCTGAAAAGACCACTCAGCAATGTGTTCATGTCATTGCTTGGTTTAAATAGGCCGCCAGTATGTGCACGTGTGTGCTCGCGCATGTGCAAATACATGATTGTTCTTGTTCACACGCTAGTGTGCCCGCGCATGTGTGCCAATACACATTTGTTTACTGTACTTCTCTCACACACCCCCTTACCTTAATGTATTCTCTCTGCGGAAGGTGGTCTTTGGTTACCAGAGCCCTCTCCCCCCACATCAGAGTTCCCGGCATTCCCCTTTACATCAGCGTCTGTAGGATTTCCCCTTACAGTGCAAGGGGGAACTCTGCGGCGGACCCTGATGTAAAGGGCAATGCTGCAGACCCTGATGTAAGCAGGAACTCTGCTGTAAAGAGGAATGCAGTTGACTCTGATGTATGATGGTCTCTGGTGACCAGAGTCTCCCTTTTACCGACATCCCAACCTGCAAAAACTAATTTCAGGGAGGTGGCAAACTCATTTCAGGGAGGTGGGCGTGGCTTAAACCGTGCTACATATTAAGCGTGGCTTAAATGGGGTGTGGTTTTATAGAGTCTGAGATGACTTACAGAGTGCAGAATGTAGTAATGTTAAATAGGGGATCTTGCTCACTGTGTCCAATTCAGAAAAGGCAGGGGCCGGTAAATGACCATCCTGACAGATCTCCACAGAGGAGAGGAGGGAAGCCGGCTGCGGGGGACCAGGAGGAGGACAGGGAGCTGGTGAAGAAGGGGGGGGAGAGGGACAAGGAGGGGGGCTGGAGGAGGAGGATATATGGGAATAGTCGGGGATGATCGGTGCAGCAGGAGGGACAGCTGTGAACACCGATCTCCCTGTATAGCTTTTTAGCCAACAGCCGCGGGAGGGAGAGAAGCAGAAGTGCCTGTCATCTATACAGGGTGATTGGTGTTCACAGCTGTCCCTCCTGCTGCACCGATCATCCCCTGCTGTGAACCAGGGGACATCCAGGATCAGCCCCGCAGCAGGGATATCGGGCAGCACTTGCGGGTGTCCGGGAGCCGCCCCTGAAATGCGGGAGGCTCCTGCACCTCGCGGGAGACTTGAGATGTCTGCTCTTACATCAGAGTTCCCCCTTAGATCATGGTCTGCAACATTCCCCTTTACGTCAGAGTTCCCATGCATTGTTATGCTATGTACACACGATCGGACATTCCGACAACAAAATCCATGGATTTATTTCCGACGGATGTTGGCTGAAACTTGTCTTGCATACACACGGTCGCACAAATGTTGGAAATTCCGAACGTCAAGAACGAGGTGACGTACAACACATACGACGAGCCGAGAAAAATGAAGTTCAATAGCCAGTGTGGCGCTTCTGCTTGATTCCGAGCATGCGTGGAACTTTGTGCGTCGGAATTTCCGACAATGGATTTTGTTGTCGGAAAATTTGAGGATCAGCTCTCAAACATTTGTTGTCGGAAATTCCGACAACAAATGTCCGATGGAGCCTACACACGGTCGGAATTTCCGTCAACGAGCTCCCATTGAAAATTTGTTGTCGGAAATTACGATCGTGTGTACGCGGCATAAGGGGGAATCCTGCAGACTCTGATTTATGGGGGAACTCTCTGCTGGCCGGGTTATAGTAACTTGACTTTCATATAAATGGAGAAATATGTTTTTTGACTTTTGTTTAGCTTAAACACATTGCTAATAACACTAGCTATGTGTTTATAGTTTAAATATTGATATTTGCACTGATTAGCATGAAAACGGACATTTTAGGTACTTTTTTTGCAGTGGCAGTAAAAAAAAGTGGCTCTGTCAGTAAATTTCATGATTGTTTGCCAGTAAAAAATTGGTGCCATTTGTAAATGTTGGCGTCCTGTCAGTAAATGTCACTTTTGAGGGGGAGGGTAACACTGGATGTGACAGGAAATCCCCCCAAAGGGACACAGGTAACAAAAAAAAACACCAATGCTTATATTTTATTCAAAACAAAAAAAAAAACTTTTGTCCTCCTATACACGTTTCTGCTTTTGTTCATTTGAGGTGCTCTTTTTTTTTTACCTAAACCCCAAAACTCGTTCTTTTAAATCTGAAAGGAAGACAGACATTGCCGGGGGGAAGATAAGAGCTGCAAGCAGCCCCACCCCTCGAGGTGAAAGGGTTAAGTTTGCCGACACTCCCGAGCGCGCCTCCCCGCTCTCTGCCTATGTGGCGCGCACCGGGAGCGCGCGCAGCAAGGGACGGGTCACCTCTCCGTAGCAGAGCCGCGGGGACGCGCACGGGCCAATCGAGACGCGGTGACGTCACGGGGAGAGAGCTGGAGCCTCACCCAGGTTGGGCTGGTGGCGCTGTGTGTCCCGAGCGGAGGAGGACAAGCGGGAGGCGGCGGGGCCCATTGAGGAGAGGGTGAGTGGACTGAGGGGATGCCTGTACACGGAGAGAGCCCGCCGGGGGGGGAGGTTTGGAGGGGGGGGCACAGGGTGGGGAATGGAGGGGCTGGGCCCAGGCACTGTACTATAGAGGCTGCCTGCTGAGGAGATGTCCTCCTTCCCTGGGAACTCTTTGTGGGTGAAGGGAGACACAATGGGTAGACATGACAGGGCTGTGGACATGGAGGGGCTGGGCAGTGGTGGAAGTAATTTTCTGCATACTTGCAGTGTTGGTCATGGCATTGCTGTGTGTGTGTGAGGGAGATAGGAGAGAGCTGAGGGGGCAGCACCTGGGTAGTCCTGTCATCTGCAGTGTGCCTTTGTGACAAGGAACCCTCCTCAGCTGATGCCAACACAGCTCTGTATGGGTGAGGAGCACACCATGTCTACCTTACAGGGTCAGGGAAGGTGAGCCGGGCAACTTTAGGGCTGGGGTGCCAAGCCACAAACAACAAGCAGCTGTTAATGATGGCTTCTTCCCCTCTGCTTGTAGTCTTCCTCTGTTAAAGTTCCTCTAAATGGAAGATGTCTTCTGCAGGAACTGATGCAGGCACCCGAAGCACTGATTGGCTCAGGCAACCCAGCCCTGACACTAGGCTGCTCTGTTAACCGCTTCAGTGCCTGGGGCTCTGTCACTGCATTGGTTGGTATGAACACAAGGACCAATACCAGCCGATGAGCAACTTTCACTGCAGACTAAATCCACAAAGCTCACGCTCCAGGATAAGCATCTGGATTTAAAGCAAAGAGACAGTTATTGTTAGTTGAGTCTGATGTAAAAACGACAGTCACGTGGCTTAAAGTGGAGCTTTAGTCAGAAAATGAAGTCCTGATAGATCACTTCAGGCTGGCCCCTTTTGCAGATATAGCTATGTAAGACATTACATATAAGGGCCTATACTGTTTAATTCTGTAATACACTGTATCACCCTGCTCTGCACATGCTCAGTTGCTCTCATTTTTAGGGACTGAGTTTCTAGATGTCAATTTGCTGATGGCCTTAAAGCGGAATTCAAATAGATATTTTTATTAATAAAAAAAAAAACACAAACATGCCTATACTTGCTCTGTAATGGTTTTGCATAGAGCAGCCCCAGTCCCCCTCTTGAACTGCAGGGCCCTCCTCTTAATCGGGTGCCCCCATGAAAAGCCTCTTTCCCTGGGCATACTCATGTAGGCTTGCTCCCGAGTCCTGCTGCTGCGTCCATTGACAGACAGCGGGATCGTCCCCGCGTCGCTAGATTTTATTGACAATCTGTCCAATGAGGAGAGAGACAGCAGCTGTAGCCGCTGCACTCGTGCACATTGCTGGATGGGGCTCAGGTAAGAAAAGGGGAGGGGGGGAGCTGCAGAACAGAAGGTTTTTCACCTTAATGCTTTAAAGCAGATTCACACTGCTGCAATGCAAGAACCTGTGCGACAGTACGGGTTCCCGCATCACATGTCACTCGCCGGCGGTTCACACTGCCCTATGCAAACCGCTGCGAGTGTCAATAGAAAGTTAATGACACCCCCAGGTCGGTTCGCATATCGCAGGGCAAACTGTCAATTCGGTCAGGAATCTGATCGCATTGCTGTGAACACTAGGGGTGCACCGAATTGAAATTTTGGTACTGAAAACTAAACTAAAAAATATTTATATTTTTATATATAATTGTATTCAACTTTTTAATTAATATCAGAATAAATTAATATGAATTTATTGTTGGCCATTATTGGCACCTTTAGTGCAAGAAAGGTGACGAAAAATGCAGTCTGCAGTCTCTATCCATCTCTTGTATTATGTCTGCAATCTCTTACTTAAATGCACTGCTAATAGTATTAGCAGAATTTCCATTTGGTGCACCTCTAGCAGACATGATACAAGAGATCAATGCAGCCTCACTTGTGCCTGTCACATGCAGCCTATCTGTGGCCGGCAGCCTCGCCAGTGCCCGTCATGTGCAGCGTGCCTGTGGCCACATCAGCGACGATCTCCGTGTGTCGCGGAGCTGGATTTGAATTGCCCGGGCTGCAGGAACAATGTCCCGCCTCCTGTAATCACGTCACGCTGATTCAATGTCCCACCATTGGAACAGTGTGCCGTCTATCACAGGAGGAGGGACACTGTTACTACGGCTGGGCAATTAAGCTCTGTGACATATGGAGATCAAGGAGAGGAGGGAGTGGAGGACTGGGCACGCCAGGATGGCACTCCCGCAATGGGCGGCACCCAGGGCAGACCACACCCCCTTTCGGCGTCGGCTATTTTTTTTTCATTCGGCAGCCGAAATTTTGGTGCACCTCTAGTGAACACCCATGCGATTCGATTCTGGTGCGGACCAAAAAAAGTCATGCATGATTTTGGTCCGAATGCGATGCAAATTCAGCCATACAATATGTATAGCTGAATTCGCATTGCAAAGACATCACATTTGATTTGCGCAGTGTGAATCGGCAGTTAAGGTGAAAAACCTTGGGGCTTTAGAACCACTTTAAACTCTCCTATCCTTTACAGCAGTGGTTCCTCAACCCTGTCCTCAATTACCTAGTAACAGGCCATGTTTGCAAGTTTTTCTTTATTTTGCACAGGTGCTTTAAAACAGAGTCAATGGCTTGGTATTTTGGACAGCTATTTTATCTAAGAGAAATTCCCAAAACATGGCCTGTTGTGGGTACTTGAGGGCTGGGCTGAGAACTACTACTTTATAGTCAAGGAAGCTGCTTCTGTTTGATCTGCAACTGCCATGGTGCTGCACATGTGATCAGTTATGACACCAGCCATTTGATAGTTTGACTGTTTGGTTAAGGACACAAGCAAATGTGACAGTTGGCAATCCCAACATTCCAGGAATGTAACTGTTTTTTGAAACCATTAAATCTATGTGTTTAGTTCCGCTTTATGATTTACTGCTTTTGAGGGACTCTGGGCTGCAGCAAAATGGCAGCCTCCAGCAAGAAGACTCATGAACAATGCTGGATGCAATTTAGCCCTGGTTCACACCGGTGCGACTTAGAAATCACGCTACTTCAGCGCGATTTCAAAGCCAAACATCAGTGCAGTTTGCACTGCCGATTTCATTGCGACTTTATTTAACAGTCTATGCAAGTCGCAATGAAATCGGTAAAAAGTCATGCAGGAACCTTTTTCATAAACACTGCAACATGAACGGTTCCACTGCCGGCAATGGGGTGCATCTTGTCTTGCAATTTTGAATGGTCAAATCGCATGACAAGTCGCACCGGTGTAAATGGGGGCTTACAGCACACCTTAATTTTGGAGGCATAATTATTAACCCCTTGCCAACCAGGTCAATTCTGACATTTCTCTCTCTGTAAAAATCATATTTTTTTTTTTTGCTAGAAAATTACATAGAACCCCCAAACATTCTATATATTTATTTTTTTTAGCAGAGACCCTGGAGAATACAATGGCGGTCATTGCAACTTTTTATCTCGCACAGTATTTGCACAGCAATTTTTCAAACGTGTTTTTTTTGGAACATAAACCGTTTCATGCTTTTAAAAAAAAAAAACACGGTAAAGTTAGCCCAATTTTTTTTTTTTTTTGCATGATATGAAAGATGAAGTTACGCCAAGTAAATAGCTAACTAACACGTCGCGCTTCAAAATAGTACACACTCATGGAATGGTGCCAAACTTCGGTACATAAAAATCCCCATAGGCGACGGTTTAAAATTTTCTATTGGTCACATGTTTAGAGTTAGAAGAGGGCTAGAATAATTGCTCTCGATCTAACGTTCGCGGCGACCCCTCACATGTGTGGTTTGAACACCGTTTTCATATGTGGGCGGGGCTTACGTATGCGTTTTCTTCTGCGTACGAGCACACAGGGGCACGTTACATTTATTTTTTAATATATTGTTAATTTTACTTTAAATTTTTTAGTTTGACACTTTAAAAAAAAAATTTTGATCACTTTTATTCCTATTACTAGGAATATAAACATCCCTTGTAATGGGAGTATGGCATAATCGGTTCTCTTTACAGTGAGATATGAAGTCAATAAAACCCCACATCTCACCTCTTGGCTCGGCAGCTGAAATAGTAAAAAAAAGATCTCAGCTTCCCAGCCAAGGCGGCGCCGTTTGTTTGAATGCAGAGGCCGGGCGTGACATCAAAACATCGCGCATGGCCTCCGAACGATCATAGAGACTCTGGCGACCATCTGGTCCGCCGGTAATCTCTATGGTAAACATCCAGGGCCGGCGGATCCGTTCTCCACTGTTGGCAGCGGTGAGTCTGTAGAAGCACCTGTAGCTGCAGGCATCATTCAGATATACCCCCACAAAGTCTAGGATGTCATATGACGTCCGGCAGTGGGCAAGTGGTTAATGTGGGATGTATGTTCCTTGCTAAAGAACATTGTTTTATCAAGTTATGGGTAAAGTTCCGCTCTAAACAAAAGATTCTTATTTTTATTTTTTAAGGTTTTTTTTTTTTTATGAATTTGGCCTTCTGACCGACTTGTCAGAAGAAACATTAGATGTAGAACATCAAACCGTATTTTACAAGGATCCCTTCAATGCTTTAGATCTGTTCAATGTAGCAAAGAGAAGTGTGGATAAGTTTTGCCCATTTGAAGAGATTCAGTCATTGGTTTTATAATGTACACTGGTTGTAAAGTACAGTTGCATGTAATTGTTCTTACTTTGCGTTTTTTTTTCTTCACATTTGGCTTTTTTTTGTCACATTTGGCACCTTTCAGGGGGGAGGAGGGAGCAGATACCTGTGTAATACAGGTATTTGCTCCCACTTCCAGGCATAGATCATCGCGGTGACCTATGCCACGTCCGGCGCCTACTCTGCCCCCCCGCTGTCTTCTGGGAGACGCCCAGGTCCCAAAAGACAACAGGGACCAGTGGAATTGTGCATGCGCAGTAGGGAACAAGGAAGTGAAGCCGCAAGGCTTCACTTCCTGATTCCCTTACCGAAGATGGCAGCGCCACCACCCGAGAGCCGAAGGGGAAGGATCGGCTTCGGGTGCCGACATCGCGGGCGCCCAGGACAGGTAAGTGTCCATATATTAAAAGTCAGCAGCTGCAGTATTTGTAGCTGCTGACTTTTAATATTTTTTTTTTCAGCGGAACTCCGCTTTAAAAAAGTGATTTTGCTGTTTTACAGCAGAGCCTGAGACTGGCCATACATTATACAATTTTCCTTTATATGTGGTCAAATTAAACACTTTCAATGTGTATGTAATCAGGAAGGCCTTTACACTACATCTAATGGAAATAGAATATGAAATTTGTATAATGTTTGGCCAGCTTAAAGCTGGTCATACAATCCTTCACTTCCTGATGAACCAGCCAAAATTTGCTCAGTGGATGGCAATGATTGCCACCTCCCTTCAAAAAAACTAAGTTAAAAAAAAAAAATCATAAGAACTGAATAGAAAATTGTGGGCCAAAACAGTGGCTGCATCCAATCAGATACAGCGACTGCCTGGGTAAATTGACAGCTGGCAAACCACAACAGCCTCAGTGGGAGATTTATCCATCTGCACTGTGTAGTGTGGATAGAGGAATCTGTTCTATTTTTTTTTCCCCCATTTAACTTCTGCCCAGCCTGGTACATACTTTAACCACTAGCGGGCGCGTGCGCCTCGTACAGTGTAACAGTGCCCGCGGGTCGATGGTCCCAAAATAGTGTCTGATGTGTCCGCCATAATGTCGCAGTCACGAAAAAAATCGCAGATCGCCGCCATTACTACCGTAATAATAAAAAAAAATTAATAAAAATGCCATAAACTATCCCCTATTTTGTAGACGCTATAACTTTTGCCCAGACCAATCAATATACGCTTATTGCGATTTTTATTTATTTTTTTCCAAAAATATGTAGAAGAATATATATCGGCCTAAGCTGAGGAAAAAAATAGTTTTTTTGTATGTTGCAGAAGTGATTAAATACCACCAAAAGAAAGCTCTATTTGTGGGGAAAAAAAGGACGAAAATTTTGTTTGGGTGCAACGTCGCACGACCGCGCAATTGTCAGTTAAAGCGACGCAGTGCCGAATCGCAAAAAGTGCTCTGGTCAGGAAGGGGGTAAAATCTTCTGGGACTGAAGCGGTTAAGGTTATTTTTTTTTTTATGTAACCCAGCGGGCTAAGGAAAAAAGAACAGAGGAGCTCGCTCAACTATGCAAAGATGTGTGGAAATTTCCAGGATCGCTAAAGAAGCTGCCTGTTTATTCCTTTGGAATCGCTCCCTCCCTAGCTGAGGCAGCTAGTTGTCACTCCCATCCCTCCGATGCAATAGAGGTTCAGCAACGTTCAGGCCAATGACAGCGCGACATCTCGCTGTGTCTGGCTACAGAGGGAGCGATTCCATAGGAACAGACAGGCAGGCTCTTTAGTGATCCTGCCACTAACAATTTGTCTCCAGCGGCAGAATCGCCCATCTGACATCAGCCTAAATATTGTTTTAGAGAAATGATCGCCACCTAAACTCTGCACAGGAAGAGGTTTCTGTGCAAAAATCCCTCCTCCCCTCTGTGGCCTGCAAAGGGAAGGAAGAAACACTGCAAAGATATTCTGTTTCTGCTGGTTTTACCAAGAGCTCGAATGGTTGAGAAATGTAAGCAATATTTTCTTAATTTAGTAGTCTTCTCTACATGTTTGTGCAGATTCTGTGCCCAGTGTTTACGTATTACCCTATTCTGAGTTTCTAAGAAATCACTAATTTGCTAAATAGAGGGAGGGATAGCCATTGCTAACAACATTGGTTTTAAAAAGATTAATCTCACTGTTTAATGTTTTTTTTTAGTTTGAGGAAATGTGTTTAGTTGTGTTGTCTATTGGTAAAGTAAACCTGTCATAAGTGCAGTATGTGGGCTGCCATTGGTGACTGCCTTGTGAAAATGGTGACTGAGTGTTATGCCGATCATTTCTTTCTGAGTCACTGATGTGAATCAGATATGACAGAAAAGTCAGGTCAATGACTAAAAAGCATGCAAAAGAAATGCATTGACGTGGAAACCTTGTCTTTCTGCAAATGACCATTAAATCCATTGAACTGCTAGCCATCACCATTTTTTTTTTTCTGTGATTGTCCCTATAATTTTGGTGATGGCGTCTCTTTAATGTGAAATGCACTCGCCAAAAGTGTAGCTTTGAAGGAATGAGTGATCTGTTGCACAGGGCACTCAACATTGTACTTCTTCCTAGAAAATGAAGGCTGGTATAAGCCTGACTGGTATAAAGAATTCCAATTTTGTTACAGTTTTCTAATGCAGGTTAAAATATGCAAACTTGCTTCCAAATGGTTGTTGTTGCATTGCGTTCCCTAAAGTAGAATTCCAGCCTAGACCTACCTTGTCTTAAAAATGTTCCCTCCCCCTCCTAACACCAATGCTGACTAATCTTTGTAATAAAGATGCACACTCACTGGCCACTTTTAGGTACACCTTGCTAGTACCAGGTTGGACCACCTTTTTGCCTTCAGAACTGCCTTAATTCTTCATGACATAGATTCAGCAAGGTGTTGGAAACATTCCTCAGAGATTTTGGTCAATATTGACATGATAGCATCACGCAGTTGCTGCAGATTTGTTGTCTGCACATCCATGATGCGAATCTCCCGTTCCACCCTCCCAAAGGTGCTCTATTGTATTGAGTTCTGGTGACTGTGGAGGCCATTGGAGTACAGTGAAACCAGTGGTGAGATGATTTGAGCTTTGTGACATGGTAAATTATCCTACTGGAAGTAGCCATCAGAAGATGGGTACACTGTAGTCATAAAGGGATGGACATGGTCAGCAACAATACTCAGGTAGGCCGTGGCATTTAAACAATGCTCATTTGGTACTAAGGGGCCCAAAGTGTGCCAAGACAATATCCCCCACACCATCAGCCTGATCCGTTGATACAATGCAAGATGGATCCATGCTTCCATGTTGTTTATGCCAAAGTCGGACCCTACCATCTGAATGTTGCAGCTGAAATTGAGACTAGGCAACGTTTTTCCAATCTTCTATTGTCCAATTTTGTTGAGCCTGTGCAAATTGTAGCCTCTGTTTCCTGTTAGGAGACAGGAGTGGATTTCTGCTTCAAGGTTCGATGTGTTGTGTCTTCAGAGATGGTATTCTACATACCTTGGTTGTAGTGACTAGTAATTTAAGTTACCGTTGCCTTTTTATCATCTTGAACCATTCACCTCTGACATCAGCAGGGCATTTTCTTCCACACAACTGCCGTTCACTGGATATTTTCTCTTTTTCAGACCATTCTCTGTAAACCCTAGAGATGGTTGTGTGTGAAAATCCCAGCAGATCAGCACTTTTTGAAATACTCTTTCCAGCCTGTCTGACACCAACAACCATGCCAAATTCAAAGTCACTTAAATCCCCTTTCTTCCCTATTCTGATGCTCGGTTTGAACTTCAGCAAGTTGTCTTCACCACATCTAGATGCCTAAATGCATTGACTTGCTGGCATGTGACTGGCTGATTAGCAGTTTGTGTTACCAAGCAATTGAACAGGTGTACCTAATAAAGTGGCCTGTGAGTGCATATTTGCCTATTTTCAGCCTGTTGCAGTCCGGTCACGTGATCTGGAACCCCAGTCACAACCAGTGGTGGCTACAAGGGAGAGCAGGAAATGCCGACAATGGCTGGGACATGGGAGCCTTTGTGTGACGTCATTCCCAGCCATTTTCAAGTGCTCTTCTCTTCTCTGCAGTTGCCATTGGCTAACGCCAAGGATCTCATGCCTGGAGTGGGCTGCAAATAAGTATGTTTATACATCTCTTTATTTATTTTTTTTTTTTTACATGGGTTAGTCAGCATAGGTGTTCGGAGGAAGGAAGGGACATTTTTAAACCTAGTTGGGTTTAGGCTGGAATTCTACTTTAAGGTTATGTTCACACAGATGCTAAAATAGTTTGTTTGACAGGTGTTTCTGACCCCTGCCAAATGCCCTCTGAACATTGGCTGCATTCACACCTGGGCGTTTTGTAGCTTGAAGCTCAGAGACACTCAACAATTAAATTCCCATTTATTTGAATGGCCCCTATTCATGCTCGAATGTGAACAGGGGCCATTGAAATGAATGGGATTTCAGTAGTTAAGTGTCTTTAAACTAAGGTGTAAATGCAGCCTTCAGTGCCTGTTCACACTGCTGCACAGCACTGGCAGACACACTTTAAAGTATGTTGCATTAAGGCAACACATTCATTTGAATGGGCTGCCTAACTTATAAAAAAGGTGCATGTAGTATTTTTTGTAAAGTAGCAAAGTACAACAGATGGTAGTATGTTGCCACATGCCCAGCCATGCACATCAGTTGGCAAGGTTGTGCACAATGTTTTGAAAAAGCCCTCAAACAAATTAGGCTACTGAAAGTATTATTAAAAAATAATCAAATAATTAAGCATTTAGTATCGAACACATTATACTTACTTGCTCTGTGCAAGACTTTTGCACAGAGAAGCGCTGACCCTCTTCTTCTTGGGTCCCTCGCCAGCGCTCCTGTCTCCTCACACCTTCCAAGTGCCCCTATAGGAAGCCGCTCAGCCCCACTACCTCCTTATAGAATTTAATTGACAGCTGATGGGTCCTGCTACTGCCTCTCTGTCCTGTGAGCAAAGACAACCAGCGCCGCTGCAGACATGTTATTTAAAAAATTATCTTTCTTTTTCATTCTTTAGCTCTGTAATTTTCTGTATAATGCAATATGGCTACCGATTTGTAGCCGAATGGCTGCAGCCACCGATTGAGGGAAGTTTTCCAATATGTCTCTTTGACAGAAGACGATCAAACATTTTTCGGTTCATATTTTGTTGAATCTTGCAGTGTTGTAATTGGATGTACACCTCCCTGCTTAACAGCTGTTGAGATATAATATACCTTCTATTGGAGAAGATTTCAGTGTGTTGCTGTAATTCAATATTGCTCAGGATGTTTGTATTTCATTATGTTGCAAAACTCTGGCAGAGACTGAGCAAAATATTTTTAAAGTAGTATGAAAGTCTCTAAACGCTTTTTACGTTAATGCATTCTTTGCATCAAGGTAAAAAAAAACACCCCACTACCTGTCCTACCGTCTCTGCCCCTAAACAGCGCTGGTCACCTCACTTCCCTGTTTGACAGGAGAAACTGAGGGCAGCTAACCCATAGGCTACTGTTGCCATCAAATTCCTGTGAGGAGGAAGCAGGGGCGTCCCTTTCCAGTGCTTTGTGTGTCTACAAGGAGACATGACTCAGCGTGGGACCCAACAGGGGCACCCACGCACATATGCTTTAGCACCCGGTTTGCTACAGGAGGCACACCAACAAGGGGAGGAGCCTATAGCACCAGCAGGAACTGGTAGAAGAGGACAAAAGAAATGTTTCTATGCAATATTGTTGCAGGTAGGTAAGTGTTAACTTTTTTTTTTTTTTAAACCGCTTTCATCATGCCCAACAATAAATAATTCTATTGTTCATTGTGTGTGTCAAAGATCAAATATGTACTAGGTTCCCTATTCCCATAATAAAATGAACCCTTTCCTTCCCTGTAACACATTTTTATATATATATATATATATATATATATATATATATATATATATATATATATATATATATATATATATATATATATATATATATATATATATATATAATATAATTTTGCTTTCATGGTAACAGCAGCTTTTTAAAATTCCTAATACTGTGTTGTAAAGCAGCTGCAGCCTCCTCACTGCCTTTAAAGAGGATTGAAACTGTCGCTCTGCTAGCATTGATTATTTTTTTTTTTTACATCATCTATGATACTGTTTTTTTTTCACTTTGAAGTTGACAGTGTGCTAGTTAAAGTGGTTCTAAAGTCAGAAGTTTTTTTTATCTTAATGCATTCTATGCATTGATTAAAAAAACACCTGTGTGCAGCAGCCCCCCTAATGCTTACCTGAGCCCCATCTTGATCCAGCAATGTTGCACGAAAGTCTCAGCTGTCCGGGAGAGAGAGGGAGCCGAGCCGCTGCTATTTTTCTGAATGGTGCCCCCCATTGGAAAGGGGCTTACTGTAGGGACACTCGGCAGGAGGGGGCAGGAGTTTAATATATACTTATAAGGGCTCTTGCACACAGGCTGACTTGAACCTGTTCTGCATTATTGCCCACATATTTCCCCTGCCCAGATAGCCCAGCTGCAGCATACAGCTTGTCATTGGTATGAATAGCTACGTGCTGCTGTAATCGTGTGTTTTGGGCATTCATCCCTGGACACATACGTATAGACTGCTTAGTGCACTGTCATGCAACAACTGTAAGCCTGTCATAGTTTTATGGGCTGCTGGTAGCAGGGCTGGTTGGTACCATCCACCTGCATCTAAACAGCGGAGCCCTATGTATCGGGTCTAAACACTTAGGGTAGTGGTTGTCAACCTGGGGTCGGGACCCCTCGGGGGTCGAATGACAATTTGCCAGCGGTCACCGAATTCTGGGCTGTTCCTGAAGCCTGTACCACTCTCCCAGCCTTTTCGCGGCCACCCAGCTGGGCTGTTCTTGGAGCCCGTGGCTGCCCACTCAGCCTCTGCGCAGCTGCCCATTCAGTTCATGGCATGGCTAGGGGCCAGAGACTAGAGGTCAGCTGACTGGTGAGGAATGTGAAGTGGGAGGGGCTGGAGGAGACACTATCTCCTGATTTCGGCATAGGTGTCACTGCTACGAGACACCACAAAGTAGGAGACACAATGAGTAACGCTACCTGTGATTATAGTTGCCATTAAAAGTCCCCACTACAGTTCTCAGATCAGCAGATGACCTTGATCAAGAGCACCTAAGTTGGCTAATCAGAACCCCCCCCCCCCCCCCCAGCACTGCCACTCATCCCATTCCCCCCACCAATGGGGTAAGAGAAGGAATAAAAATAGAGAGGGAGGAACAAAGGGAGAGGAAAAGAGGGGGAGGAACAAAGAAAAAGGGAGAGAAAGAATAAGAGAACAAGAACGACGGCTAGAGAGAGGGATGGGGAAAAAAAACAAGAAATTAGCATAGAGAGAGATAAAAGGGAAAGAAAGGAGTGGTACATCCTAAAATGTACCATAAGGGGTTTTAATACTGTACGAGAGGAAGGGACTCGGAGCGCTAAATATCTGTGGGTTGGGGGCAAAAAATTACTTGTCTTGCCTTGGGTGCTGACAACCCGCGCTACGAAAATAATTTTACTGTTGGGGGTCCTCACAACTTTGCACTACAAGTGCACTTGGAGGTGCAGTCGCTTTAGATCTGAGGGGAAGATCTGAAATGAGGGGAAGCTCTGCTGATTTTATCATCCAATCATGTACAAGCAAAAATGCTGTTTTTTAATTTTCCTTGCATGTTCCCCACAGATCTACAGCGACTGCACTTCCAAGTGCACTTGTAGTGCAAAGTGGATTTGCCTTTAGTAAATAAACCCCACAGTGTGAATAAAGCGCACAGCAGATGCTTTAACAGGTTATAAAAGTATGTGCTGGAGAGCCCCAACCCTACTGGAAAGTGTCAGAGCTTTGCCTATCGGAATAGCCCACATAAGTAAGGTTTTAGAAGCTGATGAATGTGTAGGCACATCTTGGTGCCTGCCACAAATTCTTTCTTTGGTGTGACCGAGTCTCTTTATACTGCTGACCTCCTCCTAAAAATGTGAGTTGCTGACTGTCATGCCAGCTTTTTTTGCCTCAATACTTTGAGTCACTGACCAGTAGGGTTGCACCGATACTAGTATCGGTACTTATACCGAACATTTGCATGAGTACTTGTACTCATGCAAATGCTCCGGTGCTTGACCCGATACATGGGCAGTCTCAGAGATGATCGGTGCGGCAGTGGGGAGGGAGTTACAAGCACCGATCTCCCTGTATAGCTTTTCTGACACCCGCTTCTCCTCCTCTCCCTCCCGCGGCTGTCAGGGAGATCGGTGCTTGTAACTGCCCCCACCGCCGCACTGATCACCTCCAGCTGTTCCCCTATGTGCTCCGGTGGGTCCCGATTTATTTTGTCCTCACCGGCTCTCCGTCTCCTCCTCCGGTCCCCCCATGTCCCAAATCTTTCAGGATGGAGAGTGGAGGAAGGAGCCGGTAAATGTCATTTACCAGCTCTGTTCTTTTCCAAATGCACAGTCAGTGATCAATGACTCTGTCCATTTATAACTGAGCATCATAAGCTGTATTTACGATGCTTCAGTTTATTTGTGGAGCGGAGCCTCTGTGTCCTGTCCATTCATCTTCAGTGCAGCGGAGGCTGCAGAGAAAGGGACTGGGGAATCTCTATCCTCAGTCCCTTTCCCTGTCTTAAAGGGGAGATTTCAGGGGCCTGTTTAGACCCCTGATATCTCACCAAAGCCACCCCTTGCTGTGTCTTAGGCTGGCCATACACTGCAAATTTCTTTCCTGCAACCAGTCTTCTCCTGGCGGGGGGGGGGGGGGGGGGCGTTCAGGGGAAGCTGTCCGCGCTGGGAGAAGACAATTGCAAGAGAATCCAGCAGGCTGCTTGTGCCCAAGTTGATCGCTCCATCAGCTTGGTACATTCAGCCTGCCCATTAACTGTTCGAATCTCGGCCAGTTCCTGCTAAACCGGCTGAGATTCGAACTATGCCTTAGATGCTGTCTCCCTCAGACTCTCTTCTCTGTGATGCAGTACCGATCATCTTCCTTGTTGCATGAACTCACACCCGGAAGGTGAAGGGTGTCAAGGACCTGCCTCATAGGGTGTATCATCAGGCTGTTCTGGACTGACAGAAAAATGCTGCAAATACTTTTAGTAAGCCACTGTGTGCTGCTGCTTTCTGCAGAATTTAATAATGCCCACTGCCAGATAAAGAAGACCCTTTGTGTCACATGACCAAACCTAAGCCATAGAAATTTTTACACACTCATACAAGAGAACAAGAACAAGAGCTTTTTTTTTTTATTTTTTTTATTTTGCAATGTTTGGGCATTGAATTTTTTAAATTTTAGTTTGTATCTGATATTGTACTTTTATTGTACAAGCTGCCAAGATATAGATATATAATGTATAATATATATATTTTGTAATTGGGCCTTAAAACAAGTCAGCAATGGCTATTGTCATATTTAAATTACAAGTTCCCTTATTCCCTTAGAGGGAATGCAATCCAAAAAAGAGAACGAGGAAGTTCAGCTCACTGATATGGTAGGACTAGGGGTGGGGTGAGTTCAAGAGGAACTATAGTCCTATGAGTGACTATAGTAATATGAGTGAAGAGCCATGTTTAATGTATCTTAAATTATCTTTTAATATTTGCAAAACTTTTTATGTTATGTAATCATTGATGCATCTGATAGCAACCATATTTGCTCATTGCATCCGATACCTGCTTAGTAGTGCAGGCAGTGATTGTGCCTTACTAATCCTCTTATGTGCAAATCTACCTAACAGGATCTGTCTGATTGCAAATAAGACTTTGCAGTCGCTTCACACTGCTCCTGGTAGCCAAATTCATTGACCGTGGCAGTCTAGTCTTTAGTTCTCATGAACTTGAGGCAAGAAATAAAAAAAATAATTTAAAGAAAATGTGCCATAATAAATACTAACATGAGCCTTATCAATTTGTGTGGTGTGTGATTTTTAGTAGAGTAAACATGTGAGACTGGAAATATATATATATACTGTCATTGCTGAGCTGGTTTTTAAAGAGACAGCATCCTCATAGCTGTACAACCTCACCCTAACTTTAGTAACTAGTGAGTCACTGACCTGGGATAAGCCTGCAGCTATTGAAATTTGTAAAGTCTGAGCTCCTACCCTGCATACTTGTTCTAAGTCTGTGACTTGCTATGTAGATAAAAAGCAGAATTGGGTTGGCCCAGACACTGCCTTTTAAAAGTGAGTGTGAAGGGGGTAGGGGTGTCACTTCCCTTCAATCAGCTGTCAGAGTACTCCTCATTGAGCTCTGCAGAGTGTAATTTCAGCTCTCTGCCCCCCCCCCCTTTTTTTTTCTGACCGCTCAGACAAGCTGTATAAATTCCTTTGAACGGCTGTAAAGAAGAGAAGACTGCAGATAGACAAGTACAACTTATGTAGGAGGATTTTTTCATTGGTGTATCACCTGAGGCCAGTCACTTCACTGGTTATATGTGAGGTTTTACAACCTTTAAAGCAGTTGTAAACCACTGGCCCTCCCACGCCGAGAAGGCAGTGCTGCTGGGGCTTCCATGCTCTGAAGGAATGGCAAGGGTGGCCGTTCCTTCAGAGGGCATGCTCCAGTGATGTCACTGGCTGCATGTAATGTAACTATCTCCTAAATGGTGCATGTTTAGGAGATATTTACACTACCTATAGGTAAGCCTTATTATAGGCTTACCTA
Organism: Lithobates clamitans; assembly: GCA_037952925.1. Lineage (NCBI taxonomy): Eukaryota > Metazoa > Chordata > Amphibia > Anura > Ranidae > Lithobates > Lithobates clamitans. Next base: position 8,434,753 of record JBBGZY010000044.1, read on the forward strand.
TAGGTTAAAGCAAACGATGGAAGTTTACTTGGAACTCAAAAGGAAACAAAACAAACTGTGAGAAGGCGGGTTATTTATCGCAGAAGAGACATACTATATGTGTCTGCCTGTTTGCATTCTCCTTTAAAATGAATGCACAGGGTACATTTTTGGTATGGTGCCAGTGTGCCGAGATGCATAAGCTCCTGTGCATGTGCAGGAACTACTCCATCCCACACTGAAAAATAAAGGTGGCCCAAAGACCCGTCACCCAGGAAAAGCCAGGGAGAAGATGCTGGCAAGGGACCTTGCAGAAGCCACCAGATCTTTGTAACAGAGGTGAGCATATGTGGGTTTACTTCTGCTTTTAAGATCTGTTTTTAAAACCCCCAACTAGAGCCAAATGTTACTTTAAATGCTTAAACAAAACCTGCTGAAAGCTCCATAAATACTTAGTAAAAGTTCGTTGTTCACACTCCTTTTATACAGGCTGAAACCTGCTGCCGACTGAATACAGTGGTCCCGCCAGTCTGTTTGGTTTGATTTTCCACCTGACTAAGTCCACCCAATGCTTGGATTTCCACTAATTCATTTGGAATTGGTCAACATTTGAGCCATAGGGATGCCCTAAGATCACAATGTAGGAGATTTACTAAAACTGCTGCACGCAGAATTTGGTGCAGCCGTGCATAGTAACCAATTGGCTTCTAACTTCAGCTTGTTCAATTAAGCTTTGACAATAAAAATCTAGAAGCTGGTTGGTTACTATTTACAGCTGCAACAGATTCTGTGTGCACCAGTTTAAGCCCACGTTCAGATTGGGCTGATTTGACATGACAAATCGCATCCAAATCGGCGGCTATTGCCGACAATGGCACCATCCGAATCTATGCAATGCCGACTTTGTGGCGCTGCACCGATTCCCAAAAGTAGTTCCTGTACTACTTTTGGCAACTTTGGGGGCAATTTGAATAGACATCTGTGCAGTAATCTGCACAGATGTCTGTCAAATCGCCCCCCGAAGTCGGACTGCATTGCCGGTTTGAAATCGCGCGAGTTCAGCTGTGAACCTCTTCAGTGTGAACCTGGGCTAAGGACTCTTTTACACAAATATTGCATTGAGAAGACCATAGATTTTCTTTATATAGCATCATACGACATCTTTCATTACATTTGCCATGATTACAAACTTTATACTCATCCAGTAGTCTGCCGTTATTACGCTCTCTGGGTACACTAAAGCTGGTCATACAGATTTTTTTTTTGTTCAGTCCAAGAAAAAAAATCTAAAAGATTTCTCCATCCATCTTCTGCTGCTATAATTGTATTCCATCAACTGGCTCTACCAGCTATCAGAATACCCAAATAGCAGACTGCATGTGATTGGATGCAGCTGTTTAGTTGACAATCTCCTGTCTGGCTCCTTCGATTTTTCAGTTGTGGGATTGGACAGTGGTGACAGGGCTACCAGCTGAAATTTGCATATTGTATGGCCAGGCTAAGGACAGCCCATGTGTCCCACACACACACACTTGTTTGAAAAAAGTCTTGTGTGCAAACCTGAGCTTTTTTGTGTAGTCATATCTTCTAATTGCTAGACCATAGCTTAATAGCCCTGAGATCTATTAAAAAAAAATAATAATAATAATCTTGCCTCTTGGAGTGCACTCTGGCTTGTGAGGGTATCAGTTTTTGGGATTGCATGTAAGCAGTCCTCCTATTGAAGTAAAAATAGTGTTTTTTTTGGTGCTTCTGTGTGTGGTCACCACTCCTGTTCACTCCACTATGTCTTAAACCTAAAAACAAAATTGAAGTGTATTGCAGTCATCACACCTTAGGTGAGGTGGCTACATTAGTTTCCTTTTTTACCTGGTAATCCTTCTAATAACACACTTCCTGTCCCCCGATTGACTACGCTTATTTTTTTACTGTATCATTGGAGGGAGCCATGTTATTAGCCTGAAAGAACAAAAATTAATGCAGACAATAAATCTAAGGACTGGTAAGCTGAAATGTATTCCATTTTTGTTCTTTGGTTGATTTATAGTTTGGAGGTAAAAACAAATTACCTCCCAGTGAATCTGACATTTCCGGGAGTACACTTCCTCAATGGAAGGAACCACAGTCCACGCCAAGGTGCCCAGAAATCTGACATTTCCTGAAAGTGCCTGATCCAAAAGTTTTTTTCCCAGTTGTGCAGACAGCAGGAAAGGAGAGTATTTAAAAACATTTTTATTCAATGGACACATTTGTATTTTAGTGTCTTTTTTTTTAATACACTTTTTTTTTTATTCCTTGAGTTTTGGATGGAGTGGTGAGATTTTTTTTATTGCTTTCTGTGAGGATGCTGGAGAGATACACTCTCTGTATGCCTTGCTAAACAATGTCACCGGAACTACACGTGAGGAAAGGTTCAAAATTTGTAATTGTCACCAGAACAGGAATAGAGTGCTCACTCTACATTGTAAAGCGTAAACTTTTGGCGCTATATAAATCGTCCAAAAATCCAATAGGGAAAATAAAATGTACCTTAATTTTGGATACATTTCCTCTCAAAGTGACATTAAACCCTAACTTGAGATGTAAGAATATTACATTTTATTATGTGTGCTGTTTACTTTTGTATAAGAAGACCTGTTGTGGTTGCAAATACCTGATGATCCTGCCAGTTCTGTATTACGAGTGACAACTTTATCGTCGCTGATCTTCACTGCTCTGTGTTGCCACACAGTCTGCATATACTCCTGAATTCCTTATAACCGCGTTAATAAGCTGCTCCACATGATACACTGACTTCATGCTAGCCGGATCCAGGATCGTGATTGACAGTGGAGCATAGACATATCTCTACACTGTTTGTCCTTGCTGGATGTGTGAATGGAGCTCCAGAGATCATGTGATCCATTAAAAACAACTTCAAACATTGTGACACAAACTCATGTGTCATTAGGGCTGCCAGATCATCCCTTTAATCCAAGACACATATTAATTACACAGGTTCTGAGGCTGATTTAATGCAGACAAGGCATCAAGTGAGTTTAATTACCATTTTAAAGCGGAGTTCCGCACAAAAATGGAACCCCTGCTTTTCGGAACCCTCCCCCCCCACCGGTGTCACATTTGGCACCTTTTCAGGGGGGTGCAGATACCTGTATAATACAGGGAGTCACGCCCCCCCCCCCCCAGCTGTCTCCTGAGAAACACACAGGTCCCAGGAGATAGTGGGGACCAGTTAGGATGCGCGACTTGCGCATGCGCAGTAGGGAAGTGAAGCCGCAATGCTTCACTTCCTGATTCCCTCACTGAGGATGGCAGTGGCCAAGAGGCGAGCGATTGATTGGCTTCGTCTGCCGACATCGCTGGACCCTGGGACAGGTAAGTGTCAATTTATTAAAAGTCAGCAGCTGCAGTATTTGTAGCTGCTGGCTTTTAATGTTTTTTTTTTTTTTTTTTTTTTTTTTTTTTTTTTTTTTTTTTTAGGTGGACCTCTTTAATCGGCCACAGAACATGAGTAATTAATGTGTGTCCTTGATTAAAGGGATGATGTGGCAACCCTATGTGTCATGCTTGCATGTGTTTTGTTTCAAATAATGTTTTTTTACTTTTGGGGCCATTTTAATGGATCACTTGACCTTCGGAGCTCCGCCCACATGTTCACATATTCAGAAATGACTGACAGCAGAGCATTGACTCATTGCTTTGCAGTTTATCATTGATGAATGTGCAAATATGTGGTCAGAGATCACATGATCCATTAAAAACTGCTCCGAATGTAAATAACATTATTTGAAACAAAATACATGAAAGCAAGTATTGCTTTCATGAGTTTGCTTCACATGTTTACTTTTGAGCAGTTCTTAATGGATCACATAATCTCCAGTGCTCCGCCCACATATTCTCATATTCATCAATGATGAACTGCGTCAATGCTCCGCTGTGATCCTATCTGAAAAAGGTATTTACAAATCTTATAATTCTCAAATATATTAACTTTGGTTTTAATATTCCATATACTGCATATTGTTTAAAGCATATGGATTTATTGGTACTTTAATGTATCTGCAGGACAGAAAGTGAAGTGAAGTCTCCCAAATAAGACACAGATGGCAAAAATACCTGACAAGGGTTTAACCATTTGGCACTCTATCCAAAAGAGAAAAAAAAAAAGGTTTTGGCTTTACACTAAATAGTGGGCGGAAAGGATAAAATAAAAAAAAAACTGTCAAAATAATTATATATCCTGTCAGATTTGCTGTTATCCCATTGAGGAGATTTCCCATCACTTTTGATCCCTTGTCACTTGGACATGTGTGTTATGCAAACAGCGGTATTCAGTCAGGGAAAGCTTGATGTTCATAGTGCAACATAGCATGGATTTTCAATCTGTTACCCATCATTTCCTCACTGTACGAGATTATTGTATCTTAGTTCTTTTGGTCCCTGTTTTAGAACACACATCTCCACTGAGAACAGGAAATGGGGGATGGGGGGGCAAGTTATGTTCCACAGTACTTAAAAAAAAATTCCTACTACTGCATGAACTCTCATGCAGTTTTATTTATAGCGATATTGTGCAATTGTTCCCTTGTTCTCTATGTATAGGCTGCCAGAAAGTGCTAGAGATTTTATTGGGGAAATGCCATGCTTATGAGTTATTAAAAATTGCTGATTCTCTGGGTATTTTGTTGGTGTCTTATACATGGGAGTACTTTCAATGTAGGTCGTTTTTTGTGGGCTACAACTTTGTAATAGTGCTAAAGATGAGTATGCTTAAAGGAGAAGTATGGCCAAACTCTATAGGCCATATTTCTCCTGTAAGTCATAGGAGTGCATTTAATTCTGCACTCCTATGACCCAGATTCAGCTGATAGCGGGCTAAATTTGGCTGACAACACAGAACCAGTTCAGACTCTTCAGGGATCCCAACAATCTCAGGATCCATGAGGTGAGAACTTGTATGGAGCCCTAGACCGAGGGAGATTGACAGTTATTTTGTGTGTGTTCTATTTGCGAATAATCGCACCAACTGTTGTCACCCCCTCACCAAGCTGCTTGACAATGGTCTTGTAGCCAATTTCAGCCTTGTGTAGGTCTACAATCTTGTCCCTGACATCCTTGAGACAGCTTTTTGGTCTTGGCCATGGTGGAGAGATTGGAATCTGTTTGCTTCTGTGGACAGGTGTCTTTTTACTCGGGTAACAAGCTGAGATTAAGAGCACTCCCTTTGAGAGAGTGCTCCTAATCTCCCTTCGTTACCTGTATAGAAGACACATGGGAGCCAAAAATCTTGCTGATAGGGGATCAAAAACATATTAGAATGCAAATCAATTTATTACTTTTTGGAAGTGCATTTTTCTAGATATTTTTATTCTGTCTCTCACTGTTAAAATAAACCTAACATTAAAATTCTAGACTGATCGTTTCTTTGTCAGTGGGCAAATGTACAAAATCGGCAGGGGATCAAATACTTTTTCCCCTCACTTGTAGCACCATTTTTCCTTTTGGGTTTTGTTTAGATCACACCTCCTTTTTCTTGTTGCAGATGTAGTAACACACAGAAAATGTGCACTTGTCAGATATAAACTTTGATGTGTTGTCCCCGAATAGGATTGTCATCTCGGTTTATAATTCTTTAGAACTGGCGAAAACCACATATACAGAATCTCCCTAAATTGCCTAAATAATTCAAGATAATATTGGGAGAACAGCCATGTTGTGTAAAACAGGAATGTTCTATAATTGTAATGAAAGTAGAAAATGCTCAGTGTTTGTATGTGGATGAGCTATTAATAAACATTTTGTCTTGCTGAAGGGAGTATATCTTGATCTATAAGTGCCATTTATTGTGATTCTGTAAAGTTTTTGATCCTTGGATGCTCTAATCGCTAGTCCTTCTTTTTTTTTTTTTTCTAAATATGTTTTGTTGAATTCTCAGTCTTGTATGCTTTTATTTCTTAGAAATGTTAAAGGGGAGAATGCTTAGAATTTCTGGGAAATTGGCATGTCATGAAGTAAATGTGTGTGAGCTTGAGTGAGCAGTGAGGACCTAGGAATTCGGGATTTGGCTGTGCATGACCATATACGGCAGGGTCAGTCTTCTTAACCCAGTAAGAGCTGAAGCAGCATGTGCATCATGTTAATGGGATTTTCTTCTTGCTTAAGGAACCTTCCGGCAAACTTTCAAAGTTGTTTTGTTTTTTTGGGTGTTTTTGTACGGGAAAAATGATTACGGCATTTAATTAAAATCACATAAAGCATAACAGTCCTTTTACATGGTCGTTCAATTTTTCAGACAAATTCAGACTGAACCACAATGCATGCTGGGCGGGTGGATGTAAACAGATGTATGTCCACATATATCCACTTAGAGTCCAGATGTAGGCAAAAAAAGTCTATTACCACCTACTATAGCTTTATAAAATTCATAATTTTTTTTTTTTATCTGCCTTTGTCGGGCATCTTGGCCAGCAGTAGATTCTGACAGAGAAACCCATACTCTTTTCCATTGTTTGCAAAAAAAAAAAAGGTTGGGCTGGACATACACTTTGAATTAGTGCAAATAACGAATATAAAACTCAAAATTTTGTTTTTTTTTCCTGCAATGCCACTATATAAATTATCCAGTATGTATTTAATGTGGGACTAAAGTTGCAGACTGCGAGTAGGCAGACTCACTTTTTTTTTTTTTTTTGCAGAGCAGACATGCAACGTCTCCTCTTAAAAAAAAAAAAAAAAAAATACACCTACCTGCCTTTGCTCAGTGTTTTCCAGCTCAGGTTACATTGCAGGTACAGTCCCTGTGTGCTAGGATGCTGGTAACATCATCCCACACTGGCCAATAGGGATGATAAAAGATCTGTTTTATTGCCACTTTTAATAGTTTTTGACTGATTTATATAACTTTATTAAATGGTATGTCTGTGGTTGTCTGGAGTTGCACTTTAATAATTCTCATAAACATAGGAACATGATGTGTAGTATATACTGAGGAAGTGCTTTCAAAGTTCTTGGACAAAACTGACTAGGTTTACAAGCACCTCTTCATTTGACATATCTTCTACTTTCATCCCAAAGGCTCAGTAGGTATCTCTTCAGATCAATGCATACTAGAACTAACAAGTGACTTCCCCTTTTACGCAGTACTATGCAGCCAAATTCAGTAATTGAAGAGGGGTGAATTGATATATGTTTGAAACTTCTTGATGAAGAAAATCCACAAATCTCCCCTCATCTGCCAGCTGGTAGCCCTCTGAATAGATAGCAGCTTGCCACACTTGGAGAGAACCCTCTTTTCATTCTGATGCCAGCTTTTATGTTAAATTAAGTTGGGACTGTGGGCAGAAACTTTTGCTGGTGCTTTCCTACCTTAAGCAGATATGCAGTCTATTTTTCTCCATCTGTATTGTAAGAGAATATGAAGGTGCAATATTTAACCCTTTCTTGACTAAGTCTATTTCTGACATTTTGGTGTTTACAAGTTAAAATCTGTATTTTTTTGCTAGAAAATTACTTAGAACCCAAACATTATGTATATTTTTTTTAGCAGAGAATCTAGAGAATAAACTGGTGATTGTTGCAATATTTTATGTCACACGGTATTTGTGCAGCGGTCTTTTAAACGCAACTTTTTTGGGGAAAAAGACACTTTCATGAATTTGTAACGAAACGGTAAAGTTAACCCAATTTTTTTGTATAATGTGAAAGATGATGTTACGCTGAGTAAATAGATACCAAACATGTCATGCTTGAAAATTGCGCACACTCATGGAATGGCGACAAACTACGGTACCTAAAAATCTCTATAGGCGACATTTAAAAAAATAAATAAATAACGGTTACCAGGTTAGAGTTACAGAGGAGGACTAGTGCTAGAATTATTGCTCTCGCTCTGACGATCGTGGCGATACCTCACATGTGTGATTTGAACACCGTTTACATATGCAGGCGCGAATTCCGTGTGCGTTTTCTTTGCTGCGCCGGGATGGGGCGCTTTAAAATTTTTTTTTTTTTTTAATTTTATTTATTTTTATTTTTTTACATTGTGTTTTTTAAAAAAAAAAAATGTTTTGATCACTTTTATTGCTGTCACAAGGAATGTAAACATTCCTTGTGACAGTAATAGGTGGTGACAGGTACTCTTTATGGAGGGACCGGGGGTCTAAAAGACCTCCAATCCCTCCTTTGCACTTCAAAGTATTCAGTTCGCCATTTTTGATGATTCTGAATACTGTATATTTTTTAAAAACCGGCGCCATTGGCAGCCGAGTAAACAGGAAGTGACGACGTGACGTCACTTCCGTGTTTACAGAGAGAAGACTGGAACAAAGCCGTTTCTGTCTTTGTGCCATTCTCTCTCTAGCTACCGGAAGAGGCGGGTCCATGATCAGGACTCCCGGTGGGTCAGGAAGAGTGGGGGCATGTCCCCTCCCGCTCCTCCGGGATAACAACCGAGCGGTTTTAACCGCACCGGTTGTTATCCCTGGATAGCCGATTGCCCGCTCTAAAAAAGGGTACTGGGATGATGCCTGCAGCTGCGTACGCTCGGCGGCAAGGGGTTAAATTACAGAATTTTTTTCTCTGTAATTTCCATTTTGTAAGAGCAGTGGCCACTATGCCCTCTTTTTTCCCGGCCACCGGTCTTGTAACATCCCTGCTGTAGTTCTCTTTCAGCAAGCGGTCATTGACTTTAGACTGGGAGTCTAAAGGCACCCAGTCTAAACCGTCCACTATAGCTATGTTGTTCAAGTGACATTGTGGGTCTCTACATGTATTCAGGATAGAGCACCTTAGCATAGCTCCACCTACACACCTTCCTTTACTTCCTGCATTTCTCTTTGCATCATTTGGAATGTAGTGCCGTTTATCCTCAGGGATGTGACGTGCAGCGTAAAAGTCCTACTTCCTGAATATGGAAACAACATTTATTTCCAAGGAACAGAAAGACCTCTCTGGGACAGAAAACCTACAACTTTATGAAAAGTAAACCATTATATATTTCACTTTGCCAGTTATTTAATCAAGCCTGGGGAGTGGGATTTAAAAATTCATATTTGGCAGGATCCTGGAGTTCTTCTTTAATAAATTTGTTAATAGAAGACCCCCAAGCTGTCAACCTGGCACACAAAAACATATCAAGTGTATCTAAAGCCTAATTAATTTGTTTTCGATGGAGTAAAAAAGGATAAGGGTGTTTTTTTTTTTTTTTTTTTTGTGAGACCATATTAGGTCAATGGTGTAATGCGGATTTGCACCCTTTTGTCTACCTGCAGCCTATAGCCCATCACTGACCACTCTCTTCTGGGCTTAGACCAATCCCAGGTTGAACCCAAGCTCATCCTTAGGCCCCTTTCACATGGACGTTGTGATCAGGTCTGCCTGTCTGTTTTTCAGGCTGACCCGATCGGAACCACCATTGTTGTCTATGGAGTGGCAGGTTTAAATGTGTCCGTTATACACCCACCTACATCTGATCCCCTTCTGTCCAGTGGATCAGATTGGATGGCAGTGTGGTGTAAACGGACAGGCGGACCGTTTGCATCCGGCCGACCATAGAGAAAAGTGGTCTCTGTCCATTTTGCATAAGCTGAGCAGACACGTATCTGTCATCCGTCTGCTCAGCAGCGATCAGCAGACAGATCCCCTGCTGAGCAAGCAGATTGCAGCCACAGTTCGGCCCATGTGAAAAGAGCCTTAGGTTCCTGCATCACACCCGTCTCGCACGGCAGTTCACACTACCATATTGGAACTGCTGGGAGTGTCAATATATTGTTAATGACACCCCCATTTCAGCTCGCATATCGCACTGCGAACTGTCAGTTTGGAATTTAATCGGATCACATGGGTTTGAACACCCATGCGAACCGATTCTGGTGCGGACCAAAAAAGGGTCCTGTGCGAGTTTGGTCTGTATGTGATGCAATATCAGCCATGCTATCTGTATGGCTGAAATCGCATCACACGGATATCGCATGTGATTTGCAGTGCAGTGAGAATCACATACGCTCTCGCAGAGGCACTAGTTTAAACCGGCACTTGATCCAAAACTTAAAAAAAAAAAAGTCTTGACTTTACATACACTTTAAACAAAAGCCTGAAGGCTATTTTTAATTCTTTTCTAATACAGCTCTTTATCCTCTTTCATGGATTTGCCTAGCGTAGAGTAGATTTGTAGACATTTTATCATCTCCATTAAAGTGGTTGTATACCCCGCTTTCACATTTTTACCTATGGGTAAGCCTGTACGGTTTAAGAGATATTCACCTTGCATGCAGCTGCTGACGTCAGCGGCGCATGCGCTCTGAAAGTCTGGCGGATGCTGCCCGATAATCAGAGCTTCTTGCCGGAAAGTGGACTCCCACGTTCGGAAGTGACGTCATTGCGGCTCCGGCTGCTCACATCGCGGGAGCCACGAACCCGGAAGAAACGCCGAGGGAACCAGCTGCTCCCTCAACGGTGACTGGGAGGTGATGCCAGCTCTTTGTTTTAAGGTAAGTATTTCATAATAAGCTAGTATACGGTGCATACTAGCTCATTATGCCTTTGCCTTACAAGCGTTTGTTTTATTTTTTTGCAGGTATACAACCGCTTTAATATTTTCTTTATGCACAATAAGATGCACAAAGCTCAGTGAGTTGTGTATGTTTGTGTTATCTAACACTGTGTTATTTTTTTGGGTGGAGTGTGTGTGAAACCTTCAGCTGAATGCGTTACCCTAGTTTGCCAAAAACTGTTATAGTAGATGTATAATCTAAACTGGGGTCTATTTTATAAATGTTTTCACACGATTCACGTAACTCTGACCCAAGATTCAAACATTTTCTGATGCAGCCGCTCCCTGTCTACATGCAAGTACTTCAGCGATGACTGCATGGCATTTCTCAGGGCAGGTTTCCTGATGTTAACCACTTGCTGACCGGGCCATAGCCGAAAGACGGCTACAGCGCGATCGGCTTATTCTGGGTGGGCATCCGTGGGATGTCCTCCCAGAATGTTGCTCTCACGCGCCCCCTCAGCGCATTATGGATCGCGGTAAATGGCCGCTTGTAGCAGCCGTTTACTACGTAATCGCTCTGTCAAATGACGGAGCGATCACTTGTAAACAAACCGGCGTCATGACGGTTCCTCCCTCCCCTCTCTGTAACGATCTGTACAGTGGGAGGGGGGGAGATCGTTTTTAGCAGCGCTGTGGGCTGGATCTGTAGTGCCCACAGCGCTGCTCTGTGCCCATACTGTGCAATACTCTGAAATAATGTGCAATACTGTGCAGTACTCTGCCAATACTGTGCAGTACTCTGCCAATACTGTGCAGTACTCTGCCAATACTGTGCAGTACTCTGCCAATACTGTGCAGTACTCTGCCAATACTGTGCAGTACTCTGCCAATACTGTGCAGTACTCTGCCAATACTGTGCAGTACTCTGCCAATACTGTGCAGTACTCTGCCAATACTGTGCAGTACTCTGCCAATACTGTGCAGTACTCTGCCAATACTGTGCAGTACTCTGCCAATACTGTGCAGTACTCTGCCAATACTGTGCAGTACTCTGCCAATACTGTGCAGTACTCTGCCAATACTGTGCAGTACTCTGCCAATACTGTGCAGTACTCTGCCAATACTGTGCAGTACTCTGCCAATACTGTGCAGTACTCTGCCAATACTGTGCAGTACTCTGCCAATACTGTGCAGTACTCTGCAATAAATTTTAACAGAAACAAAGATTTTTTTTTTTAACCAAATTTTTAGTCTTTTTTGATTTATAGTGCAAAAAATAAAGAACCCAGCGGTGATTAAATACCACCAAAAGAAAGCTCTATTTGTATAAAAAAAGGACAAACATTTCATATGGGTACAATGTTGCATGACTGAATAATTGTCATTCAAAATGTGAGAGCAACGAAAGCTGAAAATTGGTCTGGTTAGGAAGGGGTTTAAGTGCCCGGTGGTCAAGTGGTTAATATGCGTAATGTTTATTGATTTAGCCACTTGTAATCTCCATTGGAAGCCTGTGTGACAGATTGACAACACAGAAGCACAACTGAAAAACAGGGTCGCAAAATTGTCTTAAGCACGCAAAACTGCACTTCTTGCTTGACATGTTTTGGGTGTCGTTAAAGTGATTTAATTTTTTTTTTAATACTAAACCTGTTATACTTACCTGCTGCACAGTACACAGTGGTTTTGCACAGTACAAACCCTGAACCTCCTCTTCTGGGGTCCCCCACCGCCCCGATCCCCCATCACAGAATTTGTTTGACAGCAGCGGTGTCAAAAGCAGTTGGGTTTTTTTTTTTTTTTTTACCTTAATGTAGAGCATGGTGGATTTAATTTTAAATTGAGATTTTAATCATGATTTAAAGCGGAGTTCTGCCTGAGGGAAAAAAAAAGTTAGCAGCTACAAATACTGGAGCTGCTGACTTTTACTATAAGGACACTTACCTGTCCAGGGAGCCCACGATGTGAGCACCCGAAGCTGACCAGTCCCTCAGCTCCTTGGTGTAGGCTCCGGCATCCTTACTAGGGGTAACAGGAAGTGAAGCCTTGCGGCTTCACAGCCTGTTTTCTACTGCGCATGCGCGAGTCGCACTGTGTGTTCTGAATGGTTCCTGCTGTCTTCTGGGACCTGTGTGTCTCCCAGAAGGCAGCAGGGGGAAGGAGGACGGGCCGAACATTGGGGTAGTTTGCCGCACAAAGTGCAGCGATTTTTCCCCGGAAGTGGGGGCAGATACCTGGATTTGACAGATATCTGCTCCCCCTGAAAGGTGCCAAATGTGGCACCGGAGGGGGAGGGCTCCGAGCCGCAGAAGTTCCATTTCTGGGTGGAACTCCACTTTAAATCGCTTCTAATAAAGCTTGATTTAAATGATTTTTAAAGAGCAACTGTCATCTTTGTCCCGCAGCGGCTCCTCCTCTGGCCAGCTGTTGACTCACTGACAATCTCATTCACTTTAATGGGACGGCTGGTGATGCGCCAGTGACACAAGGTGAGGGATGTGGTGGCAGCAGGTGAGTGGATGCCCGCTAATAGGCACTGCCGTGATGGATCTGAAATGACAGGTGCTCTTTAAATGTAAGGACTCATTTTTGCTGGTAGTTAGGAAAGCTTCATTTTGTTTGCAAAAATTAACCACTTCGCATCCAGGCCATTTCTGACACTTCGCTCCTACATGTCAAAAATCATCATTTTTTTGCTATAAAAGTACATAGAACCCCCAAACATTATATATGTTTTTTTTTTTAGCAGAGACCCTAGAGAATACAATGGCGGTCATTGCAACTTTTTATCTTGCACGGTATTTGCGCAGTAATTTTTCAAACCGCTTCATGCTTTAAAAAAAAACAAAACAGCAAAGTTAGCCAAATTTTTTTGCATTGTGTGAAAGATGAAGTTACGCTGAGTAAATAAATACCTAACATGTCACGCTTCAAAATTGAACACCCTCGTGGAATGGCGCCAAACTTTGGTACTTTAAAACGCTTTAAAAATTTTTACTGGTTACATGTTTTGAGTTACAGAGGAGGTCTAGGGCCAAAATTATTGCTCACGGGGACAGGGGCGCTATAAAAAAATTTTATTTTTTTTTTATTGTTAATTTTACTTACAATTTTTTTTATTTTGACACTTTTTAAAAAAAAATTTTTTTTTTTGATCACTTTTATTCCTATTACAAGGAATGTAAACATCCCTTGTAATAGGAATATGACATGACAGGTGCTCTTAATAGTGAGATATGGGGTCAATAAGACCCCACATCTCACCACTAGGCTGGGAAGCCTAAAATAAAAAAAAAACAAAAACAAACGATAACCGCTTCCCAGCCGAAGCAACGCCGTTTTTTTGAATGCAGAGGCCGGGCGTGACGTCATAACATCGCGCCCGGCCTCCGAACGATCAGAGACTCCGGCGACCATCTGGTCTGCCGGAAACCTCTATGATCTACATCCGGCACCGGCAGATCCGCTATCCGACTCACCGATCCCTGAGGTGAGTCGGTAGAAGCACCGGCGGGAGGGGGGGGACGTCCCCTCTCGCCGCCCGTAAGAACGATCAAGCGGCGGAACAGCTGCTATGATCGTCCTTATGGTGTACGGAATCGCCGGCTGAAAATGCCGGTATCTGAATGATGTCTGTAGCCTCGGGCATCATTCAGATATAACTACCGAAATTCGAGGCCGTCATATGACGGCCTCCAGATGTCAAGAGGTTAAAGATTCTATTTTTAGAATAATAAGCTGCCTGGTTAGTAAAACAGCAATATCGGAAACTGATTTTAGGTTAATCGCACATAGTTGAACTACTCAAATTATTTTATTTAAAACAATAATATTGCCAGTGCATGTTATCTCGGCTTGCAGAGCTTGGATTCATAAATGAGTTTACCAAAAATGTAAATATTGCAGAATATACAGCCTCATGCTACAGAACTAAGCTCCATTTTATGCTGAATAAACAAAATTATTAACGTATCTTAAATAGAAAACTATCTTTAGATAGATTTTTGCTTCAAAAGCATTTTATTAAAATTTGATTAAAAAAAACAAAACTTTTTTTTTTATTTTTTATTTTTTTTAAATCATTGATTTTTATCCACCTTGATGTAGAGGATGCATTAAGGTAAAAACCTAACTCCAGGCAGAAAATATATTACATGTACATTTTGCTGCCTTCGTACCTTAATGTAATATGTTCTTCTATACATTCAACAGGCTATTGTTACTGAGAAATCCGTTTTATGAATTGCGGGTCTCAGGTCTTATGAAGACTGTCGGCTGCTATCCTACTATCCTCCCAGGCCACCTGTCTTGCCACTTCCACCACTGTAGTTCTCACTGTAGTGGGTGGATCTGGGAGTCTCAGACTCACGGTCTGAGCTGCCCACTATTGCAGCATCATTTGATTGACCGGCCAGGAGACTCCTGGTCTGTCCCTCCACCCACTTTTAGGGCACTTTCACACTGCCAGCCCCCGGGGCGCTTTTAACCCCTGCTAGTGACTGAAAAAGGGTTAACACCTCCCACAAAGCGCGGTTCGGCGGCGCTGCCCATTGATTTCTATTGATTTCAATGGGCAGGGGCGCTTTAGGAGCAGTGTATTCACCGCTCCTACAGCGCTGCAAAGAAGCTGCTTGCAGGACTTTTTTTTTTTTTTTTATGTCCTGTCAGTGCAGAGCCCCACTGGGATTGCAGCTGAGGCTTTTTTCAGGCACTTTACAGGCGCTATTTTTAGCGCTAAAGCGTCTGAAAGACGCCTTAAGTGTGAAATGGGTCTAACAGTGAGTGGCAGCACAAGTGAGAAACCATTTTTGCATTACACTAGTGTAAATGCAGACTAAGATTTCTTGTGTTTTTGAAGCATTTTTTTCAGGCATATACTGGTGTTTAGAAACTTTGTGCAGGCATTTTTGCTCATGTATGAAGCTTCTGGTTGTTTCCTGGTCTGGGCAACAGAAGAGGAGTTCTTCAGGCACAAAAATGCACATATTGGGGTTGATTTACTGAAACTGGAGAGTGCAAAATTTGGTGCAGCTCTGCATTGAAACTAATCGGGTTTTTCCAGGTTAGCTGATTGTCTACCATGCACAGCTTTGCACTTTCCAGTTTAGTAAATCAACCCCACTGTGTGTTTACAGGTGCTCTCACTGAAATCCTAGGTGACCAAAAATGTCTCAATATGCTAAAAATAAGCCCATATACTTTATTAAATGTAGGGAGACTGAACATTCAAGTGGGAACAGGGACAATTAAGCTGGCCGTAGATGATTTTTTTGTTCATCCTGTTGCTGAATGAAAAGAACAGATTCCTCCATCCAGAAGTGGATGAAGGAACATTCCCTGCTGAGACATTGATCTCACACGGGCAAACCGATCGGGTCCACCTATCAGACCCTCCAGTCTCCTGTGGAGCCGTGAGTGTCAACAGACATATGTCCACTAAAAAACAGACAGGGATTCACCATCTGTCTGGCGGATTGGATGGCAGTCTGTTTACATCCGACCACCCATAGCGGGGGGGGGGGGGGGGGAGGTTGGGGGTTCTAAGTCATTTTATTGGGGGGGAAAAAAACACAGATTTTTACATATATGAAAAAATGTCAGAATTGGCCCGTTTGACAAGTGGTTCATTGAACAAGCTGAAGCTAATTGGCTACCATGCACAGCTGCACCAGATTTTGCACTCTCCAGTTTTAGTAAATCAACCAATTTGTATTTTGACAGCAGGATTCTCCGCCGCAGCCAGCAGATCAAGTAAAATTTTCAAACCCATTTAACAAAAGTTAATCTAAGTCGATCTAACGATTGACTTCTGTCGAACAGGAATGGCCACACATGGATCAAAACTCGCCCAGTCCCTGCTGAATTGGCTAAATTTCGGTCCTTCTATGGACACCTATAAAAGAAATGGGATTCTGCATGTTGAACGTAGTCAGGCATTGGAAAATGAGCTGAAAAATGCTCAAGTGTGAATGGAACATGCATCACTTCACTGCAAAGACTTGCCTACAGTCTCTTCTCTTTAGACTCATCCATCTTGCTCTGGTCTTTTCTGATTGTGCCATGTGGGTGAAAACTAGGTACACCTGACTGTCAAAATGCCTAATCTTATACCATGAGGATTTTCAAGTTGTTGCAAAGGCACTGAACAGATCTTTTTCTGTTGAGATTCTCTGTGCAGAGAACACCTGTTGGTTGAGTGGTGAATTGAAGAAGAGCTTAGTGCTGAGAATGAGCAGGTGTTTCAATACTCGTCCTTCTTGATAACACAGCTGCCTATATATGGACAGCCTAATGGCCCGTACACACTATCTGAATATCGTACAATATCGCAAGTGATGTCATGTGTTGTAATGTATTTGTATTGTATTTTCAGGCGACGACTGTACTGACTAAATGAAAATCGTACGATCTGGTATCGTACAAGGAGCATTTTCGTGCTTGTCTGGTCTCATAATATCGGATGAATTGTCGTGATCGGCTCTCAAAAGCTCTGTAATAACGATCCGATTATCGTACGATCGCGTCGAAAGCGTTATTTTTCGTCCGATTTTCGGATCGTGTACAGGCTATAGGGTGGATCAACAAGCATTCAAAATCCTTGTTTATGAAACCTTGAAGCATCTCATTATGAAATCGTAGCTGGTTCCAGCTAAAATCCTGTGGTATTAACACATCCAATAAATTATTTTTCGGCATATTTGCATACTAGTTAGTAGTAGTAATAGAAAAAAACTTTCATTTAATTTCTGTTTACTCTGTTTCTATTGGAAGTGCTAACAGGCTTAAAGCGGCATTAAACCAAGCACAACTCCTATATTGGGGTGCCTACAATCTGGAGCAACCTTTTGAACAGCAGCTTTGTCTTTTTGGGAGGAGAGGAGTGTCAGATTTAAATAGCTAACAACTTGAGGCTAGGTTCACACTGCTGCGAATTCTATTGCGAATTTGAGCCGTTGCGATCGCTCAAATTCGCAAGTCATTTAAATTACATAGATTAACATTAGTGCCGTTCACATCGACGCGTTGCGAATATAACCTGCGTGAAAAAAAGGTCCTGTGCGAGTTTACTGCGTTGCGTTGCGAATTTAGTCTCCATAGACATCAATGTAAATCGTTCTTGAATCGCATTGATGGTTCACATATGTGCGAATTCCACCACACTACTCTCCACAAAAACCAGGAAGTACACAGGAAGTTAAGACCCTTTTTTTTTTTACATTATGATTCCATTGGCTAGACTATCAATCGCAGCTATATCCAACTCCTGAAATTCGCGGTAAAATCGCGGTAAATTCGCGGTAAAATCGCGGTAAATT
Organism: Lithobates clamitans; assembly: GCA_037952925.1. Taxonomy (NCBI): domain Eukaryota; kingdom Metazoa; phylum Chordata; class Amphibia; order Anura; family Ranidae; genus Lithobates; species Lithobates clamitans. The sequence goes on from JBBGZY010000044.1 coordinate 8,452,540, forward strand.
CGCGGTAAAATCGCGGTAAATTCGCACTGCAGCAGTGTGAACCTAGCCTGAAGAACACTTTATAAGCAGTTACCAGTCAATTAAAAAAAAAAAGCACTGTTTAGCTGCCGTTTGCCTAAAGTTGTAAGGAAAATCTTTCACAATAATATGACAAATCAAGCTGAGAATTTATAAAAAAGCTGATTTTTCCACTTGGTGTAAACAATATGTCAACATGATCAGTACAGCCAGAGATATGATGAGCAGAGTTTATTTGCACATCTTGACTTTTTCTGTAAAATCACATTTTGAGGAACTTGTGAAATGGGAGTGGTAGTGTCAAACTGCCAGTGAAGCCACCTTTCACATGAAAGGACACTAGGGAGGAGAGAAAGGGGACTTGGCACAAGCTCGACTTTTACAAGAAAAGTTAAAGTGGAATGCCTAATTCTAAAGCTACTCTATGCCACATTCTAAGCCCAACCTATCTAGCCCTGTAAAGAAAAGATCACTATACTTACCTGTTCTGCAGTCACTCTTGTCCATTCTCACGCAGAGCTGTCAGCGGCGGCCTCTCTGTGTAGGCAAGTGCAAGAGAGGCAGCCAACAGAAGCCCTATAGTAAGTCTATGGGTGACGTCACGTTCCAGGCATTTCCCAGCCATTGTCGGTTCTCTCTTGCACACAGCATACACCCCTAAAAACGACACCAGACCGACTTCAGAAACGGTAAGTATTGTGATTTTCGTTTTACAGGGTTAGAAAAGGCTTAGAATGTGGCAGATAGTATGTTTAGTGGTTTTGACTGGAACTCCACTTTAATATTTGCCTAAGGCCCCTTTGCCTAAGGCCCCTTTCTGTTTTTCAGACAAACCCAGACTAAGACACAATTTATATCTATGAACAGGGTGGATTTGATTTAAATCAAGTCGATTTAAATCACTAGTAAAAAGGCTTGATTTAAATCATAATTTTTAAAGAGCAACAGTCATGTCTGGCTGGTGATGCGGCAGTGACACAACAAGGTGAGGGACTTGGCGGCAGCAGGTGAGTGGATGCCCGCTAACAGATGCTGGCGTCATGTGTCTGAAATGACAGGTGCTCTTTAAATATAAGGACTCATTCTTGCTGGTAGTTAGAAGCTTTAATATTTGTAAACAAAATGAAGGCTTAGGTTAGCAAAACGGCAATATAGGAACCGATTCAATCATATAGTTTGTAGTGTACATAGGTTTAAAAAACAATTGGACAAAGGAATATTCCTGAATTTTTTTTTTTTTTTTTTACTTCATCTCATGGTTACTGTGAAATTGTGTGAATGCATCAATGCAGTGCATGTTATCTCAGCTAGCAGAGCTTGGATTCATTGGATGAGTTTACCAAAAATGTAAATATTGCAGAATATACAGCCTCATGCTACATAACCAAGCTCCATTTCATGCTAAATAAACGAAATTATTAATGCATCTTCAATAGAAAACTATCTTTTTAGATAGATTTTTTTTATTAGTTCAAAAGCATTTTACTAAAATAAATTTGATAAAAATCGATTTTTATCCACCCTGTCTGTGTGGGTGGATGTAAATTGATTTATCTATATAAATCAGCCTACATCCATGTCTGTTCAGGTTTGTGTGTTTTGTTTTTTTTAACGGAAAAGCTGAGTCCTTTTTCGTGTAGCCAGATCTGAACAGATGTAAATAGATGCCATCTAGTTTTTTTTCTAGTTTTGGATAGCATGTTAAAGTGGGCCTACATTTAGGCCGAGTTCACACCTATGCGAATTAAATGCGGGTTTCTCCGTATCTAATTTGCATAGCAGGAGAATGTGACTGGCTCCCTATGGAGCCGGTTCACATATCTCCATTGCGGCTGTGGAGCGCACAGCTCAGAAACGCTGTTTGTCTTTGGCTCCGTTTCAGGGCTGAATTCAGGCATAGATTCAGCCCTGATTCATCCCTGAAACGGGGAACAGGGACGCACATCGTTCCTCTGCGATCCGCAGCGGGTTCCAGTGTGAACCGAGCCTAAATTTTAGCTTGACTGTCTAACAGAGATTTATTACCAATGTATAATGTGACAAAGCAATTGGTGAGAACTGTACATTTAGCACGTAACTCCCAAATAGTAGCAGCAGATACACCTACATATGAGGGTGATGCATAGGCACCAACCTTTCTTCTAGCCTTGCAGGTGCATATGAGAACGTTCACTATCAACATATCCTGATTTCTCTTGCTTCTGATTACAGGATTAAGTTGATGGTGTTATTGAGGGGATTGGTGATAGTTTGCAGCTGCACTAACATGGAGACTATCCAGCAGACCCACAACGCTATGGAAAGGATCAAAATTTGGACCTGAGCGAAAGGGCAGCTGCAGAATGTCGGCTGTACCTGTTGTATCGTTCATTCACATTGGTTATTAGATTAGGTTGCCTGAATCTGGGTCCTCTTTAAACTCCTTATCAGCATTCATAAGGAAAAACAAATATTCTCAAGGTGGTGTTTTCTGATAATAGAGCTTCTCTGCAGGTCATACCTGGCCCTTAAAGGGAAAGGATTGCGTATTTTCACAGTATTCATTGTGGGTTATTTACGAAAGGCAAATCTACTTTGCACTGAAAGTGCACTTGGAAGTGCAGTCGCTCTAAATCTAAGGGGTAGATTTGAAATGAGGGGAAGCTCTGCTGATTTTATCATCTAATCATGTGAAAGCTAAAATGCTGTTTTTTATTTTCCTTGCATGTCCCCCTCGGATCTACAGCGACTGCACTTCCAAGTGCACTTTCAGTGAAAAGTGGATTGGCCTTTAGTAAATAACCCCCATTGTGACATCATTCACATTCAGGCAAAAATTATTTTAGTTGGCATTGACTTTCCATCTCACTTTCAAGTGAAAAAACCTATTGCTAAAACATTAAGTAAGGTTCCACCTTTCTAGAATTCAAATTTTTACAGTGAAGATGATCACTAGAATTTTAACCTATAAGTGAGAACATATATTTCAGAAGATAGTTTAGCACCTCTTTAAGGCTTCATGCACAGGGCGGCAAGAGAACGGTACAACAAACAATTTGGTGTAAGTCTCTGCTTTGGAGTAACAGTTGCAGTGCACAGCCCACTGTGGTGAAACGTATGACCCCCTTGCATAAATGAAGCCTTACTGGTTTTTTTTTTTAATTATTATTTAAATACAAGTACATTCAACTCAGGCATTCATTGTTGAAGGCAGCGGAGAGTCACATGTTCCCCCGAACCAAGAAGTATTGTGTTTTGTTTTTACCTAGGTAAACAGGTGAGGAGTGGAACAAAAGAAAGACAGAAACAGTGACGGCATAAAAAAGACCAAGTGGTCCATCAATTTGCTCCCCCCCTTTTTTTTTTTTTATATATGTTTTTGTGTTTAACTTTTTTTGCCGGAGTATAGATCTGTGTTTGTCCCAAGCATATTTGGGTCTGTTGACTAACTCACTGCCTATGCTGGAAGTCTTTTCCAAGCATCAACCACTCTTTCGATTAGAATGATACTTTCAAAGATTAGAACTTTCCTCCTGATAGTTTGTCATGTTCTTGATTTTGGTTTTATTTAAAAATGACTGTCCTCATGAGTCTTATTCACCCCCTTGATGTATTTAAAGGCTTCAATCATGTCTCCCCTTTCCCTTCTTTCCTCCAGACTGTACATATTAAGTTCCTGAAGTCGCTCTTGATATGTTTTATCCCTCAGACCTTTCACCATTCTGGTTTGCCCGACTATGGACTTGTTCTGTCTTATCAATATCTTTGTGTAAGTGAGGGCTCCAGACCTGAAAACAGTATTCTAAATGAGGGCTCACTAAAGATCTATATGGGGAGATCGGGACCTCCTTGTTCCTACTGATGATCCCTCTAGTGATACACCCTAGGGCACCAGAGGATGCCTGCGATCCAACAAAGCGAAAGGACGGTTAGATTTTACCTCCCTATTTACTGACTAGGCAGCTTTCGATTTTCTGCCAGGTTAGTGGTGTCTATGTAGAAGATTCCTGGAAAGGGGCATACCTGTACCTTATTTACATTGCTCTTTTTCAAATTCTGACTTCTAGGGGGAGCATCAATGCTGAATAACTGGTGATAATTATAGAGTATTGGTTCCATTTAGTCTGTTTGTGTCCTTTTGCATAGGAACTGTAATGCTGTATGCAGCTGTCCTCTTTTACAAACGATGCTGCAACATAAAAACAATATGACTGTCTTCTCAAGTTCTTGAAATGTCCAAGGGAAGACTTGTCTTATGGTTTGTACTGCCCCATATCAGTCAACCAGATTCTCCCTTATTATAATTCCCCATACTGTAAAGAGAATGTACTTGATTGTAATGAAACACAGATTGCATGGATGCTACTCACAGCAACGAGAGCCTCCTTCGATTCTAGCATCTAGATGTTGAAACATGTCAGTTTCCATTATAGCTTGCTGTTACCAAATAACGCTCATGTCATTTTCAGTATCCTTGTTGAAATGCTGAGCGCTTGTGGCGGTGTTTTTTTTTATATTTTGCTATAGGTGAGCATTTTACCAGTATGAGTGCTCCATGTAATACCTAGATTTTATTTTATTTTTTTTCTTTCAAACGTCAAGAAATGAGGATGAAAATATATGTGTGGCATGTAAAGGTCAACAGTGCAGAAATGGATTTATCAGCCTCTGATGTTAACAAGTAATCAGTATGTTTATCTGCTTCAGGATTAGTGTCTTCCTGATTGCTTGGATTTTTTGTTTTTCAGATTTTTTTCAATTTCATATTTTAAATGTGAAAGCACACATCACCCTGGATGTTTCTTGGTAGTTACAAATATAAATCCACTTATTTGAAAGCAAATTGTCTGTAGGTGGTTGATACATGCACATATTTAGGATTATACCAGTAAAACTGCCATAACAATTTAGGACCCACTGTTTAAGTTTTCAAAATATTATACTTAAAATAAATGTTTTTCCAAGTTACAGTAGTAGATGGACAGCATTTAAAAACAGTTTTAGTGGCTATAAATAATCACCAGTGTTTCTAAATGTCAGTTTTAAGGAACCATAAACCGGAAATCTGAGACACGTTTAAATATAGCTTATTTTCTTAATCTACGGTCCTATTTCCTGCAGCAATGGGTGTTGGCTGGTCACAGAAGGCAGCTCTAAAGTTAACTTGTCATTTTAGCTCAAGCTTTGACCAGATAAAGAGTTCAAGAGAAAATGTGTTAATTTCATCGTTTAAGTTTGTAAGTAATATAACACAGATCTAAAATAATGAAATACACCTGCTTGTATTACTAGGATGTTGAGCGTAGTTATGTATAGGGAAACGAGCTGAAAAACTCTGAACTGTGAATGAAGACTAAAACATTTTTGATATTTATTATAAAACGGAGTTACTTTTTATAGTACCAGTCTTAAACTATTTTCAGTTGCCCAACTAAACTACAGGTAATATTACCATAACACCTTTCAACCCTATCTTCCTAACAGTAACAGTTTTAAATGCTTTCCATTTGTTCACTCAAGTTTTTTATTGCAAACCATCCCAAAAGCTGTCATTGCCACCTTTACGTTTCATGGTCATATTGTCAATTGCCACGTCACAATGATTTTTATGTGAGTTTATCCCATTATCGCAGTGGTTTCATCAAGGTGGTTGAAGTTGATGATTAGGGCCATTTCACATGAGCGGACTGATTGGGTCGGCCTGGCACTTTTTCAGGCGGTCGCGATCGAACCCTCCAGTCTCTTCTATGAAGCAGTGGGTGTCAACAGATGTGTCCGTTGACACCCACTAATATCCGATCCTGTCTGCTAAAAACAGACGGATGGGGACCATTCCTCATCCGTCTGGCGGATCGGATGACAGTCATCTGTAATTGAACAATTGGTCCGTGGACATTTGACTGCCCATAGAGGAGAATGGGCTGTGTCTGCTCTGCATAAGCCGAGAAAACACGGAAAAGCCACCCGCCTGCTCAGCGCAGATCAACGGACAGATTCTCTGCTGAGCTGGAAGATTGCAATGGAGCCCGCCCTGTATGTAAGGGGCCTTACTCATACTGGTATTATTAGTTGAAAATTCTTTACATTTTATAATAACTGACTGGCCCTACGATATTTTTTTATTTTTGGCAAATTAAGTTGTAAGACAAAAATTCAAAGCTGCCTAAAGAGCCATCCACAAAAGTCTAAGATTTAGCAGAGTTGTGACGTGAGCATCTACTGGCCTCAGAAGAAATTCCCCCCTTTAAAAATTTATTGGCATTTTCTAACTGTATCTGATGCACATTAAAGTGGATGTAAACCCAATGTCATCCTTTCTAAACTACTGCCATAGGGGTTATCTATAAGGATATACATGCCTCCTGCATGTATCTTTACCTGTCAAATGTCTCCCCTCTGTCTGTTATGAGAACCCAATAACTGCATATTCTGTGGGTGGGTCTGTTGTCTGGAGCTCGGTGGGTGGAGTCGTGATGTCAGACTCCCCGTCCACCTCTACACTCCCCTTGTCAATATGCATTTTCTCCTGTGTATTTCTTACACTGAACTTCTGCTATGATCTCTAACATCCAGTGAAAAGACAGGAAAGTAACCACATGACTTCAGCATGCCAAATCATGCTGAGGTGTGGAACAGCCAATCCTTGCAGAGCTGCTGAAGAAAGGAGTGGGGGAGGGAATTAAAAAATAACGCATGTCTCTTAGGCTAGTGCACGAGATGTAAATCAGCTGTCACTCACAGCAAGGGCGAGGATTTGACAAAGTTTTTCTCAGTTTGTCAAGATTTATCTCACTGAACAATAAAAGGAGATTGCTCAGAGATGGATTAACTCTGTGTGACAAGACTGGGCTCAAATGATAGGAAATCTTATACTCTACAGTATGATATATACAAAAAAAATTTCAGGTTTACATCCACTTTAAGTAATTGTGTCAGGCTGGAGAGGGGATGGGCCAAGCTGGCTTCTGCTCTCAGCCATGTGCTGAGAGGTTGAGCCAGCTGTCAATTGGGCAGCTGGGTGCATCCCTACAATATGGTTGGGATCTTTCCAGAGCCTGGAGTGTCTCTATGACAGCGACAGCGGACTTTAGCCCACGACCGGCTAATTCTAGGTTAGAGTGCAAAAGTATATGCACTTGTGTGACCCAATAGAAGTATAACCTAAAAAAGGCTTTGGCCTTACTTCTCTCGAGTAAATTGAGTGATTTTTGATTTCAGCATAGTTGCAATGGGTTTGCGGAATAACCTTGGTAATATACTAACTGATTTCACTTATTACTTATATCCAATACTTATATCCAACATATCCAAATTTGGGGTTCCTAGCACCAAGTGGCCCCGAGATATGGGGCCCCAAAGTCGGGTCACAAAACGTCATTCTCTGCTGCAGAAGTGCTTGACGTTTTGCGATCCGAATTTGGGGCCCCATGTCTCAGGGCCACTTGGTGCTAGGAACCCCAAATGTGGTGTGCTAACACAGTTGGACTAACAATATAACATATCCAAATTAGTGCTAGGAACCCCAAATTTGGATATGTTGCAGTGCTACAGTAGTTTCACTGTGTTAGCACACCAAATTTGGTGTTCTTAACACCAAGTGACCCTGAGATACGGGGCCCCAAAATTGGGTCGCAAAATGTCATTCTCTGCTCTGCAGACGCTTGTAGACGCAAAACGGGCATTTCTAAACGCTGGTTTCAGCTTTTAAAACGTGTTCAGCAGAGTTTGCACCGGCGTCTCGTGTGCATGAGGCCTAATAGAAATGTATGGAGGATGGGAGGAGACAAGCCAAAAGAGTTACCATAAAACTGAAAAACATCTTATGTGTTCTGAGAGGGGAAAAAATAAAGCTAGTTTCTAACCTAGTCTCCCTTATAGTTTTGTAGAATACCTAGTGTGTGTGTACATGTATGTGTACTGTTTATAGATCATATGCACTTTTCTATATTACAAATACTACACTTCATTTTACAGCATTTCGCAAAACTTCATTAGCTGGAAATTATCCACTTACAAAACAAATGTTTTTGAGACTTCCTGTGTAACCTCATTGCTGAAGAACAGACCATATTTTAATCTGTGTTACACTATCTTTTGTGCAGGCTGTCATTTATTGCAGCACATTTTCAAAACAGTAAGAATCCTTTAATAGATGTGCTGTACTACACATTTTACATTGTTCTCATGGATTCTGTGGTAATTGGGTCAAGCAAAAATTGAGTGTTTGCAACCAAGTGTATGCAATTCACTCACAACTTGGTATCAGAAAATTACTGTTGGATTTAAAAGAATTCCCTCCCTGAGTATGGTTTCCAGATGCTTACAGCGAAATTAGAACATATAAAGATCTGCCAAATGCTAATATATTTCAGCAGTAACATATAAATATAGCAGTCACATATTAAGCAGGATGTATTCAAGCAAAAAAATGCATGTGCTGCTTCTCTACTGCCAGGTTTGACTATTGGCCTGTGACAGAATATTGTTTGACACGAAGCTGCGCAAGCACATTCATTGCACTTTCTAGTTGATTTTGAAAACCAAGTGAATGTCTTTTCAGTCGAGTAACCAATCAAATTGACTCATTAGTGAAAATAAGGCTGTGACTTATGGTTTGCAACACCCATACCTGCAATGCAGAACACCTGAAATGTGACATTTTGGCCCTAAAGATGAACTCCAGGAAAAATTCTATTTTTGGATATTTGCTGTGTGAAAATAAATCACCTCTAATGATGCGTATCCTATGTGTAAGTGATGCTGCTTGGGTAAAACTAGAAGTATCATTCATCCTCGACACAACTGTAAGCACTGAACTTCTGGCGCTGAAACAGTCCTGGCTCTCTCATACAGTGATCATAGTGGGTCACTCGCTTTCCATCTTTCTTTCCTCTCATCCATTCAGAAAACCTCCATTCACAGAATACAAAGCATTCTGTGAATAAAGGAGGGGCAGTTAAGCATCACACATCTTCCCTTGTCCATTTCCAGAACACCTTGTATTTTCTGAGAATACAAGACATTGTGTTAATTGGCAAGGAGAGAGCAAGTGACCCATTGGCCTTCCCAGTATGAGAGCCGGAACTGTAAATATCACTAACAATCCAAAATAGATGCAGCGCTAATGCAAATGTATGAATATCAGAAATGGTACGTGATAAATAATCTTTCTGTGAAAAGATTATTCATATAAACATATGCTAGTGAAAAAATAAAAAACTAGAACTGAAACAAAATTCCAATATCGTAGCAATCCATATGTGATAAAGAATCAAAAAATAAGTGACCATATATTTGGTGAAAAATAGACAAATAAAAAGTGAAAACTAAGGCAGAGTCCCATTAATTAAGTCCATACACTGGTAAGAGGAGGAAAAAAAACACCAATCTGTGTAGAAAGATGAGGGATTGCAGGGAAAAAAACGTGCAATTTCCACAACCAGGTGATTCAAAGGATCACAAACGTTTTTTTTTTTCACAGATTATTTTTCACGTAACGTTTGTGATATTCATACATTTGCATTAGCGCTGCATCCATTTTAGATTGTTAATGTTATTTTAGTTTGGTACTAGACTTTAAGGTGCTGGGAGCTTTTTCTTGATTCAGTCACTATTTTGCATCACATATTAATCTTCTAGCGCAGCTCTAGCCTTCGGGCTTTTTCTTTATTCTGTAAATATCACTGTCACAAGTTTAGCACTTGCAGTAGTGTCTAGGATGAATGAAATTTAACAGCTTGCCGACCGTCATACGTCGGCAGAAGGGCACGTACAGGCAGAATAACGTACCTGTACGTTGCCCTTTTAAGAAGCAGTTTGCGGGTGCACGCCCCCCCCGTCGCGACCTCCGTGAGTGTGATCGCGGACCGGATGTCCATGGGCATACCCGCGATCGTTTCACGGAGAGGAAGAACGGGGAAATGCTTGTGTAGACAAGCATTTCCCCGTTCTGCCTAGTGACAGGACACTGATCACAGCACCCTGTAATCGGGAGCGGTGATCAGTGTCTTGTCACACATAGCCGCTCCCCCCCACAGTTAGAATCACTCCCTAGGACACACTTAACCCTTTCACTACCCCCTAGTGGTTAACCCCATTCACTGCCAGTCACATTTACACAGTAATCAATGCATTTTTAATAGCACTGATCGCTGTATAAATGTGAATGGTCCCAAAATCGTGCCAAAAGTGTCCGATCTGTCCGCCATAATGTCGCAGTCACGATAAAAATTGCCGATCACCACCATTACTAGTAAAAACAAACCAAAAAAAATAATAAAAATGCCATAAAACTATCCCCTATTTTGTAGACGCTATAACTTTTGCGCAAACCAATCAAACGCATGTTGCTATAATTTTTTTTTTTTTTTTTACCAAAATTATGTAGAATATGTATCGGCCTAAACTGAGGGAAAAAAATGTTTTTTTATATATTTTTTGGGGATATTTATTATGGCAAAAAAATTGTCGTTTTTTTTTTTTTTTTGTTTATAGCGCAAAAAAAAAAAAACGCAGAGGTGATCAAATATCACCAAAAGAAAGCTCTATTTGTGGGGGAAAAAAAGGACGTAATTTTGTTTGGGAGCCACGTCACACGACCGTGCAATTGTCAGTTAAAGCGACGCAGTGCCGAATCGCAAAAAGTGCTCTGGTCTTTGGGCAGCCAAATGGTCCGGGGCTTAAGTGGTTAAGTTTTACCTGTCGGCACATCCACACATGGTACAACCAACGTCCGTTTTGCCGTGTTTACATGCCACGTTTGCGTTTAGAAGCCTTTGAAAAAAAGAATTTTTTTTTTCTCAAAATAGCCAAAACTGAAAAACGCCTGTAAATGAAACGCGGCTAAACGCAAGTTACTGCTTTTAGCCACGCTTGGCGTTTCAAATGCCTCTAAACACAGCTTCTGAGCAGATTTTTTTTTTTTCCCCCCAAAAAAAGCCTCTAAACGCAACTGCCTACAAACTACTAGAAACAACGCTGTGTACATGTACTGATAAGATAACATAGATGAGAGTTCAGGAACAGTTGAAAAAAAAATGCCCAACTGCTCCTAAGGCCTCTTTCACACGGCCGATCCGTTCAGGTCCACCTATGGAGCGTCGGATGTCAGCGGTGACATGTCCGCTGACATCCGACCCGCTCCGATCCGAAAAAGTGTGATGGAGGAAGAACCTACTTTTCCATCCATCATCGGATCGGGTGACGACGGACTCTACAGTCAATCAGCGGCGCTCTGACAGGACCTATCATCTGTCTGCTCAGCGGGGATCGACGGAACGATCCCCCGCTGAGCAGAGCGGGCTCCATACACGGACACGTCCGTGTGAAGGAGCCCTATACGTCCGTTTACCAGCAGCAGTATATATGAGGCCTTACAGGTAATTTATTATGTAGCAAATGTTCAAAAAAAATTTCCTGTGAATTTAAAGCGTATCTAAAGCCAAAAATGGAGTTTATATATTGCAGCTTACCAGTCTTTAGATGTGGTGGATACGTTGGTTTTCTTCTTTTTAGCCTTTCTATTTTATTTGGTGATCCTGCAGCTAACACCCTTCCTGTCCTTGGGCCACAATGCTTACTGTGCTGTCACCTACAGGATTACAGAATACATCCTCTAACTGTAAAATGTGTTCTGTTGTCTGCAAAGATAGCTGGGAACACTGATTATAAGAGTGAAGCTCACAAGAGGAGGATCGACAAGTTTATTCTTTTTTTTTTTTTTTTTTTTTTGACTTGTGGAACAAATCTCAAAATGCTTTCAATGGTATATTTCAGTGGTCTCCAAACTGCTGTCCAGGGGCCACATGTGGCTGTTTGCTTGCCCAAATTCTGCCCCTGAGGCACTTTTTCTCTGATGCAAGGCACCATTCTTCCCAATGACACCAAAAATGGGGAACCCTTCTTCCCACTGACACCAACAATGGGGGACCATTTCTCTCCCTGACACCAACGATACGACACTATTCCTTACCCTGAGGCCTACAATGGGGCACTGTTTCTCCCATGAATACAAATGAGAACGGTATTGTTTACTCCCATTGGCGCCACAGGGCATTTTCTACTCTGTGGCCACAGTTCGGCACCCTCAAAGTCTGAAGGAGAGTTAACTGGCGCTTTGTTTAGAAAGTTTAGAGACCCCTTTTTATAATGTGACAGACCAAAATGCAGCAAGTAAGACTTTTTATCTAGCAATGGTGTTGCTTTCATTAATTTTGTCTTATGTTTGGTCTTGCCTTTTCTGTTTTGCACAAATTTGGGAATCTCCCCAATATTATCTTTTTTGGGGGGACAAGAGGAAAGGACTGGAGAGAGAAGCAATATGCCATTACATAGCGCTTTCCCTGTTTAAAATGAAGCTCCTCCTTGCTCCCATCAGGCTCATATAATTAGAGCATCATGAAATACTACAATAAAATAGTATAATGTATGACCAACCTTATGCCGCGTACACACAATCGGAAATTTTGCCAGCAAAAGTCCAATTAGAGCTTTTGGTTGGAAAATGCGACCGTGTGTATGCGCCATCAGACTTTTGCTGACGGAATTCCAGCCAGCAAAAGATTGAGAGCAGGTTCTCAATTTTTCGGTCGGAAAAAGTTTCGATCGGTAATCCCGATAGTCTGTACCAATTCCAATGCGCAAAATTCCTACGCATGCGCGGAAGCATTGAACTTAATTTTCTCAGCTTGTCTTAGTGTTGTACGTCACCGCATTCTTGATGATCGAAAGTTCAGCGAACTTTTGTGCGACCGTGTGTATGCAAGCCGAATTCCATCGGAAAAACCATCCAAGATTTTTCTGACGGAAAATCCGCTCGTGTGTACACGGCATTAGATTTGGTTATGCACAATCCCATCTGGATGCTGTTCTGAGCCATGGAAGTGGGAAGCGCCCACCCCCACATATTTCAGTTGTCCGTGCCCCCACCAATCTCCATGGAAACTGTGGCCATTGGGCTCCTTCTCACATCCCCTTACTGCACACGGTCTGAGCATAGGCAGCACAGCGCTCCTCCTCCTCACACAAAGCTCAGAGCGATTCTCTTACAGACCACCTCTATCTGCAAACTGCTATGCTGCACAGCTGATTTTATCTAGGAACTTCCCAGGTCAGAACTGCAGCATAGCAGGCAGCTACACGGTGTGCAGATAGACGCATTTTTGTGCCTCTGCTTTTTTGGAAAGGGTTGGGGACTTTTTTACCTGCAAAAATGCAGCGTTTTACATGTAATAGACTTCAATGGATCCGCATCCAAAACGCAAATACTGCGTTTTTTCTGTGATTTTTGCCACAACTTGCTTTTTGCGATTTGTGTGTTTTTTTTTTTTTGTTAATATATACATTTACTGTATATAGCTGGTTGCTAAGGAGCAGGTCGGGAAGCCGGCCGCCACGTCCTCTTGCAGCGGATGAGTCATCAGCTGTCATGGTGGGGACGACATCTCCAGATTTTGATAAGCCCCCCGCCCGCAAACCCCGAAACCACCGGCCAGGGTTGTCAGGAAGAGGCCCTTGTCCCCATCAACATGGAGGCAAGGTGCTTCGAGGTGGGGGGGTGCAGAGCCTGGTATGGTATGGATTTTGGAGGGGACCCCCACACCAATTTTTTTTAAAGGTGTTGGCATGGGGGTGTCCCCTCCAAATCCATACCAGACCGAAGGGCCTGGTGTGGGGGGGGGGGGTACCCACGCGCTATGTGTGTGTTTTTGTTTTTTCTTACATTCAGCTGTCAGCGTGGAAGCCCGTTGACAGCTGATGACTCATCCATTGCTAAGGACACGATGGCCAGCTTCCCGACCCGCTCCTTGGCAACCAGCTATATACAGTGCGTGTAAAAAGAAACCCACAAATCCTGACGAAATGGCGGTTAAAAACGCAGAAAGCACTGCAGAAACGCTCAAAAGCAACATGCATAGATGTTAATTGAGCCTTAAAGTGGTTGTATATACTTTTTTTTTCATATTTTTACCTACAGGTAAGCCTTGTTATAGTACGGTTTAGGAGATATTCACTTTGCATGCAGCCGCTGAGCAGCGCATTTGCTGTGAAGGTCCGGCAGCTTCTGCCAGGTCTTGCTGGAAAGAAGTCTCCCGTGCACGCCGCTCCTCCCACACCACGCTGAACCCGGAAGGAACGGGCAGCAGCTGAAGCCGGCCGGCACTTAACGATTTTTAAAGCGATTTTTTTACTGCACACACTATAAGTGTTATTCTTTTATTTAATTAAAGAGTTTTTTACTGTATTATGCTATGGAGTATTCTCTTTTCTTGCTTACCTGTGGATTGGGAGCGGAAACATCTTTACTAGGTTGATTCACTGGAGCGGTGGCCCGTGACATATACCTTAACAGAGACCCAGTGGCTGGGGGATACAGCCACTTGCGTGTAAGATCTCTGTGACAGGAGATCTTTGGATCTGGTAAGGGGCCCATTTACTTGAGGTGGAGGAACTCCCTGCAACATCACGCTCCTTAGGGAGACAGTTTTTCTTGCATGCCTTATATCACTTGAAGAAAGGGTGTCTCTCTCCTTCTATCCATAAAGTTTTTGTATTCATAAGGACTTTATTCTCTGATTATATGGACTCATTCTAATTGTTTTCGATCATTGAATCCCCTTTTTTTCACCATCATTTTATCAATGTGATCTAAATTTTGCTGATATTGAATTGTTTAAATTTTTTTCTGTTTATACTTGATTGTCACTCAGTTGGTTTTATCAATTATGACCACGTTTATTCACTGGTAGCGCAGCCTAATATTTGCATGTTTATTAAGGTGGGGGTTGTCTCACATTTGAGGTTGCAGCAGTTTTGAGTTTTTTTTGGCTCATTTCGTTTTTTGTTTTTTCACCAAACACCTGTGTGTAAATTTAACTTAAGGGATAGCACAGTATTTTTCTTTTCGGGTTTACAATACATATTTCATGATTGGTAAGCTGCGATATATACAGTTTGTGTTTTTGGGTCTAATACTACTTGAAGCGCATACCCATTAGAACCTTAGATGCTTACAGGTGGAAAGAGTGTGATATTCATTCACTAGATCATCCTTGGTAAATTACTGTTTAACATTTAGTAGCTTTTAAAGGAGAATTGATACAAAATCAAGTAAATCTACTCTGCTGCAACAATAAAATGTTCTGTTGAGTCAGCATGCAGCTTCTGAAATTCTTTCTTGCTATCTCCTTTCCTTATTCTTGCTGAACACTCGCTTTATTCTTTTGTAATTCTGACAAGCGCATCTTAAATCCTTTACAGAGACGTACCTTAAGCAGTTTTTTTTGATGGTGATGGGCATGTACCAATCTTATATTTACTTGTACATTTTGTAATATTAGATTTAGTAACACATTCTGCATTATCTTTTTTTTTTTTTTCTAACTTGGACAATATGCTAATGCATAGAGGGCTAATGCTTAAAGTTTACTCTCAGTTTTACTATTTACATTTTCATTCATGCCAATTAATATAGCTTTTGCTATTGTCCAGCACTGCCACTGAGAGCTGCAGCTCTCATACACAGAAGCTGTACTGTCACTTACTTATTTTGACAACCCAACATTTTATTGTGCTATTACTGAGAAACAATTGAAATATTTCTTCATAGCTGTTGCAATAGGTGACATTCTGACGTAGGAACTTCCTTTTTTTTTGTTCTGCTGAAAGTAAAATGGTGGTTTTAAAGTGATTGTAAACTCTTCTTGGGTCCACCATTTGCTCCTGCTGTTGCCAAGTCCTGTGATGTCCAAGGCCAAGTCATCAAGTCCTGTGATGAGGGAGCAAGGGGCAGGGCCTGAACCATCTCTGGATGCATACAGCATGGCTCAGGATCAAGCCTGCAGGTGTACCACAATAGGAAGCAGCTTCCTATTGTGGCACACTGAGAAGAGGGTCCGAGAGTGCTGGCAGGGAGGTTCAGGGGTTCTCTGCGCAATTCCATTGCATAGAGCAGGTAACTATATATATATATATATATCTATCGATATATATATATATATATATATATATATATATATATATATATATATCTATATATATATATATATCTATATATATATATATATCTATATATATATATATATATATCTATATATATATATATCTATATATATATATATCTATATATATATATATCTATATATATATATATATATATATCTATATATATCTATATATCTATATATATCTATATCATGAAAATGTCAGACACAACAAATTTTTAACAATGTGGCGCACATGTAAACTAAATCATTGAAGTCAAAGTATTAGTCCCCTTTCACACAATCAGACCGTTCAGGTCCGCCTGTCAGTTTTGACGGCGGACCTGAACGGGCACTCCATGTTAGCCTATGGAGCGACGGATGTCAGCGGGACATGTCCGCTGATGTCCAATATGCAAGAAGCGGACGCATTGCCCTACGTCTGGATCCGTCGCTATCGGATCGGGTAAGATCTGATGAAAACAGACATGCTGTTCGTTTTCATCCGATCCCTCCATAGGCAGCAGCGGCGCTTGACAAGCCCCTCCCCGCTCAGTGAGCAGAGGGGGACCTGTCATCCGCTGGCTCAACGGAGAGATCTCCCTCTGAGCCGGCGGACCGAGGCGGGCTCCGTGGAAGCGGAGTCCGCCTCGTGTGAATGAGGCCTTATTGTGGCACATGCATTTTTATTTGTTACAAGATGCACAAAAAGGTGTGAACTAGGCCTTTAGATTTCTAAACAACTAGTTATAAAAAATTGCTACCATTTTTGTTGCTGCACTACAGGAGATGGCAATAAGTAGTATTAAAAAAAACGCATTAAAGCATGTCCGCACCCAAGAAAAAGGTAATATTTTGCAACTTCAGTCCTTAGATGTGGTGGCTGCATTAATTTGATTTTTTTCAGGCTTGTGATCCTTCCAGTAACTCACTTCCTTTCCCAGGGTGACCACACTTGCTGTATCTATGGAGAAGCAGTGTTACCACCCTAGGGCAGGACTATAATAATAATAAAAGTAGGGCTCTGTAGTCCTGAGAGATAGCGGAGTCTACCACTCCTGAGTATAGTACAGGAAGTTTTCTTTAAGGTTTAATGGTGCTTATATTGAACAGATATATCTAAACAATTTGTTTATCATACCAAAAAAGAGCAAATAGAGAAGTTCCTTGTTTTGGTTTCTATACACTTTAAAAAAAGGGTTTGTTACAGTAAGACCTGTTCCTGTAATGTGCGTGTCTGGATTGTTTTAAGCCTCTTTACATAAATTCTATTACAAACAAGGAAACAAGCAAAAGTAATCTGACTGATTTAACCAATACAGACAAGAAATAGGACATTGAAAATTATGGTTCTAGTTGAAGACACTGAAGAAATGACTTTGCTACAATGCAAAGTAGTGAGTGTACAGCTTGTATAACAGTGTAAATTTGCTGTCCCATCAAAATAACTTTACTCACAGACATTTAATGTCTAAACCACTGGCAACAAAAGTGAGTACACCAAATTGGGGCCATTTTCCCTCCCCAGTGTCATGTGACTCATTAGTGTTACAAGTTTTCAGGTGTGACTAGGGAGCAGGTATCTTAAATTTGGTGTCATCGCTCTCTCTCTTACTGGTCACTGGAAGTTCAACATGGCACCTCATGGCAAAGAACTCTCTGAGGATCTGAAAAAAAGAATTGTTGCCCTGCATAAAAAATGGCCTAGGCTATAAGAAGATTGTCAAGACCCTGAAACTGAGCTGGCTGCTGCACCGTTGTCAAGACCATACAGCGGTTTAACAGGACAGGTTCCACTCAGAACAGGCCTCGCCATGGTCGAACAAAGAAGTTGAGTGCACGTGCTCAGCGCCATATCCAGAGGTTGTCTTTGGGAAATAGACGTATGAGTGCTGCCAGCATTCCTGCAGAAGTTGAAGGGGTGGGGGGGGGAGGTCAGCTTGTCAGTGCTCAGACCATATGCCGCACACTGCATCAAATTGGTCTGCATGGCTGTTCCAGAAGGAAGCCTCTTCTAAAGATGATGCACAAGAAAGCCCACAAATAGTTTGCTGAAGACCAACAGACTAAGTACATGGATTACTGGAACCATGTCCTGTGGTCTGATGAGACCAAGATAAACTTATTTGGTTCAGATGGTGTCAAGCGTGTGTGGCGGCAACCAGGTGAGGAGTACAAAGACAAGTGTGTCTTGCCTACAGTCAAGCATGGTGGTGGGAGTGTCATGGTCTAGGGCTGCATGAACGCTGCCAGCACTTGGGAGCTACAGTTCATTGAGGTAACCATGAATGCCAACATGTACTGTGACATGCTGAAGCAGAGCATGATTCCCTCCCCTTGGAGACTGGGCCGCAGGGCAGTATTCCAACATAACGACCTCAAACATGCCTCCAAGATGACCATTGACGGTAAAGGTGATGGACTAACCAAGCAAGTCTCCAGACCTAAACCCTATTGAGCATCTGTGGGGCATCCTCAAACGGAAGGCGGAGGAGTGCAAGGTTTTAACCTCCACCAGCTCTGTGATGTCGTCATGGAGGAGTGGAATAGGACTCCAGTGGCAACCTGTGAAGTTCTGGTGAACTCCATGCCCAAGAGGGTTATGACAGTGCTGGAAAATAATGGTGGCCACACAAAATATTGACACTTTGGGCCCAATTTGGACATTTTCACTTAGGGGTGTACTCACTTTTGTTGCCAGGGATTTTAGACATGAATGGCTGTGTGTTGAGTTATTTTGAGGGGACCGCAAATTTAAACTGTTATACAAGCTGTACACTTGCTACTTTACATTGTAGCAAAGTGTCATTTCTTCAGTGTTGTCACATGAAAAGATAGAATAAAATATTTACAGAAATGTGAGGGGTGTACTCAATTTTGTGAGATACTGTAAGCTTTATTATAGGCTTAACTGTAGCTGTAAATAAAAAAGTGCAGTTGACTACCGCTTTAATCACTCAATAGGTTGATGGCTAAGTACTTTTAGCTGTATTGTAATACAGCCAGTTTTGCATTGGGGGTGAGTACTTTGAGAAGGTTCCCCAAACAGAGAGGTACTCCATCAAAACACCAGTGTCTGAGGCTGGTAAGCATTTTAGATCACTTTATGCTTTGGAGAGTTTACTGGCGATTTTTAGTTTTTGGTGTCGCCTCATTTTACTCAGAGAAACCTATTGTTTTTTTACTTTTGTGGTTGAGGTTCAGTCAAAATTGATATAATGCTTTTCTGTGTTCTAGGTGTGGAGTTGGTTGACACAAAGCCTGCACAATGCGTGAATACAAGCTGGTTGTCCTTGGGTCGGGTGGTGTTGGAAAGTCTGCATTGGTAAGATTTTTATTTTCCTAAGGTATAGGACTCGTTCACATGGGCTTAAGCGTACACTAGCATTTTCCCACACAGGATGCACAGATGTTTTGTCCATATGCATGTAGGCAGGCTCATTCTAGTCAGTTGGGATGCAGCAACTGCATAGACACAGCCGTGTCCCAATTAACATGAATAGTATTTTCTGAACATGGATGCCCAGAACACCTGTGCATACTGTGTAGGCAAACATGGGCCTTACACAGGTGTACACATAAGCATTCCTGTGTGAACAAGGCCTTAAAAATTTATGGAACTTGTATGACCATGCTCTTTATCTACAACCCCTGGCAAAAAGTATGGAATCGTCACTCTTGAAAAATGTTAATTCAGTTTAATTGTGTAGAAAAAAAAACTATTGACAGACAGGCATCAAAACTATTTTCATTCAACATTCCAACCTTCTGGCTTTAGGAAACACTTAAACATTAAAAAAAAAAAAAAGAAATCTGTAGTCAATTACAACTGTTTTTTCAGATCAAGCAGAGGAAAAATGTATGGAATCACTCAATTCTGAGGAAAATATTATGGAATCACCATGTATTTTACAGTTCTAAAACAAACATCTGCATCAGATTACATCCTGAAAAATGATGTCATCACCAAACTTACTTTCAAATTATGGAATAAGGAAAGTGTTCAAAATCTCAATATAAACTTGTGCATTTATTGAAGATTTAATGACTGTCATCTCCCACCGTACCTTTACCTGACATGCAACCCCATATCATCCAATGATTGTGGAAATTTGCATGTTTTCCTCAGGCAGTCATCTTCATACATTTTATTGGAACGGCACCAAACAAAAGTTCCAGCATCATCACCCTGCCAAATGCAGATTTGTAATTCATCACTGAATATCATTTTTATTCAGTTATCCACAGTCCATGATTTCTTTTCTTTAGCCCACTGTAACCTTGTTTTTTACTGTTTAGGTGTTAATGATGGTTTTCGTTTGGCTTTTCAGTATGTAAATCCCATTTTCTTAAGGCGATGTCTTACAGTTCGGTCACAGACATTGACTTCCGTTTCTGACCATTTGTTCCTCATTTGTTTTGTGGTGCATTTTCTGTTTTCAAGGCATGTTGCTTTAAGTTTTTTTCTATCTTGACGCTTTGATGTCTTCCTTGGTCTACCAGTATGCTTCCCTTTAACCTTCCTATTTGACTTGTACTAACGAAAACCATTATGAACACCTTAACCGAAAAAAACAAGGTTACAGTGGGCTAAAGAAAATAAATCATGGACGGTTGATGACTGGTAAAAAGGATATTCAGTGATGAATTACCAATCTGCATTGGGCAGGGTGATGATGCTGGAACTTTTGTTTGGTGCCGTTTCAATGAAATGTATAAAGACGACTGCCTGAAGAAAACATGCAAATTTCCACAATCATTGATATGAGGCTTCATGTCAGGTAAAGGTACGGGGGAGATGACAGTCATTAAATCTTCAATAAATGCAATAAACGCACAAGTTTTATATTGAAGTTTGGACACTTTTCTTGTTCCATCAATTGAAAGGATGTTTGGTGATATTTTCAGCATGTAATCTGATGCAGATGTTTGTTTTAGAACTGCAAAGTGCATGGTGATTCCATAATTTTCCTCAGAATTGAGCGATTCCATATTTTTTGTTCCTCTGCTTGATCTGCAAAAACAGTTGCAATTGACTACAATTTTCTTTCTTTTTTAATTTTTTTTTTTTAAGAGCCCTTTCACACTGAGCCGCCCATAGCGTTGGCGGTAAAACGGTTTACCGTCGGATTAGCGGCGTATTTCGGCCGTTAGCGGGGCGCTTTTACCCCCGCTAGCGGCCTAGAAAGGGTTGAAACCGCCCGCAATAGCGCTGTTTTGCCGGCGGTATCCCAGCGCTACCCCTATTGATTTCAATGAGGAGCAGCGGCGGAGGAGCAGTAAACACGCCTCTCCTTCACCGCTCCAAAGAAAGTGCTGACAGGACTTTTCCTGACGTCCTGCCAGCGCAGCGCTCCGGTACACTGGAGACAATGCTGCAGCTGTTTGAGGTCGGATTGCAGGCGCTATTTTTAACGCTATAGCGCCTGCAAAATGCCCTCGGTGTGAAAGGGGTCTAAGTGTTTCTTAAAGCCAGAAGATTTTGAGGATATATATATATTTATTTACTTTGAGAGCACACAATAGAAATATTTATGAAGAATGGAATGCATGAGTCTAACACACTCATTCTGTGACTTAGGCAATCATGTGTGAATCATTCTGGTCTATACATTTTCCAGTAATCAGAGACCTTTATCTGCTACATATTTACCTCCCCAAAACTTTAACTAAAGACCTGCTGAAAATGTCCTCTCTAAATGGCTAAGCAAGCATGCTTTTGCCTTGGATAAGAGGTGAAATGCCAGACAGCATCGGTACTCAGAGTAGGTTATTATTCATGACTACCCTAGGTTATGCTTCACCTACAGGTAATTGGACACTGGCTAAAAACAGATTGGAAGTCCCCATTTATAAGCTCCTCTACTCAGGAAGAGTGTCTGCAGGTGATGGTCACTGATGTGCACATTAGAGCTGCACGATTAATCATTAAAAATTTGCGATCTCGTTTCACACAATCTTAATCCAGCATTTCCAGGATTCGTGTGACAAGTGCAGAGCAGTTCTGCTCACAGCTTTTAAAAAAAAAAAAAAAAAAAAAAAAGCAGCCAGCAATGTTTATCAACAACATTGCTTAGCGCTGAAAGAGAAAAAAAGAAACGTATCTTTCTGTTCATTTACAGATCATAGGAATGAACTTCATTCTGTAAATGAGGTCACCACTTAAAGAGGAAGTAAACCCTGGTGGGTTTTTCTTTCGAATTCCCTGCATCGCATACTAGCACATTACGTAACACTTGCCTGCAAACGAACCCCGCATCGTCCACGCTGCAGGTGTCCTCCATCCTAGCCTTTCCTCCTCTCTGGGCCGCGGACTCCAGCTATGTGACTGGCCAGAGCCGCGTGAGGTCGCGCATGTGCCCGGGAGCTGCCGGTCACGGCACACTCGCCTGAAGAAACGGCACAGGCAGTCGTTCCTTCAGAGCATATGCGCCGATGACATCATTGGCGCAGTAAATATCTCCTATACGGCGCACGTTTAGGAGATATTTAAATACCTATAGGTAAGCCGCCTTCTAGGCTTACCTATAGGTACAACTTACAAAGGGAGGTTTACAGCCTCTTTAACCAGTTTAGCCCCAAGCCTATTTTAGACACTTGTAGCTTACAAGTTAAAATCAGTATTAATTGGTAGAAAATTATTTAGAACCCCCAAACATTATATATATTTTTTTTAGCAAAGACTCTAGAGAATAACATGGCGGTCGTTGCAATATTTTGTCACACGCCATTTGCCCAATTTTTTTTTGCATATTCTGAAAGATGATGGTATGCTGAGTAGATACCCAACATGTTACGCTTTAAAATTGCACGTCCCTTTAAAAAAAAAAATCTGATCACTTTTATTGCTGTCACAAGGAATGTACAATTTCCTTGTGACAGTAATAGGTGGTGACAGGTACTCTTTGTGAAGAGATCAGGGGTCTAAAAGATCCCAAATCCCTCCCTTGCACTTCAATGTATTCAAAACGCCAAAATCTGTGTTTTAGAATACTGACATATTTTTAAAATCAGCGCCATTGGCAGCCGAGTAAATTGGAAGTGACGTGGCTTTTGTGTCTTATTTCTTTTTTTTTTTTTTTTTTTTTACATAGGAGACCCGATCAAAGCCATTTCCGGCTTAGTTCGGGACTCCACACAGCCAGCGGACGCACTGCACCATAAGTTCACTCCGGTCTCCCGGTGGGACGGGATTGCGGCGGGAAGGATATCCCCTCCTGCTCCATATGTTAACGGCCGAGCCGCTCATTGGCCTCATTTGTTGTTATTATGAGGCAATCACCCTGGTATAACCACTTCAAGCAAATGATGCACAGGTATGTGATTTTGCGGGGAGTGGTTAAAGGCTAATGCCCCATACACACGATCAGAAATTCCGTCAGAAAAAACTTGGATGGTTTTTTCCGACGGAATTCCGCTCAAGCTTGCCTTGCATACACAGGATCACACAAAAGTTCTCTGAGCTTTCGACTGTCAAGAACGCGGTGACTTACGACGAGCCGAGAAAGTGAAGTTCAATGCTTCTGAGCATGCTTCGAATTGTTTCCGAGCATACGTGATTTTTTTGCGCGTCTGAATTGCATACAGATTAATGCATTTTCGGATAGGAACTTTTTCCGACCGAAAAATAGAGAACCTACCCTCAATCTTTTGCTGGCTGGAATTCTGCCAGCAAAAGTCCGATGGAGCATACACACAGTCGGAATTTCTGACCAAAAGCTCACATCCGACTTTTGCTGGCGGAATTTCTGATCGTGTGTACGGGGCATTAGCCTTTTTCACACTTGTTGCTCACAAGTAAGAAAACTAATTTTTGCCGAGAATCATGATCTTTATTCTGAGCAAACAAATCGTTATTCTCGTTTTATCCCGAATCGTACAACTCAGATTCTCAAATGAGCCTAGTAGGGATCAGGAGATTAGTTGTCAGGATCCATTCCTACAGCTGTGGCACCTTGATGTATGGTACCAGGGCCCCACTAGGATAGAAGTGGATGTTCAAGCGGGGATTACCTGTAATGCGACCATTTAGCGATAGGCTCTGTGTATACAGAACCCTGAGCAGTAATAACTGACCAAGGTGTTTCCAGGAGGTGCTATACAGGTCCTGGGCAGTGGACCCAGTGAAAGGGAGATGGAGTCCCTGAGGGTCCAAAGTGACATAGCCCACCGTGATGGATGAAGATTGGATCCTCCTCCGTTTGTGTCCTGGTGCTGCTATTATTGGTTTTCCAGATGACCGGCTTTGTACAGGACTGTAGATCTTTTTTTTTTTGTTTTGGCTGCTGCTGTGGCAGCAAGAGCGGACGTGCATGTGTCTGCGTACGCAACCAAAATCATGTCACAGGCAGAGCTGGCAACCATATTGGTAAAAGCATGAAGCTGGTGGCATTTTCTTTGGGGAAGTTGGCCACTTGCTTAGTTTAAGGCAGTAGTAAGCAGAAACAGCAGTGCAGATAAAGGGACATAGTGGTCTCTTAATTTTGCTGAGCACATGAGTACACCACTGGGGAAGGGCACTGTCAGTTGAGTGTTTTTTTTTTTTGTTTTTTTAGGTAGATCTATACACTGTTGCATGTGTGTCCTCTTAGCTGATTGGGGGCTGCCTGGTTGACAAAGATCCCATTATTTATTTTTTATTTATTTCAGGTACTTGTATAGCGCGGTCAATTTACGCAGCGCTTTACATATACATTGTACATTCACATCAGTCCCTACCCTCAAGGAACTTACAATCTAAGGTCCCTAACTCACATTCATACATACTAGGGACAATTTAGACAGGATCCAATTAACCTACCAGCATGTCTTTGGAGTGTGGGAGGAAACCAGAGTACCCGGAGGAAACCCACGCAAGCACAGGGAGAACATGCAAACTCCAAGCAGGTAGTGTCGAGGTTGGGATTCGAACCAGTGACCCTTCTTACTGCTAGGCGAGAGTGCTACCACTACACCACTGTGCCGCCCACACCCATTAGATTTTTAGCAAGCTTAATGTCTTCCAGAAAGCGGCCAGTTGGAAGGGCACATGTGCACCGCCATCAGGTTCTGAAGCCTGTGGACATGCTAATTTAGTTTCTTCTGAAAGGTCAGGTGCTTCAGAACCGCTACATCTGCCTGGTATGGTAGGTTCTGCGGGGTATCCACTTCAGCTTATGTTGCAGAGGATTTGGCATCCACCTTGGCTAGTTTAGAGGCTAACCTTGCTGGCATGTTCGACTCCATAGGGCAAGGTAGTAAGAAGCGCAAACAATCTTTGCCGGTCCTCCTCCCAGTAATGAATGAAGGGTGAGTGGACATAGATGAGGGACATAGACTGAAGAGGCAGACCTTGAGAATGCTCAGATGGTGGATTCCACATCTGACGAGTCTGAACCTGAGAAAATCTAGGGTCTGACTGTTTCTTGGGCTCAGAGGATGTTGACCAGAGATGGTTCAGGCTGATATTAAGTTAGTGTTCATCTTTGTGGTCATTACGGCCACCACAGAGTTCCTAGTCTTTCCCGTTGCATCCTCTCTTGATGTATGTAGAGTGGGATCACCCAGACAGGGTGTTTGTGCCTCCAAAGAGATTTGCTCAGCTTTATACAATGGAGAAAAAGTTCACAAAGAAATGGAGCATGCGCTCTGTAGATGCCGCGGTTTATAAATAAAAAATTGACTTGCCTGGTTGATGGCGTTCAGGTCTTTAAAGACTCGGCTGATAAGATTGGAAACCTTGTTGAGCACAACTTTTTTTTTTTTTTTGTGCTAGGTACGCTATGCAGCTATTGGTGTCTACCAGAGCCTTAAGGGCTGGGTTCGGCGGCTGCCTAATACGAACTCTGCAGATTTTGAAGGTAAAACCCCAGGCTCTCTCTTTTTCGGTGAATGCCATAAAGGATTCCATTCAGCAAATTTCTCATTTTGGCCTTTTGTCCGTTCACATGTGCAGGCTTTTATGGTTGAAAAACTGGTCCGCAGAATTGCCTTGTAAAAAGTTGTTGGTAGATTTTACTTTTCATGTAGAATCTTTATTTGGGATGGATCTGGATAAATATATCCAAAAGACTTCTGAAGGTAAAGAGTAGTTCTACCTCTCAAGAAGAGTAAGCATCTGGCTCAATGGGCAACTGCTCCTTCAGCATCTACAGTAGATCGTGCTCTTCTAGATAGTCCTTTTAGCGCCCTCAGGCTGTGGACCCTAGATGGAAAGCTCAGGGCCAGTTTCATAGAGCTCAATGGTCCCAGTGTAGGGGCCCCTTCACTTGTTCGGATTGGTTGCACTTGCTGGAATTTGTGGATTTTTGGCAAGAGGCAGTTGTGGACAAATGGGTCTGCTGAACTGGAATTTCAAGAATTTCCTCCTCTGCGATTTATAAGGCAAATGTTTCCATGAATCTGCAAAAAAGGACATTACTGTTTTAGGCTTTCGATCTTCTTTCACAAGGGGTGATCAGGCAAGTACCAGAAGCCGAAAGGTTCCTTGGGTTTTTACTCAGACCTGTTCAAGTCCCAAAACCAAACAGCCATGTTTGGCCAGTTTTGGACCTCAGGAGCCTCAAGTTTCTCTGGGTGCAGATGTTTCGAATGGAGTCAGTGCGCTCGGTGGTAGCTTTGCTCCAGTCAGGAGACTTCCCAGCACCCGTTGAGATAAAAGATACCTATCCCCATATCTCAATCTTTCTCTCTCATCAGAGATTCTTGCGTTTTGCGTAAATGAGAATCAACATTCTGCGTTTGTGGTGCTGCCATACGGCAAGAAAGGTAGATGGAGGAATCCTCCTCACTGTGCTATTGGATTCTGACCATAAGGCCTCCTCGGCTATAAGAATACATGGATCAGCACTGCGGCCGTTGAACGAATAAAAAGTTCCAACATTCCGCTTCAAGAAAAGTCGATCATTAGATAGATTTCTTTCGAGCGGGAGTGACCAAAGAGGGATCAAAATTCGGCTGGTCCCTGGTAAACCTGTTGAATTTTGATCCATTTATGACAACCTCAAATTCTTGACCTTACTGTTGTCCTTAATGATCATTTGTTAATACAGAAAGGTTTCTGAAAGTAAAACTGAAAGCGCCTAAATGTTAGGCCGCTGTTTAAAAAAGTGGGGGGGAAAAAAATACTATAAAATCTGTTTTCAGTTCTTGTAATTTTACTTATTAGATTTACATCCTGAGTCTCTCCTGATTCTGCCTTTATCCGCTTAGCGAAACGGCTCAAATTGAGCAGTTAAAGTAGGACAAAGTTAAAAACTACAGAAACCTTTTGTTTTGCAGTGTAGCAGTTTGTGGATAATGCTGTAAATCTGAAGCTGCTGGAAACAAAAAAATGGTTTTATTTGTTTATAGTCAGCTCTGTTCTTTCCTGTATCAGATGCCTCATGTCTGTTTGTTCTGGCACAGATTTCTGTTAGCTCTTGCACAGCGAGTTTGATGTTGATGGGAGAGGCTGCTGGAAAAGAAAGTTAAGCCTCAGTTGCTCTTACTTGCTCCTGGTGACTGTCAAGTTGCCTATATATGGCTAATAATGCTGCTGTGCCTGATCATATAGTCTGTTGCCTTCATTTTTTTTCAGTTGGATTTTCCTGTTGTACCAGTCAAAATGAGAAAAAAAACCTCTGAACATATATTGATTAAGCTTGCTATTTGTTAACCATCACAGATATTTCTAAACATCTTATGGGCTGTCAGAAGTTCTTTAGCAGTCACCTTTGGATTAAGAGCCATGTCACACAATCCGTTGTAGCAGCTACAGAATCTACCTCCTTAGTGTTTTTGTTACTTGAAATAATCGCGTTAGTCAGTGGAAGGTCTGTTGCAGCAATTCCAGCAATGTGTAACTCAGTTGCTGAGCAACTGATATTTGTATGTGGGGTTTGGAGTTAGCAACAGAATTGTCTCAGTAGCTACTTCGTTTATTTCAAAAGCACCTGCTGCTGATAATGTTGTACTAGGGAATTGTAGCTGAATATAAATGGGAAGGGAAGGGGCACTTGTGTCCTTCCAGCTTTGGTAATACCAGCCTTTATTCCTGGTGTCTGACTTGGCATCCTTAGGAAGAACCTGGATAGTAAAGTTTCTCAACATTTTTTTTTCTTTTGATTTTGGGATCAGTCTTGTATTACTGTAAGTCACTTAAAGTGGTATTAAAGGCTAAACCAAAAATTTAATATATTGCAGCTTACTAATCCTTTGATGAACGCATCGGTCAGTACTCGCAGCCACTGGGTGCAAGTGCTGATGGGATGATGATCAGCTGCTGGTTTTCCCAGCATGCCTTTTCGACAGAAGCCGAACAGTCTGCAGTACACACTGGCCAAATGTTGGCCGGCTTATGCTGAACTGACTGATATTTAGCAAGTGTGTACCAGCCTTAAAAAATTGAAGACAAACTCCAGCTAATACATTTGAGCAGTTACAGCAAAAGTTTTTATCTCTTTTGTGATAAAGGTTTTACATAAAAGAAGCTGATCTTTGTATGGACCCCTGTCAGTGGTAAATGGTTTATCCCAACCCTCCAACTGCTACATCTGCAGGATAGCTTGTTCTTTAGAAAAACAAAACAAAGAGCGCCTAAAAAAGAAAACTAATGCAGCCATCACTTCTACAAATTGGTAATCTACAGTATAATTGTTTGCTTTTGGGTTTATTACTGCTTTAAGTACCAGTGTGTAGGGCAGCAGAGTTAGTGGCCAGCACTGGATGACATCTCAATTACTGAAGCACTGTGTTATCAAAAATGGGCGGCACAGTGGTTTAGTGGGTAGCACTCTCGCCTAGCAGTAAAAAGCGTTGCTGGTTCGAATTCCAACCACAACACTACCTGCCTAGAGTTTGCATGTTCTCCCTGTGTCCTCCCGGGTACTCCGGTTTCCTCCCACACTCAAAAGACATGCTGGTAGGTTTGTTGGCTTCGGTCTAAATTGGCCCTAGTATATGAATGTGAATTAGGGACCTTAGATTGTAAGCTCCTTGAGGGTAGGGACCGATGTGAATGTATTATTATTATTATACAATCATTATATAGCGCCAACAGTTTGCGCAGCGCTTTACAACATGAGGGCAGACAGTACACTTAAAATACAAATCAGTACAGGATGAATCAGAGGGACCTGCTCGTTAGAGCTTACAATCTAGAAGATTGTGCAATGTATATGTAAAGCACTGCGTAAATTGACGGCGCTATACGAGTACCTTTTAAATAATAATCAGTTGCTTTTTCTCAGAAAGGATTGTTTTTATGTGTGTTTTTTTTTATTTATTTATTTTTAATGCTATTGCAGCTCAGTGCTGCTGATCTCCTCTAGGTTCTTTCAGTCACTTCCAGTCTATATGCACTCACTTCAGTATTGTCTGCACATCATTGTTCTGGATTGAATTCCTGATAGTGAAAGCCTGTACAATGTGTCAGAACAATAGCATGTAGTCTCTACAGGGGGCGCACGTTACCATGCAGAAGCACAGTTGGGACATATACTGTCATCCCATGACAATAAGGGCCTAAACGTGGCTCAACTGGTATTGCTTACATGAAAGCTGAAAATGTAAAAATATTGAACATTTGCCAATACATTAACACTTTAAAGATTTTGGCAATTGAGATTGGATTTGTTTTTAAGCATAAAGCGATTTGTATATGCAAATCCTGGTTGCTGAGTTTTAACGTTTACTGTAAGGCCTTATGCACAGAACTGTAATTAAAGTGGAAGTCCATGCAAAATCTAAAATCCCTGCATCTATAGACACCAGGGATCACTAACCTCTCTAAATCTGTAAAGAAAAGATGAGTGTGTATATATACCTTTGTTGGAAGCTGATCTGACCTGATCTCCAGCGCCGGAAGCTCTGCAGAGGACACGGTCAAGAACGAGATTTTAGTTTTTGCATGGACTTCCACTTTATTTACGGAGATAGCAATGCAGAATCTGTGGCCCTGGGGCCAGATGCGGCTCTTTGCTTGCATTTATCTGGTCTTTGAGGCATTATTCCTGTCATTGCCCCCGACAATGGGGCATAAATCCTGTCGCTGACACCAAAGATAGAACCTATTTCCTTCCACTGGCACCAACAATGGGGCACTATTCCTTCCATTGACAACAATGATGGAGCATAATTCCTTCCACTGACACCAACTATTTCTCTTCCTAATACCAAAGATTGGGCATTGTTTACTCCCACTGGGCACAGTGTGGACCCCTTTCACACTGAGGAATTTTTCTCACGAAAAATGCTTCCCATGAAAATCAACAAGTGCTTTTGCACTGGAGCGGAGCGCTGGCAGCGTGGTGAAAAAAATCTGGCATGCAGCATCTTTGGAGAGCTTAAAAAAAAAAAAAAGTCAAACATACCCCTCTCCATTGAAATGAATAGGAAGCCCCCGAAAAGTGATTCAAAAGCTCCTTCAAAATAGTTTTGATTGAAGTGTTTGAATCGCGTGTCCTTTAACCACCTCCCACCCATGCTATAGCCGAAAGATCCTGATCCCAGCCCCTTACCACGTGTTCAGCTGTCAACCAATGACAGCGGATCACGTGATGTAAACAGAAGATCTTAATCGGCTTTTCTTTTTTTTTTTTTTTTCTCACGCTGACTGTGTGAGAAGAGAGAGAAAAAAAAAAGCTGATTACCGGCTTTGGTCAGAGGAACGTCGGTCCCATACACAGAGAGCCACTGCTGCTATGCAGTGTCACCTATCAGTGCCACCTTATTAGCACACATTAATGAAGGAGAAAAATTACCTGTTTGCAAAATTTTATAACAAACTATGAAACTTTTTTTTTTTTTTCAAAATTTTCAGTCTTTTTTTCTTTTCTTTTGAGCAAAAATAAAAACCCAGCCCTGATTAAATATCACCAAAAGAAAGCTCTATTTGTGTGAAAAAAAATGTAATTTGGTTACAGTGTTGCATGACCACGCAACGGTCTGTCATTCAAAGAGCGACAGCGCTGAATGCTGAAAATTGGCCTGGGCAGGAAGGGGGTTTAAGTGCCCAGTAAGCAAGTGGTTAAAAACGACCCAAAAGCACGCAGCATTTTATGGGCAGTGTAGAAGTGCCTCAGTGTGAAAGGGGCCTAAAGTCTGAAGGACAGTAAACTGGCTCTTTCTTTAAAAAGTTTGGAGACTCCCGTCCTTTTACGATCATAACAATACAGTCAATAACTTACACTTTAGGATCCAACGTTGCTGATGTAAAATTACAGTTGGAAATACATAAACACACTCACTATCTGCTAACTTGTACGCAAAAACACAAACTAGATAACAGATGAACAAATTGATCAGCAAGATCTATTCAAAAACTGACCAAATTATATAAATTGGATCATATGTAAGAAACTAGAGCTGATGCAGACTAGGCAATGCAATTTTCAGAGTCTGCACCCTAGTTACCCCAAGAACAGGTCTAAAAAGCAAAGCACCAAGAAAAAAAAAGGTTTTTTTTTTCTTGTTGGGCTGTGCTATAAACAGAATATGCCTCCGTATTGCGTTTTTCACTTAGGCATTTGTTATTGGTTAGCATAGACCAGGGGTAGGCAACCCCTGGCACTGGTGCTGCAAGCGGCATTCGAAGCCTCTTTTGCCGGCACTCAACTCCCTCCCCATCAGCAGAGAAGCGCAAGAAAGTGTCAGTGAGACACTAATGCATTCCAGTTTCAGAATTCCCCACACCGTGCCCCCACACATTGTAAAAGATGCCAAACATTGGTTCTCTAACTTTGCTGCAGCTGCGCTTGTCCGCTTTTGTGATGGGGAGAGATTGGGTGCAGCTCTGCTGGGGGGGGAGGCGTGCGGCCCCTGTTTCCAGAAGAACTGTCATTGGCCGTTGCTAAAGCCAATCACAGTCCTGCAAGCCCTGTCCACCATCTGGGAGGAAGATGACTCACTTGGTTGCCACTACCAATCTCAGAATGAAGGGATATCACTGTGATTGAGAAAACCCCAATTGGGTGACAGCTTGTGGAATTACTGTTGAGCTTCTGGGAACTTTGTTGAAATTATTCCTGAACCTTTGTGTCACTACTGAACCCTTGCACTCTGTGTCCCTTTAAGCCCCGGCCAGTATTCAGCACAATGAAAATCACACCCAACTTTTGCTGCGGTGGGGGCCCAACTTATGATCCTGCACACAGGCCCACTGCTTTCAGAAAATGCCCCAGACCTGAGCTCATCATTACGCATCCATTCCAGAGGCTTGTAGGTGACATCACATACATCACATATAAGCAAGTGGTCTGGTTGCGAGAGTTGGACCAGCAGGATGAGTGTGTCAGGACAGGTAGATATCTCATCTCACTTTCCTTTTACCACTCTGCATATCATAGATGAGAAGAGCGCACAGCGGTGGGGAAAATGAGCAGATGGGGTTCAGAGGTGGGACAGAAGAACAGGAGGTACAGCGGTGGGGCAGATGTGCAGGGAGGTACAGTGGTTGAAGAGATGAGAAGTGCAATTGTACAGTGGTGGGGCAGAGGAGAAAGGAGGTACATTGGTGGGACAGATAAGCAGGGGGAACAGAGGTGGGACAGTTGTCCAGGAGATACAGTGGTGGGACAGATGAGCAAATAATTTTAGTGTTCGGACAGATGAGAAGATGGTTCCGTGGTGGGAGCAGATGTGCAGGGAGGTACTGCGGTGGAGCAGATGTGCAGGGAGGTACTGCGGTGGAGCAGATGTGCAGGGAGGTACTGCGGTGGAGCAGATGTGCAGGGAGGTACTGCGGTGGAGCAGATGTGCAGGGAGGTACTGCGGTGGAGCAGATGTGCAGGGAGGTACTGCGGTGGAGCAGATGTGCAGGGAGGTACTGCGGTGGAGCAGATGTGCAGGGAGGTACTGCGGTGGAGCAGATGTGCAGGGAGGTACTGCGGTGGAGCAGATGAGCAGGGTGGGGCAGATGTGCAGGAGGGTGCAGAGGTGATGCAGGGGGGACAGAGGTGGGGCAGAGGTGCAGCGGGGAAAGACAGAGGTGGGGCAGAGGTGCAGCGGGGAAAGACAGAGGTGGGGCAGAGGTGCAGCGGGGAAAGACAGAGGTGGGGCAGAGGTGCAGCGGGGAAAGGCAGAGGTGGGGCAGAGGTGCAGCGGGGAAAGGCAGAGGTGGGGCAGAGGTGCAGCGGGGAAAGGCAGAGGTGGGGCAGATGTGCGGGGGGGAGACAGAGGTGGGGCAGATGTGCGGGGGGGAGACAGAGGTGGGGCAGATGTGCGGGGGGGAGACAGAGGTGGGGCAGATGTGCGGGGGGGAGACAGAGGTGGGGCAGATGTGCAGGGGGGGCACGGGTTGGGCAGAGGTGGGGCAGATGTGCAGGGGGGGCACAGGGGTTGGGAAGAGGTGGGGCAGATGTGCAGGGGGGGCACAGGGGTTGGGTAGAGGTGGGGCAGATGTGCAGGGGGGGCACATGTGCAGGGGGGGCACAGGGGTTGGGCAGAGATGGGGCAGATATGCAGGGGGGATAGTGATCAGAGGTGTGAAGGTACATGAATTGGGGCTAATCTGAAGTGTGGAGTTGCAGGAATTGGGGCTGATCCGAGGCGCGAGTACAGGGTATTAATTTCTCACTACTCAAGTAGTTCACAACATTTGCTTATAAAAGATCCTTTTCATGATCGAGAGTGTGAAGTTGACATTTTTTGTTATAAAATCGGCACTCTCAATTTCTTTAAAAATATTTTTCGGCACACTGTGCTCAAAAGGTTGCCTTAGACAAGGTGGCATAGACAATGTGTGTTGTATTACATAACTTAGTGTGTCTTCCTTTGACTACCTTTTCCCTTTGACTATGTTTTAGTTTTTATTTTATTTTTCACTTTGACTACTTAGATCAATATTGTTATATTGGTTATTACGTCTGCTCTGCTAATGGGAATAGACAGATGTTGCGTTGCTTTTTCCAGAAACATTTAGATAAGCTTAGAACAGTATGTAACACCATTAGCAGTACAAAGGAGAGATCCTGTGTACTTTATCTGTTTGTACTAGTCTCCAAGGCTTCCTGGTGTGTGTTCAATGGAGGGGAATGTCAGGCCATTGGATGAGTGGGACTTGATGTAATGAGTAAAATTGCACACAATCTATTTTGCCTTGCCGCTAAAATCTGCTTCATGCGGAACTTGATAAGTGAGAGCTGTAAATGTACTTTAAAATGGTTTTGTCACACAAGACTGAAACTGTATTTTAGCAAACTTGTTGGCCAGTTTTTAACGTTTAAAACCTGATTAAAATCATACATCATAAGTTGCCTGCCTTTACTTTTATTAGGACTAGTGTACATGAGCATAGCATTAAAGTGATCTTGTCGCAAAAAAAAAGCGGGAGGAACCACAGAGCTCAGTGGTGGAGGCAGGCATCTGATGCACCCAGAAATCTGCTGGATGTAATGATCCCCTGGGAGGCTTTACACAGCAAAGGAGAGCCAGGTTTCCACAAACAGGTGCTGGGACTATGACGTGACTTTTTTTTATGCTGGCTTCATATGTATGCATTACGGTAATGCACTTTATGCACGTTACTGCCTTGCAGTACCATGCATTTTGAAAGAATCCTTTTATCCAGCATTTTGAGTGGCACCCCAAAGCACCTTTTACAACTCAAATGTGTTGCTCTGGTGTGTTGGCAACCAATTCAGTTATTTGGAATAAATTATAGCAGTGCATGTTATTGCACTAATGCAACATAGTGTGGAGGGGGGGCCTGACAGGTGCATTTTTCTTTCAACCATGGGGTCATTTTTACAGCAATATAAGATCATTATGTGCTTTTTTTCTTAACTTTTTGCAAATGACTGGCATCTCAAATGCATAAGATTGCATCAGACACCCATGTTCCCCAGCTCTTGGCCAGATAGTCCTGTGTGTCTGTGTCTCCTAAAGGGTAGACATTGGAAGCACTTTGCCCAGAAGTCAGGGATGACAGGCCCCAGTTATAAAGTAAAACTATTTTAAAGTAAATCTGTCCTTAAAAACTTCTAAGATCGCAACAGAGCTAAAGCGTGGGCACCAAATCTGTAAATATCTGTGTTGCACGCAAGATCAGTTTATATGAACAGGTTGCATTTCGAACTGCCCCCTACAAACCCTGACATGGCATTTTTCCTACATTGCAAAACTTCAGTGGACAGTCAGGCATATGACAGTTGGTATTGGATGGGGGTTTGCGCTGTGAGCCGCAGGGCTAAATAAAGTTTCGTATACAAAATACGATTGTTGGCAGGGGATTGTATTTTGACAGACTGTCATTAAATCTTACCGTTAGTATGCTTCTTTTGACAATTGTTGTCCATCTTTCAGCCAACAAATAATGGATTACAGGCTAGTAAATTTTCGGCGGACAACGGTTGAACGTCAGATTTTCGTATGGTCAGTACACAAATCCGTCAAAAATGTGGAAAGTACAAACATGCATGCTCGGAATCAATGCTCACCAAACACGAAATTAGCAGAAGGGGCCCAAAGGGTTGCTCTCAAGGGCCTGAAATTCCTCGTAGTACGTCACTACATTCATGTTTGTCACACGACCATTGTGTACCATTGGTATGCAAGACAAGATCCTGGCACACACCCTTTTGCCAAAAATCAGACGCTCGATTGGCCAACAATTGTATCATGTGTCTGAGGCTTTAGTCTCAGTTTGAGTAAGTCAAGGCGCTGTATACATTTTTGACCTAGGGCCCTTGAGAGCACCAAAGGGATTATTTGAAGATCAGGACAGATGTTTGTAAGTACCAGTAGGTAGTGGTACTCCTAAAAATGCTATTTGCTCAGTGGTAATGCTGATCCACTGGCATCGGTGAATTCCAAGTTATTGGAAATAAGTATGACCTCACTTACAGTGTGCTTGCTGCATGTCAGTGATCAAATAAAGTTTTAAAGCCGAAGACAGCAGAAAGAGATATTAGAGAGGCAAACTGAGGAGGGTTCGGAGAGCAAACACTGCTCACATATTCCTCAGTAAGGATGGGTTCAGGCGTGTTCGCACACTCCACCTGCAGAGCCCGCCAGGAAGTCTGCACGGCGATGCGCTAATCAAGGCAGTGAGACATTTCCCGATCTCTGCAGACGCACATCGGGAAAATGTCTCATTGCCCGTGCTGAGCGCAGCGCCGTGCCGACTTCCTGGCGGGCTCTGCACGTGGAGTATGCGAACACGCCCGAGCCCATCCTTATTTCTCAGTATAAGATGGGGTACTGGGTGTGTCTCTTTTATGGCCACGTGCATAAGTTGTTGTTGCTTTGTTTCTCCTAGTATGCTTAAAACAAGATCCCTTCAGTTTTGTTATATGGACTTCTAGTGAAAGATATGTGTTTGATTTGTTAAAGGATTCATTTGTTCATCGTTCCTGCTCTTCACAATATTACTAGAATTCATCACCAACAAGTTTAAAGGCATCATGTTTCTTGTCTTGCTTCCTCATTGTCCATCTTTCACATCCTTAAACAGTGACAGAAAGCATCATAGCATGGGCCATTCTGATCTTAGTACTTATAGACACACATGTAGCTGGTGTAGCTGGATCCTTTTTTTTTTTTTTTTTTTTAACCACTTTTTGTCCTTTTAGGCTGTCTTAAAACATGCTGTAGTTCAAGTGGTTAAAACAAGCTCATGGCTAACAGCCATGAGCTTGAAATAAAAAAAAAAAATTCAGCTAGCTTTTGGCTGTTGCGTAAAAGTGACCTGGGCAGCTCTACAGCTGCCCGATCACTTAAACATTTATGGTATTGACAAGGGGAGATTGTTTTTTTTGA
The DNA here is from genome assembly GCA_037952925.1 of Lithobates clamitans. Lineage (NCBI taxonomy): Eukaryota > Metazoa > Chordata > Amphibia > Anura > Ranidae > Lithobates > Lithobates clamitans. The sequence goes on from JBBGZY010000044.1 coordinate 8,489,232, forward strand.
TGCGTCTTCCATCAAACTTGAAATTTCGATTCAACACAGCTTTTTTTCCTCATGATCAGATACTAGTCTGTGTTTCCATTTCATAACTGGCTTCTTGATCAGGGTAGAGGTTCTTCTTCAAAAAAAAAAAATGTTTAGGTACACCCATTTACCTGAGGGCATTCCATAATTTAATTTGCTCAACACAATTAAAGTAACCGTATTTGCTGTAATCAGGAAAGCACAGGCTGACTTTCATTTTGAATGTTTTATTATCCACATTATTAGCAGGTGGCAAATCCTTAAGAGCCCTTTCACACTGGGGCGGTTTGCAGGCGCTATTGCGCTAATAGCGCCTGCAAACTGACCCGAAAGTGCCGCTGCTGTGTATCCAGTGTGAAAGCCCCGAGGGCTTTCACACTGGAGCGATGCGCTGCCAGGACGGTAAAAAAAGTCCTGCCAGCAGCATCTTCAGAGCGGTGTGTATACCGCTCCTGCCCATTGAAATCAATGGGACGGCGCGGCTATACCGCCGGCAAAGCGCCTCTGCAGAGGCGCTTTGCGGTGGTATTTAACCCTTTCTTGGCCGCTAGCGGGGGTAAAACCGCCCCGCTAGCGGCCGCATACCGTCGGTAAAATGCTGCTAATAATAGCGGCATTTTACCGTCGACGCCGCCCCAGTGTGAAAGGGCTCTTAGTGAGTTGAATTGCAAAATTTAGTAAGAGTTTTCAAAAAATTATGAAACCGATAACTGTCAGGTGGAAATGGCCAAGTTTGTGAAAAATACATTGTCATGGGGAAAAGGGGCAAAGAGTTTCAGTTATGAAGTGCAGGCGCACAGTACATACATATAGCAGCCTCCCAAATGTCAGTGGCAAATGCAAAACTGTTGTAACAGGCAAAACCTAACTAGAAAATGCATTTCCTGGGGAAAATGCGTGGGAATGCTGAATAGCATCTACTTATCTGCTAGCTGCCTGTCCCCTGAACACACTGTAAAAAACATCTCCTCACTATCTGCTAGCTGCCTGAGTGAGAGACAGTGTGAGAGCCCTTCAAACAAACCTTAATAAATTCACAACAGTACATGCTATGGAAACAGCGACTTCAATGTTAGACACACGGCCTTTATGAACAGATCAGTATAAAATTTATGTTGATAAACTTAAAAATGTGGGCATGCCAGTGATTTAAAAAAGAAGTTGGCTGTGCGTTTCGCTGGGATATGTGAAGAAGTTTACACATCAAAACTTCCCCATCAAAATGACCCCCATCAAATTTGCCCCATCAAAACTACCCCATCATATTGCCACCATCAAAACGGGCCCCATCATAACTGCCCCCATCAAAACTGCCCCATCATATTGCCACAGTCATAACTGCCCCCATCAAAATTGCCCCCATCATAACTGCCCCCACCAGAATTGGCCCATCAAAACTGCCCCATCATATTGCCACCATCAAAACTGCCCCATCATATTTCTCTATTATAAATCCGTATATGGTGTGTCTATCCCTTCCCCCGGGCTCTGTAATCAGAGCTGGGATGCTCCAGCCACCTCCCCCACTGCCCATCACTGTGTAACTGTATAAGAAGCTTTGGTAACCATGGCAACAAAAGCCTTTAAAATGAAATTTCCTGAAATGATCACTAAACTTAAACAGCTTTTTCACAAAAACTGTAGAAGATACCAAACTGAAAAGATATAGCCAGATAGCTGAATATTTTATGAACATTTTAAAGTTTGTTTGACGTCTGTAGGTGAAAGTATGAAGGAACTGAAACGTTTAGAAACGGAAGGCGATTTTAAGGATTTGAAGCATGCTCCTTGACTTCAATGTTAAAAAAAAGTGTTAAGCTTAATATTTTAAAAAGTATAAATAGTAGAAAAAAAGTTGAAAAAGTCCCATCATTAGCTGAAAATTTTAAAAGTTGAATGATTTTAATAGCTGAAAGTAAGCAGAAGTTACGCAGAGCCAAAAAACGTATGGAATAAAATTAAAACTAGAAAATGCATTTCCTGGGGAAAATGTGTGGGAATGCTGAATAGGCCCCCATCATATTGCCACCTTTAAAACTGCTCCATTAAAATTGTCCCCATCAAAACTGCCCCATCATATTGCCACCATCAAAACTGCCCCATCAGAATTGCCCCATCATATTCCTCTATTATAAATCAGTACATGGTGTCTGTCCCCTCCCCCGGGCTCTATATGTATGTATAAGGGTTTGGTGAAGTGGATGGAGGGGATGTTCTGGGGGGCCTTTTATAGTGCATCTATCATTTTAGGTCAGTGGTGTCCAACCTTTTGACCTTCCTGGGCCACATTGGAAGAAGAGGAATTGTCTTGGACTGCATATAAAATACACTAACAATAAGGAGAGCTGATGAGTAGTTCCTCCTGTGGCTCTCAGCAGGTAGGTGTTGCCCCTGGGATCGTTCACTATGATGACAGTTCGCCGATGGCTGCAGCTATTTGCGGCTCTATGCACAGCCGGTGATTACCTGCGGTGATCTGTTTAGAAAGAAGCAAATGGGTACGGCTGCCAGGAAATTGGCATTATAGTGAACGGGCTCGGCTGCCGCAACTACCCGCTGAGAGCCGCAGTAGGAACTGTCGTTACAATTGCACCTGCCCTAATCACCGGTGTGGATTCAGTTTCCTCCAGAGGTGCATTTGCCTTGCTTGTCCATGTATGCTGCTGTGGCTGATATGTTTGTATAACATCCCCAGCGCCTCTACATACGTGGATGTGCAGGGCTTTTCTGTGGTTGCTGTGTTTGCATGGTATCCCCGGCGTCCCTCTAGACAGGCCTGGGCTGCATGCTAAACTCTTTGTGGCCAAACATTGGATACCCCTGATTCAGATGAATGTTTGAGTAAATGTCCACTTTAACAGTACATTTTATCCATGTATTAGTGTTTCTGATTTTAGCTATGTATAGCACATGGTAATTGCCAATCTGGAAAATATCCTGCCAATGACAAACATATATTTCATGTATAAAGAATACAGAAAAGGAACCCAGAGCTGGACTTTCCTTTTTGTATCAGTAATGGTTGCTCCTCTACTCTATACTGTCTGTCAAAAACAAATATTTGACAATGGTCAGGTAGTAGGCAAGGGTACTAAAGTGACAGCCAGGTTTCCTGGCTGGTTATTAGTGTTTTGTAAAGCTTGAAACAATGCTTTTACACCCTGTAATTAGTCTATCCATTTTTCCTCCAGACTGTCCAGTTTGTCCAAGGAATTTTTGTTGAGAAGTATGATCCCACAATAGAAGACTCCTACAGAAAGGTGAGCCATTTTCAAATAGTGTTACAAGTTTCCTTTTGCAGTAAATTTAAAGGAAATGTATTTCTGACCACAACACACTTTACCTTCTTAGTTATGCTGCTTTTTTCTCCCCTGGATCAAAGAAAAATGTCCTGTGTGCAAGAGGCCTAACTGCACAGATTTTGTAGACTGGTGCCACCCATTTCCTTGGCATCAGTTGCTCAAATAAAGATGAGTTAGTATTAGTATGTTATATTATAATTTTAATATATTTGCATATTCACAGCATTTTGAACATTTATCAGCACTGAATAAATTCTGTGTATTATCACCAGCTTTTAATATATTCTAGACGACAACTCAAGAGTGACATACATAGGAGGAAGTGATGGATGTCTGAGCATATTAGCAATGTATTGTTTTCAAACGCATTTCTCACATGTCACAGGTTCAAACTGATGCTGCTGACCGATGAAATGGCTCCTGACAGAAATGCAATTCTCAGGGCAGTTATGCTTGGGGAGTTCAGTGTTTTGTGGCAACCTTTCCTCTTTGTAGACTAATACATAAGGCAATTAAAATTATTCTGGAAAAACTCGGTGTATCCAGCAGAGCACTTTAATTTATTTTCTGGGCCATTCTGAACAGAAAAGTTTGCTAGCTTATTTTATCTCCCTATGGTAGTACTTGATTGTTTCATTTCAACTGAAAAGAACAGATAAACTCATGAAACTGAACTGTCAGCATTTCCTGCAGAGTAGGGCAGTGGACATGCATAGCCTACAGCTTTGGAAAACAGGGATCGTGCTTACACATCACGCTGACTGCAAGTGACATTTTCAGTATCTTTAATATAAGCATGACGAGCTTTTGCTGGACATCATTTAGACAGAAGAAAGCTTATGTAAGCCCTAACAGTGCAAAGGAAACACGGGAAAGACCTTAACATCTTCTTTTATATATTTTATTTGTTCAACCAGTAGGTTGAACGAAAAAAATTACCTTATTCCCTCATTCACACATTTGAGGTGGATGGGGAAATCCACTCCCACTGGGCTATTGTAATCTGGCCCCTGGGAGACTTTCCTTGCCATCAGAACACACTGATCAGTGCTGCCGGCTAGCACGGGTAAGTGAGCTACTCACTCTTTTTTTGGGGGGGCTGAAGAACCGCTTATTAATGTAAAAAAAAAAAAACCTCTAACAGTTAATTCTGGGCCACATGTTGGCTCCATAAACCCTGCAAGGCAATACTTAACAAAGTATAGCTGTGCTAAGAAGGCACTCATCTACCAGAAAATGATTGAAAAGCTGCTGGACAGAATGGTTAAATTTACCAAAAACGAACATTTCTTTCCAATTATCTTTTGCTAGATATCTGCTACAACTGGTAATGTGAAACTATGTGAGATGCCTTGGTGGGCTATGGGCATCCCCTTTACCTCCCCCCAGCCCACTTCCTCCCCTCTCCAGCGTGTTTTCCCCCCTTCTTGCTTGCCCTGACCCTCTTATCCCTTTGTTGGCTCCTTCCTACTCAATTCTCTTTTTTTACCATTTTGTTATGTAGTTTTTTTCACATCTCTTTCCTCTTACATGTCTAGGCTGAATACAAGGAGATCTAAATTTTGGCATAGCGTTTTTTCATCTTTTTCTCAGCATACTATATATCATTAGCTCACCTGCTAAGATGACTGTCATTTTGCTCGTTACACAAGATATATGCTTGGCTTCACATCCCACAACATTTCTAAACCATCATGTATGTGCAACTTGATTTTGAAATATATATTTTTTTTTAAACGTTTGGAAACCCCAAAACTATCAAAAAAATAACAGTTAGGATATCCATTGGCATAGTTTTATGCTTCTCTAGTAAGAATTAGGCTAATCACAGCAAAATTCAGTTTGCAGGATTCTACTACTTTGTAACCTTATTACTTCTATTATGCGAAGTACCAAACGATGAACGGCAAATGTAACTTTGTGAAAATTTTGGCCTGATATGTCAACGCCACTCAGGCTTGTAATTCTGGTTGGCAAAACCAGTCATTATCCCTCATCACAGCCCTTGTTTATGAAAAGTAGAGTGCATTTTCTGTGCTTGTTCTTACAGTACAGGTTAGAGAATGAAATATGAAATCAATTTGCTATGGGCGACAGTCCATTCACTAGACCAGTGGTTCTCAACTCCAGTCCTCGGGACCCACCAACATGTCAGATTTTAAGTATTACCTTGGGGAGTTGCAGACTAGAATACTGCAATCACTGAGCAGCAAATGATATCACCTGTGATGTATTTCAGCTATCTTGCAAACCTGGCCTGTTAGTGTGTCCTCAGGACAGGAGTTGAGAACCACTGCACTAGACTATCATTTAAAATAGCCCTATTATATGTAATGCCATTGGATTTATCTAATGTCCCCCAAAATGGGGAGAAAAACAGGATTGGTTTATGGCTGTATAGTTTTGTCTGCATAGTTGCATACATATTCTACAGTGATGTGCAAGTTCGCCATAGACCACTCGAATTTCATCTGATTTCTGCTGAAATTTGAGCCATAGGTAGACCTGTCTGGATCACCTGGCTTAACAAGTCAGTTTGAAAATCGACTGAAACAAGTGGAAAATTATCAGCTGAATATTGACTGCGTCCTGTGTGCAGTCACTGTTCAGGTATTCACAACTCCACATGTATATAGGGCTAGCCTTACCCAGAAAACTTTCTCTGGTTTTATGGGCCAGCCCTTTTTAGATATGATTTAAAAAGTATACAAGTATGTCAAACGAGTTCATTTTTTTAGCTAAAAGATCTGTTCTATAGTTTGATTGAATGATGGTGTAATGCATTGTTATTTTTCTTTTCCAGCAAGTCGAAGTTGATGGTCAGCAATGTATGCTCGAAATTTTAGACACTGCAGGAACGGTATGTTTGATTTTATACATGTTATAGATGTTCGGAGTATGAGTGTATACTATTGAACAGGGTGTTAATTTTGTGCAGGGTGGCAAAGTCACAACCTCTACCTTGTCCAACCAGAGGACGCTTTGCATTCATTGAGGAAATGCCGTGTTCTCTGGTGCCCATGCCAAGCAAGAGACCTCCTGTATTCACTAAGCAGCAGGACAGCCACTCGGCATTGACCTGGAAGACAGTGGCGATCACTGCGGTAGTGTTGTCTGCTACAATGATTTCCTGCTTCTATGTGGATCAGTCAGGTATAGAGCATGCATACTTAGATTGGTCCAAGCTAGACCAATGTAACTATGCAAAAATATCCATACCTGGCATTCGGGCTTTAAAAAACCCAACTATTTCATTTTCCATTCCATTTGAAACACTGTTGGGGTTTTAAGAATAATTTTGCAAAAGCATGCCCATTCCACAATGGGTAGGATTAGCAATATTACAAACAATGTTGATTTATCGGGCAGTTTGTGCAGAAAAGTAGTGTAGATAATGACAGCGGGCAAAATGTGTACGAGAGGAATGCAGAGAGTAAGAAGGCAAGAAATATCTGCAGGGAGACCATTTGTGGAGGGTGGGAAAATGCGTAGTACTCTATGTACAGAAAGAGGAATGTTGATGAATTTGATAAGATATATTTAGAAGATATATAGAAAGGAGTGTGCAGGGTACGACAACATGAAGTATGTGCTGGAGATTATGACAGCAGGAAGTATGTACAGAAAAGGAGTGTGGTGGGTATCCCAGCAGGAAGTATGTGCTGGAGAGGAGTGGTGGAGATTAGCAGGAAGTACCTACAGGAAAGGAGTGTGGTAGGTTTGAGAGCATAAAGTATGTGCTGGAATTTATGACAGCAGGAAGTATGTACAGGAAAGAAGTGTGGCGGCTATGCCAGCATGAAGTATGTGCTGGAGAGGAGTGGTGGAGGTTATGGCAGCAGGAAGTATCTACAGAAAAGGAGTGTGGCGGATATAACAGCATAAAATATGTGCTGCAGATTATGACTGAAGGAAATATGTACAGGAAAGGAGTGTAGCAGGTATAACAGGGCAGTTTGTTTAGGAAAGGAATGAGGCATGTATCACAGTGCTCAGTATGTGCAAGAGAGGAGTGTGTGGGGTTGTGACAGTGGCCAGTATGTGTAGGAGAGACGTTCTGAGAGTTTGGCAGTATGTGAAGGAAAGGCGTGTCATAGGGTATGACACAAATGTGTGGTTGGTGGTGGGGTGGTGGTGGGGTTGTCACAATTGGTAATGGTTTACATGTAAAGAAGGATCAAAAGGGTGCTAGCTGGACAGTTAAGTGAAATTTGAACCAAATTAAGAAAATCATTAACTCAAATAAGTGAATAATTGCATAATTGAATGAATTAAAACATCTAAAATATGATCAAATGTTTATAATGAAATGTGCACAATAAACAAATTTCCAATCAACACAATGTGTAATAAATTATTGATAAAAGTTTATAATTTCTGTGTGTGATCACTCTGAAATTAAATTTCAAACACCATGATCCTAAAATGGTGCTCCAATGCTCCAAAACAACAGTGCTCCACCCGAAGTGAGAAATGTGTTGCGCTCACCAGATGTATCCAGCCAACAAGTGACCATCAAACGTGGGTAATAGAAATGCCGCTTAAATCAATTCATAGATAAATCTCCACCATATTCACCATCCACCTCTTCTCATATGGTTAATGGATGGATATGACCACGATCAGATCACCATCAAGCATAAGTGTGTAAATCAGAACTCTCCAGTGAGATACCCCACTTCCTGATGATGCGCGCACGGCGTAAAATGCATAGAAGAGAGGCTTGAGATGCATACACAGAAGCCCTTGACTTCCGCCGGGTCATTGGTACGCATGTCGCTAGTCATACATCGGTGCGGGATCATTTTTTACAGACCTCCAGAGCTGCTAATGTGCCAAATTTCATCCTATTGTACACATGTAAGTGCAGCCTTTTTTTATATAATAAAAATCTATACTACGATATACCTGCCTTCTGTGGCACCTTGGGCGGAGCTAATTTCACAGCCTTTTTGATGGGAGAAGGAGCCTGATTATTGTGGATGATTTATCAGATTGGAGAGTTTTTTGATTTACACACTTCTGCTTGATGGTGATCTGATTGTGGCCGTATCCATCAATATACCTTATGAGGAGAAGAGGTGGGTGGTGAATATGGTGGAGATTTATCTATGAATTGATTGAAGCAGCATTTCTATTACCTACGTTTGGTCACTTGTTGGCTGGATACATCTGGTGAGCGCAACTCATTTCTCACTTCGGGTAGAGCACTGTTGTTTTGGAGCATTGGAGCACTTTTTTAGGATCATGTTGGAGAATTAATTTCAGAGTGATCACACACAGAAATTATGAACTTCTACAATAATTTATTACACATTGGAAATGTATTGTGCACATTTTATTGTATACAAGTGATCATATATTAGATGTTTTAATTCATTCAATTGTGTAATTATTCACTTATTTTTTCTTTATTTCATTAGATTGTGTAATTTCTATTTATTTTTCAGTATTTTTTTGCCATGATGTACACGGTGACAAATCTCAATCTCTGTCGATACTTAATTGATAACTTTGTATGTTTATCATGGACACAATAAATGAAGTTTTAAAAAATGGCTTTAGATACTTTACCTACATTTTTAGTTAATTTGGGTTAATTTGTGTCTGTGAATGCCTTATTGACCCGTATTTGTTTTTCTTTTAATGCAGGAGCAATTCACAGCGATGCGGGATCTTTATATGAAAAATGGACAGGGCTTTGCTTTAGTGTACTCCATAACTGCACAGTCTACATTTAATGATTTACAGGACCTCAGAGAACAGATCCTACGAGTCAAAGACACTGATGATGTAAGCAACTTTTTGCAACATTAAAGAGGCGTCGTTTTTCTTTATAAATTGCTCCATCTTTTATCTCTTTCTGTTACTTATGTTCTCCCTTGACTTGAGGTTAGTGTCATGTTTAACAAAGTTGGGCTTATTCTACTGCTTTACAGGGTCATTCCAGCAAAAAAATTATTTATTTCAGTTTTTGTAGATGTAGAGTAATCACTCGACAATGTCCCTATTCCCCAGAGATATCTCCGCTTGAGTTTTCTTTTTGGCTCGTTTGTGGGTACACAACTCTTCCTGTTGGGTTTATAATTTATTTTATATTTTGAGCAATGCAAACAGATTAGCTGCAACACACAGAATTGGCGAAGAATACCCAAACTTCCCAGGTGGACCGAAATTTTTTTCTATCTTTTGGAGTAGCCAAACTGTATATTAACCAGGGGGGTGACTCAGTCTGCCAACCTCCATCTGTAACTATACATTTAGGCTCACTGACATTACCTATACAGGAGATGGACCTGTGACATAATGGTGCTTTGCTGGGTGTCCACTTTATAAACTTCTGAAAAGAATTTTCAACTAAGAAAGGGAAGAGCCATAAAAAAACACCTTTTATGTGAGCAAACTCTACCTGTAGATGTAGTAAAAATTTGCTTTGCCAGCCCTGCGTAATTACCATTTGGTCACTTGGGGGTTAATTTACTAAAACTGGAGTGTGCAAAATCTGGTGCAGCTCTGCATAGAAACCGTTCAGAACTAATCGAACAAGTTAAAATTAGAAGCTGATTGACTACCGTACATCCATACTATAAATATGTGTGTTTGTACCCATAGTAAGGCCCAGAAACAATAGTGGGCATGTTTCTTTTTTTCTATCCTACCTAAACCACGCTGAGATTGATCTAGCTATTTTTTAAATTTTTGTTTTATTTTTTACACATTTTTCTTTGTTTACATTTTTCTCCTCTGGCAAGGAGAGAAAGTTGCAATGTATCTTTCTATCTATTCGGGGGAGAAAAAAAAAACACATAGGCTGGCTGCACAGTGACTGATCAGAGTCTATCGCAATGATCAGGTGATCAGGAACCAGGAGTCCTGGTTGCCAGCTGTGAGAGCCCAGTCTCTGCTGGGAGCACAGGTACGTGTATATGTGACCTCACAGAAAAAGACCCACTTCAGTGAGGCAACATATATGTGTCATACAAGCTCATCATATAATTTGTGAGAAAAGCCTAGAGGAATTTATCCAATTACTGAAAGTTTACTTTCTTTTGGAATTTAATCATTTTTGATATCTACCATTCTGGTGGTGTCCCTTTTTAGATGGTTTGCCTAGTTCCGAAGTGTGGTGAACCATGATGGTACCATTTTCTATTAGATACACTCCTATGTAAGGTTTATTAGTAGTAGCCCAGTATACATGTCTGCAAGACCAGTGAGAAGCACCTGCAGAAAGCCATTCTGTAGTTCAAATAAATTACAGTTGAGGGAATGAGAACTGCAGTTTTATTGGCATTATTTTCCTTTTTGCTATGAATAGCTTTGCATCCTTTTGTCATTTCTCTAGAATGGGAAACATGAAAGTTGTCATGTAGTCTGTTTAATTTCATCTTCAGTGTTTGCAGCCAGGAGTATTGCTTGTGACCTGTTGGCAAGAAATTGGCTTGTCTGATGAGTCTGAATTCATTACTGCCCTGCACACTGCTGTTTGGATTATTCAGAGAAATGTAGATATGAAATGCATTTAAGCCATTGTTTTTAGCCCTTTTTTTTCTGTAATAAAGCAAAGCTCACTTCCCTTTTTAGATTTGCATAATTGTTTTGTAAATCATGCTGTTGTCCTTGTCCATCGGTCCTTTTTTTTTAATTGCAGTGGATGGAAGGGATGCAACTGTCTATAGGCCCACAAGGGAACAAAACTCTCCACATTATTTCTTCTGGTCGCTTATTGTGGGAAATTTTGGGGGGGATTTTTCTGTTTTTAGTTAAAATGTATTTTTTGTTAAAATTGTAGTGTTTTTGTACTAAATGGTTGTAATGTAATGGCTTGTTCACACTTGACTAAATTTCTAACCCATCACAAACACTCCTATAGCGTTAATATGGGCGTTAAACTCGCATTTTGCAAGCGTTAATGATGAGTTAAAAACTGTTGAACTTTAAGACACGTTAAAACCACTTCACAAATGCCTGTTTTTAAATGTGAAATGACATTACAGGAAATTAAACTAATTTTAATGCCCCGCAAAAGCAAATACTTGCCAGAGCGTTTGCAAAGCGTTATCATAGACTTGCATGGGAGGCGTTGAAAGGCTTTAACATGAGGTTTTCAATTTTGAAGGGACGCTAACGTTTCATGTTTTGATAGTGTGAATTGTGAACAGCACCGTGTGCTGTCCATTGTATTGTTTGCATAAGTGTTAGAGGGGCATTTTTAATGCCTCTCAAACGCCTGCTTTTAATGACCGCTTTTAATGCCAGTGTGAACTTTTCAGGGAGCAGGATTGCATAGAAGCTTGCGTTGAGAATGGAAGCTTAATTATTTTATAATAAATACTGTATATTGATAAATTACTGGTGTAAAGCATACCTCCAGGTAGGGCTGGGAGATTTTCTTAAAAAAAATCTGCGATTTTCCTAAAAAAATAAACTGGATTTACGATTTGAACCAAGCTTTTTTGTGGACACCGTGGCGGTCCCAAGGTTCTGCAGGCAGGAGTTTTTAGGCGAGGCCGTGGCTTCGGCCTAGTCCGCGGCGTCTGGTCTTGCGGACTAGGCTGAAGCCGCGGCCTCACCTAAAAACTCCTGCCTGCAGCACCTTGGGACCGGCGCGGTGAACAAAAAAAATATCGATTTGCTTGAATTTTGAATAGATGTGACCTCTCAACTCGATTCAAAATTTAAATCGATTTTTTTTCCCCAGCCCTACCTCCAGGAGAATTCAGTGATGATTTATGTAAAGTCTTTTTATGTCTCTTTATTTTAAAACGCACAGTTTCAAAGAAAAATGCATGATGCAAAAAACTTTCAGCAGGAACCAGACAAATTTTGATCCATCTGTGGGGCAGGTTGGTTGTACTGAAGTCGATCCATCTGTCAACTTTAGTACAACCAGCCTATCAGGTTTTTTTGCCCGATCACTGTTGGCGTCTATAGCCAGGCAGCAGTGATCATTGTATTCTACAGGTGGGGAAGGCTTCCTGCACTCCACACCAGCAAAACACAATAGCACTGCAGGCGGGATTCCCCCATCAACACTGACTGTGTTGATGGGGAATGGAGCAATTTACTTTCCTTCAACCCGTGGTTGATAGAAACAAAATTGCATAATGTATGGCCTGCCTTACACAGAGCAGCCAGAGCTGTTGAATAACTATTGGACTTAAAAGCTATGCAAACTCGTATGTTTCATGTCCTACAACTGATCTCCGCAGGTATTGACTTCCCTGTCTGGAATAATACCTAGAGAAATCAACATATCTCTATATAAATAATGTTTGAATAACTATTGTTGCTGTGCAGGATTTATATAGAACCAACAATTTGTGCAGTGCTTTGCGAAGAAAAGGGAGACAGTACAAAAAAAATAAACTTTCAATTAAACGATGTAGTAATCAAATTAAACTTGCCAAATATAGTACAGTTATTCACTACTGTGCAAAGGTTTTATGCAGGTGTGAAACAATTCTGTAACTTAAGAATGCTTTCAGAACTAGAAGTATTAATAGTTTTTAACAAATTAACATAATGGAAAGTTAATGAACAGAAAAGAAATTCAAACCAAATCATTTGGTGTGATCACCCTTTACCGTCAAACAGCATCAAGTCTTCTAGGTACCCTTGCACACAGTTTTTGAAGGAACTCTGCTGGTAGGTTGTTCCGAACATCTTGGATAACTAACCACAGATCATCTGTGGATGTAGGCTGCCTCAAATCTTTCTTTCTCGTCATGTAATTCCAGACAGACTCGATGATGCTGAGATCAGGGGGCCAAACCATCACTTCCAGAATTCCTAGTTCTTCTTTACGCTGAAGATAGTTCTTAGTAACATCCTGTGTTTCTCAGCATTGAGGACACCATTGATCCTGATCAAATCTCCAACTCCATTTGCAGCCATGCAGCCCCAGACTTGCAAGGAACTGCCATGATTCTTCACTGCTGCTGCAGACACTCATTATTGTGCCGCTCTCCAGCCCTTCCGCCAGCACACTGCCTCCTGCTACAGCCAGATATTTAAAATTTTGACTCGTCAGTCCAGAGCACCTGTTGACATTTTTTTACACCCCAGTTCCTGTGTTTTCGTGCATAGTTGAGTTGCTTAGCCTTGTATCCTTGTTGGAGGTATGGCTTTTTAGCTAGAATTCATCCATTAAAGGGTTACTAAACCCTTGTGTTTTTTTTTGTTTTTTAAATTACAAATATGTCATACTTGCCTCCACTGTGCATTTCGTTTTGCACAGAGTGGCCCCGATCAGCCTCTTCTGGGGTCCCTCAATGACGCTCCTGGCTCCTCCCCGCATTCGCAAACCACCTAGGAGAAGCACTCTTCTTGGGGGTAACCCGGCGGGCGCGCTCCCGAGTCCAGCTTTTGCATGCATAGATACAGAAAGCCGGACTCTGCCCCAGCGCCTGCGTCATTGGATTGACCGCAGTGGGTGCCAATGGCTGCGCTGCTATCAATCTATCCAATCAGGACATGAGACACCGACTTTTACTGGTGTGCTCATCCCCGGCTCGAGAGAGAGGGTACAGGTAAGTAAAACGGGGGCACGGGGTGCTGCAGCACTACAGAAGCTTTTTCACCTTAATGCATAGAATGCATTAAGGTGAAAAACCATGAGGGTTTACAACCCCTTTAAGGTCACTACTGGCCAGACATCTTTAGACAGTCGATGGGTGTACCTGGGTCCTTCTGGTTTCCACCAGTTCTCTGCTGATGGACGCCTTCTGCTGTCAAAGGGAGGTAGGCATGACATGTCTTTCATCTGCTGTATTAAGTTTCACTGGCCAACCACTGAATCTACAGTCCTCAACATTACTTGTTTCTTTGTGCTTCTTCTAAAGAGCTTGAACAGCACATCTTGAAGCCCCAGCCTGCTTTGAAATCTTTGCCTTGGAAAGACGTAGCTGATGCAGTATATCTACTATGCGTTTTTGTGTCTTCTGCAACCTCACCTTAGTAGCAGAGTTTGGCTGTTCCTCACCCAGTTTTAAGGCTCCTTCACAACTGTTTTCTGTTTGTTAATGACAGTGTTTCAGCCTACATATGAAATTAATGCTCACTAGGACTTGCTTGGTATAATTGACTAATCATACACCTGTAATCCTACAAAATCCCTGACTTTCTGTAAGTGTAAGAATTGATCCTGGTTTGAATCCACACCAAATATTGGTTTGTTTTACGTTCTTCTGATTGCTCACTTTGCATTTTGTAAATTGATGAAAATAAACAATTAAAATTATATATTTTTAAAGCATTCCTACTTTACAGCATTTCTTTATGCCTGCCTAAAACTTTCGCACAGTACTGTAGCTTAGAAAAAAACTGCAGCTACCGAAAAAGTTGAAATATCGTGTCAAATTATTGGGATGTTTTTGCTTCCAACTGTTCATTACGCCCCTCCTCCCCTATATATAGAATGCAATGAAAAGCAATTCTACTAAAAATGGCTTGTATGCACAAGTGCCAGGTATACAGTTGCAACTCGCCAGTGACTTTCACGTTATCAACAAAGGGTTTTTTTTTTTTTTAAGGGTTTTACACTAACCCTTTTGCCCACAGGTGGGCGTACGAACCTCCTTTCTCCCTCTCCTATCAGCTTATGGCACTTCAATGACCATAAGCTTATATCAGAATTGTTCAGCGGACTCTGCTAAACAATTCTATAACTCTGATGAGTGGATTACAACCCGTTGATCAGGGTTAACCCCTAATGTGACCACCGCTTCCCTGTCCCCTGCCACTCTGCCTCCCGCCGTTAACTTTTACCTTTAAATTGCACCCCCCCTCCCACAAACCGGATCCCTGCAGCTACCATCCCTAGCCAGCTTCTCTCCTCTTCCACTCTCGCCGGCTTCAGATGCTGCATGGTCAGGTAGCCCCTACACCACCGATCAATCGCCGCTCCAAGCTCCATCTCTATTTCCTTTCCGCTGCCTGCCACCTTCACTGATCTCGGTGATCTGTCAGGCTATGGAAGGGGGGAGCGGTGCAGGTGGGGGTGAAGTTGGGGCTTGGTATACATGTGTTTCCCAAGCCTCTCCCTGTAGTACAGTGGCTATAGGCAGCGATCACTCCTATATCCACTGACAGCTTATATATAGTAACCGCGAGTGTTACTATGCATCAGACTGTCATTTTATGAATAAATGGAATCTCTATACAAATTCCTCATTCATTCAAGTAAAGCGCTGCAGAGAAAAGGGACTATCTTCTGTCCCTTTTCTCTGCCTCAAAAAAAGATATGGGGGTCTGTTTAGACCTCTGATATCTCACTAAAGTATTGTTTTGGTAAACATTTGTGCAAATATCGCGGGACCTTAGAAATCAGTAGCACCTTTTTTATTCAAGAAAAAACAAATGCAGGCGTCTCTGAGTTAGACTGTAAAGTGTGTATTAATAAAAACATAGTAACTTGCATCAAGGTAAACAAGGAAGGGTACATCTGTGGGTAAACGCTCTGTGGGGCATCCATCACACTGGTCAGTAGAAGGTATGCTGTCTCAGCCGCTCAGTGGGCTCTCCCGGCCGGCAGGAAGATGGTATGATGGTGGAGAAAGGCTTGGAACGCTTCCATAGTGCTAAAGGGGATGACCTCACAGGCTTGATTGCGACATGTTTCTGCGCTGGTGCACCCTGGTGGTAGGAGGAATGCGCACTCCTTTTTTCAAGCTAGTTCAGATGAGCTGGATGTACTAGTATTTATCGTACATCACGGGACACAGAGCCACAGTAATTACTGTATGGGTTATATGGCACCTTTAGGTGATGGACACTGGTACACCCTAAACAGGAAGTTCAGTTCCCCATATAACCCCTCCCCTTACCTGAAGTACCTCAGTTTTTCGCCAGTGTCTTGGGTGTTGGTCACGAGTAAAGATGTGCTGTGCTGAGCTCCGCTGGAATATTGCTTACTGGGGCAAGCCATGCAACCGGATCCATTCAAAGTGTCTTTTCCAGGCCAAATTGAATGGTACCCGGGCCTCGTGTCCAAAGAAACAAGGTTTTACCTGTGAAGCTTCTCTTTTTGGAGAGCTGGACTCCGGGATCCAGTATTTGTTTTTTTCAGCCATATTCCTGGCGGGGTGCTTTTTATAGGTCCAAGCCTGTGGATCCCAGTCCCTGAAGATTTTAAAACGGAGCCCACCGTGAGAGGTGAAGATTGGGTCTTACCACAGAACCCTGCAGCTGGATAAGGTAAGGGAGGGTTCCAATTCTTGTGGGCTTTCTCCTTTAAAGTAAATGTGGCTAGGCCTATAGTCACCACCGGGGGGCTGTCGTGCCTGTTCGTGCTTGTCAGTCTCGCCTCTATGTTCAAGCTGCACACTTCCTCCGGCCCTGGCTCCAGGTAAAGTCGTGGCAAAGGGGGGTTTTCTGCTCCCAGGAATGCCCCCCCCCCCCCCACCTGGATAGCTCCTCCAGGCAGAGGGAGCATGGCGCTACACGGCGGTGTACCACACCGCTCCCGCTGCCATTACAGCCGTTCCCTTCAGCAGCTCTCCTCCTCCCCACCAGTCCTTCTCCATGCGGTCCGATCTGGATCGGAGCCCGCCTCGCACGGGAAACAATCTAATTTAAAATTGATGAAGAAGGGGGGCGCGGTGGTCGGAGGAAGGGGCGGGGCTTAGCGGCACACATTGAGCGTCCACAATACGGGCTGGATAGTTATAAAATGCACCCTTTTCAGGTGCATACATCTAGGAGGGACCCAGAGCGGACGGATGGCATGTGAGTGGGTGACACAGGCAATTCCCAGGCACATTTACGTTAAGCATCAGGCTGAGTTTAATAGCAGCGACAGTTGCTGGACTATTACTTAGCAGTGGGTGCATTTGTTTTGTGGTACCTCTGCCTTTGTGCTCAGCACTATGACCAAAGGAGATGGTCCAAATGCCACAAAGCCCAAGGACACGAAGGGGTCCCTCCCTCTGCGACACCATCCCGTTCTGAAAAGGCTGGTCAGAGTGAGCCATCAGAGTCATCAAGGACTGTAATTGCTTCCAGCACTTCAGCCCCTGTCTATATAACTGAGCAGGTTTTCTCCTCAGCTATGAGTGGTTTGGAGGAAAGATTAGCGGCTTTAATCGCATCTTCACAAAGAGGAAGAAAACGCATTAGGTCCCCGTCTACCACCCAGGATCCTCAAATGGGGGAACTGTGGGAAGGGGAAGATGATTCTCCTCAGGGGACCGTGAACAGGCTGACTCCTCCTCTTCCGAGGAATTCAGTGGGGAAGGATCTTCTTCAGCTTCACATGCTGAGAAGTTGCTGGTGCATTTTCTTACTGAAATGGTCCGCTCCACATTTCAGCTACCCATAACGGAGTCGTTTGAAGAGCCCACTTCCTGTTTGTGTTCACTAAAGCCTCCTCAAGCCTTGCGTGCCTTTCTGGTCCATTGAATCTCCTGTCATGATTCATTCCGACAATGCCACGGCAGTGGCTTATATCAATCACCAAGGGGGCACCAGAAGTCAGGCAGCCCAGGCAGAGGTAAATCATATTCTAACCTGGGCAGAAGAACATGTGCCGTGCATTTCGGCAATCTTCATTCCAGGGGTAGAGAACTGGCAGGCAGACTACCTAAGTCGCCAGCAGTTGTTCCCGGAGGGAATGGTCCCTTCACCCCGACATCTTCCTGGCCATATGCCAAAGATGGGGGATCCCAGATGTAGATCTGTTTTGCGTCCAGGGTCAACAACAAAGTCGACAACTTTGTGTCAAGAACAAGGGATCCTCTCGCATGCTGCACAGATTCGTTGGTGACTTAGTGGGATCAGTTCTCACGGATTTATGCGTTCCCGCCTATTCTGCTGTTACCTCGACTTCTTTGCAGGATCAAGCGGGAAAGGAAGTCGGTAGTTCTTGTGGCCGAGAAGATCTTGGTATGCAGAAATAGTAAAGATGGTGGTAGGAAACCCATGGACCCTACCACCACGTCCAGACCTGCTATCGCAGGGACCAGTGTTCCATCCTACTTTACAAACGCTAAATTTAACAGTTTGGCTATTGAAACCCACAATCTAAGGAATCATGGGCTTTCAGGATCAGTGATACCTACCTTGATTAATGCAAGGAAGCCAGCTTCCAGAGTAATTTATTATGGAGTCTGGAAGGCATATGTTGGTGTAAATCCAGGGGTTGGCATCCTAGGAAGTATGTCATTGGTAGAATTCTTGCCTTTCTGCAAATGGGGCTAGAGATGAAGCTGGCCTTGAGTATTATCAAGGGCCAGGTCTTAGCCTTATCAGTATTGTTTCAGCATCCGCTGGCTTCGCATTCTTTGATCCAAAGCTTTATACAGGGGCTAACGCGGCTTAATCCAAAGCTTAAAGCTCCCTTGAACCCTTGGGACTTGAATTTGGTTCTGTTGGCATCACAGAAACAGCCTTTTTCAGCCAATACATGTTCCTTTGGTCCTTTTGACGAAGCTAGTTTTTCCGGTAGCAATTTCTTTTGCAAGAAGGGTATCAGAGCTGGCGGATCTTTCTTGAAAAGAGCCATATTTAATCGTTCACAAGGATAGAGTGGTATTGCGCCCTCATCGTAGCTTTCTGCCAAAGATGGTTTCAGGTTTTCACCTAAACCAGGATATTGTTTTACCTTCATTTTTTCCAGAACCCTAAGGAAGGAAAAGTCACTACACTCTTTTTTTAATGTAGTGAGAGCAGTCAAGATCTATTTGAAGGCGACTGCTCAGATTCGGAAAACAGATGTTTTGTTTGTGTTGCCTGAAGGTCCTAGGAAAGGACAGGCAGCATCGAAATCCACTATTGCCAAATAGATTCGGCAGGTAATTATTCAAGCTTATGGCTTGAAAAGGAAGGTTCCACCTTTCCAGGTTAAAGCGCACTCTACCAGGGCTGTTAGTGCTTCGTGGGCAGTGCATCACCAAGCCTCCATGGCTCAAATCTGCAAGGCTGCAACCTGTTCTTCAGTCCATACATTCACCAGATTCTATCAGGTGGATGTAAGAAGGCATGAGGATATCGCCTTCGGGCTCAGTGTGCTGCAGGCAGCAGTATAGGTCCTCAGGTCTGATTGCACCCTACTTTTGTTGTGTCCCCTCCTCTCAGGTGACATCGCTCTGGGGCGTCCCATATAGTAATTACTGTGGCTCTGTGTCCCGTGATGTACGATAAAGAAAATAGGATTTTCATAACGGCTTACCTGTAAAATCCTTTTCTTGGAGTACATCACAGGACACAGAGGTCCATCCCCTCTTTCTGGTTACACGTCTATTGCTTTGCTACAAAACTGAGGTACTCCCGGTAAGGGGAGGGGTCATATGGGGAATTGAACTTCTTGTTTAGGGTGTGCCAGTGTCCATCACCTGAAGGTGCAATATAATCCATACAGTAATGACTGTGGCTCTGTGTCCCGTGATTATATATACCTAGTGCTGCCATCTAGTGGAAAGTTTGTATTGCTACAGACAGCATTTTTAGTAAACATTAAACAATAAATGGATAGCGGCAAAATACATTCTTGGATAGAAAAAAATACACACACACACACACACACTCATGTATATTCCACACATTCCACAGCAATATGCATTTGTTATTTCTAAATAAATATAATGTAATATAGATGGAAATTATCACACATATATTGAGTAAATATTAGGAAAAGGGAGGGAGGGGCTTTTAGATTGTAATTAAATATTATATGCAGTATTAATATGACATCACTGGTTATGTTTATGTAACCTTTATTATGTAAATGGACTATAACCAGATATTGTCTGATTAAAAAAATTAGAAGATTTTATATAAAAATGTATTAAAATTGTGGATAGTATTCCACAGGATAGGAGCAGGGGCGAACTAGAAATCACGGGGCCCCATAGCAAAATGTTGTATGCCCCCCTCCCCCCAAAAAAAATGCCACTGAACAACTGATTACCACACTCATGTGGCACAGTACCCAGGCAGCAGCTTGTATTAATTACGAACAACAAAACAAAAATTTGCCAAAAAATCTACAGGTTATATTTAGTACACTATAGTGTAAGTAAAGTCAAAGTTTTTTTTTTCTAGTTTTGCACCCCCACAACTAACGCCCCAGGGCTTGTGGGGAAGAAGCCCTTGTCCCCATCTGCATGGGGACAAGGTGCTTTTCCAGGCACTGTGCAAGACAGATGAGTCTCTCTCCCACTCCCTTCCTATTTCCTGTCCAGACTCCAGAGCCAGCGGAGTGCCTCCTTACATCTCGGGTGTCCCCAGCGGAGTGCCTCCTTACATCTCGGGTGTCCCCAGCGGAGTGCCTCCTTACATCTCGGGTGTCCCCAGCGGAGTGCCTCCTTACATCTCGGTTGTCGTTCCCCCCCCCCATATTGGAACCCTTCTATATCCCAGCAGCGGTGTCTCCCCTGCCATTACTGAAGGCCAAGGGGGAACATAATAGAGGCGGAGCCGGCCGGCTACAAAAGAAATTGAGCTGTGGCACCCCCACCCCTTTCCACAACAGGTCACGGATGACAGACAGACCGGGGGTGGGGGGTGGTCGGCGCCGCAGCTCTATTTCCATGGTAGCCACTTGGCAGGCTCCGCTTTTTCTGGTCTTCTGGAAAATGCGGCCCTCCACCGGCCACGGACCTCTATCAGCGGGCGGCGAAAACTCGGGGGGAAAAAGGGAATTCTATTGGCAACTATGACCGGGCCCCTATCGGCTGAGGGCCCCATAGCACCTGCGTGGGTCACTTTGGCGGTAGTTCTGCCACTGGATAGGAGTAGGGGGTCTCATTAATAGGAGTTAAAATAGCAGAGTGTATGATATAAAAAGGGGGGGGAAAAAAACAATGATATGTTAGATTTATATAAGATGTATATGTTCCGCAGTTTAGAATTAGATTATATATGTATATATTATTTTGAGTGATTAGATAGGAAAGATTTTTACCATGATGCATGTGTTTTAAGACCTGTGTCAGTTACATTTACTTGCTGATCTGGAAATCCCACCACCCCCGATATGTCATGCTCATGGATCTCATGACAGACTAAAAAAAGTGTGTGGGGGGGGGTTAATATTATGACATTATAAAATAGTGGACACCTCCTATTCTTCATTCAAGCTGCCAGGTGAGAGGGTATTTAGAGAATAGATCCAGAAAGTCTCGCATTTGCAAAGCCTGTGAGATGTTTCCGCTTCAGAGAGGTTTCTGGAAATCTATTTATTTGTTCCTTCTTTTTTACTCTACTGGTCATGTGCTTTCAGAAAATATATGGTTTTGGGGGTCTTTTACAAACTTTGAAAGCTATACGTGAAAAATAAAAAAGCAAAGGAAAAATTGTAAAAATGGAGCACGGGGCCTGGCAGCAAAAGGGTTAAAGCCAACCTTTGTTTCCCATTCAGGGCATTGTAATAGGTTTAAATCCCTCACTTCTCTCCAGCATATACTATTCCTTTGCTCCCTTGGAGCTCCATTCAGTGTTGAGAGCCAAAGAATATACACCGATCAGCTATAACATTATGACCACCCACCATATCTGGTTGAGGCATGGGCTTCACTAGACCTCTGAAGGTATGCTGTGGTTTTTGGAACCTAGCCATTAGTAGCAGATCCTTTTTAAGTGCTGTAAGTTGCTAGGTTGGGGCCTCCATGAATCAAACTTGTTCCAGCACATCCCACAAATGCTCAATTGAATACGGGGAATTTGGAGGACAAGTTAACACCTCAAACTTGTGTTCCTCAAACCATTCTTGAATTCTCAGACCAGGCCACCTTATTCCATTGCTCTGCAGTCCAGTTCTGATGTTCACGTACTCTATGTTGGTGCTTTTTTAATTTTTGTAATTTTTTTTTTAAACCTCAAATGAAATAATTATTGGTGCTTTTGATAGTGGACATGAGTCAGCATGGGCACCCTGACTGGTCTGCAGCTTATGCACTGTGTTTTTTTGATTCCTTTCCATCAGAGCCATCATTAACTTTCAGCAGTTTGAGTTCTGTTGATCAATCAATGAGTCTTGCCACCCATGTCCCTCCCTATCGCCAGTTTTCTTTGCTTGGACCACTTGAACATCTTGCAAGAGCTGCAGTTTTGACTCGGTTGTCTAGCTGTTACAATTTGTGACTTATCAGTTACTCAAATACTTTTGCTTTCCAATTTTTTTCTGCTTTAAATCAAATTTGGGAACAACATGGTCACTTGCTATCTAATATATCCCACCCAAGTTTAGATGCCATTGTAACAAGATAATGTTCACTTTACCAGTCAGAGATCATAATGTTATGGTTTATGATTTTATGGGTATGGAGGAGCATGTGCCTAACTATCTGACAGTGGTACACTAATCACCATTGCCCTTGAGGGACTCCATAGCCCTGTGTAAACTACAACTCTGGCAAATCATAGCTTTTATAGGACTAGTCTTCACTCCCACAAGCTTAACAAAGGTGGTGAGGGAGCGAAAAGAAATAAAGCTAGCTAAGCAAAAAAGTTTTTTTTTTTTTTTTTCTCTCTACAGCTTTTGTGACCAAACTTAAAAGAGAAATGTTTTTTTTTTGTTTTTGTTTTTTTTTTGCTATTCATACTTACCTTGGTGGATGCAGCATCAGACCGATGCTGTATCTGTCCCCTGGCGTCTCTGCACTGAGAACTGAACCACCGAACATCGCCGATGGCTCGGTTCTCACTCCTCCCTGAACAGAGAGCTGCTGCCTATCAGTCAGCATCTCTCCTGATCTGCTCCTCCACGCTCGTTTGAGCGCTGAGCTGTGCAGGGGTGGGAAGCGGCTGTCTCAGTGGCATGCTGAGACTGCTATTAGTCCAGGCAGCTGACGGATCCAGACTTCCTAAGTTGGGCTGACGTGCTGCCTGGGCTGATCCCGGTGACGTCAGCGGAGAGCGGACTTCAGGCCGGGTCACAGAAGTGCAAAATGAATTGCACTCCTGTGACCCTTGGGAAAAGCCCAGCCTAAAAAGCTCAGGCTGGACTTCTCCTTTAACTTGTATTGAAGTATGTCCCACACCGTGAAGGCTGCTAGATGCTGTAGAAATCTTCTATGCAGGATGCCAAGTCCTCGTCCTGGTACTGAACCCTCGGCACTGCTGTAGTTCATAGGTTCAGGTCTTTGGGCAGTTAAGTTAGGTCACTAAAGCTGTAAAAAAAAATATTTACAGTATACAAGATATGCTGCTGGGGAGGGCAAATAATTGGTTCGCTTTTGCAGTGAAAAAAACTTTTGTGAATAGATGGAATTTTGGCCTAATTAGTTCTTTTGTTCTTTGATATCTGGTTTGGTGGGTTTTAAGAATACACCTCTTTTTAATGTCTTTTTTTTTTTTTTTTTTTTTTTTTTTTTTTTTTAATATATAAGGCCTAAGGAGTCTAGTTACTGTAAATGCGTCTAAACACCTGTAAATGCAGGAGCACTAACCATATATATTTTGCAGTATGCTAGAACATAAATGTCTTCAGAAACATCGTTCTTTTTTTGTTGTGAGACAAGAAAATAATTGCATAACCATACCAAATGTTAAACCCCATGCAAGGTGAGAGTGATGTAAATAAAATACCTGCCTAATTGTGGTTAGACAAAAATACCTTTTGTGTGCTCTTTTAAACCTAGTTTTACTTTTTCTTCTCGCACTTTAGGGTTATGACCTGCTTATAACTATATACTGTTTTTTATGATTGATCTGTTTACCTAGCATCCGAGTTTATAACCTATCAAGTTCATTTTTAAATACAATTTACATTTAAATATAATGTTTTGTCTTATTTAGGTACCAATGATTCTTGTTGGAAACAAGTGTGACTTGGAAGATGAAAGGGTTGTGGGCAAAGAACAGGGGCAGAATCTAGCTAGACAGTGGAACAACTGTGCATTCCTGGAGTCCTCTGCCAAGTCCAAGATTAATGTCAATGAGGTAAAATGGTATATGATTTTGTGTGCATTGATTTTTCTTGTGACAATGGTTAAATTTTTTTTTACCTTTGAACACCTGATCTAATTAGACCATTGTTTATATACTTATTATGTGTTCTCCAAACATACAGTATGTTATGAGGATGCATAGCCTTTTCAATGTTTTCGATAAAAAGACATCAGCCTGATGGAAATAAATGTTAACAGTTTGTTAATGTATGAAAAACCTTATTTTATAATCGTACATTACAGGACACAGGATGGTATTCAATGACAGGGCTATGCTGTGACGCCCAAACATGGACTCTGGCAACCAAGGCTTTTTGATAGCCTAGCATAACTCCTATAACTCCCTGCATGCCTCAGTTTGTTTGCTGGTGTCTTTCCTCTGCTCTGAAAAAAGCTAATCATTTTTATCTTTTATCGAGATCAGTTAGTTTTGCTCTAAGATTTCTTCAGTTACGTCAGATCTTAAGGCTCGATTTGCAGCTTTCCTGATTTGAATGATCCTTTCCTCCCCACTGTGAGAAAGAAGCAGGGCTAGCCTTTAATGTGCCTGATCTCAGAATTTATGAATTCAAAAACTCAGAATTTGGATCTTGGAATTTAGAACTCCCGTCTTGGAATTTGGAATTCGGCTCTCGGAATGGGGAACTCAGATCTCGGAATTTCGAATTTGTAACTCTGAGCTCGAAATTTGGATTTCTGAATTGTGAACTCAGATCTCGGAATTTTGGAATTCGGATTTCAGAATTTGGATATCAGAATTCAAATCTTAAATATCAGAATTTCCCCATTCCCCTCTGCCACTCCTTCCTCATCTGCTGTGCAGTATCGAGATGAACATTTCAGTGATTCTCATATCATCAAACTGGCTTAAACAGAGATGGTATTTGCACTTCGTCAGACCTCTTCGTGGACTCTTCTTGGGCCCTCCCAGATTGTACAGGTCTTCTGTGCCAGGGGACAGTTTACCACCCTGCTTCACAGCCGCTGACCTTAACCTCCTGACTGTTGAAGCCCAAGACTGTTTCTGCCTTCCACCTGAACCAGGATGTTGTTCTGCCTTCTCTTTGTCCAGGTTCTCAGAATCTCAAGGATGACTCCCTCTACTATTTGGATTTAGTGTGCACAAGACAAAACTGACTTTTTTTGCAACTCCTATGGCTTTGAATTCTATCCTGTGTCCTGTAATGTACAGTTAAGAAAAAAAAGTTTTGGTCTAAAGAAAAGGGAATTTATAGATAGGACAAAGCCTTTTTTTTTCCTATATTAACACATGAGCAGCCATACCTGCTCGTTGCATACAAAGTTTCTGCTTCTTGATTGCAGAGCTAACCAATGGTTGTAGTTTACATATCACAATGCAAATCTAAGTCTGCCAACTTGGCAAAAACAATGCCCTTTGTGGCTATTTTATTACAATAACAAAACATGGCACAGCAAACCTTGTAAAAATGTGAATCTTATCAATAATTCAAGTTACATGCTGCAAAAATAACTTAAGATATTTGTGCACTAAAAATACAGTATACTTCCCCTTAATGAGGAAATGACTTGTGTCACGAAGAAGGAAAATAAAACAATCAGAGGGCAAAGGATTAATCCACCAATTTTGCCAGAGGTCTACTTGCAACTGATCTTTTCCCCATTACTGACTTACCTTGCTCTGTTCTGTTCTTTTCTGTATGGAGGGTGGCCATCTTGGTAGAGGATAGGGCTTTGCTTACTGTCAGGGCTGCCCTCTTGAGGACTGGTGATCTGACGACTGGAGGGGAAATAGCCAAATTACAGATCTGTAGAATAAATGATGCAATTCCTTTTACATCTGCCTGTCCATAAGATGAATGGACCTTCTGATCAGGTCCACCTGAAAAACTGTTAGGTGGACCTGATCGGTACGCCCGTCTGAAAGGGTCCTTAGAGTGTAGCATTCCGGGTTACCGTCCAAGTTCCCAGATAACATGGTAGCATGTCAGAGGGCAAGTACATCTCCCACTTGCTGTTGTCTGCAGTGAGATATCAGATTGTCTATGGCTAAATATTTTGTTGAATATGGCAAGCAAGATGGCTAATCTTGGTGTTCAAAAACAAGCATTTGTTCTTCAGTTGCAGTCATTGCCTACAATACACTACACTTTAAACCACCTGAACAATTTTGGGTTATTTTTTTTCTATACATTTGTTCTGTTGCGTTCAGGCATCTACATCTAAGAAATATTTCTCTTTCCAGATTTTTTATGACCTTGTGCGACAAATTAACAGAAAAACTCCTGTACCGGGCAAGGCACGCAAAAAGTCAACATGCCGGCTGCTTTAATACACAGATGTGCTGTAGCTCTGAGCCAGGTATTTGATGATGTCTTTAAAATAAGTGAAAATACACCTTTTTACTTACACATACATGCAAACTATGGTGAATGAGTTAATGTGGAATGGGGTGAACGGCTTGGTTGACCATTAGGCCAGGGAGTCCAGCCATGGCTGAAAATGCAACATTCCCCCTTTTAATAGCTAAATGACACAAATCTATGTTTTTATTTTGTATTTTTTTTGTTTCATTTTTATTACACTTTTTTTCAAACACAGAAAGTAACAGATACAATCGCAAAATACAGTAGGATATGACATCCAAAACGAGAACAGCATATGTATTATATTAAGAATACAAACCACATAGTGTTAATCTGAAAAACATGCATCAGGAGGACCATTAGCATTCCAATAAGAGAATTAAGCATAGTATACATATTGCTTTTTCTTTTTTATATGAAGTATGAAGGGTCTCTTTTTTTTTTTTTTTCTTCCAAATTTCGTGCATTTTTTTTTTTTTTAAAGCAGCTGTTTAGGCTGGGGGGGTAACTAGAGTGCCCTTTGATGGAATTACCAGTAAGCATGTGGGCTGGGTGTAGTAAAATATTTTTAAAGATCTTCAGTCACATTTTTTTCTGGAGAAACCAGATTATTATTATTTTTTTTTTCTTGGGTGTACATGTTGGTACAATGTAAACAATCTTAATAAATGGTAATTCAAAAAAATTATTGTGCATATAGTTTGTAAATATACAAAATATATTTATACATTGGGTAGCCCCATATGCAGATGTCTAGTATATACTTAGTAATACGGCATTTAGTTGGAAAATAAGAAATGTTCAACACACAAATAGAAGTAAAGAAATTGGTAGTACTTCCAAATGAGCTATTTTGGTTTAGTGAGACTAAATATAACAAATAACATTTTAATTGTTTTTGATGATAGTGGAATATATTGAAGTGTATGGTATGGTAATTTTTCCTGCTAATTATTCCTGTGTTGCTGGTAATAAAGTGATTTCGCGCTTCAAATCTATCACATAAAAGCATATTTTTGCATACAACTGTATAGATAAAATGTGTTCTACGAATATATATCAACAGTGCAAACATATAAAGTGCAAAGTGCTGATAAAAGTGATAATCCAAAGTGCTGGTGTGCATAAATAAATCAAAAGTTCATAATGTGCTTCATCCACTGGGAACATATGTTGGAGGGGAGAGGTGATGGTGATATCCTTAAAAATGAAGGGATCCGGTGAAACCGGGCTCTCTAGACTCTCACCTTAAGTAAGATGAACTTAGGCATCAAACAGGTTCTGTATTGGATGTTGAATGGTGTGATTCAGGTAGGGCTTCTCTGATCATATAATGATCCTCCCGATATATAAACCTATCAAAAAGATGGAAGTGAGGGGGGTGCGGGTTGCCCACCTGGGCTCCACCAATCCGGTGGGATGTATAGGGAAGGGAGAGAAAGAGGCCTCCAATAGTGTAATAGTTATATAAAATGGAGTTTATTAGAGTAATAGAATGGTCTCTTACATTAAAAACAAATAAAAACAGCATGAATTGCAAAACGATAGATCAGAGCGGCGTCTGAGGCGCCTCACTACTGACTTCCGGTTACGTCTGCTCTCTGCCACGCCCTACGCGTTACGTCACAGCTCGTGACTTCAACTGGGGACCCAGTTGAAGTCACGAGCGGTGACGTAGGGCATGGCAGAGAGCAGACTTAACCGGAAGTCAGTAAGGAGGCGCCTCAGACGCCGCTCTGATCTATCGTTTTGCAATTCATGCTGTTTTTATTTGTTTTTAATGTAAGAGACCACTCTATTACTCTAATAAACTCCATTTTATATAACTCTATTACACTATTGGAGGCCTCTTTCTCTCCCTTCCCTATACATCCCACCGGATTGGTGGAGCCCAGGTGGGCAACCCGCACCCCCCTCCCTTCCATCTTTTTGATAGGTTTATATATCGGGAGGATCATTATATTATCAGAGAAGCCCTACCTGAATCACACCATACAACATCCAATACAGAACCTGTTTGATGCCCAAGTTCATCTTACTTAAGGTGAGAGTCTAGAGAGCCCTGTTTCACCGGATCCCTTCATTTTTAAGGATATCACCATCACCTCTCCCCTCCAACATATGTTCCCAGTGGATGAAGCACATTATGAACTTTTGATTTATTTATGCACACCAGCACTTTGGATTATCACTTTTATCAGCACTTTGCACTTTATATGTTTGCACTGTTGATATATATTCGTAGAACACATTTTATCTATACAGTTTTATGCACAAATATGCTTTTATGTGATAGATTTGAAGCGCAAAATCACTTTATTACCATTATTATGTTGAGTGTATATGAACACTTTTGATTTTTCTGCAGTCCACAGAGACATCATCACCATTTACACATTATTTTACCATTTTATATTGAGTTATTGTATTCTGGTATTGACTCAGTTCGTTAACTCAACATAGCGCAAGGGACTACACCACATATTCCTGTGTTGCTACTACTAGCAGTGTTTTTTCTTTTTTACCCCCCTTTTTTTTTTTTTTTTTTTTTTTTTTGCTGTGTGGACAATTAAATAATGAATAGAGGCTGTAAAATATCTTTGGCTAAAAAGACTTGATTTTATTGGAAATTTATTCAGGTTAATTGGTAAACAAAAGTTTATTTTTTTAGGGGGAGTCAGGATTATGGGACAAGATGGTTTTCGCCACACTGTTTATTATACCTGGTGGCTAGTACTCTTGAACTATAGATAGGCATCCTCAGTGCATATATATTTAAAATATCAGAAGATGTTTTTTCTTCTACCTCTTTAACAAACAATGACCTTCTTTTGTTGCCTGTTGCAGGTCTGAAGAACTGTTGTCTAACGGCAGTGCCAGCATTCCAAGTCAAATTACCCTGTCAACAACTCCAATGGACTTTCCTGTGGTGGTACCCTATATAATATGGATGGAAGTTGCAAGCTCAGATTGTGCACCATCAGACCCTCCCCTCCTAAAGTCACGAGAAAGATGCCTGCTTCAAAATGTACTTCACGTATGCAACTGGGAACAGAACCCACATCCAGTATTACTGCTAACAGAGACATTGTTCACCCAACAATGTTTTCACACGTCAGAGTACGTGTACTGTATTCTTTCACAAGCCCTTCCTTTCCGTCGGAGTATACAATGAAAAGCACCACTATTTTAGCTTACTAAACAAGAAAGTCCAAAGAGCTCTTCTATAGACTACTTCTGATGATCTTGCATCTTTGGTATTTGTAGCTTCTTGTAACTATTATTTTTTCCCCTCCCTTCAATGAAATACAAGAGCAACATTAGTTGTGTTGTACAAAGTGCTTCTCACAACTAGATTTTTGTTTTCCTTTCTTTCCTTTCCTCCATTTTTAGGGAATCCTGTGGAATCTTGTATTGCACCCCCTTCTGGAAGCAGAGGAGCGGTTATAATAAATTTATTTCTTGTAGTCTTTGTTGAAAACTCTGCATTTAATATTTCTCTGGAGAGACAGACATTTTCCTCCTTTTATTAACCATTTCCACACTCTTTGTTTACATAAGGAATACTGTTTATAGATGTGTATACAGTGGGGGTCTACAACAAGAAGTGTATATTTTAAGAGTTCTTTTTTTAATGATTTATCAATATTTTGTAAATCATTTTCAAGCTTCTGCAGCTGTAGATTCTCACTGTGAGCCTTTGTCCCCCCTCTCTTGCTTGCTCATGCATATGTGTATTTGCAATACCAAATATACTGATTTAGTAATTTTTCCTGTCAGTGGTTGTTTCACACGTGTATTGTTTTGGTTGCGTTGTTAAATGGTGGAAGAGTCCAGTGGATGTGAATGTGGGACGTAATTTTTAACTCCTGTGTTACTGGTCACCAGGCCTGCATTGCAGTAATTAACTTTTTTTTCTGCTGATTTATTTATCAATGCCTTGTCGCTTTGTATGCGTTAACATTTGGGTGTAAAGATTGTGTATATATCCAACAGGGAACCACAGAAATTCAGTTGATCAATCTAATGCTACAACTGCTTTGAGGTGGCCAAATGTAAACTAAGAAGCCTTAAATAAAGTGGTGCAATTTTGTACAATTTAGCATCAGTTCAATAAATTTTGGATTGCCGTGCAAGGGCTTGCATTATAACCATCTGCCACTTTTAATAGTCTGTGCAGTACATTGACAGTGCTTCTTAACAAATCTGATGTCACTGAAGTGCACTGTATTCATTCTGCAGCCTCCTGATTCTTTTGTGCCAATTAGAGTATTGCATACAAGCCCTCCAGGATGGCACAAAGTGCTGTTAAATGGTAATAGAGTGTTTCGTTGGTGTCATTTTTATTCACTGTTCTGAACGATGCATGTGGCAGTTTGACAATATGGGAGATTTAAAATATATATACAGCAAATATAGGGTGAAGAACTAGGTAATTTGATGACAGCTGCTCAAACGAGTTGCAGGTGTTTGTGTTCACAGTGTGCATTAAAAGTCAATTATCACTCTTGTTTTTACTCTTTATTTTGCCCAGGCAGATACAGCGGACTGAGGATAAATCAAGTTTTATCCAAGAGTCTTCATGTGTTTTTAATTTGCTAAGCCAGTTTGTCACCTGTTTGTTTTTTGGGGGTTTTTTTTTCCCCTATTACTTACAGATTTTGTGCTTATTCCACCCCTCTCACCCCGTTAACAGTTTGACATCTGAACTCTGCTTATACACAGACAAAAATCAAAATAAAATACTGTACTTTCTTGTATGCAATAATGTCTCACAATCTTCTGACTGAATGTCTGTGGCCTTTCTTACTCAGTTCTGTTTGCTATCTGTATGTGTGTAGCCACAACAAATGAATCTGTAGCGTCTATTATAAGCCAAGAGTTTCATCAACCAAAATAATAAAATCTATTGGATTTACTGTACAGTTATTCAAGCACTCCTATAAAGTGTATTGTATTAAAAATACCACAACAAGCTAAAAATGAAAGTACAATTTGTGTATGATTTGTATGTGAAATGTATTTGAACGGTTTGTTTTTTTGTTTTTTTTTTGTTTTTTTTTGTTTTTTTTGTGCATTGCATCGTTCAGGTGGTTCAGCTAGGCATACTCCTACCAGTGTACATCCGGAGCAGAAAGCAATCACACTGTATGGAAAAAATGTATGTAGTCTTTGTAATGTTTGAGATTCCAGACAAACGCCTCCATTCTTTTGTTAATTTGTAAGGTCTACCTACTGCCAATTGGTCTGCCTTGGTGGCCAGGAATAGGACATCTTATTGAACAAGGAGATGGCAGTTGGGACAGCTTGGCTATAAGGTCAGGGAAAGTCAGCCCTTATTAACAAATTGAAACTGAAGGAGAGGAGCACAGAAGAGGCATTCTGTCTTTTAAATAGCAGGCATCTTGTATGCTCTTGGCATACTTACAAGTTTAAAATTGGGTACAGGTTCACATACATATTTTTCCAGTGAATGCTGCAAATATGCTTTATTTAGAAATGATGATTGTTAATTTTCATGTATAAGTTATTGAAGGTGACACTTGAATCTTCCATGGAAGCTGAAAAAAATTGATTTGATTTCACATTTTATGGTTACTGCTTCTCTATCCAGTGGAACAAATGGTATGCCCTGGAGAAAGATGCAGTTGAACTATACTGAATACTTTGTTGTATCACAGCATGTCCAGGAATGAGACAAAGTTCACTCTGTCTATGGGCAAGCTGGCTGTACTGAACGATCCATAGATCAACTTCAGTACAACCAGCCTGTCTTTTTCCTGTCTTTTTTTTCTTTTTCTTTTTTTTTTTTTATTAATACCCAATCACTATTGGTGGCTATAGTCACCAGCAGTGATCATTGTTAAGAAAACACTGCTGCTCTCCCGGGCCGGTCTGTACTAGTGTGTGTATGTGGTAGCTGCAGCCTGCTCCACGCCACAAGATGGTGACTTTAAACGCCAGCACCCAATTCCTGAGACCAGCGGGACAACATATATTCTTCTTTCCTGTGAGCGACACTACAAGTATAAGCAGGTCACAGCAGTGGAGCTTTCCCCACTGGCAGAACACAATAACGCCGGGAGAATCCAGCACTTTTCTTCAATCTGTGTTTAAAAGAAAATTGCATAAAGTATGGCCAACCTTAATAGGGTTTTCTTGATAACCGCAGTATGATCCACCGTGTAAAGCCTGGTACACACTAATGGTTTTTGTTTGTTTTTTCAGCCCAGTGGGTTAAACAAAAATAAAACTAGCAGCTCTCGCCAGAGCTGCTGTACTAACGATCCAATGTTAGTACAGTGCTCCCTCTCGCTGAGCTGTTGTGTTCTGACAGGGGGGGTGGCTCCCCCGCCACAACACTCCAATCAGCTTTCTCAGCCATTGGCTGAGAGTGCTGATTGGGAGCCGGTCGACTGCTGTTGGACCGGTTGACCTATACACGGGCCAAATGTCGGCTGGTTTTTATTGAACTGGCCAATGTCTCATGACATTCGGCCCATGTGTACTAGACATTAGAATGAATGTCTGCTTTAGTTTAGCTTGGAGGTCTGTGGGGCAAATATGAACTGTCAGTTCTTTACTTGAGCTAGTAACATCTGACATCGCTAAACTCATTTCCTTCATTGCATTGTACACTTTCAGATGTTTTCGTTGTTTTATCCTAAGTATTAGTGTAGTTATGTTCCCTGTGTTTGTTTGCCTTACCATGTAATGATAGACTCACATGATGTGGCTGTAGTGTGTCATGGCTGATCAATTCCCCTATTTGCATGTATATGGTCATACAGCGTGTCCCTATTAAGGGACAGGCAACTTCTCGTCCCAGGACACACAGCATCTAAGGCACGCTTTTCCATTTCCTCTGTTGCATGTCAAATGTGGGAATTCTAGTGTGATGAGACTGTGATCTGTTAATTTCTTGTGTCAGTCAGATCTAATTACTACCTCTCACCTGCACATGACTCTGTGAGATATGTAATTTCGCTACAGGAAATATCAGTTCTTAGACCAGACACCAGGTCATGCATTTACCTGTGCAGTGTAATGCTGCATGCCTCTTGCTTGAAAACAAATGGAAACATCTGACACCGGATTGTGCAGATTTACTTTACTATAGGCTGTACACATTGGGCTACATATGATGCTGTAACACTACATGATTGATGCACATCTTATGTAGATAGGAAGGTTTAGATGAAAATCATAGGGTAGGAAGGCTTTTTTTTTTTTTTTTTTTTAAATCAGAGATAATTATCAGTACAAAAATAGTTTAAGTTCTGGAGATTTTTGTCACTCAGTACATTGAAAGAAACGGAAGCACAGTGATGTGCGTACATGTCACCTAAACCGTTATTTCAACCCAAGCAGAGTATGCCATCATATGTTGTTACTCCCAGTAGATGTACTCGCTTATACCATAGGTATTGATGCCCCTATACAACCCCCCACTTTAATGGTTGTGTCATGAAAGGTATGAGCATATCAACCTCATAGCAAGAGTCTATATCCAAGACTAAATCCAATGGAGCCAGACCTGGAGTAGCTAGCCATTATCCCCAAATCTTATTGAAACTAGTCGGCTGCCCCTATGCTGGTGCTCATATCCTAATCTTACTCCCATATTAGTTAACCACATTTCTGGTATTTGGGGGACTGTGAGATCCAATGTTGCAATGCCTGCTTACGAGCTTGGAATAGGGCCCTG
Organism: Lithobates clamitans; assembly: GCA_037952925.1. NCBI lineage: Eukaryota > Metazoa > Chordata > Amphibia > Anura > Ranidae > Lithobates > Lithobates clamitans. Next base: position 8,523,496 of record JBBGZY010000044.1, read on the forward strand.
GACACTGCCTCCCTGACCTATACAACTGATATGACATCATCCAAAATGCCCAGTAAACACGGCTTAGAATCAATGGATAGAGATATCAATTGAAAGGTATTGTTAATTAATCCAACCAGGGTAAAGCTAAATCCCCCCCATTATCCTTGGATCTCTGTAATTGTTCCAATCTGAGTCTGGCAGGACCTGATTTCCAAAGTAATGCACGAAATATAGAATTAACCAGTCTAATTATTTTGAGGGGGATAACCACTGGGGCATTAAAATCATTTTTTATCTGGTTAGCTCTGCCTGCAACTGATAGCCATAATGGGGACCAAAATTTAAACTTTGTCTCTAAACCGGGACAAAAGTAGAAGTATATTTAAGTGGCGGTAGGTTGTTATCTCTGCGGAGATAATGGGCCCCAGCTAGGAAGGTTTATAACACCTTTAATAAATAAGTGGTCATAGTTCAACAGTTAAAATTAGATTTTTTTTAATGAAATTTGAACAAAACACAATATGGGGGTTGATTTGTCAGTTGTCCAAAATAATAGTGTGATAAACTAGAGTTGGCATACACTTATTTGTATAAAAGTATAATTTTTAGGCAATGGAAGTATGGGTTAGCTTTTTGGCACAGTGATATTATCTGTTTATATACAAGGGATAGAACAAGCAGCTCTGCACCGATTTTTAAAGTTAAACTTTAGTCAGAAAATTAAGTCATGCTATATCACTTCGGGCTTGCCCCTTTTGCAGGTACATCTATGTAAAATATGGGCCTATACTGTTTAAAATCTAGGAATACACTGTCTCACCCTGCTCTGCACATGCTCAGTTGCTCTCTATTTTTAGGCACTGCTGTGCAAGTGTAGGAAGCACATAATAGTGTGTGAGCTGGCTGCTGAAATTGAGTAGAAAGAGATTTTTGCAACACAGGAGATTTTCAAGATAAATTTGAACTTTACAAATTTTTTAATGGCCAAATAAATCAATTGATAAAGATCCCATATCTGTTAACACAACCCCAGAAAAAGATATGTAAATGGAGAATTATTTGACACATAAAAAGGAAAATTTGAGAGGAGTTGAAAAAAGAAGAAATATCAGTACTGGATAAAGGGGCAAAATCTGCAAAATCGAATACATTTGAAGCCTACATAGGAATATAGAAAATTGAGGACATTATACAATACTTGATAATGAATATACTGTAAAGAACAATAAACTAGAAATACAGTTTCTTGTGGAATAAATACATTTTCAGCTCCCAAATAAATATTAAACTTAGAGGTCTTCACAAGAATGGTGCCAGACATAATGAACATGACACAATGCTACAGTTTTGTAACCACCCTATACATATGTTTTATTGTCATTACTTACTACTGTTAATGATGTTCTCTATGCGGAATGCATTTCCCATTTTTTTCCCTGCCAGAAGATCTAGACTAAAGATAAAAAAAAAAAAAAGCAACAGATCTAGCATATATTAAAAAGACATCAAAGAATCGGAGGGAAAAAAGCCATCGTAATTGGACCTGCAGAGGAATCATAGTCCTATCTAAGAAAAGCTACAAGCAAAAAATGTAGTAATTGCTAAATGACCGGAAAACATAACAAAGGTTAAGTCAAAATACTACTGTCAAATATAAGAAAAAACTGGAGAAATTGTTAAAGGAACAAAGAAAACCTAAAATTTAAAAAAAAAAAAAAAAAAAAAAAAAAAGATATGTAGCCCTCTGCAGGACAGCAGTAATTGACTGTGTACCTAACATTTATAAGGATAGGGAAAACCCTCCAGGATGCCCTATAATACAGTTTAGAATATAATCTATATGTGCAAAATGGGTCATATATAGAATGTTTTTTACAACCATAATAACGGAGCACAGAGTCATACTTAAGGGACACCAAGCACCTGCATCAGGTATTAAAAATATGAAGCCCACAGAAAAAAAAAAAGTTTATTGTCCACAGCCGATATTAGGTCACCATATATGATAATAAGGAAACAGCAGAATCAACAAAATGGCCATTGCGGATGAATGGTGAGACTGGTGAACACATGCAAAAATATTTGCTGAAATGTATAGTGTTCTATTTAGACATAACTATTTTTGATACAGCAAACCATATTCTAAACAAAACCCAAGGGTATTGCAGTGGGAGAAATGGTTGTATTACTAATGATAGTTGTCACCAAAAACCATGGCTCATAAATATTCCAAAAAGTGAATTTATCGATTGAGAAGAAATTGTACTAAGGACAATGATATAACCAACAGGCTCAAAAAATAGGTAATATGTTTATACAAATGGGTTGTAAAAAAGCATTTATTTAGAACAAAATTAAGAAATTACAGGAGATGGGAGACCTTGATGAGGGATAAAAAAGTGTTTGTTTTTTAATATGGCTAGGATTATGAACGTACAATACAAAGAAATTATAATATGGAATAAGACTGGATAAACAAGTATATGTGAAAAGCCAATGTTTATTTGCAGGAGGGCTCCCACATTAGAGAAGAAATAGATTGGTACAAAATGTAATTTATCCATCTGTAACGAATGCTTTCTTATTTTTACTTTTTTATATAATCTTTATTTTACAAATTTTATACATTTTAAACAACATATACAAAATCCACAAATACTCCAAGTGTATTGAAATTATAATTTGAACTTCACATTATCTACAATTCCTATAGCTCTTTCTGACTTCTATTTCCATATTTATGTGTGTTCTTATCTTAATCATTACGTCATGCCCGTCCTTGCTTACCTAACACTTATTCACACAAACAATCCATCTAATCATGTTTGAGAAGCAGATACCGAATTAAAGGTCTGTTTCATAATTGGAGTTAACGATTCTTTAGGTATCTTATAAAACCGTGGGGTAAAGCCATCTGGACCGGGACTCTTTCCCCGTACTAATGAATCTATTATACTCTGTATTTCAAACTCTGAGAATTCCCTTTCCAACTGTTCTGTTTCTATCATTGTTAAAGTTGGTATGGCTGTTTCCTCTATATATTGACGTATATTCCGCCATACCATTTCGGGATCTCTTCCTGCCAATTGGTTTGATATATTGTATAATCTAGAATAAAAGGTATGGAATGTTCTTAAAATACCCTTTGGATCATGTATCAAGTCACCCACTTCTGTTTCAACCTTTATTATAGATGTTGTAGATATACTTGGCGCAATGCTCTTGCCAGGAGCTTGCCTGGTTTATTTCCATGTTGATAATACAAGGCGCGATTCTTGTCTCTAACCCTTAACGTTTGTTCATTTAACCTCCCTGGCGGTATGATTCTGTCTGGAATTTTGTGCTGAAAGCGGTACAATTATTTTGCATGGAAATTTGATGATATGTATTATAGGCCTGCAATTCTTAGTAATTACTTACTTAAACCTGACCAAACAAGACTCTAGTAGACATCCCAGATGTGATAAAGTTTGAAACACAAAATCATGATTTTAAATTTTTAAATAATATAATTTTATTCAATAATGTAATACAAACTAAAGAAATTTGTCAGACAAAGAAAATACAATAAACATCCTGAGTGTGATAAATTTTAAAGCAAGGTACAGCACACAGTCCCACGTCACAATCCGGACAATAGAACCTGCTTTCTTTTCTGATTTTTTTTTCCCTTGTCATCTCTGTGTGAACAGCAAACCACACACATCCTGGTAGGTGCTGCCTTTTTTGCGGTTGGCGGTATATAGTCCATAAAGTGCCGACCTGTTAGGCGTTCTGGGTTGGCAACACCAACAGCACGTCGTCCAGGTCTGTTCGCATGAACTGATGGCATCTGGTGTTTGGCAAAAATCTGCTCAGCCACCTTCCAGATAAAATCTGCATGAACAAGAGGCCTGTCACTCCTTGCTCGGTACAAGATGTAAGCGTTCCAAAGGCATTGTTCCAGAAGATGCCTGAAAATCTTTTTGTAATATTTTTTTCTGCTGTTTCCGCATAGTCGGATAAAAAGTCATTGCCTGATCGGCTCGCTCGACACCTCCCATAGTGCAATTATAGTCTATGACGACTTGTGGCTTCAGCACATCTTTCCCACCTTTTGTGTGGACCGTGGCAGTGGAGGTATTGTGCACAGTGCTCATGAGACACACGTCCTTCTTGTCTCGCCAACGTATTGCCATCATCTTACCCTTCTGCCAGGCAATCATTTCTCCGGGTTTTAGTTTTTTCTTTCCAAACATAGATTGCATGTCACGTCTGTTAGGCCTAACTGTACCATAGGCATCCGTCTTGTTTTGGATCAAAACCTCAAACAGTTCCGGCGACGTATAGAAATTGTCCATGGTCACACAATATCCCTGGTTCAGTAATGGCTCCAGCAGTGTAAGGACAGATGATGTGGCCATCCCATATTTGCTGTACCTGGGGTTGAACTTCGTGCCTTTACCGGTGTAAATGACCGAGTTCCATATGTACCCGGTGGATGACTCGCAGAGCATGTATGATTTGATGCCAAACCGCGCTCTTTTGGATGCAATATACTGGATCCAGCTTAGGCGTCCTTTGTAGGCCATCAAACTCTCATCCACGCTGAAGTCCCTTTCTGGCACGTAGGCCCGCTGGAAATTGTTCCCAATAATTTGGCATACCTCCCAGATTTTTTTTAGCTTGGGCGCAGGATGCGTGGCCTCATCAAACTCTTCATTGTTAGTGAAGTGAAAATATTTCATGATGAGGGAAAAACGGTATTCGGACATCACAGTACCAAAAAACGGAGTGGCCAATAACTTGTTGGTGGTCCAGTACCATTTCTGGCGTGGTTTCCCCACCACCCCCTGAAGAATAATGAGTCCGAGAAACAGCCAGATGTCCTCTTTAGTCACCGGTTCCCACCTTCTGCTTCGGGAAAACCTGGCATGCAGCGTAGCGGATTGCTGCTGTTGGTAGCGATTTGTCTCTATGACAATTTTTTCAATTACCTCCTCTGTGAGAAATAATTGCAGGTATGCCAGAGGGTTGCCACGCTCAACTTCGACCTTCATCCCAGGTGATCCAGTGAAGGGAAATCTTGGGGGCGCTACCTGGTCCGTATCGCACTCAATAGGGCACCAAGTGCGCACATCGCTGATGTCAGGTGCAGGATCATCACCGCTGTCATCGCTGTCACTTGTCAGATCAATGTCAGACGACAAATCTCCCCACGACTCACTATCGCTGAGTTCTGGGAGCAACTCGCTGTCGCTGTCTTTCAACTGCTTCAAAGGCGATTTTGTAGCGAAATGGCGCTTTTTGGATTCCATCTTCTCAATATTTCATTGGAGGCAAGGGGCACTGTATCAGTGAGATCTGAGATGATACAATGTAATCCTCTCAGATTACACTGTATCACCTCTTTTTATATGTGTGTTATTGTGTTTGAACTTTTGAACTTTTTGAATTTCCCGCCTAGTTCCGCTCCCGTGCGCCGCTGCTGCTCGCAGGGAACGGAACTAGGAAGTGAGATGCTGTGATTGCGCTGGCGATCACAGCGGAGCACAGCCGAGGACAGTGGAGGGCATCGCTGGAACCCAGGAGAAAGTAAGGGCTCCGCTGGATGCTCTGCAATGTTACCCCGAGCGTGACTCGGGGTTACCGCTCCTGACAGTAAAAGTCAGACCCGAGTCACGCTCGGGATTACCGCCAAGGAGGTTAATAGTGTTTGTAATTCCAGTCGCTTATTCGTTACTACTACTGAATTCTCAAAAGTTGGATTTTGTTTGTTTTGTTTATACTAAAAGTAGGTTTATTCTGTTCCCCTTTTCTTTTTTTAATCTTGCCCCATGTTTTATGAAAAGACCATGTAATACACATTTAAGTGTTTTCCATCATATAGATAGGGAAGTAGTATCTTTTAAATGATCTATCATAAAATTCTTTATTGCTAGCCTAATCTCTGACATACAGATCTCATAAAGTAAATTATCATTTAGTTTCCGTGTTCCTCTTGTTGTAATACCACTAGACATAGCCATCACCAAAAACACCGGAGCATGATCCGACCACACAAAACTTATCTCAGAGGAAGACGTCACAGCATCCCTATTTTGTTTATAAGAAAATAATCTAATCTATGGTATGTTATGAACTTTTGAGTGGAATGTATAATCCCTCTCTATTGGGTGAACAATCCTCCATATATCTACCAATTGATATTTATCTAATATATCTTATTCTTATTGTAACATATCATATTCTTTCTATTATTATTAGTTTGGGATAATAAGGGTGCAGTGGTATCTAGAACCCGGTCAAGACCAAAATCAAATCTCCCCCCCCACCAATGTCACCCATTCTGCTCTTTCCATAAGATCCATCAACATTTGCGTACCCATTTTAATCTGATCTTGAGTGGGTAGATATAGGTTAATAAATGTATATTTTTTACCATATATAGCCAGCTTTAAAAGCAACGCTCTTCCATCTCATTTCCTCCAACTGTCCAACACCTGGTGGGGTATAGACTTATGAATTGCTATAGAAACTCCCCTAGATTTAGAATCATGATACCAGGTAGAATAATACCTGTTCTGTATATTGGGTATATGGTCTGAGCGAAAATGCGTCTCCTGAAAGAAAATTACGCCAATCTTATGTTTATGAAAAGAATATAGAATTTGTGATCTGTTTGATGGCAAGTTTAGCCCTCTAGCAATAAAGGAGCATATTTTTACTGAGCCCAAAAAAAAAACCACAAAAAGTCTCACACACACAACTAACACTTGCCTAAGCAACCACTCCCTACACGACTCCTTTGTAAGTCCCCTAAATTAGGAGGTATACAGAGACCTCCTTTGGATAGGCCGTGCCTAGCCCAGGCTTATTTATAATATAGAAGAAATGGACGAAGAGGAGGCAGGAGAGAGAGAAAAAAAAACCCTTGTTAATAAACCTTTTTTAATTGAGTTATACCATTCATATTTACTTATGTATAAAAGATGTTGATATACTAAGGGAAAAGGAAGAAAAAAAAAATTTTGTAATAAAAAAAATATATACAGTATGTACACCCCTCACATTTTTGTAAATATATTATTATATCTTTTCATGTGACAACACTGAAGAAATGACACTTTGCTACAATGTAAAGTAGTGAGTGTACAGCTTGTATAACAGTGTAAATTTGCTGTCCCCTCAAAATAACTCAACACACAGCCATTAATGTCTAAATTGCTGGCAACAAAAGTGAGTACACCCCTAAGTGAAAATGTCCAAAATGGGCCCAATTAGCCATTTTCCCTCCCCGGTGTCATGTGACACATTTGTGTTCCAAGGTCTCAGGTGTGAATGGGCAGCAGGTGTGTTAAATTTGGTGTTATCGCTCTCTCTCTCTCTCTCTCTCTCTCATACTGGTCACTGGAAGTTCAACAAGGCACCTCATGGCAAATAACTCTCTGAAGCAGGAGTCTCAAACTAGTGGCCCTCCAGCTGTTGCGGAACTACAAGTCCCATCATGCCTCTGCCTGAGGGAGTCATGCTTGTAACTGTCAGCCTTGCAATGCCTCATGGGACTTGTAGTTTTGCAACAGCTGGAGGGCTGCCCGTTTGAGACCCCTGCTCTAAAGGATCTGTAAAATAGTATTGTTGCTCTACCAAAAGATGACCTAGGCTATAAGAAGATTACCAAGACCCGGAAACTGTGCTGCATGGTGGCCAATACCATACAGCAATTTAACAGGACAGGTTCCACTCAGAACAGGCCCCGCCATGGTCGACCAAAGAAGTTGAGTGCACATGCTCAGTGTTACCCTGTTTCTCCGAAAATAAGACCTAGCGTGATTGTCAGTGATGGCTGCAATATAAGTCCTACCCCCCAAATAAGCCCTACCTTGTTTCCCCAAAAATAAGCCCTACCCTGAAAATAAGACCTACAAGGACTTTAACTAGGGCTTATTTGGGGGGTAGGGCTTATATTGCAGCCAGCACCGACAATCACGCTAGGTCTTATTTTCGGGGAAACAGGTATATTCAGAGGTTGTCTTTGGGAAATAGATAAATGAGTGCTGCCAGAATTGCTGCAGAGGTTGAAGGGGTGGGGGGTCAGACTGTCAGTGCTCAGACCATATGCCGCACACTGCATCAAATTGGTCTGCATGGCTGTCGTCCCAGAAGGAAGCCTCTTCTAAAGATGATGTACAAGAAAGCCTGCAGTTTTCTGAAGACAAGCAGACTAAGGACATAGATTACTGGAACCATGTCCTGTGGTCTGATGAGACCGAGATAAACTTATTTGGTTCAGATTGTGTCAAGCATGTGTGGCAGCAACCAGGTGAGGAGTACAAAGACAAGTGTGTCTTGCCTACGGTCAAGCATGGTGGTAGGAGTGTCATGGACTGGGGTTGCATGAGTGCTGCCGGCACTGGGGAGCTACAGTTCATTGAGGGAACCATGAATGCCAACATGTACTGTGAAATAATTAAACAAAGCATGACCCCCTCCCTTTGGAGACTGGGCCGCAGGGCAGTATTCCAAAATGGTAACGACCCCAAACACACCTTCAAGACGACCACTGCCTTGCTAAAGAAGCTGAGGGTAAAGGTGATGGACTGGCCAAGAATGTCTCCAGACCTAAACCCTATTGATCATCTGTGGGTCATCCTCAAATGGAAGGTGGAGGAGCGCAAGGTCTCTAACATCCACCAGCTCCGTGAAGTCATCATGGAGGAGTGGAAGAGGACTCCAGTGGCAACCTTTAAAGCTCTGGTGAACTGCATGCCCAAGATGATTTAGGGACACAAAGAGCGGGACTTTAAAGGTGCCAAAATGAATTTACAACATCATCATGTGAAGAAAAAATACATATTTTATTCAATACCAATTTTTTTAAATACCGGTAATGATAAAAATTATCACAGTAACATGCAAATCATACAACAGTACAGCAACTTCTGCTCTACATGTTTCACCCAGAAGAGCTTCCTCAGGAGACTTTAGAGAGCTGCATAGAGTTGTTATGGATGCTTAAAAAATCAAAAACTTGGATTAATTAAATAAAGAAGTTCCTCTAAAGCCAAGGCCCATGAGGCGTCATGCAACCATAGGCAAAGGACAAAGGAGAACATTACCTTAATCATATCAGATTTGATGGTAACCAATTGATTCCTCTTTTCTAATTGAAAAGAGTATTCAGCTGCTGTAATTGGGAGGGAGAGAGGGTATAGATGGTATTCGCTAAAATGGGAAGCCCAGGATGGAATAGTAACAGTGAAGGTCCCTTCAAACTGTATGGGCTTAATTGAATCCATCTCCAACCAAGAAAGCCTGTAATGTCCTAACGTGGAATCAAAGAAATAGCGTGGAGAGGGAGAGGAGAGGTGCAGACCCTCTCTCTCACAAACTCCATGCCCAAGAGGGTTAAGGCAGTGCTAGAAAATAATGGTGGACACACAAAATATTGACACTTTGAACCTAATTTGGACATACTCACGTTTTTTGCCAGCGGTTTAGTGTTGAGTGTTGTGTGTTGAGTTATTTTGAGGGGACAGTAAATTTACTCTGTTATACAAGCTGTACACTCACTACTTTACATTGTAGCAAAGTGTAATTTCTTCAGTGTTGTCACATGAAAAGATATAATAAAATATTTCCAAAAAACGTGAGGGGTGTACTCACTTTTGTGAGATACTGTATATCTGTTTGTACGCATGCCTAACTAAGGAGTAGAACAAGCAGTGCTGCACCGATTTTAAGTTTATTGATGGCAAGTGTGGGAAGCACATAATAGTGTGAGCTGACTGCTAAAATAGATTAGAAAGCGATTTGTGCAGCGCAAGAGATTTTTATTTAAATAATTGGCATACTCAGCATTTGAAAGAAAATAGACCCTTGCCTCCGGTTATTTCACTTACCTATGCACCTGCTAAAAAATACAATTGTTAACCTTCAGTACTATAATTATGTAGCTTATATTTAAAAATGCCTTAAATATTTGATAAAATGTCATATCTCGTATGATTAATATTTTTGTTGTATCCTTTAAATGTTGCTGTTTGCAGCTAATGAGTCCTACCATGTGGCAGGTTGCAAGCCACTGCATAGGTCTAGTATATAAAAATAAATACACGTCCAGCTCAGTGTACATTACTGCTGACAGGCAGTGAGAAGCATTTATAACAGAAGAGACCAATAGGGTGTTTTCTGTCCTAAAACCCTTATTGTCAGCATTTTTTTGGGCATTTAATACCATTTTTAACACAGGATAACGTTTTGCATATTTTGAATAATCCCTTCAAGTAAAGCAAACTATAAGCGTTCTTAAGAATAATGCCTCCCCTTTTAAAAAATCTGCTCCAATGTGATCCACAGGCTCTGGCTCTCCTGTGTCAGAGAGAGGCTGCTGCAGTAGAGGGGAGGGAGCACCGCCAATGGATGGGCAATAAGAGCCAGCGGATGACATCACATCTCAGAAAATTCAGAGCTGTTGTCTAGCGCTCCCAGACACAAGAGAGCTGTAGCTTGTGGATCACGTGACCGCATTGTTTTGGAATTTTTTTAAGTTGGTGACATGGTCATTTTAAAATTCCAAGACAGGTGTCAATCTGGTGTCTGAGGAAAAACTTGGTGCGAATATGACTTTACATTAGGCTTTGTTTAATTGACCCTCCCTCCTAGATTGTAAGCTCTAGCGAGCAGGGCCCTCTGATTCCTCTTGTACCAAATTGTAATGTAACTATAATGTCTGCCTTAATTTTGTTAAGCCCTGCGCAAACTGTTGGCACTATATAAATCCTGTATAATAATAATAATAATGTGAGAGCAAAGAGTCTGCAGTGGGTGTGTTGGAGAACAGCTCTCCATGCAAGGAAGGTGCACTCCTCCTATAGCTGCGTCGTGCCCAAATCAGGACCCCTAGTCTCCTCCTGGAGCATGTTTTTAGAATAAGATCTGGCAAAGCCGAGCTGCACAGAGGTCTTTTAAAATTAGAGAAGAAAAGAAACAAAATTCCCTTGTGGTAAACTTTTAAGGCACAGAAATCGTTTGAGAAAAATGAATCGAGTTTGAAAAGTGTTTATTCAATATAATAAGTACAAAATATAAAAAACACATAAAAAAGATACAATAGAACAAATTTACAGTGCTGTCATCACAACATAGTACAAGTAGTAAACCAGTAATTCTTGCAGCCGACGCGTTTCGGAGCACATATGTGTATCTGCTTCCTTAAGGGTATAATTAAGCGAGAATACTAAGTGTTCTAAAATGAAATATTTGAGAGAAATAAGTATACCAATATGCATAAAAATACAAAGACAACAGGCAGAAAAGGTGGGGAAAATGGAAAAAATCACTTACATATATATTGAGATGACAACCCTTTCAGACCATGCAGATTAAAAACATATGAATGCAAAAAGATGTGCTTTTAAAATAAAATATACCAACTTTAAGTCCTGGTTCACACATATGCGATGCAGGGAACCAGCGCGATTCCAGTGCCGGTTCCCACATCGCATCTTCCTTGCAGGCAGTTCACACTGCCCTCTGCGAACCGCTGCGGGTGTCAATACAAAGTTAATGACACCCCCAGATCTGTTTGCAGATGGCAGTGCAAACTGTGAATTCGGACAGGAATCGAATTGTGAACACCCATGTGATCTAGGGTTGCCACCTGTCCGTGATTCACCCGGACAGTTCAGGTTTGGAATCATGCATCCGGGTTTCAGACCACCTCAAACCTGGACACATTATGCAGACCTGAACTATGGCTTCCCAGCAGGGTTGCTGGCTGCAGTTGTGTAAGCCGAGAGTGTGTGTTACACTCTTTCACACTGCCCAAAGCTGGCACTATCAATCCCCCATCCCCCCCCCCACACACACACACACACATGCACACAGACAGGAGAGGAGAGGGCTCAATCTGTACCTCTTCCAACCGCCCCTACTCCTCTGTGTCTGCACACACTACAATCCCTGGCGCTGTGGTTTAGAAAATGAAAGTGGGGGTGGGAAATTTCAAGTCCAGTAGCCTCAGATACATCTGATGACAGGTGCTGACTGCCAAGGGGTGAATGTGGTCACCATCCATCCCTGTCTGTGACTGAAGTCTCCCCTCTTCTCTCTCCTGTCTGAGTGAGTACACTAAGGTAAATCAGGGTGCTCAGAGCACTCATTACATCAGAGTTCTCCTTTACGCCAGATGCCACAGTGTTTCTCCTTACATCAGAGTTCTCAGTGCCCCCCCTGAAATCAGGGTACCCAGAGCATCCCTTATGTTAGAGTCCCCAAAGTTCTCCCTAACATCAGAGTCTGCAGTGTCCCCTCTTATAGGGCGTACACACGGTCGGACTTTGTTCGGACATTCCGACAACAAAATCCTAGGATTTTTTCCGACAGATGTTGGCTCAAACTTGTCTTGCATACACACGGTCACACAAAGTTGTCGGAAAATCCGATCGTTCTGAACGCGGTGACGTAAAACACGTACGTCGGGACTATAAACGGTGCAGTGGCCAATAGCTTTCATCCCTTTATTTATTCTGAGCATGCGTGGCACTTTGTCCGTCGGATTTGTGTACACACGATCGGAATTTCCGACAACGGATTTTGTTGTCGGAAAATTTTATCTCCTGCTCTCCAACTTTGTGTGTCGGAAAATCCGATGGAAAATGTCCGATGGAGCCCACACACGGTCGGAATTTCCGACAACACGCTCTGATCGGACATTTTCCATCGGAAAATCCGACCGTGTGTACGGGGCATTACAGTGTAAGGAAACTCTGCAAGTTCAGACATAAAAGTGGAACTCTGTGGACTCTGATGTAAAGGGGGACTCTTGTGATTGATTTCATATGATTAGAAATGTTATTTAATTGAAAAATAAATGTATAGTTTATGCTATATCAAAAAAATTGCTGTGCACCACTAAAGTGTTCGGGTTTGACTTGAAGAAAAGGTGGCAACCCCAATGTGATCTCATTCCATTGCGGAGAAAAAAAAGGTTCCTGCACTATTTTCGTGCAAATCCAATGCGAGTTCAGCCATACAACTGTATGCTAGAAATCGCATTGCACAGACATCGCATGTGATCTGCACAGAAAAGCAGTGCGAATCACATGCGATGTCTGACATCGCAATAGTGTGAACCCAGGCTTAGACTGAGTTTTAGCACTGGCATTTTTGTATGGAAATTTAAAAAAAAAAGATTTTTTTTTACTAAGATTGAACACTTCTATGTGGATCACATTTGCCAGGCATGTTTCAGATAACCACTTTCCTGCTTAGGGCTCATGTACACTGCAGCTCAAAAAAAGCTGCATTTTACAGGCATTTGAGCTTTTTTTTCTGCCTATAAAAGCTTGAAGAAGCTTGTTCTTTTTTTGTGCTCTCCCATTTTTTATTGAGCCCTTTCAAGCTTTTTTGAGCACAAGCATTTTTTTCACAAACCCTCCTAGATAGTATTTTCTTAACCACTGTATAAACAAAACAAAAAGCTGGAACAAACATTTCCACACACGTTTTTGAGATTTTTTTTAGCTCTTTTGAGCTCTTTGAGGCACTAGCTCCTCTTAAAAATGCGAGTTTGGTGGGAGGTTTTTTCTGCCTGTAGGAGCATATGCCTGAAAAAGCATGGACTCATTGGCTAACATGGAGGGGAGTTTCTAGGCAGAAAAAATAAGATCTCAATAGCCTGTAGGAGCCGCTTCTTCAAGCTTCTTTGAGCTGCAGCGTGTATGAGCCCTAAGTTTCCATTGCTACACAGAGCATCAGGGAAGAAAAGTTATAGTAAATATATACTAGGAAGGTGGACCGAAAAAGCAAAGCATAGATTTGCCTTAACCACTTACGGACCGCCCGCCATCATTATACGGCGGCTATTTGAAGTGGAATACTGTTGTTATGGCAGCAGATAGCTGCCATAACCCTGGTATCCTCTTCAACGGCAGATGGTCCTCTTTCTGATAAAAGTGGTCTCCGCGGCAGATTTGCAACAAGATCACTTTTATCGGGGGTGGGAGAGGGCCCCTCCTGCCTCTCCGGTCATTTCTGCAGTTTACCGGAGCTGTCGGTAGCGGCAGAGACAATCGTGTCTTTTCCCTTGTTAGGCTGGATGCCGAGTGAGGGAAAGATGCCCCCCCGCTCGGCTCCATACCATTGGATGATGGAAGCGACGTCAAACATCACTTTGGCACAATGGTCTCAAAGGGGAAAAAAAATGTTGGCAAAAAAAAAGACATTTATTTATTTATTTAATTGCATTTAAGTGTAAATTTAAGATCTGAGGTCTTTTTGACCCCAGATCTCACATTTAAGAGGTCCTGTCATGCTTTTTTTCTATTACAAGGGATGTTTACATTCCTTGTAATAGGAATAAAAGCGACCCAATTTTTTTTAATAAAAGGACAATGTAAAAATAAATAAGAATAAAAAAGACATTTTTAAAGCATGCCGTCCCGCTGAGCTCGTGCGCAGAAGTGAACGCATATGTAAGTCGCGCCCGCATATGAAAACGGTGTTCACACATGTGAGGTATCGCAGCGTTCGTTAGAGCGAGAGCAATAACTCTCGCACTGAAGCGCCTCTGTAACTCAAAACTGGTAACCTGTAGAAATTTTTAAACGTCGCCTATGTAGATTTTAAGGGTCAAAGTTTGTGGCCATTCCACGAGCGTGCGCAATTTTGAAGCATGACATGTTGGGTATCAATTCACTCGGTGTAACATCATCTTTCACAATATTAAAAAAATTGGGCTAACTTTACTGTTGTCTTATTTTTTCATTTAAAAATTGTATTTTTTCCAAAAAAATTGCGCTTGTAAGACCGCTGCACAAATATGGTGTGACATAAAGTATTGCAATGACCGCAATTTTATTCTCTAGGGTGTCTGAAAAAAAATATATAATGTGTGGGGGTTCTAAGTAATTTTCTAGCAAAAAAAATGATTTTAACTTGTAAACACCAAGTCTGAAAAATAGGCTCTGTCCTTAACTATTAAAGTAGATCTGAACCCAGTTATTAAAATCTTTTTTAAGCTTTATCATATTAATGCAGATACGGTGGGGACGGAAAGTATTCAGACCCCCTTACATTTTTCACTCTTTTGTTATATTGCAGCTATTTGCTAAAATCATTTAAGTTCATTTTTTTCCCTCATTAATGTACACACAGCACCCCATATTGACAGAAAAACACAGAATTGTTGACATTTTTGCAGATTTATTAAAAAAGAAAAACTGAAATATCACATGGTCCTAAGTATTCAGACCCTTTGCTGTGACACTCATATATTTAACTCAGGTGCTGTCCATTTCTTCTGATCATCCTTGAGATGGTTCTACATCTTCATTTGAGTCCAGTTGTGTTTGATTATACTGATTGGACTTGATTAGGAAAGCCACACACCTGTTTATATAAGACCTTACAGCTCACAGTGCATGTCAGAGCAAATGAGAATCATGAGGTCAAAGGAACTGCCTGAAGAGCTCAGAGACAGAATTGTGGCAAGGCACAGATCTGGCCAAGGTTACAAAAAAATTTCTGCTGCAATTAAAGTTCCTAAGAGCACAGTGGCCTCCAAGTGGACACACTTCCTTTAACTGCTTACTTCTTTTCAGTCCGGCCGGCAACAGAAAACTGAATCTCCTGCCGCGCGGTATGCGGTAGGGAGGGGGATTAAAAAGAACACGGGGGGAGTAGTAAGGGGGGCTTTGCGTACGTGGGTGTGTGCAGGGGGGGTTGGGGGGGCCTCCACGTCCATTTTGCTTGGGGCCCCCAAATTTCTTCAAACGGCCCTGCATGATATGATGTCCTCCCAGAATCGCTCCTCCGGGGGCGCACACATGAAGTGTCCATGCTCGCCGGGTCCTCAGGACCCAGGGCGTCATGGATCTGGGTAAAGGGCAAATCCGTCCAATGATGCGATCACTGTCCGGCATCATGTCAGATTCAAACTGGTGTCATGTCCGGTTCTCTCCGTGCTTACACCGATTGTGTGAGCAGAGGAGGGAGATGCGGCAGCATGAGGCTACGTGAGTTTTCAAGTTCCAAGTGTCTTTCTGTGCCCCGAGAAGCAATGGCGACCCTAGGGGGGGGCTATAGGGGGCCCTGACCCCCCAACATTATGCTGGGCCCCACCATGTGCCCCCCCAAAAAAAAAATTTTTTTTTTTTTAAATTTTTTTTTTTTTTTACAAAAAGGCAATTTCTTTTTGTTTGTATTCATATCGGATGGCCACTGCTGGGGTAACACAGTCTCTATTGAGAGGGAGAAGGTCCCCAGTGGGTGATTCCTCCCCCCTCCCTCTGCTCGCTGACACTGCATAATGCGAGCGCTCACACAATCACGGCCGCCCGATCTGCTCCTTCCCCTGCATCCTCATTGGCAGGGAGAAGAGCCAGTTGCAGGAAGGACTCCACCAGGACTCTCAGTTACTGAAAAAACAGACTGAGGGCAGGGGCAGGACAGCAAGAGGAGGCTGGGGAACCCCACAGTGGCAGAACACCAGGGCCCGGTGGCAAGACAACCTTTGCAACTCTGATAGTTCTCCCACTGCTTTGGACCCTTATATTTTCTTGGTATGCTGGTGACATATATATCTTGTTTTCTGTAACCCTGGGGGGGCCCCAATACAGTAGGAAGGGAGCTCACTGCAGAACATGTGAAAGGGCCGTTGTGGGATCGTAGTAAAGGGGTAAAGGGCCCCAGGATAGATAGATATATCTATATATCTATCTATCTATATATATTTTATCTATATATATATATATATATATATATATATATATATATATATATATATATATATATATGCGTTTTATAATGCCCCCCTATTTTTGTCCCTGTCCCCCCATGTGCCCCCCCTAAATATGAAAGCTGGAGACGCCACTGCCGAGAAGTGCCACATAAGTGCCCTATCTGTGCCCCAGAAGTGCTATATAAGTGCCCCAGAAGTGCCACATCTGTGCCCTAGAAGTGCCACAACTCTGCCCCATCAGTGCACATCTGTGCCACAGCAGTGCTCTACAGTGGCCCATCAGTACCCAGCAGTGCCACATCTGTGTCCAACAGTACCACATCTGTGCCCCTTCAGTGCTCTACAATGCCCCATCAGTGCACAGCTGTGCCCCATTAGTGCCACGTTAGTGCCTAGCAATGCCCCATCAGTACACATCTGTACCCCATTAGTGCCACGTTAGTGCCCAGCAATGCACCACCAGTGCACATCTGTTCTTTACAGTTCATTACAGTGCCACTTTTGTACTACATCAGTGCCACATCTATGCTCTACAGTGTCCCATCAGTGCCACTAAAGTGCCCAATAGTGCCCATCAATAAGTGCTCATCAATGCCACCATCAGTGGATCCTCATCAGCACCCATTAGTGCCGTAAAAAATGCATATAAAAACATTTTCCAAAAACTTGTGCAAAAAAATTACACGTTCAAAAGACTCATAATGTATCATATAATATACGTTGGGGTGTTTGCTTTCCAACATGGGGTCATTTTGTGGGAGTTTCAATTGTCCTGGTGCTCCAGGACCTTCAAAAGTGTGATATGTTGTCAGGAAATTATATGTGTAATTTATGTTCCTAGAATGCCTGATGGTGCTCCCTGCATGTTGGGCCTCACTATGTGGCCAGGCTGTGTAAAAGTCTCACACATGTGGTATCGCCATACTCAGGAGGAGTAGCAGAATGTGTTTTTGGGTGTAATTTGTGGTGTGCATACGCTGTGTGAGAGAAATAACCTTCTAATTGTCGGAAAAAATTACAACTTCAAAAAACTCACCATGACTCTTACTAAATACAGGGATTTCCTCTTACTTCCTGTTTGGCTATGGGATAGGAAGTAAAGGCGAATCTCCCAATGGGATACAGATTGTGAAAAGAATTCTGACAGGGTTGCTAAAAATGACAAAAAAATGGTTTGCCTATAGATCTACTTTACATGTGCTCCTTTAGGGCACACCCAATATCCAGGGCAATTTACCCACACCCACTTTTTGTTGCGCTGCGATATGTTCTCTTTTCCAGGTGGTCCTACTGTCTCAACTGCTAACGTTTGGAGGTCATTTTTAAAGTATAATCAAAAACCTGCCCAATATCATCCAGTTAAAATATAGTCAGGTCCATAAATATTGGGACATCGACACAATTCTAATCTTTTTGGCTCTATACACCAACACAATGGATTTGAAATGAAACAAACAAGATGTGCTTTATCTGCAGACTTTCAGCTTTAATTTGAGGGTATTTACATCCAAATGTACACAACGGTGTAGGAATTACAACAGTTTGTATATGTGCCTCCCACTTTTTAAGGGAACAAAAGTAATGGGACATATGGCTGCTCAGCTGTTCCATGGCCAGGTGTGTGTTATTCCCTCATTATCCCATTTACAAGGAGCAGATAAACGGTCCAGAGTTCATTTCAAGTGTGCTATTTGCATTTGGAATCTGTTGCTGTCAACTCTCAATATGAGATCCAAAGAGCTGTCACTATCAGTGAAGCAAGCCATCATTAGGCTAAAAAAACAAAATAAACCCATCAGAGAGATAGCAAAAACATTAGGTGTGGCCAAATCAACAGTTTGAAACATCCTTAAAAAGAAAGAACGCACCGGTGAGCTCAGCAACAACAAAAGACCCGGAAGACCACGGAAAACAACTGTGGTGGATGACCGAAAAATTATTTTCCTGGTGAAGAAAACACCCTTTACAACAGTTGGCCAGATCAAGAACACTCTCCAGGAGGTAGGTGTATGTGTGTCAAAGTCAACAATCAAGAGAAGACTTCACCAGAGTGAATACAGAGGGTTCACCACAAGATGTAAACCATTGGTGAGCCTCAAAAACAGGAAGGCCAGATTAGAGTTTGCCAAACAACATCTAAAAAAGCCTTCACAGTTCTAGAACATCTTCCTATGGACAGATGAGACCAAGATCAACTTGTACCAGAGTGATGGGAAGAGAAGAGTATAGAGAAGGAAAGGAACTGCTCATGATCCAAAGCATACCACCTCATCAGTGAAGCATGGTGGTGGTAGTGTCATGGCGTGGGCATGTATGGCTGCCATTGGAACTGGTTCTCTTGTATTTATTGATGATGTGACTGCTGACAAAAGCAGCAGGATGAATTCTGAAATGTTTCGGGCAATATTATCTGCTTATATTCAGCAAAATGCTTCAGAATGCATTGGACAGGGCGCTTCACAGTGCAGATGGACAATGACCTGAAACATACTGCGAAAGCAAACAAAGAGTATTTTTAAGGGAAAGAAGTGGAATGTTATGCAATGGCCTAGTCAATTACCTGACCTGAATCCGATTGAACATGCATTTCACTTGCTGAAGACAAAACTGAAGGGAAAATGCCCCAAGAACAAGCAGGAACTGAAGACAGTTGCAGTAGAGGCCTGGTAGAGCATCACCAGGGATGAAACCCAGCGTCTGGTGATGTCTATGCATTCCAGACTTCAGGCTGTAATTGACTGCAAAGGATTTGCAACCAAGTATTAAAAAGTGAAAGTTTAATGGATGATTGTTAACCTGTCCCATTACTTTTGGTCCCTTCAAAAGTGTGAGGCACATATACAAACTGTTATAATTCCTACGCCGTTCACCTGATTTGGATGTAAATACCCTCAAATTAAAGCTGAAAGTCTTCAGTTAAAGCACATCTTGTTTGTTTAATTTCAAATCCATTGTGGTGGTGTATAGAGCCAAAAAGATTAGAATTGTGTTGATGTCCCAATACTTATGGACCTGACTGTAGCTAAATGTAACACCCTGGTGTTTAGGCAGGGATGCTAGTAAATTTAGTTTGCCAGGCAGTAGTTGCCCTGGTTAATTGTTAGTAGATCCACTGATTCCTCCCTAGTTCTGGACTTGCTGCATCTTCTCTCTTCTCTTCCGTCGCTAGGTGGCGTTATGCTGGTGACATTAGATAGACAAGGCTTAGCAAGGTCAGGTTATGAATGGATGGGGTGTCTCAGCCAATTGGCAGGGGTTTCTTTAGTCCCTTGGCCTGCTGGGAAAGCCTACTTATTTGGGTGGAGTCAGGTGATCGGAGTTCTGTGCCACCTGGACGGCTGTCTGCTGGGTGGACGTGTGTTATGCTGCCCCGAGCTGCTAGGTCAGAAGCTTGAGGCCTATCCCGGGGACATCTGGCTGATAGGCTATCTGAGGACCTATCCAGAAGCAGGAGAAGCAGCGCAGGGTTGGGACTGCAGGATTGGAGTCCAACCGAGAGTAACAGTTGCACCACGGGGAACCAGTTGTGGTCGGAGGTAGAGGGGAAAGCTGTTGCCACTAAGAGACCATCGTCCTTGTTACCGGAGACCACTGTGAGTAAGCTGGAGCCAGTACCAGAGCAGTCTTCTTACCAACTGGGGATGGTGAAGAAGTGGGAAAACTTCAGCAAGTGTCAAGCCAGGGACCCAGCGGGACAGCAGAGGTGATGCTTGAGGAGCATCAGAGAGTGCCAAGACAGGGACCTAGCGGGACAGCAGAGGTGATGCTTGAGGAGCATCAGAGAGTGCCAAGACAGGGACCTAGCGGGTCAGCAGGCGTGACAATTGAGGAGTATCTAGTAAGAGACTGGGAGCTCAGTGAGTGTAGACCTACAGTGACCTAGACAAAGACTGTAGAGTATGAGGAGAACTACTTTATTTGTGTTACCAATAGTTAAATACAACTACCGTTACTGACTGTTACAAGAGTTGTTGCCATAGGAGACAGCGGTCCTACCTATACAGAAGTGGGGTCCAGCTAGAGGCCTTTCACTGTATAGCTGTCTACTTTAGAAGTCTCAGAGTCTGCTAAATATCATTGCATCTACGTAAGGGTGTCCTGGCCCTAACCCTCTCTCCCACAGTTCTTGTTCAAGAGACAATAAATCTCTTTTGCATTCAAAAAGTGTCTGACGCCCATTACTCCATCTTGCATTACACCCGCCATGCCTTTTAACCCACTCTACAAAGACGGATGTCAGCTGCCCCTAACTCTGGAGGTCACATTAGGCCTTTGGAGGTCCAGGACCTTGCTACATAAAGGCAAAACTTTTTTTTCGTTTTGGATAGAATATAGATAGATTAGAACACCTGTCAGTTTAAATTGCTGTCTGTGCCCTCTTAAGGAGATTCACCCTCTCTATTTGCCCTAGGGTTGCCACCTTTTTTTCAAGCCAAACTCAAACACTTTAGCGGCACAATTTTTTTTTTTTGTGGAGTATACACTATGGATTGTAAAAGACCTAGGACACCTTTGAGTGCCTCAAGGAGAGTAGTAATGCAGCGCGCTAGGAGTGCTGCAGGTGCACCACGGTGAACAGTGAGTGTTTGCCATACTGCATTGGGAGGGGCTGAAAGGGACATTGTTAAATAACACAAAAACATTCTTGTACCCATAAAATATGATCAAATTAATAAAACAAATGTCACTGTAAAAATATGAATTAGCCTACCTTAAAAGTGGACAGTGTCAGTCAGTAGAGCAGTGGAGGGTGTCAGTAGGGCAGTGGATGGTGTCAGTAGGACAGTGAATGGTGTCAGTAGGGCAGTGGATGGTGTCAGTAGAACAGTGAATGGTGTTAGTAGGGCAGTGGACAGTGTCAGTAGAGCAGAGGACAGTGTCAGTAGGGCACAGGACGGTGTCAGTAGGGCAGTGGACGTTGTCAGTAGGACAGTGAATGGTGTCAGTAGGGCAGTTGACAGGGTCAGTCAGTAGGGCAGTGGATGGTGTCTGTAGAGCAGAGCACGGTGTCGGTAATGCAGTGGATGGTGTCTGCAGAGCAGAGCACGGTGTCAGTAGGGCAGTGGACGGTCACTAGGGCAGTGGATGGTGTCAGTCAGTAGGGCAGTGGACGGTGTCAGCAGAGCAGAGAACGGTGTCAGTAGGGCAGTGGATGGTGTCAGTAGGGCAGTGGACAGTGTCAGTCAGTAGGGCAGTGGATGGTGTCTGTAGAGCAGAGCACGGTGTCAGTAGGGCAGTGGATGGTGTCTGTAGAGCAGAGCACGGTGTCAGTAGGGCAGTGGACGGTCACTAGGGCAGTGGATGGTGTCAGTAGGGCAGTGGACAGTGTCAGTAGGGCAGTGGACGGTGTCAGCAGAGCAGAGGACGGTGTCAGTAGGGCAGTGGATGGTGTCAGTAGGGCAGTGGACAGTGTCAGTCAGTAGGGCAGTGGATGGTGTCTGTAGAGCAGAGCACGGTGTCAGTAGGGCAGTGGATGGTGTCTGTAGAGCAGAGCACGGTGTCAGTAGGGCAGTGGACGGTCACTAGGGCAGTGGATGGTGTCAGTAGGGCAGTGGACAGTGTCAGCCAGTAGGGCAATGGACAGTGTCAGTAGAGCAGAGGACGGTGTCAGTAGGGCAGTGGATGGTGTCAGTAGGACAGTGGATGGTGTCAGAAAGGCAGTGGACAGTGTCAGTCAGTAGAGCAGAGGACGGTGTCAGTAGGGCAGTGGATGGTGTCAGTAGGGCAGTGGATGGTGTCAGAAGGGCAGTGGATGGTGTCAGAAGGGCAGTGGATGGTGTCAGTAGAGCAGAGGACGGTGTCAGTAGGGCAGTGGACGGTGTCAGTAGAGCAGAGGACAGTGTCAGTAGGGCAGAGGACGGTGTCAGTAGGGCAGTGGACGGTGTCAGTAGGGCAGTGGACGGTGTCAGTAGGGCAGTGGACGGTGTCAGTAGGGCAGTGGACGGTGTCAGTAGGGCACTGGATGGTGTCAGTAGGGCAGTGGATGGTGTCCGTAGGGCAGTTGACAGGTGTCAGTCAGTAGGATAGTGGATGGTGTCAGTAGGGCAGTGGATGATGTCAGTAGGGCAGTTGACAGGTGTCAGTCAGTAGGGCAGTGGATGGTGTCTGTAGAGCAGAGCATGGTGTCAGTAGGGCAGTGGATGGTGTCTGTAGAGCAGAGCACGGTGTCAGTAGGGCAGTGGATGGTGTCTGTAGAGCAGAGCACGGTGTCAGTAGGGCAGTGGACGGTCACTAGGGCAGTGGATGGTGTCAGTAGGGCAGTGGACAGTGTCAGTCAGTAGGGCAATGGACGGTGTTAGTAGAGCAGAGGACGGTGTCAGTAGGGCAGTGGATGGTGTCAGTAGGACAGTGGATGGTGTCAGTAGGACAGTGGATGGTGTCAGTAGGGCAGTGGACAGTGTCAGTCAGTAGGGCAGTGGATGGTGTCTGTAGAGCAGAGCATGGTGTCAGTAGGGCAGTGGATGGTGTCTGTAGAGCAGAGCACGGTGTCAGTAGGGCAGTGGATGGTGTCTGTAGAGCAGAGCACGGTGTCAGTAGGGCAGTGGACGGTCACTAGGGCAGTGGATGGTGTCAGTAGGGCAGTGGACAGTGTCAGTCAGTAGGGCAATGGACGGTGTTAGTAGAGCAGAGGACGGTGTCAGTAGGGCAGTGGATGGTGTCAGTAGGACAGTGGATGGTGTCAGTAGGACAGTGGATGGTGTCAGTAGGGCAGTGGACAGTGTCAGTCAGTAGGGCAGTGGACGGTGTCAGTAGAGCAGTGGATGGTGTCAGTAGGGCAGTGGATGGTGTCAGAAGGGCAGTGGACGGTGTCAGTAGAGCAGAGGACAGTGTCAGTAGGGCAGAGGACGGTGTCAGTAGAGCAGAGGACAGTGTCAGTAGGGCAGAGGACGGTGTCAGTAGGGCAGTGGATGGTGTCAGTAGGGCAGTGGATGGTGTCAGTAGGGCAGTTGACAGGTGTCAGTCAGTAGGGCAGTGGATGGTGTCAGTAGGGCAGTGGATGGTGTCAGTAGGGCAGTTGACAGGTGGAAGTCAGTAGGGCAGTGGACGGTGTCAGTAGAGCAGAGGACAATGTCAGAAGGGCAGAGGATGGTGTCAGTAGGGCAGTGGACGGTGTCAGTAGGGCAGTGGATGGTGTCAGTAGGGCAGTGGATGGTGTCAGTAGGACAGTGGATGGTGTCAGTAGGGCAGTGGACAGTGTCAGTCAGTAGGGCAGTGGACGGTGTCAGTAGAGCAGTGGATGGTGTCAGTAGGGCAGTGGATGGTGTCAGAAGGGCAGTGGACGGTGTCAGAAGGACAGTGGATGGTGTCAGTAGAGCAGAGGACAGTGTCAGTAGAGCAGAGGACGGTGTCAGTAGGGCAGTGGATGGTGTCAGTAGGGCAGTGGATGGTGTCAGTAGGGCAGTTGACAGGTGAAAGTCAGTAGGGCAGTGGACGGTGTCAGTAGAGCAGAGGACAATGTCAATAGGGCAGAGGATGGTGTCAGTAGGGCAGTGGATGGTGTCAGTAGGGCAGTGGATGGTGTCAGTAGGGCAGTGGATGGTGTCAGTAGGGCAGTGGATGGTGTCAGTAGGACAGTGGATGGTGTCAGTAGGGCAGTGGACAGTGTCAGTCAGTAGGGCAGTGGACGGTGTCAGTAGAGCAGTGGATGGTGTCAGTAGGGCAGTGGATGGTGTCAGTAGGGCAGTGGATGGTGTCAGAAGGGCAGTGGACGGTGTCAGTAGAGCAGAGGACAGTGTCAGTAGGGCAGAGGACGGTGTCAGTAGGGCAGTGGATGGTGTCAGTAGGGCAGTGGATGGTGTCAGTAGGGCAGTTGACAGGTGTCAGTCAGTAGGGCAGTGGACGGTGTCAGTAGAGCAGAGGACAATGTCAGTAGGACAGTGGATGGTGTCAGTAGGGCAGTGGACGGTGTCAGTAGGGCAGTGGATGGTGTCAGTAGGGCAGTGGATGGTGTCAGTAGGGCAGTTGACAGGTGTCAGTCAGTAGGGCAGTGGATGGTGTCTGTATAGCAGAGCACGGTGTCAGTAGGGCAGTGGATGGTGTCTGTAGAGCAGAGCACGGTGTCAGTAGGGCAGTGGATGGTGTCTGTAGAGCAGAGCACGGTGTCAGTAGGGCAGTGGATGGTCACTAGGGCAGTGGATGGTGTCAGCAGGGCAGTGGACAGTGTCAGTCAGTAGGGCAATTGACGGTGTCAGTAGGGCAGTGGACGGTGTCAGTAGGACAGTGGATGGTGTCAGTAGGACAGTGGATGGTGTCAGTAGGACAGTGGATGGTGTCAGTCAGTAGGGCAGTGGACGGTGTCAGTCAGTAGGGCAGTGGACGGTGTCAGTAGAGCAGTGGATGATGTCAGTAGGGCAGTGGATGGTGTCAGAAGGGCAGTGGATGGTGCCAGTAGAGCAGAGGACAGTGTCAGTAGGGCAGAGGACGGTGTCAGTAGGGCAGTGGACGGTGTCAGTAGGGCAGTGGATGGTGTCAGTAGGGCAGTTGACAGGTGTCAGTCAGTAGAGCAGTGGATGGTGTCAGTAGGGCAGTTGACAGGTGTCAGTCAGTAGGGCAGTGGATGGTGTCAGTAGGGCAGTTGACAGGTGTCAGTCAGTAGGGCAGTGGATGGTGTCTGTAGAGCAGAGCACGGTGTCAGTAGGGCAGTGGACGGTCACTAGGGCAGAGGATGGTGTCAGTAGGGCAGTGGACAGTGTCAGTAGTTTTTATCTATTTATTTTTTTACAAATGTATTTATTTTTACATTTTTTAACAGTTGGGGGAGCTTTGGTGAAATATCAGGAGACTAAACAGACCCCTAATAGCTCACTTTTGAAAGAGAAAGGCACTGAGGGCGGATTCTCCAGTTCCTTTCTCTGAAGCATAATAAACATAGTTAATTTGGAAGAAACTTACCCTTGTGTACCCAACTTTATCTGATTCCTTCAATCTCTGTGACTGGTCCCCTGCAGCTTCTGTGACAGTTGTGACAGGCTATGGTAGCACTCCAGAATCCTCATTGTACCATACAGGGTTAATTTTCCTGTATGGTATGTGATGATGCTCAGGCTTTGGGTGGAGGAGAGGAGCACTTGCAGCTGGCTGGAGCATGGAAACATAACATAACTGAAAGTGGCAATTTCCCCCCAGCACTGAAAGGGTGGACTTTTTCACTTTCCTGGAGTTGGCCTGTATTCTGGCACCATGCCCTTTGCTGTTTATGCTCAAGTGTTTGACAATGTCAGGAATATACTGGGACTTTTCAGGTTCTACATAGAAGTATTCCACATTATCAAAAAGAAAGATGTTTAATAAGATATAGGGTATGGAATACATCTATATGGAGCCTGAAAAGTCCCAGTATATTCCTGGCTTAGTCAAGATTTTTACTTTTGCTTTCAGTAAACCTGCACTGCAAGGTGCAGACAGGATTATAGCACAGAATTATACAGTTTGGATGGGGAATCACAGGAGGAGAACATGCAGCCTGGCATCCATCCTCTGTTATCATCATTCTGCTCTGGGGTGAGTCCTGATGTCTGCTGGGCAGGAACCAGTGATCGGAGCTACAGTGTAGGGTTGTCTCGCTTGCGCCCCCCACCTGTAGATGAACTCTGTTACAGCCCAGATCCAGCCTGAAAGGAGCCTGTGCCCAGGAGAAAGGGAGAAAAGGGGGTGTGCTTAGGGTTGCCACCTTTTCCTCAAGCCTAACCCAAACACTTTAGTGGCCTGGGACACCCCAAGGAGAGTAGTAATGGGGTGCACATAGCGCCCCGCAGCAAACAGTGGGTGTGGCCAAATAGTTCTTGCTGACATCCTCACCCTGCCCCGAGCGATGCCGAGCCTGCCCCCAGACAACCGCCCGCAGCTCCTGGATGGCAACAGATTTGTGTGTGATTATTTTTGTTTCTTGGGGAGCCACAGTCCAGTCTGAATATTGTGTCCGGGTATCAGTTCGCCGGAAACACAGACACATGATTCAAAACCCGGACTGTCCGGGTGAATCCTGGACAGGTGGCAACCCTAGGTGTGCTGCTGCCATAGAAAGGAAGCCTGCAATAGATATTGGTACATCCTCGCCCCTGCTTTTGGGCAGGCTTTATCATCAACAAAGACTGAGGCATAGATGATAATGTTGCAGTCTCTGTATTCTGTACGCAGATTCTTCAGCTGCCTCCCCCTTGTCCGGGCCTGCATGCAATCAGCGACAGGCAGTGTGGGCTCACTGAATCCCTGGCTGAAGTTTAGATCCCCCTGCACTCAGCATTAATGCGGGGTGGACTCACACTGTGCAGTTAGTGAGACAGCGGGGGAAGGGGAGACACATCATCCACTGAGCAGACTTGTCACTCTCGGTGCAGTCCAGTCTGAATGATGTGTCCGGGTCTGGAGCAGATGAAAACCCATACACATCATTCAAAAACCGGACTGTCCGGGAGAAACCCGTACAGATAGCAACCCTAATTTGGCCTGTTTACCATTATCATCGAAAGTGAAAGTAGAAGAAAATAGCAAATTTTGGGTGGCCACAGAAAAATAATAGTAGGGAAATCTTCCAATGGGGACACTAGTTCTGGAGACCTGGGGGTCCCCAAAGAATTCTCTTAATTTGCCGGGATTTCGTCTCACTTCCAGTTTGGCTATGGAGCAGGAAGTGAAGGGAAATCTCCCCAATAGGACACAGATTGTGAAAATAATTCTGACAGGGGTTATAATCCTTTCTTGCTCTATTCAAAATGACAAAAAAAGTTTTGTCTATAGATCTACTTTAAGCCCCGGTTCACACAGGGGCGACTTGTCAGGCGACCTAGTCGCCTGACAAGTCGCCTCCCGTTCTGTGCTACGGAACCGTTCTAATAGGAGCGACGCAAGTCGCTCCGACTTAGAAAAAGGTTCCTGTACTACTTTGGGGGCGACTTGCATAGACTTCTATGCAGAAGTCGTTTTGCAAGTCGCCTCGGAAGTAGTTTGCAGGTCGCCTCGCTGAGGCGACCTGCAAGACGTGCCGTCCCTGTGTGAACCGGGGCTAACTGTGCTCCTTTAGGGCACACCCAATATCCAGGGCAATTTAGCCACACCCACTTTTTGTTGCGCTGCGATATGTTCTCCTTTCCAGATGGTCCTACTTTCTCAACTTCTAATGTTTGGAGGTAATATTTAAAGCATAATCAAAAATCTGGCCAATATCCTCCAGTTAAGGTTTACATTAACCGCTTAAGATAAGGACCGCCCCACGTTCATATACTGCAGCAGGGCGGCTTTTCAGCATAAAATCACGTACCGGTATGTGATTGTTTTCTTTGGCTTTGGGGCACACACGCGCACCACTGGACCCTCGTTTCCACTGTGATTGGACACAGCGGGAGCCAATCAGCGGGTCCGCCGGAAACCCGTCAATTGTTCCAAGAGAGGCAGAACGGTGGTCTGCTTATGTAAACAAGGCAGATCGCCGTTCTGCTGGTAAGGAAGACAGAGATCTTGTGTTTCTGATAAGCAGCAACACGGATCTCTGTCTTCCTTCAGTTAAACCATCACCTGCCCAGTAAGAAAGCACTCCCAGGGAACACATGTTTTAGCACTGATCACTGTATTAGTGTCACTGGTCCCCAAAAAGTGTCAAAAGCGTCACTTAATGTCCGCCGCAATGTCACAGTCCTGCTAAAAACCAATGATCGCTGCCATTACTAGTAAAAAAAAGAAAAAGTCCATAAATCTATCCCATAGTTTGTAGT
Source organism: Lithobates clamitans (assembly GCA_037952925.1). Lineage (NCBI taxonomy): Eukaryota > Metazoa > Chordata > Amphibia > Anura > Ranidae > Lithobates > Lithobates clamitans. The sequence goes on from JBBGZY010000044.1 coordinate 8,551,909, forward strand.
CGCTATAACTTTTGCGCAAACCAATCAATATACGCTTATTGGGATTTTCTTTACCAAAAACATGTAACAGAATACATTTTGGCCTAAATTGATGAAGAAATTAGATCTTTTCAATTTTTATTGGGTATCTTTTATAGCAGAAAGTAAAAAATTACGTTTTTTTTTTTTAGCTTTTTTTTGTTTATAGCACAAAAAATAAATAGGTGACCTAATACCACCAAAAGAAAGCTCTATTTGTAGGGAAAAAAAAGGACTTTTTTTTGGGGGGGGGTACAGTGTTGCACGACCGCGCGATTCTCAGTTAAAGCAACGCAGTGCCGTATCGCAAAAAATGGACTGCTCAGGAAGGGGGTAAAACCTTCCGGAGTTGAAGTAGTTAATACTGAGCTGTGTGTCCCTTTACATTTCATTTCAGTCCTTTTTTAATTCTGACTTTAGTCTACACCTTTAACATTATCAGCTATGTTTTCCTTCACTGACTGTGTTACAATTATTCTGGGCACCTCAGCGTATGACTGACGGTACTTTTGCCACAGCTGCCTAGAAGCACAAGTGAACTATTCACGTGGTGGCAACATTCCATGAACAAAGATGGCGGAATAGGGCGGGAGGCAGCCGGAAACGTGTCATTCAGCCTGTGATAGTTTCCGAGGTTAGCGCTACCCATTGGCTGTGCGTGCGGGGAATGTCAGCGGACGTCAGGCGGGAAGTGTGTGCGTACCAAGATGGAGAGGTGAGCTGGGAGATGTGTTATCAATGTGCTTATTACAGTGTACACCAAGGGGGGCATGTATTCCTCTGAGTGTATACCTTTGTTTATGGTCGCGTGTTAATGTACAGAATAGCATTAGATACGTGTAGGGAGAATAAATCGAAGGCTGTCATTAAATGAGATATTCTCAGGCATCCATTCACTCATAGAGTGTGTGTACAATGGGTCAGTGTACCAATCACTGTGCAATTCTCTGTTTACATCTGTGGTGGCGAGGACATTGTTTACAAGTCATGCTTCAGCTGGCCATACATGGAGCCCATTGATTTGTATGGCAGGACGTTGATGCCATACGCTGTGTTGGGTATGAGTTCTTTAAAAGATAAGTTAACCTTTTTGGAAAAAATGCACATATTTTTGCAGGGAAAAAAATATGCGTTTTATTATTATTATTTTTTTTTTCCTAAGGAGCCTGGAAAGCATTGCACCCGTGATCAGCGAATTAGGGGTGCAATGCCAGACGGACTCTGCTGCTTCCAGCTGGCGATGTACAAGCTGCAGGGCTTGTGAATAAACGACAAGGCCGTGCTCATCAGCGACCTCGCATTCTATTCGGAACTACAAGTAGGGTTGCCACCTCATCCCTTTAAAACTGAACACGTATTAATTACACAGGTTCTGTGGCTAATTAGGCTGGTAATTCAACTCATTCGCTGCCTTATCTGCATTAAATTGGCGTCAGAACCTGTGTAATTCATACGTGTTCGGGTTTAAAGGGATGAGGTGGCAACCCTAACTACAAGGCAAAAGTTGGCGGAGGCTGCAGCTACTGGAACATGTTACATGTTCCACCCTAAATATGGGTGGAACATATAGCATGTTCCAAAAGGTGAACCACTAGCCATCCAAAAGCCGTATACTATATAAACGGCCTGGATTTTCAAGTGGTTAAAACAAGCTCATAGATGCAGTTGTGAGTATATCATTTGTTTTTTGTTTTTGTTTTTTTGAGCCAGCAATCAGCTTTTTAGTATAAGTAATTCAAGTGCCAAAGAGCTGCCTATTAACTTTAAAAAAAGGAAAAGGTGCTGCGCCCCTGCCACCCTTTGGGGTACCAGGCACCACAATAAAAATGCTTTCAGGATGCTGAACATCTCAAGAAAAGAAAAAAAAAAAAACACTTACCCCTATTTAATTCTTTCCCCTTCAAATAGCTGACTTTTTTTTATGTGAGAGGTTGTGTCTACTCCCTCCATTCTATTGTAGGTGAAAATGATGTGCTCCGCCTCCTGAAGCCTTTTAGTATATTCACATCACGTATCACAGGAGGCATCAGCTTCCACACATTGCAACTGGAGGAGGGAAACCTGGTGTGTGTGATCAGGGTTCTGTCTCCCAGAACTCCGAAGACAGCTGGTCCTTGATGACATCAGAGAAGTAGTTGATGTAATGGAACCTGGTGCGTGACCACCCAGTGACAGGACAAGGCTGGATTCGCTGGGGGGTGAGTATGTAACTAGTAACTAACTAGAGATCGCAGCGGCTCACAGCAGAAGTCTGGGGCATCTCCATTCACCATTTCAGGCCGAATTTTGGGCCGAATTTTGGGCTGAATTTGGACCTGAAACGGTCCAAAAGACGCACTGGAGCTGCTCTGGAGATGTATGAACTGGCTCCATTGAGAGCCGGTCACAATCTCCTGCTATGCGAATTGGATGCGGTGAAAACCGCATCCAATTCGCAATAGTGTGAACCCAGCCTAAAAAGACAATGCAGGGACAGTGCAGTGAAGTTCCTCTTAAAATGGCTTCTCTGCATATTTACACGTGTTTAAAAGATTTAAAGTGTAATTCCATCCAAGACTTATTTATTTAGGTAGGTGGCATGGGAAAGGGCTAAAACCTCTGCCAGGTTTTTATTGCTGACTGACTTATTGTTGGAGAGAGTTCCCATCTCTTCCTGTTCTGGTAATCATCATTGCTAAACCAGGAAATAAGGGAATTCTAGACAACAATAAAACAAGAGAGGTTCCAGCCTTTTCCCCAATGTACAAAAAGTGTTTTTTTTGTTTTTTTTTTCTTTTTTGTACTGCTATTTGTGTCCCTATTGGAGCAATTGACCCTTAGCTACTCCCATAGTTGAAGCAGAGCTTTACCCATAATTAATGTGTGCTGTAAATTGCCTCCAGCTTTGCTTCTATTACTTTGTGCTGGAGGCTACCATTTTGCTGAAGCCCAGAGCCCCCTGAGTAGAAGTAAATCATAATGTGGAACTAAACCCATTGATTTAACAGTTTCAAAAAGTTACATTCCTTGGAATGCTGGGATTGCTAACTGTCACATTTGCTTGTTTTTTTTAACCAAGCTATCAAATGGCTGGTGTCATAACTGATGACATGTACAGCACCATGGCAGTTGCAGATCAAACAGAAGCAGCTCCCTTGGCTGTACGGGATAGGAGTGTTTAATTCTGCTTTAAGGATGTCAGCAGATCGGCCTCTACAAACTCAGCAGTGCCTAAAAATGACTAAAAACAGAGAGCAACTGAGCATGTGCAGAGCAGGGTGAGACAGTGTATTACTGGATTTTAAACCGTAAAGACACTTATTTTTAATGTTTTACATTGTTATACCTGCAAAAGGGGCCAGCATGAAGTGATCTAGCAGGACTTTATTTTCTATTTTCTGTCTAAAGTTCCACTTTAAGACTGGGGGGAGCGTTGAGGGAAATTCTAGCAGTTTTTCTACTCCGATGCAGAAATTATATATATATATAAGCAGAAGACCCATGCAAAGTTTTCCACTTGTGTTCAGCCTTTTTTTTTTTTGTTTTGTTTTAATCAGCAGCGGTGACTTCTTTACAGTGAACTTCACTCTCAATGTTGGCTATTTTAATCCTTATGCTGCTAGCATTAATTACTAGATGTGAAAGTATATAATATTTACTCGATATAACTTATTATTTTTTGACATTTTCTTCAGTTACTTCTTGGTTTCCAGGCCTAGGCAAATGTCATACATTCCAGGAGTCTTCAGGAGGGGAGTAGGGGTTTTCACAGCTAAGCACATATTCCTGTCTGCATGCCTGAGCTAAGGGCAGATGGATTCCAGGAAGTAAATGCTACATGAATCATCTGCCCTTACTCAAGATGGCCATGGCTAGAAATTGCTGGGTGGTGTTTTTCAAAGTGATTTCTCAGCAAAATAAAACATGGAGATGTGGGGGTGGGTGGTTGCTTTGAATATTAAAACTGAATTAAAGCACCATGGGTTGACCCCCCCTTCCTTTTTTCTTTTGAATGTTTCTTTTTCATTCTTCCCTTTGGGTGTACAACCTCACAGGCAATACATTCTCTACTGACCTGCATCATGTGACATAATGTTAAACTCGCAACGTATACTTTCTGGACCTTCCCTTGGCTAGTGAAGAATGTTGTATAGTTTTGTGATCACTTGGACTAGTGGTAATGTCAGGGCCAAATGATGTATCTTTCTTTCTTTCTTTCTTTCTTTCTTTCTTTCTTTCTTTCTTTCTTTCTTTCTTTCTTTCTTTCTTTCTTTCTTTCTTTCTTTCTTTTTCTTTCTTTCTTTCTTTCTTTCTTTCTTTCTTTCTTTCTTTCTTTCTTTCTTTCTTTCTTTCTTTCTTTCTTTCTTTCTTTCTTTCTTTCTTTCTTTCTTTCTTTCTTTCTTTCTTTCTTTCTTTCTTTCTTTCTTTCTTTCTTTCTTTCTTTCTTTCTTTCTTTCTTTCTTTCTTTCTTTCTTTCTTTCTTTCTTTCTTTCTTTCTTTCTTTCTTTCTTTCTTTCTTTCTTTCTTTCTTTCTTTCTTTCTTTTCTTTCTTTCTTCTCCTTTTTGTTATCTAGCTTTGAAAAACCCGATAAAAATCTTTTTGAGATAAAATTGAATTAAATAGAATTTTTGGTTTGTGGTGCTCAGATGCAGTGTAGTTCCACTTTAAGAACGTTGTTAGCTGGTGGATTATGCATTTGCCATAAAGATTTTGTTGTGGCATTCAGTATTTTCTCCTAAAGCAGTGGTTCTCAACCCCCCTAGTGCCGTGACCCCTTGATAACATTTCCCAAGTTGTGGAGACCCCCCAACCGTAAAATTATTTTCATAGCGTGGGTTGTCAGCACCGAAGTCAAGTAATTTGCGCCCCTAACCTATGGACATTTAGCACTCACTGAGTCCCTAACACTCGTACAATATTAAAACCCTAAGGCCTGTGTTTTTGTTTGTTTTTTGTTTTGTTTTTTACAATTTTTATTTTTTACAATAATATTTTTTTTATTCTTTATATGTTTTTTTTTTTTTGTTTGCTTTTTGTTTTGTTTTGTTTTTGTTTTTTTGTTTTTTTAATCAGCCCTGTTGGGGGGCTTTGGTGAGATATCAGGGGTCTTAACAGACCTCTGATATCTCCCCCTTGAGACAGAGAAAGAGACGGAGGATAGAGATTCCCCAGTCTCAGCTGCACTGAGAATGAATGGAGAGAAGACAGCGGCTCCTCTCCATTCATAAACTGACACATAGTAATCACAGGAGATTACAATGTTTCAGTTATGTGAATGGACAGAGTCAGCTAACTCTCTCCATTTGCAAAGCAGAGAGAGACCGCAGAACGGAGGGGGACAGAGAAGAAAAGGGGACAGCGGAGAGGCACAGGGAAGGAGAGAGGAACGGAGGGGGACAGCGGAGAGACACAGGGAAGGAGAGAGGAACGGAGGGGGACAGCGGAGAGACACAGGGAAGGAGAGAGGAACGGAGGGGGACAGCGGAGAGACACAGGGAAGGAGAGAGGAACGGAGGGGGACAGCGGAGAGACACAGGGAAGGAGAGAGGAACGGAGGGGGACAGCGGAGAGACACAGGGAAGGAGAGAGGAACGGAGGGGGACAGCGGAGAGACACAGGGAAGGAGAGAGGAACGGAGGGGGACAGCGGAGAGACACAGGGAAGGAGAGAGGAACGGAGGGGGACAGCGGAGAGACACAGGGAAGGAGAGAGGAGAGACACAGGGAAGGAGAGAGGAATGGAGGGGGACAGCGGAGAGACACAGGGAAGGAGAGAGGAACGGAGGGGGACAGCGGAGAGACACAGGGAAGGAGAGAGGAACGGAGGGGGACAGAAAAGGAGAGAGGAACAGAGGGGACAGCGGAGAGACACAGGGAAGGAGAGAGGAGAGACACAGGGAAGGAGAGAGGAACGGAGGGGGACAGCGGAGAGACACAGGGAAGGAGAGAGGAGAGACACAGGGAAGGAGAGAGGAATGGAGGGGGACAGCGGAGAGACACAGGGAAGGAGAGAGAAACGGAGGGGGACAGCGGAGAGACACAGGGAAGGAGAGAGGAACGGAGGGGGACAGAAAAGGAGAGAGGAACAGAGGGGGACAGCGGAGGGGGACAGCGGAAAGGAGGGGGCATGGAGGAGGATGCAGTGACATACAGCGGTGACCGATCACCGCTGTATGTCACTAAAGCTGCTGAAAGCCGCGGGGGGAGAATCTTGTAACTCCCCCACGCGCCGATCACAGCTGACTTCCAGGTATCGGGGGAAGCATCGGGAGCATTTGCCCGAGTACAAGTACTTGGGCAAATGCTCGGTATCGGTACCGATACTAGTATCGGTATCGGGACAACCCTAGTTTTTTAGCTTTTTATTTATTTTTTTTTTTTTTATGGATCAAAAACGTTAAACGTTGGTGAATGATGTTTTTGAGCGTTTATCAGCTTTCTCTTTTATCTCTCTCTATCCTAATTTCTTGTCCCCCCCCCCCCCCCCCCCCCCATCCCTCTTTATAGCCATCTTTCTTGTTCTCTTATTCTTTCTCTCTCTTTTTCTTTGTTCCTCCCCCTCTTTTCCTCTTCCTTCCATGTATTCTCTATTTTTATTCCTTCTGTTCTTGGTGGGGGGAATAGGATAAGTGGCAGTGTTGGCGGAGAGTTCTGATCAGCCAACTAAGGTGCTCTTGATCAAGGTCATCTGCTGATCTGAGAACTGTAGTGGGGACCTTTTAATGGCAACTATAATCCCAGGTAGTGTTACTCAAAGTGTCTCCGACTTTGTGGTGTCTCGTAGCAGTGACACCTATGCCGAAATCAGGAGATAGGGTCCCCTCCAGCCTCTCCAACTTCTCATTCCTCACCAGTCAGCTTACCTCTAGTCTCTGCCCCCCAGTCATGCTGTGAACTGAATGGGCGGCTGCAAAGAGACTGAGTGGGCAGCTGCAGGCTCCAGGGACAGTCCTGCTGGGTGGCCCAAAAAAGGCTGGGAGAGCGGTGCGGGCTTCAGGAACAGCCAAGGATTTGGTGACCCCTGGCAAATCATCATTTGACCCCCAGGTTGAGAACCACTGTCCTAAAGGTTTACTGGTAGCTGCTTCTATGTGCCTTATGTTAAAGTGATACTAAAGTCTTGTGTGTGTGTGTTTATTTTTTTTAATTTTTTTTGGTTAAAAAGAACAAATATGTCATATTTACCTGCTCTTGTGTAATGGATTTGCACAGAGCAGCCCAGATTCTTTTCTTCTCGGGTCCCTCTTTGGTGCTCCTGGCCCCTCCCTCCTGTTGAGTGTCCCCACAGCAATCGGCTTGCTATGGGGGTACCCGAGCTAAGCCACAGCACCCTGTGTCCATTAAGACATGCCCTCTTTCTCTCCTCACTGGCTCATTGATTTCGACAGCAACGGGAGCCAATGAGGGGAATCCCCGACAGCCGAGTCTCTCGTGCAACTACGCTGAATTAAGAGGGGACTAAGGTAAGTATTAGGGGGGCTGCTGCACACAGGAGGCTTTTTATCTTAAAGTGGTTGTAAACCCCATTCATGAAAACTGACCTACGCACATATATCTGTAGTGTTTTCTTATCTCTCTCCAAAGCTCCAAGTGCTGTGTCTTTCTGGGGGTGTGTCCCTTTCCTCCAATTGGCTCTCACACAGTGTAAGCCCAGACGCCATACCCATCCCTATGTGCTGCTGAAACAGGAAGAAAGATTTTTAACAGGATCTGCACTTTCCAAAGATTGTACAATGGGAACGACTGTAGATATACAAGTAAAACGTATGTAGGAGGATTTGTTTCATCTGTGTATCATCTGAGGCTGTTCACTTCACTGGGTATATGTGAGGGTTTACATCATTAAGATAAAAAAAACCTTCTGCCTGTACAACCACTTTAAGATGTTTTATTTTTTTTTCCCCCCAAATCACAAACACTCTGTTAGTCAATAGCATTAGTATGATTGCTAGTGATGTGTGTTTTAGTTATTGGTTTTTTTTTAACACTGTTTACATAGCGCTTTACACCCATCAGTTTCAGTACACATCTTGCTCAGCTTGTCAGTGATAGTGATTCATTGTAAAAGATCTATTGGTAAGCTACATAGAGATCTTGCAGTCTGTGGAGAGAAATGAGTCGCATAGAGGTAACCAGAAGTATGGGATCAGGTTACAGCTCATAGGCCTTGTTCAGGGTGCTTGGCATGTATTTCTGACACCGCCAAGTACCTGTCCCTCACAAATGCGACATAATGAACTGAATGGCTCACTACACATATACATTTACCTGGTGTGGTTTTGTATCATTTCAGTTGAAATGTTCTATATAAACTTGTAGCTCAGGAGTTATTTTTGGTGATATAGATTTGTAATATCTGCCCTGTTGGGGAAAAATTCTGAACACAGGAGTTTCTTACAGCTTTTCTGTTTCTATCATGGCTACAGGGAGTCCCCGACTTACGAACATCCGAGTTGCGAACGACTCCTAATTACGAACGTGGCCACAGTGATGTCACTGCCGTCCGAATCTTCCTCTCCTTGCTGGAGTGGGCCGTTCCTGGCCTGGCTGTGAAGTTAAGGAACCCCCCTTGTCATCCTGCCTGCCCATCCACAGGCCTGGTACGGTCCCGTGGCCTGCCAGGCTGCTAAAAATGCCCGTTGTGGCCGCAGCCTTGTCCAGCCTAGTGAAGCCTCCAAGATCCCCGGTTTTTCCTGCGCCACTGCACCGCGGAGGTGCACCGTGGCCAGCCTGCCTGGACTCAGATCGCAGACACTGCTGCTTTCACCATCCATCTCCCTGCTGTGTCTCCTGTCCCTGCCGCCGATGTAAACAGTGAGAGGGGAGAGCTGTGCTCCTCCCCTCTCAGCTGTGACAGGAAATCTAGCACAGTGCTAGGACTCCTGTTTTGGAGGTGACAGGGTCAATAAAGAGAACCTGTCACCTCCAATTGCTATCACACAGGGAATTGTTTTCTCCTGTGTGATAGCAATAAAGCTAAGTGAAAAAAAGTTGATAAAAAAAAACAAATACAGTAATTATTAAATTAATAAACTAAAAAAATAATTTAAAAAAGTAAAGAATAAGAAAAATAATAAAAATAAGAAAATTTATACAAAAATAAAAAAGATGTATTTGCACTTAAAAAAGGTACTGTTCCGACTTACAAACAAATTCGACTTAAGAACAAATCTACAGTCCCTATTTTGTTCATAACCCATAACCCGCCCGGGGACCCCCTGTACTTTATATGCCCAATTCTCTCCTGTCATCCTGCTGACGTTTGTTGCCAGATAAAATAAATGTGTATGTTTTTGCCTGTCACTTTTGAGGTTCGAAGAGCGGTTTCCTTAGTAGGCTATCATAACTAATCGGGGATCACCGTTTGTTTAGCAGAAATACAAGTTTGTACAACGTACTTGTCAAACAATATCAAGTGCCAAAACTTAGTATCAGACCCAAACCTATGTATTTTATTTGTACTTGTAATAGCATGCTAGATAGCACTACAATTTCTCATCTTCCAAACCTCCATATCCGTCATGAGAGAGATTGGCTCCTTTTACAGGGGATGGACTCGGTTTTGCTCAGCAGAGGATCTGTCAGGTGATCCCCCGAGAGCAGGGCGGAGGAGCGGTCCATGTCTGCTCAGTTTATACAAAGCAGACAAGGACAGAGCCTACTCTGCTTGATGGGCGGCTGGGTGTAAATGGACTCTGCTGTCCATTTACACCTGACTACCTCTGATCCACCTACACAGAGAAGGACTGATCCTCTATGGTTTGTTTTTAGCAGACTGGCTCAGAGGTAGGCTAGCATAAATGGACACAAATCTGGTTCCCCCCACCGGGCCATAGGGGTGAATACTGTCCGATCAGGTCCGCCTGAAAAACTGACAGGTGGATCTGATTGGACCGGTTGTGTGAACGGCTTCATAAGGAATCTGCCGTTGCCAACCTGCTACTAAAGTTGTTTGTTGCCTGGCATGGGTACTTTTGTAAAATGCTGGTCAGGAAGGTCAACATTTTTATCTGCTACTTGTGCAGAGCCAATAAGTCTAAGTATTGAAGTGAGAATGTCCCCAGGAAAATTTTCAGAGGCTTAGCAATGGAATTTCTTTTGACTTGGGGAATAAACTCTAACTATTTTTTAAAAACATTCCCTCCTACTTTGGGCAGCACAGTGGTGTAGTGATTAGCACTCTCGCCTCGCAGCAATAGGGTCGCTGGTTCAAATCCCAACCACGACACTACCTTCCTGGAGTTTGCATGTTCTCCCTGTGCCTGCGTGGGTTTCCCTGGGGTACTCCGGTTTCCCCCCCACACTCCAAAGACATGCTGTTAGGTTCATTGGCTTCTGTCAAAAAATTGGCCCTGGTGTATGGGTGTGAGTTGGGGACCTTGGATTGCAGACCCCTTGGGGGTGGGGACCAGTGTGGGTGTGTGTGGAGCACTGCGTAGATTGATGGCGCTACGTGGGTACCTTTTTTTTTTTTTTTTTTTTTTTTTAAATATATAATAATAATATAGTGGATGGGCACTTTGATGGGACACAATGTGTGGGGATGGGGAGAATTGTGGGTGCTCACTCAGGTTGAACTGGATGGACTGGTGTCTTTATTTAACCTTACTAAGTATGTAACTATGTACCTATGCTGCCTACCCTGTATTTAAAAAAATAGGTAAGTCACAGATCTTTTTTTATCTGCTCATTCTGGTCATGTCACCCTGCAGCTCCCCTGTGTAAGGGTATTCAAATACCTGGAGCTGTAACGTCACCAGCAGGCTCCCATGCATGAGCCGATGTTGGTGCTCCCACCTCTTCCCTGCAATAGGTAAGTACACAGATCCTTTTTTATACAGTGTAGGCAGAATAGGTAGGATGAGGTGGGGAAATAACAACATTTTTTTAGGACTAGTTATAGTTATGCTTTTCTTCTACCTTAAAGACCTGAAGGATGGCCTTACCCAGTGGTTGACTGAAGATCAACTTTTACAGGCATGATTTACACATAGCTGCAGCTGGTCATATCTCTGGATCTCCTAATCATTTCAATGATTTTCACTGAAATGATCTGCTAATGTATTGTTTTCCATCTGTGACATGGTTACTTTAATGTCTGGGAGTTTTATTAAAGCAGGGCTTTTCTGCTTCTCTTTTTTTATTTTAGGGCTGAAACAACGAATCGATTTAATCGTCAATTAATTAATTACTATTTTCATAATCGATTAATCGCCCAGTAACTTAATGGGGTTAAAAAAAACTAAAATGAGCCCTTTTTAGTATAAAAAGAGCAAATCGCTACTGTAAATATTACTTTAACCGGTCTACGGTGAAAAAATGGTACAGTAGCGGTTATTTGCTCTTTTTTTTTTTTTTGTACTATAAAAGGGCTCATTTTAGTTTTTTTTAACCCCCATTATGTTACTAAACGTCTTAGACCTGGTTCACATCTATGTGTTTTTTTATGCTTTTTGCAGAAATGCACTACAGTTCGTTTACATGGTTCCCTATAGGACACACTCACATCTATTCTTTTTTCAGCCGCTGCATATTTGAAAAGGGTCAGGGACTTTTTTTTTTTATTATTATGTTAACGCAAAAGGGATCAAAAGCAAACTGCATAGGTGTGTACAAAGCCTTCTTTCCAAATTTTCCCTTTTTCCGATTTGACCCCACTAACGATTAGGAAATCGAACGAACGTTCTTAAAATGATTTTTTTTTTTTTTTTTGAAGGAAGACATTGTTTAAAAAAAAAAAAAAATTGATCTCTGAGTCTGATATTTACCAGATTCACCCTTTAATAGTATATACAGTATATCTCCTCTAATAGTATATACAGTATAGCTCTTCTGTCTGTTATTCTCAGAGTGGATTAGATATTTTTCTCCTTAACCATATAGTTGGTTATTTATATTACCCACTGCATATAGATATTTAAGAATAAATTGCCTTTTTTTTTTCAACTAAATTATACACCACACTTTTAAGGTTATTAACCGATTAATCGAAACAACAATCGGCCAACTAATCGATTATGAAAATAATCGTTAGTTGCAGCCCTAACTAATTTTATTTTTATTTTTTTACAGAAGGACACTTGTGGATATGTCTTCACCTGTAATTCGGGAGGCAGCGATCTCCAGAACAGCCCGGCGACAAAGTTCCCATCAGAGAGCATCGAGTATCCTTTCTTCTGTCTGATCTCTCAACGCGCCCCGTCCTCTTTCCCTAAATCAGAGAGCTTTTGTTTTTTTTGTTTTTTTGAAGTATTGGTCACAAACTTACCGATGTTACCGATATTGCTTCAAGGGGTTGTACCGGGGTGATGCTTGCAGCTGCAGGCATCACCACGGTACCGTTCTTTAGAGTGGACGGTCAGCTTTCTTGTAATACCAACTGATGCATCTCAGCAGCCGCTCAGCTGTTATTACAAGCAGCAGGAGGGGACCCCCCCTTTCCGCCGCTCTTCCCTCCCCACCGGGAGGCCAGAGCGGCCAACTGACACTTCCGCCGGCTGGTAGAGACCTGAACAGCTTTGTTCAGATCTAGTAACCTGGAATCGATGTCATGACATCACTTCCGGATTACTGGCATCCTAAAGGCGCCAGTTTTAAAAAAAAAAATAGAAAGTATTAAAAAATGCTGAACTTGACTTTTTGAAAACTTTCAAGTGCAGAGGAGAGGTTTGGGGTCTTATAGCCCCCAGATCCCTCCATAAAGAGTACCTGTCGCTGCCTAATACTGTCACAAGGGATGTTTACATTCCTTGTGACAGCAATAACAGTGATAAAAAAAATAAACATTTTAAAAGGACTGTGTGTAAAAAAAAAAAAAAAAAAAAAAAAAAAGAATGAAGTAACATATGGGGGGGGGGGGGGGTTATTTACAAAAGGCAAATCCACTTTGTACTACAAGTGCACTTAGAAGTTCAGTTGCTGTAGATCTAAGAGGGACATGTAAGGAAAATAGAAAGCAGCGTTTTAGCTTGCACATGATTGGATGGTGTTAGACCTAGGGAGCGATGGCATTGTACAGAATTTTGGTCCTCTACATATGTGTATAATCAAGCCAGCAAGGCATAGAGTGTGTTCACCCAGTCGGGTGCCCTTTAAAGAATAAAATATTTAGATATTAGGTGTTTTTTTTTTTTCCTTAGTGTAAAAACAGCAGGTGACAACTGGACTGGTTCCAATCCAAAGGCTGCTCCTAGGACTCCTGGATCCCTCTTGCGGCATCAGAGTAAGATTCATCTCAGCAGACTTTATGTAGTAGCTACAGAATCCCTTTTAGCATTTTTGTTGCAAGGATCACATGCATTGCAGTCTGTGAAAGGTCTGTGTCTCAGAAATTCCAAGTGATTTGTAGTGCCGCCACTGAGTGACTTTTTGCAGAGCTGGAGTTGGCTACAGAATGGACAGCCACAGTAGCTACTAATAGTATGCAATGCATCTGTTAATCATCATGTCACACAAGTGATTTGTAGATACCTAGAGCAGCATGTGTTGACAGGCTTTTGGAGGGCAGCAATATCAACTGTTAGAGGCTGAGAAGCAGGCAATGTTTATGTCACTTTTTCAAATGGTGCGTTAGTTTGATGTGCTTGTAGTTTTTACTATGGAGTGATAATTAGAAAAACTTTTAGTGTAAATACAGTATCTAAATAAAAAAAATGCTCTTAGTTTGAGTGTGTTCTTTATAGTGTTGTAGTTTTCTGTCAGTTGTTCTGCCGTTTGTTTCACTTTAAATTTTGAGTTAAAAAAACAGAGGCTAAATTGGAGAGATCTTCACTGCAGAACACATTAACATGCTGAACATGTGTTTTTGCAGCTACCTGAGATGGCTGGCTCTGTCTTCAACAGCAAACACAAACCAAAAGAAGTTTAAAAGCTTCTCCCACCCCCTTGTCCTCCGTTTTAATGTTTTTCCATCCATCCAGGAGTATACATGGTACAGGGCTTTTTTTGTTTGTTTTGTTTCCCTGGGTCTAGTGATTGTGCCCATCACTTTTCCTCAGTGTAGTCGGGGCCCAGTCTCCTAAGCTGTGTCCTCCTTCCTCATCTCAAAGTTTCCCTTTTTTCTAAGCTGGACCTTGGCACAGTGAAGTATTGGGATCAACTCCAGGGGTTATGCTGCCTGTGTCCCACATGTTCCTCTGGCCTATGGGCTGTGACCTGGGGGAACAAGAAAAAAGAATCCTACTCACCCTTAGGGTAAATTGTTGCTCCTTGATTGGCAGTTCAGAAAGTTGGGCAAATGGCGCAGACTTAGGGAACCAATATGGCTTCCAGAGATAACTTCCAGTTGTGGAAGATTATTTTCTAGTGGGTGGCCATAGCTCTTCTCAGCCAGCCTACATTAAATCTCCTATGAAGCCGTGGTGGAGGTAGTTGCTGCCATTTGGCCTCCAGCCTTCTAATTGCTCTGTGCTCTGCCACACTACACAGCAATACTGGTCTCCCTGCACTGCCATCACGATTTGAAGAAGGGGAGGATGCAGAAGCTAAGAGGACTGTTTTACAAGCAAGATCATGCTCTACCTCAAAGACTAGTACTGTCCGAGCTAAGCCTGGGCCTTTGGGGTGCATATTGGGGTTTTTGGCATCTCTCTCTTTTTAAGACTAATTTGGCGGTTGAAGCTGTTAAACCTGAGAAAGTGTGATACTTACAGGTGCATCTCAAGAATTCCAATGTCGCCAAAAAGTTCATTTATTTCAGTAATTCAATTCAAAAAGTAAAACTCATATAGATTTATTACACACACCACACACATCTTTTTCAAGCATTTCTTTCTTTTAATTTTGACTGGCTTACAGCTAGTGAAAACCCCCAAATTAAGTATCTCCAGAAAATTTAGAATATTGTGAAAAAGTTTAATATTGTAGACTCATGGTTTCACACTCAGCTAATTAGCTCAAAACACCTGTAAAAGTTTCCTGAGCCTTTAAATGGTCTCTGTCTGGTTCAGTAGGTTACACAATCATAGGAAGGCTGCTGACTTGACAGTTGTCCAGAAGACAGTCATTGACACTCTTCACAAGGAGGGTAAGTCACAAAAGGTCATTGCTAAAGAAGCTGTCTGTCCACAGAGTGCTGTATCCAAGCATATTAATGGAAAGTTGAGTGGAAGGAAAAAGTGTGGTGGAAAAGGGTGCACATGCAACAGGGATAACTGCAGCCTTGAGAGGATTGTGAAGCAAAGACCATTCAAGAATTTGGGGAGATTCACAAGGAGTGGACTACGGCTGATGTCAATACTTCAAGAGCCACCACACACAGACGTATGCAGGATGCGGGCTACAACTGTCGCATTGCTTGTGTCAAGCTACTCCTGAACCAGAGACGACAGAAGTGTCTTACCTGGGCAAAGAAGAAAAAAAGACTGGACTGATGCTCAGTAGTCCAAAGTCCTCTTTTCGGATGAAAGTAAATTTTGCATTTCATTTAGAAATCCAGGTCCCAGTCTGGAGGTAAAGTTGCCTAAGGTCCAGTGACAGTTTTCAGTCATTGATGCTTTGGGGAGTCATGTCATCTGCTAGTGTTGGTTTACTGTGTTTTATCAAGTCAAAAGTCAGCACAGCCCTCTACCAGGAAATTCTAGAGCACTTCATGCTTCCCTCTGCTGACCAGCTTTATGGAGATGTTGATTTCATTTTCCAGCAGGATCTGCCCACACTGCCAAAAGTACCAATACCTGATTTATTGATCATGGTATCACTGTGCTTGATTGATCAGCAAACTTGCCTGACCTAAACCCTATAGAGAATCTGTGGGGTATTGGTAAGAGGAAGATGAGACACCAGACTCAATAATGCAGACAAACTGAAGGCCGCTATCAAAGCAACCTGGCCTTCCATAACACCTCAGCAGTGCCACAGGCCGATCGCCTCCATGCCACGCCGCATTGATGCAGTAATTCATGCAAAAGGAGCCCTGACCAAGTATTGAGTGTATACTGTACAAGGACATACTTTTTCAGTAAGCCAAGATTTCTGGATTAAAAATCCTTTTTTATTGGTCTTGTGTAATAATTTTATTTTCTGAGATACTGAATTTTGGTTTTCACTGGCTGTAAGCCATGATCATTAAAAAAAAAAGAAATGCTTGAAATATATCACTGTGTAATGAATTTATATAATATGATTTTGACTTTTTGAATTACTGAAATTTTTTTTTTTTTTTTTTTAAATGCACCTGTATAGTTTCAAACACAGCAGGGCACATTACATGGGGCACACAGTAGGACACTTTACAGAAGAGGTTTCCTTCACATGCAGTGTAGGAAAGTGGCTATAATGAGATCTTGTGACATGCTGTTCTCCACCAGCCCCTCCTCCACTCTCATTCATCTCATGTGATGTCCCAAAGTCAGGAGTGTCCTAAATTGAGGAATAGGACCGCCAAGGTAGAATACTCAGAAAAACTACCGGTACCTCGAGCCGCACCAGAAAGGCAGCAGGAGATTAGGGAAGTTAAGTGGCTGATGAGCTGGTATAGAAAGGAGGGGTTTGGGTTCCTGGAGAACTGGGCCGACATCTCATGTTGTTATGACTCTTTAGCAGGGATGGACTGCACCTAAATGGGGTGGGTGCAGCTCGGCTGGGAGAGAAGATGGCTGGAAAGTTAGAGGGGCTTTTATGGGTAGATCTTTAAAGGGAGGAAACCAAGGGGAAAGTAATACTGAGGTTATGCAATCGGCCCCTAACCAGAGGGAGGAGGAGGAGACGGACCTCCTATCGCAGTTTGGTGCAAAGGATGGGAAGTGTCATTATAATGGGGGATTTTAATAATCCGGACTAGGTGGAAGGAACCGCACATTCGTCTAAAGCTCGCCATTTCCTAAATGTCTTGCAGGACAATTTCATTGGTCAGATAGTAAATGCACCAACAAGAAAAGCGTTACTAAACCTACTGATTACTAACAATACAGACCTGATTGCGGCTGTGGAAATATGGGTCCATTAAGGAGGGATGTGCTGGAACTAGAGAGGGAAGGGCAACAAAGTTATTAGATGGGCACCTAAATGACCAAAACATACAGGGATATACAATGTACTATTAACATAAAAGCACGCACACGGGTTGGACTTGGACTGGTGTCGTGTGGTTTTGTTTTTTTTGTTTGTTTTTTTTTCTCCAACCTTACCAACTATGTAACATACAAGCACCTGGGATGGACAGGAGGGAACAGCATGCCACAAGAAGTCTCATCACAGCCGCTTTCCTCCGCTGCTCTGCATGTGTTGGCTAAGTGGGGATGCAATCTACCCATATCCTGCCTGTGATCAACAGGTAGATTACGGCGGAACCCCAGGAGACTTCTCGTGGAACCCTGGTTGAGAAACCCTGTCCCCGAGGGTAGGGTAATCATTAAGCAAGGTATCCCTGGATTTACAAGATTATTGTTCCAATTATTGTTGGGCTTTAAAAGGTTCCATAGCCAGACGGAATAGAGAATTTGATCCTTTTTCGCATATATTGGCACAGGTCATCACACTGCAGCTAAGTTAAAGACACATTCCACAAGATCTTTGGCTACTTTGTGGACAGTAAGTGCAGGAGCCTCTTGGAAAGACCTCTCCAGAGCTACTGTATGGTCTACCCACTGTGCTTTTATGAATATTACTGAGTGGTATTGTTATACAGCGAAGATTCGGTTGAAGGTTTTACAGATTGTTTTTACCTCCGAGGTAGGATATATTTCTTTATTCTGAGGTTGCTGTACGGGAAGATGATTAGGGAAGACAACAGCTAATCGATGCTCTTTGGTGTACTTTTTATTAAACTGAGGAAAAAGTAAACCAGATAATTCTGCGCTGCTTGCAAGATTAGCAGCTAACACACCACAAAAATGGTATACAAAAACAAATATAACAAAGTGTAGCGCTAAATGATGTTGTGCCCAGTGCAATCCATACATAAATCAAAATGACACTGGAAAAACTGCATGAATATACTAAAATAAAATAATATGCACAATCAATACTGTTAAAATGAAAAAAAAGTCCATAAATAATAGTAGATGTGAATCTATTCCCAGTCTGAGTGCGAGGAAATCTTGCAAACAGTGAATGTGTACACTTGTGAAGAGAACCACCACCAAATATAGGGGAGGCTTACCAGATCGTTTGAACACGCTAGAGCATACGCTCTGCGTGTCAAACAGGCTTGAGTATAATTGGATGGACCCTGGATCAATGTTGTCAGACAGGTGTATACGGATGGCAGCCAGATGGAATCACGGGAAATTTAGTACCACAGGCAGACCGAAGCTCAAAAATCCATAGGCATATAGAGAATATCAAAGAGGAAAACGAAGAAGGACCATAGCGTGATTCTGCTTCCTCCAGGTTTCCTGGGGCACTGCACAGGGCTGATCTCTCTCCAAAAGAAGAATTTGGATGGAAGCAGCAGAGCGAGATCAGCCCTGTGCAGTGCTTCAGGAAACCTACACTTTGTTATATTTATTAAACTGAGGACAAGAAGGGTGGAAGGAGCTTTGAATTCATTTTTGTGTTGTTTTCTGTGGAAGGCAAGGGGTCATTCATCTTAGTCATCGTTATCCGCAAGTTTGTGGCTTTTTTCCTATGTTTAATCAACTGTGCAGCGCTTAAAACTAAACACACTAAAGTGCATATATAGTGAAAATATATTAGTCTTCTGATGATGCCACAAATATCACTTAATATGTGAAACCAATACTAATCATGCAGGGCATAAACACTTACGTTTTGTAAAACAATAAAAAACAGAATTCAGATAAACATATAATACAAATTAAATATAAAAGAAATTAGTCCTTAAAGTCCCCATAATGTAAGTGCTTCATAATGAGTGCTCAAAATTTAATCCAACTCTGTGCTGTAAAGGGATCCAGGATGTCTATCACCACAGGTGCTCTTCCCCCCCCCCAGCTTTCTAGCCTCACCATGTGTTTAGTTTTAAGCGCTGCACAGTTGATTGTTTAAATGTATTGATATACATGTAGGATTGTGATTAGTGTCAGCAGCTTTTTAGCCTTTCCATTATCACGTTGTAGGAGTGGCGCTTAGGATTTCTTTGAATTTTATTTTTTCCTATGTACCGGAATGAAATGGTTTCTTTTTCCTTAGAGGGTCCAATAGTAAACTGTAGTGAATATGCAAACCTCCATAATGCTATTCAAGTCTTGTGAGATCCTTTTTTTTTTTTTTTTTTTTTTCCTTTAGTTATTTTCTGTAGTCTATCCTGGTTCTGCAATGGCAGTCAGAATAAATGACTGTACAATCAGCCTTGTTCTACTTTTTGTTTCCTCCGTCATAATCGGGTCATTAAAGCCTCCTATTGGGACTTGATATAAATACTATATATCTTTCTATATGAATTTTTTAATATGTTAACGGATCCCCCTTTTTTTTTATCCAGTGACTCCACAGCCATGGAGTTCATCAAAGCCACCAGATATTTCTGCAATAATGGGGTCAGCAGGGCGATCACCTCGATTAGTACAGACTCCAAGCCGTCTGCGGGACATTTCCATGGTAGGTGGACTATCCTTATTTTTTTATCAAATTAAAGGTCATGTTCGTTTGTCGCCCCCCTTCATTTTAGACATTGCATTTATACAGTGAGGGAGAAAAAGTATTTGATTCCCTGCTGTTTTTGTACAATTGTCCACTGACAAAGAAATGCTCCTTCTATAATTTTAATGGTAGGTTTATTTTAAAAGTGAGAGAATAACAAAAAATCCAGAAAAAATGCATTTCAAAAAAGTTATAAATTGATTTTGTATTTTAAGGAGTATTTGCTCCCCTATTAATCAGCAAGATTTCTGGCTCCCAGGTGTCTTCTATACAGGTTTTGAGCTGAGATTAGGAGCACTCGAGTGCTCCTAATTTCAGCTTGTTACCTGTATAAAAGGCATCTGTCCACAGAAGCAATCAAACAGATTCCAATCTCTCCACCATGGCAAAGAGCTGTCCAAGGATGTCAGGATGTCCGGGACAAGATTGTAGACCTTCACAAGGCTGGAATGGGCCACAAGACCATCGCCAAACAGCTTGGTGAGAGGGTGACAACAGTTGGTGTTTCTTCCATTTGTGAATAATTGCACCATCTCCCTCGGTTTGGGGCTCCATGCAAGTTCTCGCCTCGTGGATTTTCAATGATTATGAGAACGACGAGGCATCGTCCCAGAACTACACGGGAGAATCTTGTCAGTGATCTCAAGGCAGCTGGGACTATAGTCACCAAGAAAACACTTGGTAACACACTATGCCGTGAAGGACTGAAATCCTGCAGCGCCCGCAAGGTCCCCCTGCTCATGTACAGACCCTTCTGAAGTTTGCTAATGAACATCTAAATGATTCTGAGGAGAACTGGGTGAAAGCGTTGTGGTCAGATGAGGCCGAAATCAGGCTCTTTGGCATCAACTCAACTCGCCATGTTTGAGGGAAGAGGAATGCTGCCTATGACCCCAAGAACACCATCCCCACCGTCAAACATGGAGGTGGAAGCATTATGCTTTGGGGGTGTTTTTCTGCTAAGGGGACAGGACAACTTCACCACATCGAAGGGACGATGGACAGGGCCATGTATGGTCAAATCTTGGGCAAGAACCTTCTTCCCTCAACCAGGACATTGCAAATGGGTCCTGGATGAGTTTTCCAGCATGACAATAACCCAAAATACACGGCCAAGGCAACAAAGGAATGGCTCAAGTAAAAGCACATTAAGGTCCTGGAGTGGCCTATCAGACCTTAATCCCATAGAAAATATGTGGAGGGAGCTGAAGATTCGAGTTACCAAACGTCAGCCTCGAAACCTTAATGAATTGGAGAGGATCTGCAAAGAGGAGTGGGACAAAATCCCTCCTGAGATGTGTGCAAACCTGGTGGCCAACTACAAGAAATGTCTGACCTCTGTGATTTTCCAATAAGGGTTTTGCCACCAAGTGCTAAGTCATGTTTTGCAAAGGGGTTAAATGCTTATTTCACTCATTAAAATGCAACTCAATTTATACATGCATTTTTCTGGATTTTTTTTTTTTTCTGTCTCTCACTGTTAAATTAAACGTACCATTAAAATTATAGAGTGATCATTTCTTTGTCAGTGGGCAAACATACAAAATCAGCAGAGGATCAAATACTTTCCCCCTCACTGTGCTTGCTAAACACAACTCCAATTCCAAAAAAGTTTGTAACGCTTTGTAAGATCTACATAAAAACTGAATGCAATGATTTCCAAATCTCAAACTCATTTTATTTACAATAGAAAAGATATCAAATGTTTAAACTGAGAAAAGTTACCATTATAAGTAAAAAAATTAGATCATTTTAAAATTGATGGCAGCAATACATTTAGAAAAAATTGGGACAGAGGCATATTGTAGCATCAACCTTTCTTTTTCTTTACATGTTTAAAACAGGTTTTTTTGCTAGAAAATTACTTAGAACCCCCAAACATTATATATTGTTTTTTTTTTCTAACACCCTAGAGAATAAAATAGCTGTCATTGCAATACTTTTTTTTTTTTTGCACCGTATTTGCGCAGGGGTCTTCTAAGCGCACTTTTTTTGGAAAAAATTCACTTTTTTGAATAAAATAAGACAAAAGTAAAGTTAGCACAATTTTTTTTTTTCATAATGTGAAATATAATGTTACGCCAAGTAAACTGATACCCATCATGTCACGCTTCAAAATTGCGCCCGCTCGTGGAATGGCGTCAAACCTTTACCCTTAAAAATCTCCATAGGCGACGTTTAAAAAATTCTACAGATTGCATGTTTTGCGTTACAGAGGAGGTCTAGAGCCAGAATTATTGCTCTCGCTCTACCGGTCGCGGTGGTTTTTTTTTTTTTTTTTTAATAATTTTTTTTACTTTTATTTTATTTTTTCACTGTTTTAAAAAAAAAAAAAATTGGATCACTTTTATTCCTATTACAAGGAATGTAAACATCCCTTGTAATAGAAAAAAGCATGACAGGTCCTCTTAAATATGAGATCTGGGGTCAAAAAGTCCTCAGATCTCATATTTAGACTTTAATGCAAAAAAAAAAAAGTCGTTTAAAAAAATGACACAAAAAAAAATGTGCCTTTTAAGAGAAGTGGGCGGAGCTGACGTAATGACGTCACTCCGGCCGTCCTATGGTATGGAGACGGGTAGGCGCCATCTTAGCCTCACTCGTCTCCATACTGAGGAAGGGAAAGGACCCGATCGCCTCCGCCACTACCGACGGCTCCGGTAAGCGACGGTGGGCGTGGGAAAGCGGCAGGAGGGGGGGGTGGCACCTCTCCCGTCGCCGAAAACGGTGATCTCGCGGCTAAAAAAATGACGTGTATTTATATAGTGGCCGGTCGGTAAGTGGTTAAACTGATGTTCCATTCTTGCCTGATATAGGATTCTAACTACTTCCAGGGTCATATTTGTGTTTTTTTTTTTTTTTTTTTTTTTCAGTTGGTTTCAGGTCTGTACTGCAAGCAGGCCAGTTAAGCATTGTTCTGCTGAAATATGCCACCCTTTGCCTTCAAAACAGCATCAGTTCTTCTAGGTACACTTAGGCCCCATACACACTATTAGATTTTCTGCTAATTTTTGTCTTCAGATTTACCAAAACCATGTAGTGCAAGGGCCTGCCTGATTGCATACAAATTTAAACTCTTAAGATTTGACCTCATATCGTTTTGGTAAATCTGAAGACAAAAATCTGCAGAAAATCTAATAGTGTGTATGGGGCTTTAGACACAGTTTTTTGAAAGAACTTGGCAGGTAGGTTGTTCCAAACATCTTGGAGAACTATCCACAGATCTTCAGTCGATGTAGGCTGCCTCAAATCTTTGTCTTGTCATGTAATTCCAGACAGACTCAATGTTGAGATAAGGGCTCTGTGGAAGCCAAACCATCACTTCCAGGACTCATTGTTGTTCTTTATGCGGAAGGTTCTTGATGACTTTTGTTGTATGTTTGGGGTTGTCCTGTTGCGGAATAAATTTGGGCCAGTCACACTCCTCCCTGATGGTAAGTATGTGCTTGTATTTCTCAGTACTGAGGACACCATTCTTCAATGAACCTCCACCACACTTCACTGTTGCCTACAGACACTCATTATTGTGCCACTCTCCAGCCCTTCAGTGAACAAACTGCCTCCTACTACAGCCAAATATTTCAAATTTTTGACCCATTGTTTTTGTGCATCGTTGAGTCGCTGAGCCTTGTTTCCACGTTGGAATTATGGATTTTTGTCCACAATTTATTCACTAAGACCACTTATTTTGACCAGACTGTCTACAGGACAGTAGATGGGTGTACCTGGGTCCCTCTGGTTTCCTTCAGTTCTGTGCTAATGGCACTGCTGGACATCTTCTGATGTTGAAGGGAGTAAGTCTGATGTTTTTTTTCATCTGCTGCATTGTTTCCTTGGCCAACTACTGCGTCTATAGCCCTCATCATTGCCCATTTCTTTGTGCTTGAACCAGCACATCTTATAACGCCAGTCTGCTTTGCATTCTTTGCCTGGTAGAGACCTTGCTGATGCAGTATAGCTACCTTGTGTCTTGTCGCTGTGCTCAGTCTTGCCATGGTGTATGACCTGTGACCTAAAACGGTCTTCCACAACTTCAACTTAGCAGCAGAGTTTGGCTGTTCCTCACCCAGTTTTAAGCCTCATACGTAGTTTTCTGTTTCAGTTAATGGCGGTGTTTCAATATACATGTGAAAATGAAGTTCATGAGCACCTGAATCTTATCCTACAAAATATATGACTTATTGCAAGTGTAGGAATTGATGCTAGTTTGAAGGCAAAGGGTATCACACCAAGTATTGATTTGATTAAGATTTTTCTTCTGTTCCCTTACTTTGCATTTTTTAAATTTGATAAAAATAAAGAATTTAATATATTTATGGACGTATTTTTGGACAGAATTTTATATTGAACCATCTTATCCCTGGCTGAGACCAAGGGGGAGAAGGGGAAATCCCAAATCTCCCTCCAGTCATCTTCATCCAGTTCCGGGATGTCCCCCACCCATTTCCTGCGAAGGGAGGACAGCTCAGGACTAGCAACCACGAGTAGGTAGCCATAAAGTTAAGACGTGGGCTTCCCCAAGTTCTTCTCTCGGAGGGTAGATTCCGATTCTGAGTGTGAAAGTTACCTGTTGACCCAGAAATTGGCACCTGAAGGCATGAGCAATCTGGAGGTATCCAAAATGTGTGTGTGTGTGTGTGTGTGTGTGTGTGTGTACATAAAATTTTGATTGCAGAGTACTGAAAGAAGACAATTCAGTGTTAGTGATGATATGTGCCAGCTTCACTATTTTGTGTTTGGCCCAAGCCTGTGGGTCTGGGATGGTGTAGAAATGCAGGAGATTGGGGTTCAGCCACAATGGTGCATGTGGAGAGGGAGTTCGTCTGGGGTGTCTGCAGAGCTTCACTCATTTTCCACACTTGTATGGTGGTGCACATGGGGGGAGTGAGGTGATGTTGGGACTTTTTCCCCCTAACCAGCCCCTGTAAGGCCTCCAGAGATTTGACAATTGCTGCCTCCAGCACTGTAGCAGAATTGGTTATGCCACCAGTGGGCAGTCACTAGCTGGCTTTATATAAATATTTATAACAATCAGGAAGAGCTAATTCCTCCTCCCCCCCCCCCCTCCATCTAGATATCACAATTCCCAGATAGGTAAAGTGGTCGACCCACTGTAGCGGGAGAGAGGGGGGGTGAGGAAGAGCGTTAGCCTCTTCAACCACCGGAAACGGCTGGGATTTGTGCCAATTCACCCGTGAAGGCTGAAAAGGTGTTCATAATTCTAAGGGCACCCTCCAGCATCATTCAAGAAAAGCAGTAAGTCCTCGGCATAGAGAGCCACTCTCCTCCAGCCAACCCACCCGAAGACTGCTTATCTCGGGTGAAATTCTGAGGGCTTCAGCAATGGGTTCCATGGCCATGATGAAGAGGGCCAGGGTGAGAGGGCATCCCTGTCTGGTACCCCTCTGCAGGGGAAAGGGGGCAGATGGAAAGCCATATGCTTGCCAGGGGGCCAGTGTAGAGTGTACGTACCCAGTCAATAAATTTTAGTGGGAATCCCATCCTCCTCCATCACCTCCCATAAATGCACCCATTCCACAGTATCAAATGTCTTTTCCATGTCTAGGGTGGCAATCGTCCTAGTACCCTGATTTGTGTGGAGGGCATGGATATTGGAGAATAATCTATGTATGTTGATATCTGTGGACCTACCTGGCATAAAGCCCATTTGATCCGGGTCTACAAGGGATTTTATAACTTTGCTTAGTCTAGTGGCTAGCAACTTGGTGAGGATCTTCAGATCACAATTGAGAAGTGCAATTGGTCTGTATTAGGCGCACAGATTGGGATCCTTATTGGGCTTAGGTATTAGGATAATATGGGCTTCCTTCAGGAAGAAGGGAGGGGTAAGAACAACTCGGCCAGTATTGGTGCAAACAATTCAGTGTGGGCTCTATACAATTCAATGGGCAAGCCATTGGGGCCCGGGGCTTTACCCGCCGGAAAAGACTGTATGGCAAGTGTGATTTCTTCCAGGGTGAAATCTGCAACCAGAAGATTCCTCTCAGATTCGGAGAGCCAGCCCAGTGTCAGGGTCTCTAAAACGGAAGTCATGGGCACAGAGTAGAAGGCATCTGGCAAGGAGGACGTGTACAGTGTACTGTAGAATCTATTAAATTCCATCAGGATGTCATCCTGTGAGATGGCCGTCGTGCCATCTGCTGAGGATTTCGGAGACAACTGCAAGGGGTCTATCTTGTGCTAGTAGCGCCAGCAATTAGTAGTCCGCCCCCCCCCCCCCATACTCCAAAATATTCCTGCCTACAAGACTGTATGCCAAGTCTAGTGACTTCAGAGACATGAAGATGCAATTCCCTCCTAAGTGAGGAGAGGTGATCAAAGTTTGGGGCAGTGGGAGATGCACAGTACTGACCTAAGGCCCTATCAACCTTGTGTTGCAGTGAACAGACCATATCACCATGGTCCGCCTTCACAGTGGCCACAGCAGAGATATACTGACCCCTGCTGTCAGAATTAAACGCATCCCATGACACCCAGGAGGCCGACTCCGCATTAATTACCCAGTATTCATTCAATTAAGGGGGAATTCGGTCTTGAACCGACCCATGGTTAATTCAATGGGGTTGGAATCTCCAAAGGGCACAATTGCGCAATTTTTGGGGTTCTAATAGTCAATTTTAGCGGATTATGGTCTGAAAGGCCAGACGGAAGGTAACATCCTCTTGGATCTCGCTAAGGAAGTAATGTTTGCAAATGCCAGTACTATTCGTTATGAGGTCTTAAAGGTGGTAGAAAAACAGGAGTAGGTTCTGTTGTGTGGATGTAACCATCTCCATACCTCCGTAAAGTCCGTGGCATGTGCCCAGATCTGAATTGAAATTAGTTTGAGGTGAAGGCCTATCCAAGTCTCGCGATAGGGTGGCGTTGAAGTCACCCATGAACCGAATTTGGGCAGGGCAATGCGGAGCCAACCTTTTCGTATAATAAGTACAGGGGCTGCATCTGACTAGGAGGGGCAGGTAAGCATTGACAATAATATATTTCTTGGTGTGTGTGTGTATATAATTAATATAATATTAATATATATTATAGTCAGCACCAACCTAACATGTTTCCCATGTGGGTCTAGATATCAAGAATTATGTATGGTATTTTGTTTACTGATCAGAATAGACACCCCACGGGAGTATGTGGAGTAGGTCGCGTGAAATGCTTTTTTTGTACCCACATTTCTTTAGAGCCATTTACTCTGCTTCCCATTAAGTGGGTCTCTTGTAGCAATTCTATGTCGGGATTGTGTATTTTAAAATATTGAAATGGCAGCGACCGCTTGTACCAAAAATTGAGCCCCCTGACATTCCATGACAAGATAGTCAAAGGCTCTTTACCATAGCTAGCCATCATGGAATATCAGGAGGGTGCAGGACCAGGATCAGACCAGCAAGCCACTCCGCATTAGGGTTGGCATAGAAAAGAGCATTGCCTGTGTGAGTCTTTAGAGTAAAACGTGTTTGAGCAACAGTATATACATGTAAATCATTAAAACCTTTATCCTCCTCTCCCCCAAAAAATAACTCCCTACCCTGACACCAAAAAAAAACACCACAGCCAAAAACAGGGGCCAAAAAGAAAAAAAAATCTGATGCAGGGTTTGTTCCCATAACTAGTCAACAAAGGTGAAAACTTCAGGTCGCTAGGACCACTTGAAGCCTTACACAAAGGGCTGGTGCAGTTGGAGCACACCCCAAGGAATCTTCTGACAGTACTTGGGTAAGTTCCAGATGCAAGGTGGGTGAGGGAAAACTGGGGTCAACTTCAGCAGTATCCTGTGTAGACAAGGTGCTCTGCTTCTGGAGCATGTAGCTAAAGGCAGGATTCCAGTCTCCCTAAATGGCTGCAACAGGCAGAATTGTAATCCAGTAAGGAGGTCATGAAGAGGATCAGCAGGTGTCGAGCCAAAAAACAGCTGCCACAGGGGTTTCAAAGTAGTGGGTGAAACTACCTCCCACCACCCTAAGCTTGCTGGGGTACAGGAGGCTGTATTTCAGGCCGTTCTTCCAGAGGAGCTTGCGGGTCTCTATGAAGGAGCAACGACGTTGCTGCACTTCAGGTGAGTAGTCGGGTTACAGGGAGAGGTCTGTGGCATTTCTGGCAGCTGTCAGCAATCTATCCCTGTCGCGGTAATTGAGGAACTTAATCAGGAAGGGTCTAGGTGGAGCACCAGGAATGGATGGGGACCCTATAGGCCTGCTCCACTACAAATGTGGGTGGGAGATCTGTGAGGCCTAGCAGCGTGGGGAGGAACCATTCAGCAGGTTTGGTGCCTTCGGCCCGTTCGAAGAGCCCCAGCACCTGCAAATTGTTACGACGGAGCCTGTTCTCCATGTCCACTTTTTTTTTGAAGTAAGGATTGTACCTGTTTTTTGGAGGATTCTCAGTTTCCTGGAGTCCTCATGCACCGCTTCTTCCACTTGAGCTATACGGGATTCCGCCTCAGATATCCGGGACCGGAATTTGTCCTTATCATGCCCGATTAGACTGACCTCTGTGGTCACCGTGTTGATCTTGGCAGTAAGTGTCTCCTTTAGGGAAGTGATAGCAGCCATCAGGTGCGCTGATGATGGCTCTGCGTCTCCCATGCCTGCATCTGAGTGCTCGCTGTTACACAGGATGGGGAGGAGGGGGCAGAGCGCATGGCCAAGATGGCTGCCAACAGGGGAGACCGAGCTTAGGGCGCTGTGTGTTTGCCGTATTTTCTCTTCCCCGGAGCCATCTAGGAGGTCAGGAGTAATGGGGAGCCATAGAGGCACCTTTCGTACACCAGTAAATGATCTTGGAGGTGCTGACCACGATTGCAGGCTGATCAAAAGGATTAGGTAGAAGCAGAGCTCAGCTACTGCACGTACGCCTTACTTTACATCCTGACGCGCCCCCCATGTCCCAACTTTTTGGGACGTGTTGCTGTCATCAATTTCAAAATTACCTTTTTATTTTTTTTAAGTGGTTGTATACCCGCAGGAAAAAAAAAAGTAAAAAAAAAACTGTAAGGCAAAGGCAAAATACTAGCTCATTATGAAATACTTACCTTAGAACGAGATGTCAATATCTAATCACAGTTCACGCCGAGGGAGCTGACATTTTCCCCTAAGCATGTCTTCTGGGTTCGCGGCTCCGGCGCTGTGAGTGGCAGGAGCCGCGATGACGTAACTTCCGCGCATGCGAGTGTTCTTCCTGGCAAGGTCCGGCAGCGTCTGCCGGACCTTTAGCTGGGCATTTACAGCGCGTGCGCCACTGACATCAGCAGCTGCATGCAAAGTGAATATCTCCTAAACCAAAAGGGTTTAGGAGATATTCATTTTACCTACAGGTAATCCTTATTATAGGTTTACTTGTAGGTAAAAATTAAAGAAATGGGTATACAACCGCTTTAAATTATACATTTTCTCAGTTTAAACATTTGATATTTTTTATATGTTTTCTATTGTGACTAAAAAATGTAAATAATAATAATAAATAATATGTAAATAAAATAACTGTCTCCTATGTCTCTTAACTCTAGTATGCTCTTACTGCTGCAACTCCACCCAAAAACTGAAACACTGCTGTCTGCTTTTCTTATGTGTCTCTAATAATGCTGGTATGTTTTTCTTACTTAACTGTCCGTAGACCTGTCCACATTACAATGCTTTATTATTTCCCTTGTTTTACCCAAAATTATGGCCCGTTTAACTTTAGTACCCTCTTGCTAGTCTGTTTTTGAATTATAAATTTTGCCCTGTTAACCAGCTAAGCTTTATTACCTCCTGAGTGATAATTAAAATCCACCCACACCCCACCCCTATCAGTATAAGTATAAGCTTCTCTTAGGCATTTGCAGGGGGTACACATTTGCAACTTGGCTCTATCTCAAAGTGGCTCTTTCTCAAAGTGGCGATTTCTATAAGTGGAATGCACTTCTGACTCTGCTTTTCAGCGAATGCACAAAGCAAAGGGACAAGATAAACACTTTGAAAACCACCACACAGACATCAGGTGACCTTGTTTACTCCTTTAGCTCTTTCTCCATGTAACATGCATTCTCTACCACTCCAGTCTGGATTTCGTCCTCAACGCTCCACGGAAGCTGCTCTCCTAAAACTAACAAACGATCTAACGGCCAAAACCAATCGACACTATTCTGTACTCCTACTCTTGGACCTCTCTGCTGCCTTTGATACGGTTGACCACCCCCTCCTCCTCAAAAAACTACACGCCTTTGGTCTCCGTCACTGTACAATTCGCTGGTTCTCTTCCTACTTATCCAACCGCACCTTTTAGTGTTTCTTACAACTCTACTTCCTCCTCTCCTTTTCCTTTCTCTGTTGGGGTCCCCCAAGGTTCTGTTCTTGGACCTCTCCTATTTTCAATCTACACCACCTCTCTGGGTCAACTGATAGCCTCCCATGGCTTCCAATACCACCTCTACGCTGACGACGCCCAAATCTATTTCTCTACCCCTCAGCTCACTCCCTCTGTCTCCTCACGTATCACTAATTTACTATCAGATATATCAGTGTGGATGTCACACCACTTCCTCAAACTCAATCTATCCAAAACCGAACTTATAATTTTTCCTCCCCCATATGCCCCTTCCCCTGATCTCTCTGTCAAAATTGATGGCACAACTATAAGCCCATCCCCACATGCCAAGGTTCTAGGTGTAGTAAACTCTCCTTCAAGCAACACATCCAATCACTTTCCAAATCCTGACGCCTCAACCTCCGCAACATCTCCAAAATACGCCCCTTTCTAACCAATGACACAACAAAGCTCTTAATTCACTCGCTGGTCATCTCTCGCCTCGACTACTGCAACTCCCTTCTCATTGGCTTACCTCTACATAGTCTATCACCTCTTCAATCCATCATGAATGCCGCCGCCAGACTCCTCCACCTTACCAATTGCTCTGTGTCTGCCACTCCTCTCTGTCAATCCCTCCACTGGCTTCCGCTCAGCCAAAGAATTAAATTCAAAATTCTAACAACTACGTACAAAGCCATCCACAATTTCGCCCCCAGCTACATCACTAGCTTAGTCTCTAAATACCAATCTACTCGTTCTCTTTGTTCCTCTCAAGACCTCCTGCTCTCCAGCTCCCTCGTCACCTCCTCCCATGCTCGCCTCCAGGACTTTTCCAAAGCCTCTCGAATTCTATGGAATGCCCTTCCCCAATCTGTCCGCTTATCTCCTACTATCTTAGCTTTTAGACGATCCCTGAAAACCCTTCTTTTCAGAGAAGCCTATCTTACCCACACTTAACAACAACTGTATTTGAATTTTTTCCATCAGCTCATCCCCCACAGTTATTACCTTTTTGTTTCCACTTGACCCTCCCTTCTAGATTGTAAGCTGTAACGAGCAGGGCCCTCTGATCCCTCCTGTATTGATTTGTATTGTAAGTGTACTGTCTGCCCTCATGTTGTAAAGCGCTGCGCAAACTGTTGGCACTATATAAATGCTGTATAATAATAATATTTTGAGATTTGCAAATAATTACATTCTGTTTTTATGTAGATTTTTACACAGCACACAACGTCCCAACTTTTTTTGAAATTGAGGTTGTAAACAAAATGTATTATCATGTTCTATTAACTTACTGTGTTAGTGAATTCAATGTGAGTAGTTTATATTGGTTTTAAGGTACATCATAGCTTATTTTTATATGCTGTCTATCTGATGGATGACTTTCTGCAGATTTGTATCACTAACTGTTAATTAGGCTTATTTTGATTTAGTGGGAATTCATTGAATAAATTCTCAGGTTTGTTTTTTTGTCTACGTAGTGCCTTTTGCCTATTCCCCTCAATCTATGTTTGAAATAATCTCTGCGATAAGAGGCAGATAGGCTTTTGCCTATCCCCTTACATCTGTGATTTTAATCTATGTGATAAGGGGCAGATGCTATACCAATGTTTTTTTTCAGTCATAAGAGATGATATCCTAAAATATGCTGCACTGACAATTTAGGAATGTGCTTACTTTTGGCCTTTTTACTTAAAATGTATGTCATTTTGCAGCTGTCCAATATGGAAGACAGTGCATACGCAGCCTCCTTCTCCCCTCAGCGGACAGGAATGTATAGTGTATTTGATAGTCCTAGTTTCACCGAAGACATAACACTTAGTGCAGTTATGATGAAAGAGGAAGACCCAGGAGAAACTGGTAAGTGACAACACAAGAGAAATACATATGTGTATTTCTTTCTTACATCTCACCCTTGCCTATGTGCTTTATTTGCAGCCACAATGAGCCTGTATCAGGAATTTCTTAATTCCTTTTTGAAGCTTCCTTCCAGTTCAGTGTTTGAGCTCATAGAAGAATATGAGACTATGTGCCGTGAACAGGTAATTTTTGTGTTTCAATTATTGGGAGAGGGGTTTTAAAAAGCTAAAGTATAAGTAAAGGCAAAACCACCTCCTTTTTTTTTTTTTTTTTTTTTTTTTTTTTTTTTGTTGTTGTTTTGAACAGAGTACAGAGGGATTAGAACACCTGGTCAGGATTTTTTCTTTTGCTGTCTGTTCCCCTCTTTATTTTTCCTGTTTATCATCATTGAAAGAGAAAGTAAAAGAAAATCCCAAATTTTAAGTTGTCCCCAAAAAGGTAATAGAGGGCAAATCTTCCAATGGGGTCCTAGTTCTAGTGACCTGGGGGGCCCCAGAGGATTCCCTTAAAGTGATTGTAAATGGTTTTGCACACAGCAGCCCTGATCCTGCTCTTTTGGGGTCCCCTGCCAGCGCTCCTGGCTCCTTCCCCCATGCTGTTGCTATGGGGGCACTCGTGTGGGCTTGATCCTGAGCTGCATTGTGTGTCCCTAGACGCACACAGTGTGACTTGCCGCTACAACTCTACAAGGCTGTGATTGCCAGTAGCAGGAGCTAATGGCTCCCCCTACTGCCTCCATGACCAGTGATGAGGGAAGAGAGCTGGTGTTCTCAGAGCGCTGGATTGAGATTGGGTTCAGATAAGTATTGGGGGGGGGGGGTCTGAATGAACACGGAAGGTTTTTTACCTTAGCGCATATGTAGCGGTACCCCACTAGGAGCTGCTGAGTATTGTGGTCCGTCTGTCACCCTGCCCCAGCCAGGCGCACTCTTGTCACTCATCCAAAAAAAAAAAGTCCTTGCACTTTGTTTTTTGTTTGTTTTTTATTGAGGGATATTAAACTTGGATAAGGATGGTGACCTATGAGATGCCTAAGTGATCGCAACATTGCAGTTTGGGACTTTATATACATCCGGTATACACATCGCTTCCTCTCTAATCTTCATTCCTTTCCCCTCCTGCACATCACTTCCTCTCTAATCTTCTCCAGACTAACTAGCACTGATTTGGTAGGCCTGACACTGGCTCAGCCAGACCTAAAGCAAGTGCCCTTTACAGGCAGGGACCGTGGGCCCCTATGGTGTAGCAAATAGAAAACGTCCCTGTGGCAACTGCTCCTAGCACCACCTTTTCTCCAGGCACTGCCAGTCCTCCTGGCTTCAGCTGCCCCTTTCCATTACCCATGACACCACCATCCTCCAGACTTGCTCTGCACCCATCCCAGACTTTTCCATCCCAGTCCTCTCAGGTGTGCCTCCCCAATCTTCCAGATTGTGTTCTTACTCACCAACCCTCCTGGCTGCCTCTGTGGAACTCCTGGAGACTTGCCCGGCAGTGTTCTTCGCTGTCCCCTCTTGCTCCTGTCCTGTCCAGGACACCTCCACGTTTTCTTGGAGGGCCCCGCCCATGCCCAGGCCCAAGGTCACCCCCCCAGACTGGGGAGCTTCCTCAAAGGCCCCGACAGCCTAACACTCCATCTCCATTCTTCCACCCGATCAACTCCTCCCCAGCTGGGCTGACCCTGGGTATTTAAGGAGGCCTTCCCCCTGCCAATCCAAATTGGGGATTGGTCAGGGCTTCCTGGAATAGCCCAGGTGGCTACACCTTCCCTCCAGCCTCTCTTTCTAGAAAATACTGGAACATTCCAGAAATTAGTAGGAGGTCCGAGTGATGCCACCTGTGAGTCACCCAGCACTACCCTGAGCCACTCCCAGCCCAGATCACACACGTAGCCAAGCCTGAAAATGTACCTACTCCTAGGGTGAAAAAAACCTGCTCTATTTCCCTAGCACACTAGAGGGTGCTACACATATAATGCATTAAGGTACAAAATACCTTCTGCCTTTACAACCACTTTAATTTGCAGAGATTTCCTCACTACTTCTTTTTTTTCTTTTGCTATGGTATAGGAAGTGATTCATAAATACTGTATAATTGTAACATTGGCAAGGCAAAGCTTTAAAGTGGTTGTAAACCCTTACAGACCACTTTGACCTACAGGTAAGCCTAGATTAAGGTTTACCTGTAGGTCCAAGAAATATCTCCTAAACCTACACGGTGCTAGGAACCCCAAATTTGGTGTGCTAACACAGTTGGACTAACACTATAAAATATCCAAATTTGGGGTTCCTAGCACCAAGTGGCCCAGAGATATGGGGCCCCAAAGTCAGGTCGGAAAATGTCATTCTCTGCTGCAGAAGTGCTTGACATTTTGCGACCCGATTTTGGGGCCCCGTATCTCGGGGTCACTTGGTCCTTGGAATTTGGATATGTTGTAGTGCTAGTTCCACTGTGTTAGCACACCAAATTTGGGGTTCCTAGCACTAAGTGGCCCTGAGATACGGGGCCCCAAAGTTGGGTCGCAAAATGTCATTCTCTGCAGACGCTTCTAGACGCAAACGCGGCTAAATGCAGCATGCAAGCGTGGCAAAACGGGCGTTTCTAAACGCCGATTTAAAAACGCGTTCAGCAGAGTTTGCACCAGCGTCTCGTGTGCATGAGGCCTTATTTGACTGTAAAAAATAGGATTTTTTTGTTCAACCTTCGAAATTCTTTTCTTATGGGACACAGGTTTCTTTTTAAATTTTTTTTTTTTTTTATTGCTTGCTACTAACTGAGGCATGCTGGATGTGGGGTTGGGTTATACAGGGCTGTCTGTACAGCTTTGCCAGACAAAGTTGCTGTTTTCTTGTCACATGAATATCTGATTGTGAGCGTGTTTTTTTTTTTTTTTAAATAGGTCAGCTTACTTAAAAAGATTGTAAGCCGTGTCACTCCAGGACAGCAGAAATTTTCCAAAACAGCCAGTGTGCTATGGCTTCTGCAACAAGAAATGGTAACTTGGAGGCTCATTGCATCACTTTACAGGTTTGTCCTTCATCACTATTTTGGATGTTTTTTATTATGACAGACCAGAAAATAAGTCACAACATATAATATGAGCAGTTGTAGATCTATAATTTGGGAAATATGTACTGGTCTACAACTGCCTAAATTGGTGATTGTAGTACACCAACTGGCACATTCAACTGGCCTTGTTCTGTAATACTGAATCACCTAAATGTTAAAATTCACATCAACAAATAATCACTGCAAGTATTTCCTGTGTGATTTTTAAATTTACTCTGCAAATTTCATGTAGATAAACAAACATTTTTTTTTCTAAAGGTGTCTCATCCACAATTAATTTGAAAGATGTTTATATTTGCAGTGCCTTGGGAATGTATTCATCCTTCACCCCCTTGGAGTTCTTTCCCTTTCCTTTTCCCTTTCCTTTTCCCTTTCCTTTTCCCTTTCCTTTTCCCTTTCCTTTTCCCTTTCCTTTTCCCTTTCCTTTTCCCTTTCCTTTTCCCTTTCCTTTTCCCTTTCCTTTTCCCTTTCCTTTTCCTTTTCCCTTTCCCTTTCCCTTTCCCTTCCTTTCCCTTTTCCTTTTCCTTTCCCTTTTCCTTTCCCTTTCCCTTTTCCTTTCCCTTTTCCTTTTCCTTTTCCTTTCCTTCTGTTTTATTGTGACACAATTGAGGAAAAAATCAAACCAATCTTGTGCATAAGCATTCACTCTTCCCAACCACTTTTTTTTTTTCCACCCTATTATCACGCCCCTCTCTATGGAGTGTCACATGGTACAAAGCCCCCAATTTTATTTCCAGGTTGTAATGCAAAACAGGAAAAGCACCGTGAGAGGAGTGAATACTTTCACAAGGCACTGTAAAATCTACAAAAAAAGGAAAATCTTGTATTGCTGAAAGGTTTCCATGTTTGTATGGTCTGTACAATGCTTCCATCAAAAGTTGCCTCTAGATGGAAATAAGTGATCTCCCATTTTAACCCTGTAAAGTTGAACCACCACACTGCAACCATGTGCCTCACACCTGTTACTTTGCTCAGAATGAATGTTTATTTTGACAAGTACATCATTCATTTCCTTTTTGGTGGGTTGAATCACTGGCTTATTTATAACATTTTCAGTGGTGAAATTTTCCCTCCTTAGGCCCCTTTCACATGGGCAACTCCGCTAAGTGGAATCCACTTGCTTAGCGGGGGATCTCTCCGCCGATCCCCACTGAGCAGGCGTATGACAAGTCGATCTCCGCTATGCAGAACGGACACAGTCCCGCTCTCCTCTATGGGGCAATCGGATGGAAACGGACTGCCTGTCTGTTTCCATCTGATGCCATCAGATCCACCGGACTAATGAGGAAAAGGACCACCACCTGTCTGTTTTTGGTGAACAGGGTCGGATCGTCTCACCTGGCACTTCGTAGAAAAGACTGAAGGGTCCGATCAGGTCCGCCTGAAAAACTGACAGGCGAACCTGATCAGACAGCCCTTGTGAAAGGGGCTTTAGTTTGTGTGTTTGCCCCCTTCTGTTTATGAATGTATTACTCTTTCCTGTGTACTCCCCTTAGTTATACACTGGTCCTATTTTATGGAGTGGCCTACTTGTAGTGGCTGCTGCAGTTGGGTGGAATTGGGGTATATTGAAGGTAATAACTTGTAACTAGAAACCCTGACTGATATAAGAAGCCACAGAATTTGAATAAACATGCAGCAGCCACACACAACTTAAATGGGTATTGAGTGCACGTTTCCTGCACATTGCAACCCCTACTAGTTTGTCAGAATTTAAACTGGTTCATAGATGCAAAAAAATTGAATTTCGTAATTTGTGCTTTTCAGAGATCGGATACAGTGTGCAACAGAAGATGAAAATATGTTTGATGTTGCAGTAAGTTGTCCATATTCCACATTTTCAAATCCCTGCTGTGTGACGTTACAGTGTTATAAATCTTGTACAGTTCTTCTCCGAAGGGTACAAAATCTTGTTCTGTAGGTCTCTTATTCTAAGCTGTGATTTATGGGTAGCCTGATATCATCATTCATGTTTTTTGTGTTTGGGATTTTTGCTTGTGCTTGCAATTATTTATTCCTCTCTCCTGTACAGGCACCAAATGCCAGTGAAAAAATGATAATGGATAAACTGTTTGAGCGAGATTCACTTGTTCGTCAGAGCCAGGTAAGGTATTGCTTAAAGGGACATCAAGAAGGTTGCATACTATAACCTTTTAATGAATAGAAGTTGGTTGGTACAGCTGCAGTATTTATTAGGAACCTTTTACTCTTTTTTGTTTCTCATGGTTTTGTACAGGTCCCCAGGGACCAACATTGTACGGAATAAAGTTACTCAGACTGAGTCCCACAGTAGTAGTTACTTTGCCTACTTATAGAGGCTGTGTCCTTTGTTTTGAAAGGAACCTGTAGGAATAGAGAGAGCTGCCATTGCAGTTATTTGCTCCAGGCTTGTTACCATTCATATTGGTTTCTTTGCTTTAGGAGTCACTGACTTGCAAGGATAGATGACCTTAGACTTTCTACAGACAGCAAGCTTGTTCCAGGTAGTGATGATTGTACTGGAACCTGCACCTTGAAGTGAAAGTGTAACCAGACTGAACATTGAAATATTCTTAAACAGTAGAAGAGCTTTACAACGAGCTCTCATTGACCTCTAGCTGTAGGCATTGGGATGCAATTAGTCTTAAAGGTTTACAGCAGCAGCCATCCCAGTTGGCTCTCTTGACACTCAACTACCTTCATCTTTATGTATAGAATTTTGACAATTTAGAAAACTTAATGGTATTTTCTGTTTTCAGTTGGTAGTGGACTGGCTAGAAAGTATAGCTAAAGACGATGTTGGAGACTTCTCTGAAAATATTGAGTACTATGCGAAATCAGTATACTGGTATGTACACAAAGGTTTATGTATTAAGTGTACCAGTGTGTTACTTGAATGTAATATTCTCAGTGTTTTAGTCAGTCAAACACGGTGACTGATTTTATCCAGTGTTACATGAAAGTTAAATATTTGTGTTCCTTCTGTGCAAAGGAAACTCGCTAAGGGACATTTATCAAAACTGTCTTGCTGTTTGTGGTAGCTAAACTGTTGCAAATATACAACTTGTGTGATAAATTGGACACTGAAATATATGTGCATATTTTTTTAAAGTTCTCTTTAGCACTTCTGCTGCAAATTCTGCAACAGTTCTAAGGTTGAATTTTATGGCTAAATAAGCACTTACAATTGCAGCACAAGAGAGAAAATAGGCGAGCATTTGCTATTTTTCCGTATGCTCACAGAAAGCTAAAACTGTCACTTAGGTCATAAAACAGACTCCGATTAATGCTAACCTTTTTTTTGTTGCTAGGCAACTGTTGCAATCTTGTCCTTAGCAACAGCCTAAATTGATGAAAATGTAACTGATCATACAAGACAGGGGCTTCTTTACATCATTATAATTGAGTTTTATGCAACTACATTCAGGTGATTGAACATTTGCAGAAAAGGCTGCAGGGACACCCCCCCCCCCCCCCTTTATTACCCTATAACCTCTGTTACTCCCAGCTAACTTCAGTTTTTTACAAGTGTCCATAGGTGATGGACGACTTCTCTACTGAAAAATGCATAATTTCTTGCATAGTTTTTTTTTTATTTTCTCTGTATCACACTCTGCATGATTTCTTCCAGGATGATTCTTTCATCATTTAGCTGCACCATAGTTACTGTGGCTTTTTAAGCAGCTTTCAAATCAGTGAACTCTTTGGCAGAGCCTTTGGAAACCATATCTGTGCCCCTACCTGTTGGAAGAGGCAGAGCCAGCCTGTAATGTTGCTTTGCTCTGTGTTTTGCTGTGGGGGCTTCACTTGCCACGTAGTGCAGTGTGTGGAGTTATCAGTAGCTGCAGGGTGCTTTACCGGTCCAAAGCCTTCCTCTGCCTCTCTGAACGCCCCTGCAGGGGTATGCCCACTGTGGTGAGCAAAGCCAGCTTTAAAGTAGAACTATAGGCAAAAGTTTTTTCATTTTGGATAGAGCAAGGGAAGACTCCCTGTCTGATTTTTTTTTTTTTTTTTTTTTCTCCCTCATCTGTGTGCCATTTTAGAGATTTCATTTCCTGTCTCATAGCCAAAACAGGAAGTAAGGAAATGCCTACAAATTAAGGGAATCCCTTGGGGACCCGCAGGTCACCAGAACTAGTGTCCCTATTGGAAGATTTTCCCTCAATTACTTTTCTGTGGACGAACTAAATTTAGGTTTTATTTTTTTTTTTACTTTCACTGATCATGGTAAATAGGGCAAATAGAGAAGGTGAATCCTCCTTTTAATGGTGGCACAGACAGACAGTAGTAAAAACTGACACCGGTTCTAATCCCTCTCCACTCTATCCAAAACTAAAAAGAAAAAGTTTTGGCTTTAGTTATACTTTAAATCCCTTTTTTGTTCCTTCTTCTGAACTTGGGGAGTACAGGGCAGAAGCCCTTTAAATATTCTTCCAGGCTGTCCATTTTATTCCACTGGTGGGTATGCTGAACACCGCTCTCCACACTTGGGCTACTTTCACACTGGGGCGGGGGTGCGTCAGCGATAAAGCCCCGCTAGTTTTAGTGGCGCTTTACCTTTCGGCCGCTAATGGGGTGCTTTTAACAACCCCCCCGCTGGTGGCCAAAGAAAGGCTTAAAAGTGCCTGTGTTGCAGTGCTGCCGAATCGCTTTGCAGATGCTTTGACAGCGCTGCCCATTCATTTCAATGAGCAGGGCGGTTTGGGAGCGCTCCCAAACCGCCCTAAAGATGCTGCTTACAGGACTTTTTTTTTCCCGCAAGCGCACCGCCTCAGTGTGAAAGCACTTGGGTTTCCACACTGGGGAGGCATGAGGCGCTTTTCAGATGCTATTTTTAGCGCTAAAATGTCTGAAAAGCGCCTCAGTGTGAAAGGGGTCTTAAGGTAGTGCAGTCGGGTATTCCAGGGTGGCCAGGCTGTTACCACTTTTTTCTCTGTACTGTGAGAGGGTGCCTGATTATAGCGCTGTTTGCCTTCTCTGACACTGTACTGCACCTGTATTCTGTCGTCCTAATGTCTGGACCAACATTTGACCTTAAAATATCAGCTTTGGGCATTCTGTTTCAGGAAATTTTGGCCTTGCACTCTCTGGTTAAGGCTGGGTTTACACCTATGAGAATTGGATGCGGGTTTCTTCGCAAAGCATGAGAATATGACCGGCTCTCTATGGAGCCAGTTCACATGTCTGCACTGCACAGAAACGCTGTTAGTCTTTGCCTCTGTTTCAGGGCTGAATTCAGGCAAAGATTCTGCCCTGATGTGTCCCTGAAACGGAGAACGGGGACGGATCTGCAGCCGGTTTAGGTGTGAACCGAGCCTAAAGCTTTTGCTCAGTGAGTAGCTTGCATCTCTTCACATTCACCCCCCCCCCCCCCCATTCCTTTTGAGATCTTAATCTGGTTTTATTGGCTCTTCAGGAGCTGCGCTTTGAACCTATCGGGGGTTACCTTGTCTGTCCTTACCCATAAAGTGGCTTTTCTTCTGGTCATCACCTCTACAAAGGGATGCCTACCACAAATCCACTGTGTGTGTGTTTTTGGATTTTTTTTTTTTTTCTCTTAACTTGCCTGTATTGAATTACCCACTTCTAAAATGATGGTCACATGATCCCTATAGCTTTCTGAGTAATTGACAGGCCAGCTAGCGGGCGTGTACAGAGTGGGGGCACTACTTCATTGCTGGAAATTACTTTGCCACCATTCTATTCCAAGTGAAGGGGAAGAGCGTCTGGAGGCAGGACAGATGGGCGGGGCTTTGTCTTTCCACAGAGCATAGAACTTGGTCACGCTGAGGTCTTGCACAGCATGATTTGTATAGTCCACATGAGAAAAGACTGACCACGATGTCATGGATCGGCAACCATAATTAGATTGATTAGATGGTCCGTTTACCACCTCCTCCTCCCTCCTCCCTCCTCCCTCCTCCCTCCTCCTCCCTCCCTCCCTCCCTCCTAAAAATGTTATCAGCAGGAGAGAAAAAGAAAAGATACACTCAAAAATATAGAGATGTTTAACTCTCGTTATCTTCACCTAGACCTTATATTATAATAAGGAGTTTAATTTGTAGATCCATAAGGTTTCCCTCTTGCCAATTTTTTTAAAACTCCTAGCAAGAGACAGAATTTTGAATGTGACCTCAATAACTGATACTAATTTTTCAATTTGTGGAGGCATTGTGTTTCTCCACAAAATGTTTGGGTACACTGTAGTCATAATTGCCCTGTTCAGTCAGTCTGTGATAGTCGCTGAAGCAACTGTGAAGCGCCCTAATTGTGTACCCTACATACAACAGACCACAAGGACAGGTTAAACAAGAAACCACAAATTCTGTTGTAAAACATCAACATCTGATCTGTTTTATTATTGCCCACATAAGTTTTGTTCATGTACAACAGATTTACAAGTTAAAGCGGGGGTTCACCCACACCGCAAAAAAAAAAAAATATATTAAAAGCCAGCAGCTACAAATACTGCAGCTGCTGACTTTTAATACATGCCCACTCACCTGTCCCAGTGTCCAGCGATGTCGGCAGGGACGCCGAGAACCCGCTCGGTTCTCGGCAGCTGCCGCCGCCATCCTAGGTGAGGGAATCAGGAAGTGAAGCATTGCGGCTTCACTTCCCGGTTCCCTACTGCGCATGCGCGAGTCGCGCTGCGCGTCCCTAGTGGTCCCCGCTCTCTCCTGGGAGCTTTGTGTTCCCAGCAGAAAGCGCGGTCGGGACGGGAAGAGGCATAGACTCCCA
Source organism: Lithobates clamitans (assembly GCA_037952925.1). Lineage (NCBI taxonomy): Eukaryota > Metazoa > Chordata > Amphibia > Anura > Ranidae > Lithobates > Lithobates clamitans. Next base: position 8,593,399 of record JBBGZY010000044.1, read on the forward strand.
TGGGAGTCTATGCCGGAAGTGGGTGCAAATACCTGTCTTAGACAGGTATCTGCACCCCCCTCCCCCCTGAAAGGTGCCAAATGTGACACCGGAGGGGGGGAGGGTTCCGAAAAGCGGAAGTTCCATTTTTGTGTGGAACTCCGCTTTAAGTATTTTTCCTTCCTACACTGGAACATACCCAGAAGATTACTAATAATAATTCTACCACAAGAACAAAGGATTCCATTAGGCATTCGTAATCTACCAGGAGCAATTTTGCCTTTTACCTTGTGGGCCTTGCAATATGGAAATCTAGGGGTGTTTTTTTTTCTCCCTTCGCCTTTCAGGACAGCACCTTGGAGAGAGCACAGCTCGACCTCTTGACAGGAAACACTGCGTGACAACGCCCCTTTAAAAAGCAGCTGCTTCCACCATGCCGTCAGTTTTTAGTGTTTCCTCCGCAATGGTGGAAGCACTGCTTGGGGAACCAGAGGGGCTGCGTTCTCTCCAAGGAGAGGGTTTTTGCAGGACCTCCACGTTTGGTACTCAGACCAGCCCAGCTCCTTCCCGCACGTGAGGGGGGTGCTTCGGTGTCCCTTCCTTCTCCGGCTCACAGGAGTAATGGTCTGCCGGAGGTCTTTCGCCCGGGGTGTTCGGGGGGGGGGGGCCGCGGGTGTGCTCAGAAAGGGCGTCCATGCCAGGCCTCTGCCTGGCGGAGCCAAATCCCGGACAGCGGGTGACGCCAGTTCCGGTGGGCGGAGACTTCCTGCGGGGCGTAGCAGCGATTGATTCCAGCTGTTGGAACACAGGAGGAAGGGATGGGTCCTCTGGCCGGGACTTCCTTTTGTTTGGCACATGGAGCCTTCTACACAGACAGCGGCTGCGGAGTTCACAATGGAGACGGCGGAATCATCAGCAGCAATGGCGGATGCAGGCGCCCACGTTCCCGGCCAGGCCCAGGTTTGAGAGGTGCAGTGGCACCTCTTTCCTTTTTATGTCACTGGGTGTTTTTTATCTTTATGTGGTTCAAAGAAAACCTGCTGCTGTCTGCTATGGGGTAACATTTTTCCGTTAGCAGTTCAGCAAAGGAGTGAGACTCTGGACACTTAGGGTGTTGGCTGGAGGTATTAAATGTCTCTGAGGCCTTAGTTCTAAGGACCTGGGTTTCTTTTGTTTCTCTGTTTCAGAAAGCTACTGCCAAATCAGAGAGAACAGGGAGAAAGTGCCCCTCATGCAAAAATCCTTTAAGGGACTCTTGGCCTAAACCACTGTGCAGATCCTGCATTGCGGATTTAGTAAAAGAGTCCTCGCAAGACTGCAAAGAACTCTTATCTTCTGTGAGGAAAGAATTAGCAGAGGGCCTAGGGACAGTGCGCTCCCTTGTGAAAAAACGTGGCCAGAGTTCCAGCCAAGAACAGAGTTCTCACTCCAGTTTCCCTCAGTCCACTTCCAGACAGGTGGAAAGTGAGTCGGAGGAGGAAAGGGAAAGCATTCCACCCTCAACCATTGATTCTGAGGAGGAGGAGGTGGAAGAAGAGACAAGATCATCTAGGTATAAGCTTTCACTTGAGGAGGTGGATGAATTACTCAAGGCAATTTATATTACCCTGGGGATCCAGGAAGAAAAAACCCAGCTGTCAGTGCATGACAAGATGTACCAGGGGCTGGAGGAAATTAGACAAAGGGTGTTCCCTGTGCATAAAGTGTTAACAGACACTATTAAAAAGGAATGGTAGGATCCAGAGAAAGGACAGTTCTTTTCTAAAGCCCTCAAAAGGAGGTTTCCTTTTGAGGAGAACGAGGAACTGTTGTGGAATAAAAAACCAAAGATAGATGCTGCCTTTTCTCAAGTATCTAGGAAAACTGATTTAGCTTTTGAGGACATGGGTATTCTCAAAGATGCTATGGATAAGAGGGCTACTGAAGAAAGCCTGGGACTCATCTCTAGCTAATCTTATGCCAGCAATGGCAGCTACAGTTGTAGCTTGGAATTTGGAGTGTTGGTTAGATCAACTTAAGAATCATGTGGTTGCAGGTACCTCCAGAAAAGACTTATTGGAGTCCTTCCCTACCCTGCTTAAGGCAGTAAAATATATGGCAGATGCCTCTGCAGAATCTATCAGGATGTCAGCCAGGTCCTCTGCGCTTGTTAACTCAGCAAGAAGAGCACTCTGGCTAAAGACCTGGTCAGGGGATTCAGCTTCTAAAGTAAAACTGTGCAGAATTCCCTTTTCAGGAGACCTGATGTTCCGGCCAGAACTGGAGACTGTCCTTGACAGGACATCAGATAAGAAGAAAGCTTTCCCACAGAAGAAGAAAGTGTTACAGCAGAGGAAAAATTTTCGTCCTTTTCGACAAGCCGATAAGGAAAAGGACCAGACACAGAAGAGACTCTGGTCTTCTCAGAGAGGAAGAGGCAGAGGCGGGCTACTCTTTACTACCCCAGAACAAACCCCTAAAAAACAATGACCATCTAGTAGGGGGGAGACTACAGGACTTCTTACCAATTTGGGAAAAAACAAAGAGTCCTTTTGTTCTAGGGTTAGTCAAAAAGGGTTATCAATTGGAATTCTCACAAAGCCCACCAAATCGGTTTTACACTACAAACCTGCCAAAGGATAGGGAAAAGGCTCTGGCCATGAAGTCTCTGTTACAGGAACTGATACAACAGAAGGTAATTTCCCAGGTTCCGAAAGATCAAGAGGGGAAGGGGTTTTACTCCCACATTTTTCTGGTCAAAAAGCCATCAGGAAAGTTCCGCCTTATTCTCAATTTGAAGGTTCTAAATCGATCCATAAAATACAAAAAATTCAGGATGGATAAGATTTTCTCGGTGAGGAATTTGCTAACCCCCAAATGTCATATGGCTTCCATCAATTTGAGAGATGCCTATCTCCATATACCAATAGCGCCCCCACCACAAAGATTCCTGCGTCTCGCAGTCAATCTGGGGGGAGGGGAGATTTGGCACCTGCAGTTTCGGGCTCTGCCCTTCGGACTTTCCTCCTCCCCCAGGGTATTCACAAAAGTGATGGCGGAATCTTTGGAGCCCCTGAGACTGAAGGGGATTTCAATAGTGCCCTATTTGGACGACCTGCTACTGTTTGCCGACTCAAAGGGTCAAGTAGAGGTCAACCTACAGACAATTCAAACGCATTTAAAAAGTTTGGGATGGCTTCTCAATCTTCAAAAGTCAAACCTAATACCATCTCAAAGGGTAAGGTTTCTGGGGTACGAAATAGACTCGATAGAACAGAGAATTTTTCTGCCCCAGGAGAAAATAGAGAAGATGCAGTTGGCCCTGAAAGCACTTCAATCCAACGCAGAGATCTCTGTAAGACAAGCCATGTCCGCTCTGGGAATGTTGACAGCGGCAATTCCTTCGGTACAGTGGGCCAGGTTGCATGCCCGTCCTATGCAATCAGATATTCTGATGAATTTGTCATACCAGGAACCTCTGGAGAAGAAATTCAACATAGGGGCAAGAGCAAAAAGATCGCTCTGGTGGTGGAGGAACCAAGGAAACATCTCAAAAGGCATTCCTTGGGCCATTCCGGTGACCAGAAGGCTGACTACAGATGCCAGCGCATGGGGATGGGGAGCTCATCTGGAAGAAAAAACAATTCAGGGAGTTTGGTCCAAACCAGAGGCGAGAAGATCTTCAAATTGGAGAGAGTTAAAGGCTGTTCACCTAAGCCTCCTCTCCTTCCAGGAATTTCTAGTGAAACAACATGTCCAAATATTGTCAAACAATCTGACGACGAGTATTATATTTAAAAAAGCAAGGGGGCACAAAAAGCAGAACTCTAATGGGTCTAGCTCATCAGATCCTAAGATGGGCAGAGAACAGTGTGGCCTCTATATCAGCAGTCCATCTGAAGGGGACGGAGAACACCTTAGCAGATCTCCTCAGCAGGAAAGAAATAAGGGAAGCAGAGTGGTCCCTCAATCAGGAATTATTCGAAACAATCTCCGGGAGTTGGGGTTACCCACAGGTGGACCTCTTTGCAAAACAGGAAAATGCAAAAATACCAGTCTTCTTCTCTCTTCAGAGACTGGATCAAGCTCTCAGAGTAGATGCGTTAGCCCACAAGTGGGACTTCCATCTGTCCTACGCTTTTCCCCCGTTTCAACTGATACCAAGGGTGTTAGCCAAATTCAGATTGGAGTCCACGGAGCTAATATTAATAGCCCCTTATTGGCCGAAAAGACAATGGTTTTCAACCTTGATGAACCTCTCAGTGAAACCTCCTTGGAGATTACCAATCAGGGCAGATCTGTTGAGTCAGGGCCAGATTCTCCATCCAGATCCAGCTTATCTCAATCTAACAGCTTGGTTTATGAAGAACAGCTTTTAAGACAGAAGGGTTTATCAGAGAAGTTTATTTCTACCCTTCTTGCAAGTAGAAAAAAGTGATGAGAGACATTTACTTTAAAGTCTGGAAAATCTATAATTCTTGGTGTTCCAGAAAAAACTTTGATTTTCGTAGTACAATTTTAGTTTTGGAATTTCTTCAAGAGGGATTGGAGAAGGAGTTAGCAGCAAGTACGCTCAAGACGCAGGTAACTGCTTTATCAGTTTTTTGGAAAGAACCCTGTCAAGGGAACCTTTTTAATAATCAGATTTTTTAGGGCAATGGCAAAAGTAAAGCCTAGACCTGTTAGTTTTCCCAAACAGGATTTATCTTTTTAAGTTCTTCAGGGACTGACTAAGGCACCGTTTGAACCCATAGAACAAGCATCATTAATTTTTTTTGATGTTAAAGACTATTTTACTGGTAGCAGTAACTTCCGCACGTAGAATTAGTGAGTTACAAGCCCTTTCAATTAAAGAGCCCTTTAGATGTCTACAGGATAGGGTAGTCTTAAGGACGGATCCAGCATTTCTACCAAAGGTGGCTTCAGTTTTTCATCGTACACAGGAAATCATTCTCCCTACTTTTTGTCCTTTACCTTCGGGGGCACGAGAAGAGGCTTTCCATACTCTTGATGTCAGGAGGTGTCTGCTTAAATATCTGGAAAGAACAAAGGAAATCAGAAAGTCATCTTCACTCTGTTTTAATGGAAGGTACTCACAAAGGAGGTAAAGCTTCCAAGAGCACCCTCGGAAGATGGTTAAAGCAAGCCATTAAAGAGGCATACAAATCTTTGGGTCTGGAACCTCCGGAAGGGGTATTACCTCATTCTACTTGAGCAGTAGCGGCATCATGGGCAGAAAGGGCTGGGGCATGTCCTGAGCAAATCTGCAAGGCTGCCACATGGTCCAGTTTTTCGACCTTCATAAGGCACTACCGCTTGGATGTACTATCTGCCTCGGACCAATCCTTTGGTAGGAAGGTTTTACAGGCAGTAGTCCCACCCTGAAGTAAGTTTCTCGGTTATCCTCTCCAAGCTGCTGTCCTGAAAGGCGAAGGGAGAAAACCTTAGTTAGACTTACCGGTGACGGTATTTCTACGAGCCTTTCAGGACAGCAGCCTATTTCCCTCCCTTGGTTATCATATGTAAAGTATAATTATAGGGCTTGGTAATTGTCTGATTATATTTTCCAGCATGTCGGAGGATTTCTCGGTAACAACTGACGGCATGGTGGAAGCAGCTGCTTTTTAAAGGGGCGCTGTCACGCAGTGTTTCCTGTCAAGAGGTGGAGCTGCGCTCTCTCCAAGGTGCTGTCCTGAAAGGCTCGTAGAAATACCGTCACCTGTAAGTTTTTTTTTGCTAAGTAGGACCAATTTAGGATGTTGCAATAGAATAGGCCAATGCTTATTCACAATCCTCTTCACATATTTATAATTGCTGTGGAATTTTGTGTAATGGATTTTGCATTCTTATGTGAGTCCCGCTCAGCATTTTTCACTCTAACCTGACTCCTCCACCAACTCCCTAGGGTAGCCCTTATCCACAAATTGCTTCACTAATGTTTTACCTTGTTCAATGTAATCCTCTGCCAAAAAAACAATAGTTTCTTAACCGACATAGCCAGCTTTTGAGTATGACATCCCACTTGGGATGGTCGCAACTATCCGAGTGTAAATAAGAGTTGCCCGCAGTAGGCGTAAAATGGTTCCGGGATCTTTTAGCATATTCCTCAAGACTCAGTTCCAAGTCCAAAAATACTGTAGGATCACAAACATACATGAACATGAGACCCAAGGCATTGTTATTACAGTGCTCAACAAATGGTATCACTGTCATGGGCTCCCGATCCCAGAATATGTTTGTATCATTAATGTAACAACCAAAAAGTCGAGATTATTGTTGTTCCAGATGTGGTCTTTTTCCCTAAATACACATGCTTAAATTTGTATACCTGGGCACAAAATTTGTGCCCATCACAGGCCATGGTTCTGGATGTAGTACACACCATCGAACACAAAATATGTGTTACAGACTGAACTTGGTGCACTCTATAATAAAATGGCCAAACTTGGTCAAAGGCCAACTTTGAGGCAATAGTAAACACACGTCAAGGGTGAGCCAAGTATGGGAGGGCTCCCATCTCAATTATAGTATTTCAAATTCTAAAAGGGGTGTATGGTGTCACAAATATAAGAGGTTGCAAAAAATTATCTATGTACATGGGCAACCCACTAGTTATACTGTCCATGGCAATGATTACCTACCGGGAGGTTTAACCATATTCTTGTGGATTTTCCATAGGTGATGAAAAAAGGCACCTGACAAAACTCTCTAAACAAAAACTCCTTTTTATCAACAATTTTTTTTCAGCTAGGGCTTTACATGAGCTTCAGTTTATACTCTAAAACCTTCCAACGGATCATTACTCATATTAGTATATGTATTGGCATCCGAAAGGAAGCGTTGTGCTTCCCTGACATCCAATATTTATTTTGCACAGCAATGCTGCCACCTCTGTCGGCTTGCGTGATGATTATATCTTTTTTTCTGAGAGTTACTTAAGGCTGCTTTCACACTGGGGCGGCGGGTCCATTAGCGGTAAAGTGCCACTAATTTTACGGCGCTTTACTGTTTTCAGCTGCGCTTTTCGGCTGTTAGTGGGGTGCTTTCAACCCCCACTAGTGGTCGAAGGAATGGTTAAAACCGCCTGTGTTGCGGTTCTTCCAAAGCACTTTACAGGCGCTTCGGAAGTGCTACCCATTCATTCCAATGGGTAGGAGCGCCCAAAGATGCTGCTTGCGGGACTTTTCCCATCCCGCAAGCGCACCGCGTGCTTTAACGCTGGGGAGGCATGGGAGGCAGAGGCTTTACAGGCATAATTTTTAGCGCTAAAATGCCTGAAAACTGCCTCAGTATGGAAAGGGGTCTAAGGGAATGTTGCTCATCTATATAGCTCCACTGTGTAGCTCTCCCTGGAGCTGTGCTATTACCCATCTTATGCTGGTATGCAGATGCTGAAGGAGCCATCTGACTGTTTTATGTACAATGATCAAACAGCAAGTGGTTAAAGGGGTCTGTTTCCTGTTTTTGTACAATCCAGAAAATAGAATATTTGACTTAAACTAAAAGCAGCATTTAAAAACTTGCAAGCATGCAATGTCTCCTCTGCAATAGAATAAAGCTGCCTAGCTGCTCGCAGTCTTCTGTGGCTTGTAATTGAATCTGGATGCACAGCTCCATTTTACCTTGCCGGCATGGTCCGTGTGTGGGGTGATGACTGGCACCAACATCGGACTCATGCACTTTCAAACTATTGGAGAGGCGAGTATGGTGGACGGTTCAACTTTTAAAGAATAAAAACATAGAAAAAGTAGCGCACATTATATAACTTTCCTGAACGTATTTAGTCTTTTTAGGTCAAATTTTCCTAAAAACATGGACTACAAATTCTGCAGCTCATTAGTTTGATCTTGTTAGAACAGATCTAGCTAAAACAAATGAAGAGCACACCAGGTACAGGAAAAGTATTAAAGTAGGGTTTCACTGTCTCCAAATTTTTATTTTTGGAAAACTGACAATGTATAGTATATTTTAACATTGAACTTACTTGTTCTGTTTTTCCAACTTACTGCTCTCCGTTTTCTGCAGTAAAAAAAATGGATATGTTTTTCTTTAGCCGGGTTTCATCTTGCCTGTGGGCGTGTGAAGCCCACAGGCATCCTCTTCCAGGATACGGTGCTGCTGATAGACCAGCATGCACCGCCCGTTCTAGCCCCGATCTCGCGCATGCTCAGTACACACAGATCGGATCGCCATCAAGAGCTCAGGTTTCCATGACAACGGGCGTCGTCGTAGGAAATCATGCGAGATTTCACAGCGGCTCTCTGCACTGATTCCTGGGATGAATGACACGAGATCCCAGGAGACAGTGCACCGCAATTAGGAAATGATGAAAATACCCGCAAAGTCCCCGCCCATAGCCGCAGGGACAGAACAAAGAAAAGCATGTATATCGCAAGGTAGGGGGGAAAAAAAAAAACAGTCCATATAGCACTCGGTGCTCTGTATACAAGCCACTGATATCAAGTATTAAAAATGGGTCAAGATCCGCTTTAAAACTTAGAGTAAATACAAAGTCAAACTATTACATTCACATTAAATGTTTTTGTCTTTTAACATAAAAACATCGAAAGACCCAGATTCTAAAAAGAAAAAACTTCCTTCGCACAAAAATACTTTTCGCTTACCAGTGCTGACTTTCTAGCGGATGGTGCCCGTGCGATTTTGGTACTGAGGCCAGAATTATCATGACCTTTCTCTGTTTTGTTTTAATTTAAGGGAGAATACGCTGTCCTCATTGAAAAAAAGAAGTATTTCAGTACTAGGCAGTGGTCGTCCACTGGTCTCTGAACTGGTAAGTATAAATTGTAAAGTTGTGGAGTTGATGTTTAGAACTATTGTAACACTCGAGTACATGTGCATAGAACCATTGTACATGTTCAGAACCATTGTAACACATGTACTCGAGTACATGTACATGGATTAAAAACCTCATTGTACAATATATAATTCAATTTAAATGATGGCAGATTGAACACTAAAAGAAGTTTTATGGTGTCTGACGTTATGTGGGACATTTTTTGTTTGGTAAATGTCAGCAAATATCCCTGCTCAAACTCATTAATGGCGCAATTTTTTTGCCAAAGTTCAAAAGTTTTATTGTAAATTAGAGTTTATCCTTTCAGTGTTTTTAGATAGCGTTTTTACCATACCTATCTAAAATGGCTCGAAGACCTCTACTTGTGTCCTGCAGTGGTCAACCTTCAATCTAGGCCATGCAACTTTCATTTTATGAATGACATCTCCAAGCAGTTTGTTTCATTTATCAGAGACTGAAATGAAAACCTTCCATATTGCTTCCTGCAGTCACCCAACCTAACATTCACCGATTGATATTTTGTAGCACAGAGGCAACACGGGCTGTTCTAGAGATAATTTGTTAAATGAAACTCTGTGTAGTGTAAATTCCCCCCCACTGTTGTACAAATAGATATGTAAACTATGATGGCAAAAACAATGTCATTCTGTTTAACTTCCTTTAGGATCCTGATGCCCCCATTAGACAGAAACTTCCTCTGGATGATCTGGATCGTGAAGATGACATCAGACTTCTAAAATATCTCTTTACTTTGATCAGAGCTGGCATGACTGATGAGGTATAATGTGCTGATTTTGGGCTACTTTAGCTATAGAACTATTATAATCCGAATATGTTTTGGCTTGAAACTGCTAATTTGTGATATTTGCTTAGTATTTGGAAATGTTCATGTATTCTCCATTATGGTGTTCTTAATTGCAGATTTATATAAATACAACAGTGTGCTTCATTAAATGTCGATGAGATGTTTGTGGTGAATGTATTGCACACAATAAGTGATTTTCTTGAAGAGGTAGTAAAGGTTAAGGCTGGATTCGCACTGCTCAAAGCAGGGGACCGGTGCGTCCTTGTTCACGGTTTCGGGTTTGATTGTCGGTCCAAATTTTTGGCTGAATTCGATCCTGAAACGGACCAGAAGACGCGCAGGACCCCTGTGCAATTCACTCTGGAGCTGCGTAAACCGGCTTCATTGAGAGCCAGTCACAGTCTCCTGATATGCGAATTGGATGCGGAAAAACCCGCATCCAATTCGCAATAGTGTGAACCCAGCCTGAAGGTTTTTACTTTAATGCATTCTATACATTAAGGTAAAAAACCCTCTGTGATAGAGGATCCCCCCTCCCCTTTTGAATTACCTGAGCCCTATCTTGATCCAGCAATGTGCACGAGAGCAGCAGCTCTCTCTGCCTTCTCCCTTCTGACTGGGTAGATTGATAGCAGCTGAAGCCATTGGCTCCAGCTGCTGTCTATCAAAATCTGTGGTGGGGGGCCGACCCAAGACGCTGTGTTTGTGTCAATAGACGCAGACAGGGTGGCTTGAGGGTGAGCCTGCATGAGTGCCCCCATAGAAAGCTTTCTATGGGGCACTTGCCGAAAACGAGAAGCTGGGAGTGCTGACAGGGGACCTGAGAAGAGGAGGACCAGGGATGATCTGTGCAATACTATTGCATAGAGCAGGTAAGTATAACATGTTTACTATATTATTTAAAGGATAGCGTTTAAAAAAAAAAAAAAAAAAACATCTTTTTGCAGGTAAAAAATGTTCATTTATTTTAATTTTTTACTTGGAGCCTAGAAAGCATTGCACCTGCAATTGGCAGATCGCGGATGCCATGCAGGACTCCTACAAACTTCCCAGTGTATCTGTCTGCTCGTACCTCGTACAGGCAGATGGATACACACCGACAGGAAGAATTTATGAACTACAAGTGCATTCAACAGCGCCGTGGTGGTTCATTGAAACTACAAGTCAAAAACCGCAAAACGCTGTCTGTAGTAGTTTCCCATTCACAGAGGACTGTGATTTAATGACGTTACTGGGTAGGTGGAGACCCACGCGGACACTGTTTTTGTTCTTTTCAAACAGTGACAGCGGGTGCCCGGACAAGATGCCTGCCTGTCTTCTGTCACTAGGGAGAGGCAGCAGCTGCTGGAACATGTTATATGTTCCACCCTAAATACAGATGGAATATGTAACATGTTCCACATGGTGAACTTATCCTTGTACTTCAACTCAAAATGTAAGTCTTATTATCGCTTCATGTGCGAGTAAGCCAATTTAATAATGCATTTTGTGATCTTGTTAGGCCCAGCGCTTGTGTAAGAGATGTGGTCAGTCCTGGCGAGCAGCAACACTGGAAGGATGGAAGCTGTATCATGATCCAAATATAACAGGAGGTAGTGTGGTGTTTTTTTGTTTTTTTTTAACCCTGATCTTTCCATAACTTCCACTTAGTACTTTGTTGTTTTTTTGTGTGTTTGTCATTGTTATAAATTTTATTTTAATTTTATCATATTGTTTCTGTCGCAGGTGGTGAACTGCAGCCAGTGGAAGGCAATCCACACCGATGTGTGTGGAAAGCTTGTTGTTGGCGTATGGCAGATGATGTAAGCTATTGCTATATACAGTTTAACTGTGTTCCACCACACACACACAAAATCGTTGTCTTCTAACATTTCACTTCCTCTCTACCAGTAATTGTCTTTTATATACTGCAGAGGGATCAACAGTATTCAGATGTGTGCGTGTATATAATTCTAGTTAATATATTTGGTTCATCTATAGTTTAATAACCGATACCATCACAAATGTTTAAAAATAAGATCTTCTTTCTTAAACCGCTAACTACCTTGCAGCTTCAGCTGTGTCTTTCCACAATAAAATATTTTTTTTCTGTGTTTTCAGGAGCAGTTCAGCAGATATGAAAGAGCAATTTACGCAACCTTTAGTGGAAACCTAAAGCAAGTATGTTTGCAGGGAAAACATATATATATATATATATATATATATATATATATATATATATATATATATATATATATAATTTTTTTTTTTTTTAAAGTTTTTTTCTTTTGTTGTAAGGGCAGGTTCACACCAGAATATGGTGCTGGAAAGGTGCGTTCCCTGAACCGCATTCACATCATACTGCTTTTGTGACCTACTGTGGGTGGCCATACATTAACAGCCCCCTAAAAGTGGATAGCAAATACAGTGTGTATGCGAGTTGCAGAATGCATGCTACCGCAGTACCATACATTTTTGGTGCAACGCTTGTCTCATATGTAGTGAATGCACTACCTTTTGTGCAGCCCAATGCAATTTTGCAGCTCATACAAATGAATGTAATAAAACAAAAATAAGTGCATGTGTCTTCTTTAATCATTTGCCTACAGGGCACTTTTACCCCCTTCCTGCCTAAGCCAATTTTCAGCGGTCATGCACATTTCTTTTCCCACAAATAGAGCTTTCTTTTGGTGGTATTTAATTCCTGTTGGGTTTTTTATTTTTTGCTTAAGTTTTTCTTAGTTTGTCAGAAAATTTTGTAAATAAGTACTTTTTCTCCCCTTCCTGATGGGCGCCGATGAGGCTGCACTGATGGGCGCTTATGGGGTGGCACTGATAGGTGGCTTGGATTGGCATCACTGGGCACAGATTGGCATCACTGATGGGTATGATGGGGCTGCATTGTAATCAGGGCACTGATTGCCTGTGAGGCGATGAGATCTGATCAACAGCATCTCCTTGTTTACGTGTGATCAGCTGTGATTGGACACAGCTGATCACATAGGTAAAGGGCTGCAGCTCTTTACTGAGATCAGTCGTGCCTTATCCCAGGGACACAGCGCGCCCGAGATCCCTGCGTGCCGAGACTGGGCGACATCACGTGACCTTAGCCCAGAACAAGAGGGCATCCTGCCTCCGTCATTTGTCTATACTGCGGGTGGGAGACTGTTAAACACAATCATAAAATAAAACAAAACCAGAGAACATAAACTTGAACAATAAGAGCAAAGCATAAATACATATGTGCCAAAAGTCCACAAATTATATTGAAAAGTCCACCAGTGACTCAAGGTACTGTAAGTGACATTCAAGTGAATATAAGTGCTTTCAGTGTTCAGGTGCCGCTCCTCCATGCACAGCTTCTTACCAGAGAAAGATCAGAGTGCTTTGAATAATACTGAGGGTCCTGGAAATCGGCTCCAGTATGATAACAGAGGATATCTGTCTCCTTAGGCCACACTTGAAGCCACAGGTATTGTCCAAATGAAACAAAAGTGTCTCATAGTGCAGCGCAGCTTAAAACATTAAGTTAAAAAGTATTGCATTCACATGTTCACTAGGAAAAAACAAACCGTAAAGCGTATACACGGCACTGCCGCAGAACCGGCTGAATCGTGAGTTGACCTCACCGAGCAGTTCCACAAGACACGTTTCCCCCGAACAGTTTTTTTCAGAAAAGGAGACATTCAAATGAATGGGCTATAAAAATGCACTGATGGGAACGGGATTCAGGTGTGAACCAGCCCTTAATGTTGAAAGCGTGTCATGTGAATACTAGAATACATTTTATGATGCCCAATATTTTCTATGTTTTTTTTCTTATTACTAGCTTCTTCCTGTGTGTGAAACATGGGAAGATACAATCTGGGCATATTTCCGTGTGATGGTTGACAGTCTGGTTGAACAGGAGATCAGAGCCTCGCTTATCACCTCTAGTGAAGAAGATGAACTACCTAGGGAGTACTTGGAAGCACAGTAAGATGAGTTTTTATCTACAACTGTTTGTTCACATAACTATCCTTCTATTATTCTAATATGTTTGTTGTACCTTCTAGCTGGACTCTAGACATAGTATTTGAGGAGCTTCAGGCCACTGATAAAAAGGTGACTTTTTTGAATGCCTATTTTGTTGGAAAATTTTTGGTTTGGAGTATTATATAATCAAGCTTTTTGTTTGTTTTTTAGAGAGTTTTGGAAGAAAATAAAGAGCATTACCACATTATTCAGAAGTATATAATCCTTGGTGATGTGGATGGTAAGTTCCAGAGTGATTCGTTTTTCTACTGTATTATAGTAACTTTAGCGTTTTTCTGCAAACACATTTGTAAAATGTATTGGCATATAGATTGATCATCAAGCCCAGGGCTTTTCTTCCACCTCTTCATGTCATTTAGACAGTGCCTGTTAAAGGATAGGTTCACCTTTTGTAACGTGTTACATGTTACACCCATATTCTGGGTGTATATCTTTTTTTTTTTTTTGTTTGATTGTAAGGGTTTTTTTTTTTTTTTTTTTAACCACTTGACCACTGGGCACTTAAACCCCCTTAATAACCAGACCAATTTTCAGCTTTTGGTGCTCTCACATTTTGAATGACAATTACTCAGTCATGCAACACTGTATATGAATTTTTTGTCCTTTTTTTCACACAAATAGAGCTTTCTTTTGGTGGTATTTAATCACCGCTGGGTTCTTTATTTTTTGCGCTATAAAAGAAAAAAGACTGAAAAATCTGTAAAAAAATACATTTTTCTTTGTTTCTGTTATAAAATTTTGAAAATTAGTAATTTTTCTTCATATATTTTGGCCAAAATTTATACCGCTACATATCTTTGGTAAAAATAACCCAAATTAGTGAATATTATTTGGTCTTTGTGAAAGTTATAGCGTCCACAAGCTATGGTGCCAATATCTGAAAATTGATCACACCTGAAGTATTGACGGCCTATCTAATTTCTTGAGACCCTAACATGCCAGAAAAGTACAAATACCCCCCAAATGACCCCTTTTTGGAAAGAAAACATTCCAAGGTATTTAGAAAGATGCATGGTGAGTTTTTTGAAGTTGTCATTTTTTCCCACAATTCTTTGCAAAATCAAGTTTTTGGTTTTTTTTTTTTCTTTTTTTTTCACAAAATTGTCATATTAGCAGGTTATTTCTCACACACCGCATATGCATACCACAAATTACACCCCAAAACACATTCTACTATTACTCCCGAGTATGGCGATACCACATGTGTGAGACTTTTACACAGCGTGGCCACATACAGAGGCCCAACATGCAGGGGAGCCCCTTCAGGCGTTCTGGAGCACCCAATCCAATTCTGACATTTCTCTCCTACATGTAAAAATCATCATTTATTTGCTAGAAAATGACATAGAACCCCAAAACATTATATATGTTTTTTTAGCAAAGACCCTAGAGAATACAATAGCGGTCATTGCAACTTTTTATCTCGCACGATATTTGCGCAGCAATTTTTCAAACGCGTTTTTTTTTTGAAAAAAAAAAGTTTTTTGCTTAAAAAAAACCCAAAACAGTAAGGTTAGCCCAATGTTTTTGCATAATATGAAAGATGAAGTTACACCGAGTAAATAGATACCTAACATGTCACCTTTCAAAATTGCACACGCTTGTG
The DNA here is from genome assembly GCA_037952925.1 of Lithobates clamitans. Classification (NCBI taxonomy): domain Eukaryota; kingdom Metazoa; phylum Chordata; class Amphibia; order Anura; family Ranidae; genus Lithobates; species Lithobates clamitans. The sequence goes on from JBBGZY010000044.1 coordinate 8,608,597, forward strand.
GAATGGCGCCAAATTTCGCTACTTAAAAATCCCCATAGGCGACGTCCCGTCTCGCCTCCCGTAAAAACGATCAAGCAGTGTAACAGCCGCTATGATTGTTCTTATGGTGTAGGGAATCACTGGCTGAAAAAGCTGATATCTGAATGATGCCTGTATCTGCACCCATCATTCAGATATCCCCGCACAAAGTCAAGGATGTCGTATGACGGAAGGCGGGAAGTGGTTAAAACGCTTTTTTTTTTTTTTTTTTAACACAAAGTTGTTCATTTATACAATATTTCTAACACATAGCATGTACATACCAAAAATGACCCCCCAAAATAGATTCTCCTACTCCTCCTGAGTACGGCGATACCACATGTGTGAGACTTCCACAGCCTGGCCACATACAGAGGCTGGGTATGGCTGAGCATGGCCGAGCATGGCTGAGCATCACAGAGTATGGCTGGGTATGGCAGAGTATTGCAGATTTTTGCGGGGTATTGCAGAGCATGGCAGAGTATTGCAGAGTATGGTTGGGTATCACTGAGTATTGCAGAGTATTGCGGGGTATGGCAGAGTATTGCGGGGTATGGCAGAGTATTGCGGGGTATGGCAGAGTATTGCGGGGTATGGCAGAGTATTGCGGGGTATGGCAGAGTATTGCGGGGTATGGCGGGGTATGGCGGGGTATGGCGGGGCATTGCGGGGTATGGCAGAGCATTGCGGGGTATGGCAGAGCATTGCGGGGTATGGCAGAGCATTGCGGGGTATGGCAGAGCATTGCGGGGTATGGCAGAGTATTGCGGGGTATGGCAGAGTATTGCGGGGTATGGCAGAGTATTGCGGGGTATGGCAGAGTATTGCGGGGTATGGCAGAGTATTGCGGGGTATGGCAGAGTATTGCGGGGTATGGCAGAGTATTGCGGGGCATGGCAGAGTATTGCGGGGCATGGCAGAGTATTGCGGGGCATGGCAGAGTATTGCGGGGCATGGCAGAGTATTGCGGGGCATGGCAGAGTATTGCGGGGCATGGCAGAGTATTGCGGGGCATGGCAGAGTATTGCGGGGCATGGCAGAGTATTGCGGGGCATGGCAGAGTATTGCGGGGCATGGCAGAGTATTGCGGGGCATGGCAGAGTATTGCGGGGCATGGCAGAGTATTGCGGGGCATGGCAGGGTATTGCGGGGCATGGCAGGGTATTGCGGGGCATTGCAGGGTATGGCAAAGTAATGCGGGGCATTGCAGGGTATGGCAGAGTAATGCGGGGCATTGCAGGGTATGGCAGAGTATTGTGGGGCATTGCAGAGCAGTGAGGGATGGATGGCTGGATGTCTCTGTGCAGTGCTGTGGGCACTACAGATGCAGCCCACAACGCTGCTACCATCCATCCCCCTCTCCGCTCACAGTGTACCGATCGGTACACAGGAGGGGAGGAGAGGAACCGGCGTCATCAGATGCCGGTTTTTGACGGCGCGATCACATGGTAAACGGCCGCGATCAGCGGCCATTTACCGGGATCCGTGATGCGCCAGGTCCTCTGGACCCGGCGGTCACGGATGCTCTCGAGTGCGCGCCCTAGGGGGCGCGCGAGGGCTGAATTCTGGGAGGAAGTCCCTGGACGCCCTCCCAGAGTTAAGCAACCGCCCTGTAGCCGTCATTTGGCTATGGGCCGGTTGTTAAGTGGTTAAATAACAAGCATATCATACTTGCCTCCACTGTGCAGCTTGTTTTGCACAGAGTGGCCCTGAACCTCGTCTTCTGGGGTCCCCCGGTGGCTCTCATGGCTCCTCCCCACATCAGGATGCTTTAATTTGAAAAAACATGAAGGTTTACAACCCCTTTTAACCTTTAAGCTATGCTGTCTAAATCTTGATGTGAATATAAGGAGGATGCTTTTTCTACCCTCGTCTGATGCACATCTTCCCTCGTCTTAGTCATTTCTTTTTAAATCATTTTCCTCCATCTTGTAATTTTAAAGAGAAGGGCCATACAGCCATCTCTTTATTGACTCTCTATTGACTGCAGTTTGACAAAATTAAAGTGATTTGTAAATTCTTGTTTTTTTTTCTATAAAAATAACAAACCTGTTCTACTTAACTGCTCTGTGAAGTGGATTTGCACAGAGAAGCCCAAATCCTCTGGTCCCTCTTCGGCGTTCCTGGCCCCTCCCTCCTGTCGAGTGCCCCCACAGCAAGCAGCTTGCTATGGGGGTACCTGAGCCGAGTCGCGTGGGTCCATTCAGACACTGAGCCCCAGCCCCGCCCCCTCCCTCTCCTGATTGGCTCCCGCTACTGTCAAAGTCAGTTAGCCAATGGCTTTGTTGCTGTATCAATTTCAATCAGGAGGGAGAGTCTCGGATGTCCAAGACACTCGTGGACAGAGATGGGGCTCAGGTAAGTATTAGAGGGTCTGAGGGGGGCTGCTGCACACAGAAAGCTTTTTATCTTAATGCATAGAAATAGACTTTACAACCCCTTTAAATTTGCAAATAAAATGGGCAAACTAGGGACTGAGCATGGAAACCTATACAATACAAGTGCTCCACTTAAAATACTGTAGTTGAGCTATCCAGGAATCAAATAAAACCATTTAGCAGTCGCTAGAACTTTGAAAAAAAGTAGTGCAATGAAAGAGGTGGGCTGTTTGGCACTTTCTGTACTATATGTATCCTTTCCTTTGCACACCACCTTCTATAATGATAATTCTATATATCAACATTATTTTATAGTTTGTTCTGTTAAAGCTAGGACAAAAGGAAGTAGACAGAGGGACAGTATCTCAGCTAATGATGGAGGAATGATAGGAGGATGGCCAGGAGACCAAGAGGAGTTGGATGGTGTTTCACAGCAAAAAGGAAATGGGAAAGATAACATAGGGTAGGGTGCTCTTTAAGTCTGTATTTAATCCTTTTTCATTTTTTGTTAGATATACATGTAGAAGAAGATACCAGCTTGATACAAATAAGAGTATAGTAACCCCAGCCAAAACGTATTTTCTATTACATTCATTGAAGGAAAAAGCTAAACTTTCTAAGATTTTGCCCATTGGGTTATAGTGCCAGCAGCAGTTGAAGGGGACTAGGCATAAAAACAAAAGTACATCCTAGTGGTGGCTCTTGCTGGTAGACAAGCTCCTTATCTCATATATATATATATATATATATATATATATATATATATATATTATAAATTTATACACAGTTTCTCACAAAAGTGAGTGCACCCCTCCACATTTTTGTAAATATTTTGTTATACCTTTTCATGTGACAACACTGAAGAAATTATACATGGCTACAATGTAAAGTAGTGAGTGTACAGCTTGTATAACAGTGTACATTTGCTGTCCCCTCAAACTAACTCAACACACAGCCATTAATGTCTAAACCGCTGGCAACAAAAGTGAAGTACACCCTTAAGTGAAAATGTCCAAATTGGGCCCAAAGTGTCAATATTTTGTGTGGCCACCATTGTTTTCCAGCACTGCCTTAACCCTCTTGGGCATGGAGTTCAAGAGAGCTTCACAGGTTGCCACTGGAGTCCTCTTCCACTCCTCCATGACAACATCACAGTGCTGGTGAATGTTGGAGACCTTGCGCTTCACCTTCCGTTTTGAGGATGCCCCACAGATGCTCAATAAAGTTTAGGTCTGGAGACATGCTTGGCCAGTCCATCACCTTTACCCTCAGCTTCTTTAGCAAGGCAGTGGGTCGTCTTGGAGGTATGTTTGAGGTCGTTATGTTGGAATTCTGCCCTGCGGCCCAGGCTCTGAAGGGAGGGGATCATGCTCTGCTTCAGTATGTCACAGTACATGTAGGCATTCATGGTTCCCTCAATGAACTGTAGCTCCCCAGTGCCGGCAGCACTCATGCAGCCCCAGACCATGACACTCCCACCACCATGCTTGACTGTAGACAACACACACTTGTCTTTGTACTCTTCACCTGGTTGCCTCCACACACGCTTGACACCATCTTAACCAAATAAGTTTATCTTGGTCTCATCAGACCACAGGACATGGTTGCCAGTAATCCATGTCCTTAGTCTGCTTGTTTGCAGGAAACTGTTTGCAGGCTTTCTTGTGCATCATCTTTAGAAGAGGCTTCCTTCTGGGACGACAGTAATGCATACCAATTTGATGCAGTGTATGGTTTAAGCACTGACAGGCTGACCCCACTCTACGCCTTCAACCTCTGCAGCAATGCTGGAAGTGCTCATAAGTCTATTTCCCAAAGACAACCTCTGGATATGACGCTGAGCACGTGCACTCAACTTCTTTTGTCGACCATGACAAGGCCTGTTCTGCGTGGAACCTGTCCTGTTAAACCGCTGTATGGTCTTGGCCACCGTGTTGCAGCTCAGTTTCAGGGTCTTGGCAAGCTTCTTATAGCCTAGGCCATCTTTTTATATAGAGCAACAATTCTTTTTTTCAGATCATCAAAGAGCTCTTTGCCATGAGGTGCCATGTTGAACTTCAAGTGACCAGTATGAGGGAGTGAGAGCGATAACACCAAATTTACCACACCTGCTCCTTATTCACAACTGTGACCTTGTAACGCTGAGTCACATGACACTGGGGAGGGAAAAAGGCTAATTGGGCTCAATTTGGACATTTTCACTTAGGGGTGTACTCACTTTTGTTGCCAGCGGTTTAGACATTAATGGCTGTGTGTTGAGTTATTTTGAGGGGACAGCAGAGTTATACTGTTATACAAGCTCTACACTCACTACTTTACATTGTAGCCCTGTGTCATTTCTTCAGTGTTTTCACATGAAAAGACAGAATAAAATGATTACAAAAATGTGAGGGGGTGAACTCACCTTTTGTGAGATACTGTATGTGTGTAAAGAGAGAGAGAGAGAGCTATTCTCTCAACTGAATTCCAGTGAATAATATGTGAAAACCTAAATATGATGTGAATATTCCCTATAAAAATTGTGCCCATAAAAATCACAATATTTTGTGAGGAATGATAAAGTCCAAAAATTGCAACCAGTGAACGGAATCCATTCTTCTGGTGTATGTGAAAACACTCTTCCTTCATGGTGCCCTTATTTAGAAATTCCACATCATGTGCTCTTGGTAATGCCCTCGCCTGGTAAGAAGGACCTTTGTCATAGGCGGTCAATCAAGCAGAAATTGCCGTTGACAACTACTTCACTCCTGTCTTTCCTGAAACAGTTTTTAACTTCCCAGGAAGTATTGCCACATCACCACTAATGTAAAGAGAATACAGTAGGCCACATTGCTCTCTTTCTGTGCGTTTATTGACACCCAATGTAGAATAAAAACGCTTACATATATGCCATCAAAAGCACAACTCTTAAAATTGCCTGTGTCCCGGTCTGACAGCTTATCCAATGCCATTTTTACTGTCTGCCTTAGCTCTCCCCCAGCTCCACTTAGCTCAATGACATTCCCATCTGACGTGTTGTGTCCTAAATTGGAATTTCTCAGAGGACAATGTACAATTGGTCTTACAGGTGGTAGTCTACCACACTTTCAGCCAACAGCAAACTGGGCACAAGTCTTAACAGATGGCAGTGTAATTGTTCCTATCTTGATTTCCCACCACTTGGCTGACGTTGCTTTAGGGTTTTTGAATGGTCAAGATCTTATAGATCTCTGCTGTGTCCTTCAATGAGTGGAAGAGAAAATGGGATTTGAAGTACACAGCACATACCCCTCTGGTTAGGTCTGTGACCAGTTCTCTGTGTACTGATTTCTAACTGAGCTGCCTCTAGCAGATGTGGTGGGTTTGGTCACCAGTAGGGTTGATTTATCCTCTTGGTATGGCTGATCTATATGATACTTTATTCTGTTAAAGTGAAAAAAGAACATTTTTTTTTTTTTTTATTTTTTTTATTAGGCAAGGAATGTTTTGCTGTGGACTACTCCATATTTCAATGTGCTTTTAATAAATTTTAGGTTTAATGGATGAGTTCAGTGAATGGCTGTCAAAAGGAAAAACGCTGCTTCTAGGTCATCTGCTACGCTTCATGACACATCTAATATTATTTTTCCGAACACTGGGTCTGCAAACAAAGGTAAAATTTCTCTCAAAGAGTAAGACTGGGAAATGTGTGTTTTATAATATGTGCTTCCCACCTTCAGATGCCTTAATTATTTCCTTTCACTGAGTTCTGTACAGCCCAATCTTTAAAGAGTAACTCCACTTTCATGGAAGGAAAAAAGGCAAAAAAAAATTATAGCGTATACATTTGGGACATATCGCAGTTGAATGTTATTAAATATTACTAGAAACGAACCTCCCTCCTTTAAACATCCACGGCTGAATGGCCAGTTGTCAGGCACGGATTGTGGTCCTCTGAAAAACTGAAAAAGATAGATCACCGCCATCACAGTCAAGTGCAGCAAAACATCCGTCATAAGTAAGGCCATTCTGATGGAAACATGTTGACTGACTGCTTTTGTGTTTTACACTGATTGTCTTAATAAAGCTGATGTCTTGCTACACTTCACTTGATCGTGTTCTTCCATTCTTCGGTATTAAAAATGACCTTTCCATCTGCAGTGCTGTAAATTTTCTATAAAAGTCAACAAATAATGGCAACCTGGAGGCCTTCTGTACACAGATTGTGTATAGAACGCCCCCCCAGAAGTGTTGATTCCTGCCTGTGTGATTGGCTGACTGATTCTCAGAAGTCTGCGCTAAGATACAAGTCCGACTTTGGACACCCCCTGCAACAAAAATGTAATTTTTGGTGAGATGCTCTCAAAGGGAAATCACCTCTAAAGGGAAGCAGACCCCTTCCTCTTTAGGGCCCTGCAAGTGCAACAGGTGATTGATAATTATAAAACCACTCCCATTCAGATTCACTTTGCACTTAAAAAAAAAAAAAAACAACAAAAGGTCAGAATCCACAACAAAGTTTGTTTAAAATTCCTGCAATGTATGATCGCCCAGAGGGGAATGGTGTTTTTTTTTTTTGTTTTTTGTTTTTTCTCAGGAATAGTGAAGTTGCTCTTTAACCACTTCAACTAGGGTTGTCCCGATACCACTTTTTTAGGACCGAGTACAAGTACCGATACTTTTTTTCAAGTACTCGCCGATACCGATTACCGATACTTTTTTTTTAATGTCACGTGACAGTTTTTTTTTTCATTTTTTTTTTTTTTTAACAGTGCTTGCTTTTTTGGGGGGGGGGGGGGGAGGGGTGAACGTTGTATGTGTGTGTTATTTTTTTTTTTTTTTACAATTTTTATTTTTTACAATAGTATTTCTTTTATTCTTTATTGTTTTTTTTTTTTTTTTTAATCAGCCCTTTTGGGGGGCTTTGGTGAGATATCAGGGGTCTTAACAGACCTCTGATATCTCCCCCTTGAGACAGAGAAAGAGACAGAGGATAGAGAATCCCCAGTCCCTTTCTCTGCAGCGTCAGCTGCACTGAGAATCAATGGAGAGAAGACAGCGGCTTCTCTCCATTCATAAACTGACACATTGTAATCACAGGAGATTACAATGTTTCAGTTATGTGAATGGACAGAGTCAGCTGACTCTATCCATACACAAAGGAAGGAGGAGGGGGAGGACGGAGGAACTGAGGGGGAGAACGGAGGGGACAGATAAGAGCAAAACAGAGGGGACAGATAAGAGCAGAACGGAGGGGACAGCTGAGAGGGACAGAGGAAAGGAGGGGGCACGGAGGAGGATGCAGTGACAGCTGTGAGCGATCACCGCTGTCTGTCACTAAAGCTGGTGAAAGCCGCTGGGGGAGAATCTTGTAACTCCCCCACGCGCCGATCACAGCTGACAGTCAAGGTATCGGGGGAGGCATCGGTAGCATTTGCCCGAGTACAAGTACTTGGGCAAATGCTCGGTATCGGTGCCGATACCGATACTAGTATCGGTATCGGGACAACCCTAACTTCAACCCCGGAAGATTTGGCTGCTCAATGACCAGGCAATTTTTTGCGATGCGGCACTGTGTTGCTTTAACTGAAAATTGTGCGGACGCTGTACCCAAACAAAATTGGCGTCCTTTTTTTTTTTCCCCCAATTTTTAAAATAAAAAATAATTTTTTTTTCTTAGTTTAGGCCGATTTTATATATTCTTCTACATATTTTTGGTAAAAAAAATCGCAATAAGCGTAATATTGATTGGTTTGCGCAAAAGTTATAGCTTCTACAAAATAGGGGATAGATTTATGGCATTTTTATATTTATATATTTATTTTTTTTACTCGTAATGGCGATCAGCGATTTTTAGGAGAGAGAGATCGGTATTTATACTTAGTATGAACACACATCTGTCTCCTCTCCCCTGAGAGAACCGGGATCTGTGTGTTTACACACACAGATCCTTGTTCTCACTCTGTCACGAACGATTGCAGGTACCCAGCGGTCATCGCGCCTACCAGGCACTCGCATCGGCGCCTGGCCACAGGCACCCCCTAGTGGTCAAAAGATAAAGTGACGTAAGGTAACATCATTTCGCCCAGGGGAGCCAACCTGCCTCAGTACAATTGCGCGGCTGGTAGGGAAGGGGTTAGGCAGCTTTGAATAGCACATATATTGCTAAGATCAGTATATGTTTTTCTTTGATAAGTGGAGTAACACTTCTTTTTGCTTTTAACATGCATTTGTTCTTGTCCAGTCTTGTCACTTTTTTTCATGCTGCTTTAATGCTCCTATTCTGTAACCTCTGACATGTTGCAGCTGCCTGTTTGAGCATTCCTTATGTACTTTGTGGCTGTATCAAGTACGTGTCCTTGTGAAGTAAAGCAGTGTAGCTTAAGCCCTGGTTCACATTGGTGCAATCTGACATGTCAAATCAACGGCAATTGCCGTCAGTGGCACTGTCCTAATCGGTGCAATGCTGCATTTGCGGCGCCGCACCGATTTCAAAAAGTAGTTTCTGTACTACTTTTTGTGATTTCTGGGTGCGATTTCCATTGACATCTGTGCAGAAACCCGCAGAGATGTCTGTGAAATTGCAGCCGAAATCGGGACTGACATGCGGGAGTGAAATCGTGCGAGTTCAGCTGAACTCGCACGGCTTCATTCCCGCAGCTCAGTGAACCTGGGCTTTAAAGAAAGTTTTTGTTTTTTTTTTTAGATTTTAGTTGCTTTTGAGCTACTTCTGACCTGCTTCTGAGTTGCTTTTTCTGCATTTACATTGACTTGCCTGGGGGAGAAAAAGGCAGTTCAGACTTTTTCCCATTTACTTAAAGCCGAACTCCAGGATAAGAAAATATTGTCTAAATACAGGATGTGTATTCTTCCCTGAATATTGGTGTGTTCTATGTATTTCTTCTAGAGCTGTGCAATATTCGTGTCACTTCTGCACTCTCTCCCTGCAGGGTAACTGGTCTTATTTCCACCCCTCTTAAAGTTTTCTGCAGGCAGCCTGTAGTGGGTGGGTCTTACTGGGCCCCTCCCACAACTCTGCTCAGGCTTATGTACAGTAGTGATGTCACTGCTACTTTCACTTGGTAATATCTGGGTTTGCAAAGACATTTGGTGCACAGTGGATTTATATCCTTTGTGACTATCGAGGATTTGAAGTGAGAGTTTCTGAGCCAGGAATTCAGCTTTAAACACAAACTTCATCAAATGCAATGATAAATCATTCTCCATGAGAATAATTAAATTTTTATTAGAACCCTAATTAGAACTGTAATATTGCTTAGTTACATTTTTTATTTGCCAATTTTAATATAGGAGGAAGTCTCAGTGGAAGTGCTGAAAACTTACATACAGGTCAGTCTGCCAAGTGTTTGCTGCACAGTTATTCTCATATCTAATGCTGTATATACTAACCATATGCTTAAAAAAAAACAAATAAAAAGTGATAACGTGATGGTAGAAAATAAAAGAAATTTAAGTTGCTATGTTTTTATATATGGAGTAACTTCTCTAGATTTTTCCATTGCAAAAAGAGGATTGCACCAGAAAGGGTGGTAAAATTTCTAAATTTTATTAAAGTAAAATGAGGACAAAAACCATTAAAAACTTGTAAAATGAATCTATAATATGTAAAATAGATTTCTTTAGCATACATCACGGAACACAGACTGCCTTCATAATCATTATAGGGTTATGCTGCTGCCTTCAGGTTATTGGACGGTAGCAAGAAAAAAAAAAAGTTACATTTAAGCTGGTCATATATTATACAATTTTTTTTTATTTAATTTACTTTTAGATTTACCTTCAACTATGTAGTGCAAGGGCCTGTCTGATTACGTACAAATTGAAAGTGTTTAGAATTCAGATTTTTTGCTAGTGGGAGGTTGCCCAGATTCATTCCAGGCCTCTACAGCAGAATGTCTTTACACAATGGAACAGAAGGATGCAATTGTTGGACTCCCCATGTCATTACACCTCATAACAATACTGTCTGTAGACAAGGTAGATGTCCTCACAAATGCTGCAGATGGGGAAAATCGTGTCTCCTACTCTCCTGGAAGGGTCTGACAACGGACACCAGTCTGACAGGTTGGGGAGTGTCCTGAATGTTTTGGTCCTTTTTAGGAACTTGGTCATTACAGCTTCTAGCTCGCCTGCTTTTCAGGATATGAGTGGAAGGAATTTCAGTGATTCTAGTCACCCCCGGCCCCTCACATCACCCCCTGAGGAAGATACGAAATTCCCTTGTATCGACACATGTAGGGGAAGGGGACAGGACAGCACGCTTAGCAGATCAGCTGTTAGGAACGATCAGATTACCATCCCCTTACCGGCCGTTTTCAACCATTCGTTTTTTGCTTGATGTAGAATGGCGCACTGAAGCGCCTAGATATTGTAAGTACCCTGTGTGGGACCTGTTTATTTTTGTTTCAATAAATTGCATAAGCATACTACACTATGAGATCCTTTTTTCATTGATTTACTGAGGCACATTGGCGATTGATCCAGGATTCTGGACGCACTGCTGAACTGTGTAGTGGTTCCAAAGCGTGTATTGACCAAGCTTAACGGCAAGGTCATACACCTTAAGGTGAGCCTTCATTACATGGGGGGGAGCATCTGAATGAGAACACAGCGTTTTGATTATCGCATCACTTTCTCAGCATACTGAATCGCATGGAGCACCTGTAAATTGGATCAATTTGAACTTTGCACAGTGCACTTAGACCCCTTTCACACTGGGGCGGTTTGCAGGTGTTATTGCGCTAAAAATAGCGCCTGAAATCAATGGGGCAGCGCAGCTATACCACCACTGCAGCGGCAATATGCGAGCGGTTTTAACCCTTTTTTCAGCCGACAGCGGGGATTAAAACCGCACCGCTAGCGGCCAAATACCGCCACTAAAGCTACGCTAAAAATAGCGCCGTTTTACCGCCACCGCCCCAGTGTGAAAGGGGCCTTAAGCACTTTTTTATAATTACAGTATTTGGATCTATTTAGATTTCCACAGACTTATTTGCTTTAATATTTTTCATCACTATATGAATGCACATTGTCACGTTATTATTTGGCTATTAAGCACTTGTTTTATATATATTTTTTTATCATATATTTTATACATTATTAGTATCACGGTGTAGAGGATATAATTTTCAGTTCAGAGGCTTTATGCTTATACCTTTTGATAGGGCATCGTTTTTAATGCGATTTTAGAATTTTTGGCAGTCTGATGCCCTCTTTTTTGCTTCCTAAAGGCCCAAGGAATGGGCACCCAGCTTCTAAGTCTACAGTTTCTCAGCGGATTTGTAAGGTTTTTTTCCTCAAGCTTTTGAGGGAAAAATTCCACCATTTTTTGGTGATGGCTCATTCTACAGAGCATGTTGGTGCTTCCTGGGCTATTTGTCATCCGGGCTTCTGTAGCTCGAGTTTGAAAAGTCAATCGTCGACGGTCTTCGATTCATAATTTTACAGAGTTTTTACCAGATGGATGTTAGCCGATGAGAATGCTACCTTTTGACGTGTTTTGCATGCGGCTGGGTGAGGTTCAACCCTGTTCTGATTTAGCTGTTTGGGGCCTGTAGCCATGTTGCCCTCCCCTCATATTAAAGCGGACCTTCAGTCATTTTTTCATCTTTCCATCTATTAAATCTTCTGCCCTTGTTTTTAACTTTGGATAGTAAAACATTTTTCTGCCAGTAAAAATCTTATACAGCCCACTTCCTGTTTTCTTGTTTGGTAATAAGCCTAGGCTAATGACATCATGCACAGTGCGCTCTCTCTCTGTGTCTGTCTCTCTCTCTCTCTCTCTCTCTCTCTCTGTGTTTCTCTCTCTGTGTCTGTCTCTCTGTGTCTCTCTCTCTCTCTGTGTCTGTCTCTCTCTCTCTCTCTGTGTCTGTCTCTCTCTCTCTCTCTGTGTCTGTCTCTCTCTGTGTCTCTCTCTCTCTCTGTGTCTCTCTCTCTCTGTGTCTCTCTCTCTCTCTGTGT